>CM066032.1:1253152206-1253794604 GCA_033557465.1 Ichthyophis bannanicus | reverse complement strand
GACGACGCTGTGCCGGATATGCAGTCGTCACTCAACACGAAGTAGTTGAATCATCAGCCCTAGCCTCAGGCACATCAGCCCAGAAAGCCGAATTGATAGCACTCACCAGAGCATTGTTATTAGGAGAAAAACTTGTGCTGAATGTATATACAGATTCCAAATATGCTTTCACTACCTTGCATGCCCATGGAGCTCTCTACAAAGAAAGAGGACTCATCACATCCGGAGGAAAATCAGTCAAATATGGTCCCGAAATATTGATGTTACTTGATGCAGTCTGGGCCCCAACACGTGTAGCTGTCATGCATTGTAGAGGACATCAAGCAGGAAAAGGAGAAGTTGCTCGAGGAAATAGATTCGCAGATGCCTCAGCACGACAAGCAGCTATGACAGGACAGATTGCCCCACAAGCTATGCCAATGCAAGCAGCATTGTTTCCAGTACCCTTGAATTTATGGACCCCACGATATACCACCAAAGAATTGGATTACTATTGTGACAAAGAAAATGGAGTATTGAAAGACGGATGGATTGAGCTGCCACCAGAAGAAGGCAGTCAACCTCCGGGAAGAATAGTAATTCCTGAACTGTTAGGACCATCCTTTGTCAAAGCTTTTCATGAAGCCACCCACTATGGAAAGAGTGCTATGGAGAAAGCACTCAGACCACATTTCTACATCCCTCTGATGACAACCATATCAGCCTCAGTAGCACGACAATGTCAGACCTGTGCCAAGAATAATGCCAAGCAAGGCCTTATTACAGCACCCCGAGTTCAGTCAAGAGGTGTGACCCCCATGCACAACCTCCAAGTTGATTTCACCGAAATGCCAAAAGCCAATGGATACCATTACCTATTAGTATTAGTTTGTACTTTCTCTGGGTGGGTAGAAGCATTCCCAACCAGAACTGAGAAAGCCCGAGAAGTTACCAAAGCCTTAATGAGAGAGATTGTCCCCAGATTTGGAATCCCAGCAGTAATAGGGTCAGATAATGGACCCTCATTTGTCTCCCAAATTACTCAGCAGTTAGCAAAAGCTTTGCAGATACAGTGGAAGCTCCACACTGCATACAGACCCCAGAGTTCAGGGAAAGTTGAGCGAATGAATCGTACATTGAAAGCCCAAATGTCTAAGCTTTGTCAGGAGACACACTTGAAATGGCCCCAAGTGCTCCCCATAGCTTTACTCAGAATACGCTCAGCCCCTGTAAAGTCAACAGGATTTTCCCCTTTTGAAGTTTTGTATGGTAAACCCCCACCAATAGTGCAGGGAGTCAAAGGAAATCTAGCCCAGATTGGTTCAGAAGTAACCAGACAAGAACTCCTAGCTCTTAGTTTTGTTCTGCAGACTCTCCATACGTGGATCCAAGACCAGTTGCCTATCAACTTGACGGAACCCTTGCATCCCTACCAGCCTGGAACTTCGGTGTGGATCAAAGATTGGAAGAAGACACCGTTGGAACCCCATTGGAAGGGACCGTACACCGTCATCCTGTCTACCCCAACTGCAGTAAAGGTAGCCGAGATCGACGCCTGGATCCACCACAGCAGAGTCAAGCCCGCCGCCGATCCTGAACCAGAGCGGTGGACAGCAGAGCAGCACCCTGATGTACCCTTGCGAGTTACTCTGAGACGGCAACCAGCAGCATAGACACTTCATCACAAGTGCTTTGCAGTAGCCAAGTCTTTCGAAGAGGATTGCTGTTTTCCATGCAGCAACAGCTTTGTTTCAACGAACCCAATTTGTGTGTGATTTGACACACTACTTTGAGACTGCATTGACTAAGCCAGACTTCACAAGCCAACTGAAATTGCTAATAAGTTGGTTAATGTGTGCTGGACATCTTGAGGATCTTCAATCAACACTCAGCACCCGTTAAATTGCTTCATTAGCAAACGGGACGAAGAATAATAGACCGTCGTGATCAAGATCAGCAAGCTGAGGATTCAGAAGAACTCCAATCAACATCAACATGTATCTTTGCTTCTGCTTTGCCTTGGTTGCCTTCTTTGGAGGTTTTGAACAGACTTATGCTCTACCTCCATGCACAGCTTGCATTACTTCTACTAGAACTGGACTGAAAGTAACTCAGACTTTGCTTTACCATTCTTACTATACCTGCAAGGGAACAATAATTCGGTGTATCTATAACACCACTGAACTAAATGTTTGCACTCATGGCAAAATTAAAGCATGCTATAATCCGCATCAGAATCCATCCTATTACACGTTGGAAATAAGATGGAAGGATGCAGATGGACCTATATTAGCTGCTACACCACCACTTAAGGACATTACTAAACCTGCTGTTTTGAATTTTGATGCATGTAATGCTATTAATAGAGATAGTCAGTCCACCTGTGGTACATGGGAGAAAGCGTATCGAAATGACCATAAGTATATGTGTCCAGAAGGAGCCACGGGATGGAGGAAGTGTACAGGTAAAAAGGAACCAGGGTATAGTACTGCTACTGCGGCAGACTACTATTGCCCGTATTGGGAATGTGTTTTCTATGCTACCTGGAACACTGGTATAACTGATGAGAAAATAGATAAACGGATGGCTACTCTAACCAAGCCAACCACAAATGATAAATGTCAGAAAGATGCTTGCAACCCCTTACATTTGCGTGTACATAACCCCCATGCATGGAAACAAGGATATAAGTTTGGTTTACGTATTGCTGGAGGGGGAACAGATCCAGGGACCATTGTATATATTAGATTGAATACTCAAGCCCACAAGTCATCTAAATATCATATTCATAATACCTTTTATGAAGCTATGCATGTAAATAAGTTTGAGATCCCTCACCCTTCACAGAATTTGTTTCTAGAATTAGCCGGAGCAGTAGTATCTAGTCTTAAGATCACAGATTGTTATTTCTGTGGCGGAACCCAAATGGGAGATCAATGGCCCTGGGAAGCCCAAGAATTGAATTATTCCATGATTTACAATCAAACTGAATTACACAAGACAACCAGTGAATGGGTGTTAGCACACTCAATCGTTGGACGTCTTTGCTTTGCCAGAACTGGACCCCAGTTCACCCAAAAGGTAGGACAGCTGGTCTGTCTTAGCCAGAAGTACTATAATGCCACGACTAAAAAGACAGCATGGTGGTCAGGAATCAGACATCCTGAACCTCCTAACCCATTAGCCAGATTCCCTGAACTTGCAGGTCTATGGACTAACCTTGCCAAAGTCCAAGCCTGGCAAGCCCCACCTGGCCTATATTGGATCTGTGGAAACCGAGCATATGCGCAACTCCCACCACAATGGGGAGGAGCATGTGTCTTAGGAACCATCAGACCTTCTTTCTTCCTGTTAAACACTGAACATGGAGAACAATTAGGATACCCTGTATATACTACCCACAAACACAAAGGAGCATCCAGACAAAGAAGAGAGGCCTTACAGATAGGCAAGTGGGAGAAGTGGCGAGGTGATGATTGGCCACCAGAAAGAATTATTGAGTATTATGGACCTGCCACTTGGAATGATGATGGTATGTATGGTTATCGTACCCCAATTTATATGATTAATCGTATTATTCGCTTACAAGCAGTAGTTGAAATAATAACCAATGAAACTAGTCATGCTCTCACTCTCTTAGCTAGACAAAGTACTCAGATGCGCACTGCCATATACCAGAATCGCTTAGCCCTTGATTATTTACTAGCAGCTGAAGGAGGAGTATGTGGTAAACTAAATTTAACTAATTGCTGTTTGAAAATAGATGATAAAGGTCAAGTAGTTGAAGAAATTGCTAAAGATATGCAAAGACATGCTTATGTGCCAGTACAGACTTGGCACGCCTTGAAATTCCCTAATTGGTTTGCTAACCTTTTCTCTTGGCTGGGAGGATTTAAGACTTTCGTTATCTTAGTACTAATCCTTGTTGCTGTTGTCCTCTGCTTACCATGTTTAATCCCATGTTGTATGCGTTCCCTTCATAGTGCTATTGATAGTACCGTAGAGCGGAAGACCGCAACTAGAATAATGGCTTTATACAAAGCTAGCCCTAGTGGAACTAGTAAGAATCCTTTAATCAGGATGTGAATCTTCTAGAAAGTGATTTAATTCTCACACCTTATTAAGTAATAGGGTGAGATTAATCAAAGGGGGGAATGTGGCAGGTGCAGGCCTGTGACCCACGGTGTCTGACATAGGCAGGCCAGCATGGCTAGCTTGACCTGTAAATGAGGCCTGTGGAGAGGCATATAGGATTGCACATCCCCCAATATGCTGCTATTGCAAGAAAGAACTCAGTAGAAATATTGAATTAGCTTAGATAAGCAGAATTGCAGAATTAAGAAATGGAAAAATACAGAAAAGATGTGTTTTAAAAGTTACTGATAAGAAAGAGTACATTTGCAGAGAAATATTGAGGAGTGCTGACAGATGAGTTACAGAACCTTGCTCTTCTGCACGCACAAATGGTCCCATAGCCTTGAAAGTGTGAAAGTAACAAGTTGATGAACTGACCATTGTAATTGGGACTAGAAGGGGGGCAGGCAGGTGTCATGCCCACAGAAGCCCACAGAAGGAACATAATTGGAGAAACGTATCAACACCGGGACCAATAGAAAGGCTACGGGAGGTACGGGAGCGTACCGGGACCAATGAATTGTTTTTCTATACCTAGAATGGAACAGAAGTCTATAAAAGTTGTTGTAATGCTTGAAAACTTTGCTCAGCCATTTTGAAATTGCCTTGCTTGAGACTTGTGCACAAATAAATGATTTGGACCTTCTGAACAGACTCCTGGTATCATTGGTTTGTCTGCGCTTTGCTGCTACAGAATGAGTGCACTTATAGGCCTGTGGCACGAAAAGGGCATACATTTGTTGCTCAACAATATTATGCATCCTTTGGGGAACTGCAATGTTAGCTTTGGGTTTTGTACACTTGGTAAGGGTGCATCCTCAGCAGTGTAAAGTGTGTTTGTAGAGAAGACCAAGGCAGGAATCACTGAGGCCGTTTTATAATGACAGGTACCATTTGATGCAAGATATGTCCTGACATACATGATTATATTTACATTCCCTTATACCACACCATTGGGATTACCTAACACTTTTCAGGGCTTGTAGAGGACTGGTATGTGATCTAGGTTGCAGCAGAAGTCATTTCTTTTTGGTATTCATGTCATCAGCAAACTACTGTCATTGTAAAGGGCAGCTTAGGAGATGCACGTTTTTCCCAGAGGGCTTGGTGTTCATGAGTACATCGCGGAGATGGGCAGGGTCCGAAATGTGTAACTTTTCAGAATACGGTGGGCGCAGAGACATCCAAAACATTTACCCGCGTCTGATAATATTGATGAGAGACGTGTTTCTCCATTATATGCATTATATCACATGGCTCATGCCTGCAACCATGTGTGAGCTATGCGCCAGAAATGTACACAGGCCAGCTGAATACAGCTTTGCCCGTGCAGCGCCGCACACATCTATCTCCCTGATTCCAGACCCGCGGGTATGCCTAGACCTGTGGTTGCAGAATTAGGTACAAACAGGGCCCGTTTTTGATTTAGACGTGTCCATGGGCCCAATGTGCATGTTATGGAATTGGGCTCTGAACGTTTCCAACAAATCTGGGATACCATATATATGAAACAATTAACTTGGAAGTTGAAAGGAAATACTATGAAATTTGATGATATCTGGCACCATTTTCTACAAAAGTATTCTTAGGGGTATGTTTACTAAAACCCCGTTAGGGTGTGCGCCGCGCTAGTGTGCGGATGCCATATAAGGAGTGGGCGTTTCAGTCAGAAAAAAGCAATACCGGGATTAATCATGCGCTAATGTGCGCTGCGCTCATGTGCGCCCCGCACATTAGCGCATGAGAAAGTTGCGCGAGAAGCATAAGTGGCATGCTGATGTGCAAGCACAAGAACAGAGCCACAGTACAATGGTTAAGACACTAACCAATGGTGCAGGGATCATGGGTTCAATCCCCCACTGTGCCTAATGAAGAAGGCTGGCTGAGGCATTACCTGCTAGAGGTAATATTGCTGTAGGGGGCATTTTATTTTTATTTTAATTAGTGCTGCCAGCAAACACACCCTCAAAGTACTGTAACATAAGGTGCTGCATAAGGCGCCTCATAGGGTACCCCAGAGGGCACATTTTAAAGTGCACTGTCCGCCACGGCACCCTACAATGTTGCTGAAAGGGTGGCCTATAGGGCGTCATATAGGGTGCCCTATGAGGCACAGCAAGGTCATAGCACTGTGTTTGATGGCAGCACTGTGCATTTAAACGCATGGAAATCTGAAGTAGGTGCGCTGACATGCAAGGAGGAACAGCAGTGTAGCACAATGGTTAAGGCACTGACTGCTGATACAGGGGTCATGAGTTTGCTCCCCAGTGTGCCTAATACGTAAGTCTGGCTGAGACATCAGCTTTGCAATGTACATATTGTTTCCTGCAGCACTTCATTTGTATTTTATTAATTGCTGCCAGCAAACACGCCCTCACATGCCGTAACTGAAGGTGCCGCATAAGGCACCCTATAAGGCACTCCATAGGGCACATTATAAAGTACACTGTCCGCCATGGCACCCTAAAATGTCCCCTAAAATGTCCCCTATAGGGCACCCTATAAGTCGCTCCACAGGATAACGTATAGTGCACCTTATATGGACGGTAACCATAAGGTGCCCTATAGTGCGCCCTATAAAGCGCCCTCTGAGGCACCTTATGGGTACAGTACGCAGAGAGTGTTTTTGCTGGCAGCAATAATGTACATTAAAAAGAGATAATGCTTTGGGCAGCCCTATCAAATAACCCCACTGTGGGTTTGAACCCATGACCTCTGGCTCCACAGGCAGTGAAGTAACCAGTGGGCTACAGCTCTATAGCTGCTAGCAAGCCCCTGGCTGGCTGTAGAGAGCCTGCACGTCACCACACAGACAGTCTGCTGTGGTCACCAGGATAGGGTTAGGCCACCCGTACACATGATGCACTGCACATGCAAATCAGCTGTCCACAGATGAACACAAAATGGGGTATGCACCCCCATAGCACCTCGGCCTGGTAGGGGGTACTGACCGTGTGTGTTACTGGCACAGAGTAGCTACACACCGTCACATTGTGCGGGTACTGTGCTCACCCTGAGTGTGCGGTGGGGCGCCCAGCACCAGGTCCACAGCACCTTCCATGGCAGAAATAGGCCATGCTACAGGTCCCCAGCAGTGCTAATGTGTGAGATAGGTAGTTTCTGCAGAAACACCTTGGATATATCTGTCTGTCTCAGTCAGGTGTAGCCCCTATGGACCCCTAGGAGGATTATGTACCACCACCCTTCTCCTCCAGGGCTGAGGGTGGTAAACAGGGTCTCCCATCAACAGATCCACATTCTACCTCCCTGCAATGGTGGCAGTAGAGGGGACATCAACCTCAGTCCTGCTGGGGAACAGACACACTACAGGGCAGACAATGCAGCTCTGTACACATCCATAACACAATAGCAGACAGACATGAGGCCTGGATATGCTAAGCTGCACCCCACCACTATTTGATATTCCCCTGCAGCAAGCCTTTAGCTGCTGCACCCTGCAAGGCGATCCATCAAGACACATACCAGCTGCAAACAGTCTGCTAGCTAGTCCATAGTGCATGTTCCTGGTGGAAATGCATGCACCCAGAACTGGGATGTCAGCATACACAACAAGCAGATAAGTCAGTGACTGGGCTCCAAAAGGAAAACCATAAATATCACATGAAAGAAATACTATATAGCACTATGGGGGTGCCTAGCCATGCTGTGGTCACTGCACAGTCAGGGTGAGAGTGATCTCCCAGCAGGACATGCAGAGGCCACCCTGTCTGTGTAGGTGGTGGCCGGGCACTAAAATGTCCCAGCCAGTGCCCTATGCCCTGTGCAGATGCATCCTGGCCAGGCCATCCTGTCCGGGCTATACCCATGGTACCTTGCTCCTCATTATGCACATTGGCAGGCCAATACTGGAAACAGTGCTGACAGTGTGGGCTGTGGAGGGTGTTTGCAGCCACCACACACTGGATAGACAGACAGACACCCCCACACCTATGCCAGCATTGTGCTACTATAGAGGAGTTTAGCAGCCCTGGCCACCACACCAGTCCTGGGCACAGTACAGGCATGGATATGGTACACAATACTGTTGTGGGTCACTCCCCAGGGTGGTAAACACTGTCAGAGACCAGACCTGAAGCACACACCACAGACATCAGAAAGGTTGTTATGATGGAGCTCAATCAGCAAACTGTGCTTAACGTAGGAATTGCTATCTGCCAGTAATCATAGCAAACGTTTGATAGCTGTGTACCGTATACCCAGGTGTAGGGTGGCATTGCTAAGGTATGCAAGTGCTAGTATTGGGAGATGCACGCAGGGCCCAATGTCCTGCCTATCCAGGAGGCATTGGCCAATGGGGCCTGTGGGTGTGGGTGTGGGTGTGTCTGCCCCTGTTGGCTGCTGCTTTACGGCAGAGGTTCCCAACTCCAGTCCTGGTGTGCAAAACACTGTTCGGGTTTTCATGCTGTTCCTCATGAATATGCATGAGATACATCTGCATACCATGGGGGTGGTGCATAGATATGCAGCACAGGCATCTTTATTAGAGGCAGCATGGAACCAGAATGGTGTTTGGCCCTCCAGGACTGCATTTGGGAGACTCTGCTCTAGGTAATGCGCCTGTTTATGGTGTCTGTGCTCAGTGGGGTAAAATATAGGCGTATTAACCATGCGTATGTTCTCTGCAATAAAGGTTTGTCCTTACTATCACGGTTTAGTTGTGGGAAAAATATGTGGACTGGATTGGCAGTAGTCCCAGCTGGGCTTTGAACCTGTGACCTTCTGTTCTTGCACACACTGTCTGTGTGCACTGCACCACCGCGTTGCCAGAGATATGCTGCATTCCCTGGGGAGTCCATGACTGTACATCCGACAGGGCCTGTTTGTTGCAGTGCACGGCACCCACCTGGACAGGGCTAGGCCATGGTCTGCTGTTGCCACTAGCTGCTGCCACCTCCACCACCAGTACCGCTCCATCCTTAGATTGGAGACAGCATAAACCCTGAAGGATTTGTGGCCCTCCAGGACTGCATTTGGGGGAATCTGCTCTAGGTAATGTGCATGTTTCTGGTGTCTGTGCTCTGTAGGGTAAAATAGAGGTGTTTGAGCCATGCTTATGTTCTCTGCAATAATGGTTCATCTATACTATCACGATATAGTTGTGGGTAAAATATGGGGACTGGATTGGCAGGAGCCCCAGCTGGGGCTTGAACCTGTGACCTTCTGTCTCCAAACACACTGGTTGTGTGCACTGCACCACCATGTTGCCACAGAGACAGTGCATTCCCTGATGATACCATGACTGTTTGTCCGGCAGGGCCTGTCTGTTGCAGTGCATTGCACCCACCAACACAGGGCTAGGCCATGGTCTGCTCTGGGCAGCTGCCACTGCCCCCCTTTACCTCCAGTACCCCTGTGCCACCATGCTGACATGCCCTTCTGCTGGTGGTGCTGGTGGTACGCAGTCTCAGGCCATCCTGTATGCGGGTAGGCAGCTGCCTATGGTGCAGGTTCTGGGGTAGGGGTGCCTGCATATCTGTCCGCACGTCCCCCAATCACTGCCTGCCAATGTTCTGTGCCCTTGGGGGAACCTGCTGGGTACTGTCCCCTGTGACACTGTGCTAAACACTCTCGTGCCCATGTTGGGCCCTCATCAGTTGCTGTCTGGCTGCTGTTCAGTTTCAGCATTCCTAAGTGCCATCTAGGCATCTGCCTAGTCCGCACTGTGCCCCAGCTGCACCACAGCATGTGCCGCCTGCAGCTCTCTGAATCCCCTTTCCCAGCATCTGTCCAGTTGCCCATTCTGACCTGCCTGCCCTGCTGTTGTGGAACATGTGCATGCCATAGGTAACCTGTTCAATGGAGAGGGAAACCCTGATCAGTGTTATTTCACTGCGGGATCATTCACCTTGTATGGGGACGGAGCGTAGACCCTTCTAAAATTCATATTTATTTTTTGGGGCTTTGTTGGGAGTGCTTTTTGATGTTTCCCATTACTCTCAGTATTGCCCAGCTTGCTTATGATTTTTTAATATTTTGTTGGGGTCATTTTTAATGTTTATTTGCCCTTTTGTTCTGTGCACATGTATCACACTTTTTGTAGGTTTCCCTGGTTTTGCTGTACATTGCTGACAGAAATGGTTTCTCTTCCCTTTAAATCGGCTCTACCGCGAGGTTTTCACTCGCGGTATTTTTTTGCTTGAATTTCAGCCCCGCTCGTGTGCGGGGAGCCTCTCCCCTCCCACTCTCCACCCATTGACCCCGTCTCTCCGCCCCTGGGGAGCCTTCCTCCGCCCTCCGAGAGCCTTTCCACGCCTTTATCGCACATCAGCGCGCCGCGCACATGAGCGGGCACTTTAGTGCGGCGCGCATGTGTGCGGGGCACAAAAACGCATCATTAGCGTGCGCTAAGGTACCTTAGCGCACGCTATTGTGCGCCGCGCACTTGAGTGCAGTTTAGTAAACATACCCCTTAGTTCTTTTAAAACTTGCCCTGGCTCCTTGTTTTGGGTGCAGTGTTTTAAATTTGCAAAGAAGCTGATTAGCCCTTGAAAGTGAGGAACATATAAGAAAACTGGAGGTCTGCAGGCTCTGGTTTTCTTAGTATTATTATTTCAAGTCTAAATAATTAACGGGAGTTTGGCTTTTTGGTCTTTTAGGCGTCTTGTGTTATTGGACTTTCAGCATTTATGTAGTCAGTTATGATATGATTAGTGGAAAGAGGGAGAAGAGGGTGAAGGGGAAAGGAGAGTTTGAAATTTTTACTTTGCATCTATGGGGCGGAGGAGAAGGCTGAGAAGGCAGAACAAATATGGCTTGTAAGGAAGAGGTAGTAATTATTTCTTTTGCCACGTATTATTTTTTTTGTTATGTACTATTTTGTACTTTACCATGTATCTTTCTACTGATATGATCTATCTCCTCTTTTGCCTCAATATTTATCTTTTGTATTTTATATTCAAATCTGTGTTGAAAATAAAATTGCTACAAAAAAAATTATGAGTTGGATGGAATGGATTAATAGAGAACATTGGTTATCCTTTCAAATAGTACAAGCCATTTCATGAAACTAACTGGTAGCAATTTAAATTAGAAAAAGTATTTTTTCACTCAACATAGTTAAGCTGTGGAATTTGCTGTGGGAAGATGTGGCCAAGGCAGTTCACCTAGCCAGATTTAAAAAGGGTTTAGACAACTTCCTGTAGGAAAAATGACAGTTCATAAACCATTAGCCATGTAGGACTGGGAAAGCCATATCTTATCCTTGGGGTCACTGAAAGTAGAGAATTTATGCACATTAATGGTGTGTATTTTTACATGGCTCCTTAGAAAATTACCTCCTTGGAGGATAATTTTATAACAGGGTAGATTGGGTAGGCTCTATTTTATGATTCAAATCTTTTTCTTAGCAATACAAAACAATAGGAATACAAACACTCTCGTCAGCAGATATTTCAAGTATGGACCCATCCCTTTCCAAACCCAGTCCCCTCAACCCACTTGACAATCCCAACCCTATACATCTTTAAACAAAAAGACACTGCTATAGAAGAGGATAGCACTGAGAAAACACAGTTTGCAAGTCATGTAGATTTTAAGTACAATAGGAAAATTCTAACAGAAATCTTCGGCAATAGGTCTACCGAATGGGCACCAGACTTTATGCTTGGTGAGAAAGAGAATCTTTATAGGACTCCCAAATTTCCTGGAAGCACCTCCAATTAGGAGGGTTAACATATCCTGCTCTTTTCCTTTCTGAAAGTAACAAATCAAATAAAAATTTGGACCAAATCAGGAGGCACATTGGCTCACTATTGGGCTAGAATACACTTCTGACCCAATAAAACAAACTTTCGCAAAAACAACCTGTGTCCCTTTTTCAGTCACAAGTTTAGAAAGATCTGAAAAAAGTATCACTTCTCTGGCTAGTGGAATTTAGACATCAAAGAGTGGACTTTCACAATCTGGTCCCAAAGTCTTTGGATCCACGGGCACTGCAAAAACATATGACTGAGGTGTGCCTTTTCAGCCCCACATTTCACGCAGGCCCCAGTTGTCATGAACTTTGCTCGAAAAGCTCATCAGGGAGATATAAAGGCTCAGAGAAAAAGCTTGTGCTGAATCTCTCGCAGCAACGCTCCCGCTGACAAGTCTTTAATATATTTAAAATTCTCTCAAAGAAGCTCAGCAGCTCAACAGTCCATTCAGCAGCTAATTTTTCAAAGTTAAAACGCTGACCCAATTGTTGCAAACTGTGGTGAAGCACAGATATTTTAATTTGAGTCTCAGCCTCCAGGGAGAGCACGGAGTCCAAGTCTTTGTTTTTTTTCCTCAATAAAATTAGCTCTGCCCACTGTCAAGAGATAATGTGATACCTGTAATTGGCTCAATCGTCCTCTGTGGCATAAATGCACAAGAAGGGCACTTCCTGTCCTTTTTTAACTTTAGAGATCTTCTGTGTTTGTCCCATGCTTTCTTGAATTCAGATACTGTCTGTCAGCATACCTTTCATGCAGCTATGGACTCTGTTTAATTCAGTCTAAACTCTGACCCCCTGGTGATGTCAGTCTCTAGGACCTGTCTGCAGCCCCTCCTTGCTAGATCCAGAAGGACACACCCTAAAGGGAGTGGCTAAGGGGAAGTGCTGGAAAGGATTCAGTCCACTATAAAGGACAGACACACTTCCTGCTTCTCTCTCTCTCCCTCCTTCATCGGACAGGTTTGGACACTACCATGAGGCTCTGATGATCAATTCCTTTCACCCCTCCCCCTCTCTCTCTCTCTACCCACATGTTCTGGCCTACCATGCGGCTCTGACCCACATGTTCTGGCCTCTATCTCTCTCACACTTCACACATGCACACACAGATTCATTGATGCACACTGAAACAGCTCTGTAACAATCACTATATACCTCTGTTCAGTACCTATGTATTAAGCCTATTTTTACATAAAAAGCCTTTCTCCAAGCCACACCTGTTTGCTTGTCTTATTACAAGCCCTCCTGCGTCTGTGAAGTGAAATGAACCCAGGACCTACAGAAGAGTAACTGGACCACATCTTACACTGTCCTTGTCTGTACTGCCTTCACTGGGAGACTATTCCACACATCTACCACTCTTTCCGTAAATAAATATTTCCTCATATTACTCCTGAACCTATCCCCTTCTCCTTCAACCTTTGGCCCCTCATTACAAAGCTTTCTTTCAGTTGAAAGAGGCTCTCCTCCTGTGCATTTATGCCACAGAGGTATTTAAACATCTCTGTCAAATGTCTTCTCTCTTGCCTTTCCTCCAAAGTATGTCTTTAAGTCTGTCCCCATATGCCTTATGAAAAGCCCACTGATCATTTTGGTAGCCACTCTCTGCACTGACTCCATCCTGTTTTATATCCTTTTGGAGGTGTGATCTGTCAGAATTGCTCCAAATTAAGTCTCACCAAAGACTTACACAGAGGCTTCACCATCACCTTTTCTACCTGCTTAGTCACCTTAGAACATCAGTAAAAATCACGCCTTTTTTGTGGACAGAAGTACTTCATCCCATATACTGTACCGCTTCCTTGGATTTTTGCAGCCCACAAAAGGAATATATGTCAGAAAGACCCTATATTTTTTAGCATTACATCTGAGCAGCCAAATTCTTGACTATTTTTCAGGCTTAGCTAGATCTTTCCTCATGTTATCTTCTCCTTCCTGTGTGCCCACTCTATTGCAGATTTTGGTATCATCTGCAAAGAGGCAAACCTTACCCGACAGCCCTTCCGCAATGTCATTAACAAAAATGTTAAAAAGAATCGGACCAAGGACAAATCCCTCTCCTCTTTGTCGCCTCCCACTCAACCAATTTCTAACCCAGTCAATTTAGGGTCCATTCCTAGGGTGTTCAATTTATTCATAAGTTGTCTGTACAGACCAGTGTCAAAGGCTTTAGTGAAATCTAAATACACCACATCTGGGGTTCTCCCTCGGTCCAACTCTGCTTGCCCAGTCAAAGACATTAATTTGATTAATCTGACAAGACCTGCCTCAAGTAAAACCATGTTGCCTCAGATTCTGCAATCCATTGGATTCCAGGAACCTCACTATCCTCTGTTTAGCAGCATTTCCATTCATTTACTCACCACAGAGGTCAGACTAACCAGCCTGTAGTTCTAAACCTCATCCTTACTTTTGCTTTTGTGTAAAGGGACCACATATGCCTTTCTCCAGTCCTCTGAGACCACTCCCAGCTCTAAAGAAGCATTGAAAAGCTCTGACCATGGAGCTGGCAGAACTTCCCCAACATCAAATTTTCGATCAGTCAATTAAATGTTGCATGCCACATACTAAATTTTACCTTCAAAGATTGGGATACCCCATTCCCCCTTGCCTGATGAGATATTTCAATGTGGCCATAACCAGCTGGGCTTTATCACCTCTCCACAAAAACAATTGCCAAATTCAGCCTTCCCAACATTCATTCAGAAAGCAATACTGGCAACATTTGAAAAAAATGCGGAAGGGAATTTTAGAGAGATGTCCAAGTGCAATCTGGGATGTCTAAATCAGAAATTCTGAAAAAAAAAAAACAGGCACATCCAGGTGCAGACACGATTTCACAAAACCATGCTGTTCATAGAACACTATGGACACATCACATAACCTCAGAGAATGTATAACAGCAAATGATACCTCCTAAACACTGTATGTATAGAAAATGTTTTTTGCATCACTGTATATAGCCCATCTTGTACATAGCTCAAACCACTCTAGCGCACAACACAACACACATTGTACATAGCTCAAACCAATCTAGCACACAATACAACACACACTCAACTAAATTTCTCCCTCACTGCATGTTTAACACTCTCACTTTACCCGATTGTTTGCTGTGATACCACCTTGATTAATAAGATAAGGCGGTTTAGAAATACTGTTAAATAAAATAAATAAATAAATGTTGACGTGCCCAATATGGATGTCTGCAGGAGTGTCTACATAGATGTCCTCAGAACTGTATTTCAAAACCCACCTGTCTAAGATAGCCTAATGGGTAGAGTAATGGGCTAGGAACAGGATAGCTAGGGTTCAAAGCCCACTATTGCTATCATTGACATTGTGCTGAGTATTGGGGATGATGGAGTGCTATCTTCTCTACACCCTCTGGATGTTTTCAACCAAAACAAGCACTTTTCGGGTGCCTGGAGC
This sequence comes from Ichthyophis bannanicus, assembly GCA_033557465.1. NCBI lineage: Eukaryota > Metazoa > Chordata > Amphibia > Gymnophiona > Ichthyophiidae > Ichthyophis > Ichthyophis bannanicus. The sequence continues at coordinate 1,253,779,342 of CM066032.1, read as the reverse complement.
TGGTCTAAATCCAGACACGATGCCAGATGCCCATGACATTTTTGAGACCAGGTTGGGACGTCCAGGTTCCTGGGAATGCCCTGGCCATGCCCCCATTCAGATTTGGACATCTCCAGAGCCAACTTTTAAAATGGCTCTGGAGATGTCTCTGTGCTTTGGACATCTCTGTACCCGTTTTTGGACATCCGAAGCATGAATAGAGCTTTCAAAATGACACCCATAGCCATTTGAGGAATAAGATCATATTTTTGTCGGTGAAAGCTTTCCTCTAATATATCTTTAAAAAACAGCTTAAAATTCAGTTTAGATAGCTGTGACACATTTGCAGAAACATGCAACCCCAAATACCAAAAGCTCAACCCCGCTTTGCCAAAGTAAACCCTCATAGCCAACACTGATCAATATCTAAATTAAGGGTCAGTGTTTCTGACTTAAGTAGATTCAGTCTTAACCCAGAAAAAGGAATATATGTCAGAAAGACTCTCAAGGTTTTGGGCAATGAATTAACTGGCTTCATAAGCAGCATCAAAATATCATCTGTGAATGCTAGATACATAAGCTCTCAATAGCCCACTATCAATCTACATATTTATTCATGAATGCTCAAGTTCCTCCGTAAGGGTTTCAAAGACAACACAAACAAGAAGGGGGACAAGGGGCATCCTTGGCAAATCCCTCTCCCCATCTCAAAACCTCAAAGGTAACCCCATAAGTCATGACTGCTGCCATAAAATGTCTATATAGAGCTTGGATAACCTGCATAAAATAGCTCACCATACCAAAATGCCCAAAGAGTGGCAAATAGGAAAGGCCACCCAACATGGTCAAATGCTTTTTCCACATCATAACTCATGACTACAGCCGGGATGTCCCTCCCCACCCATCACTTCACTGCCAGCAGAAGCTTCCTAACATTAACGTGGAATCCACAGATGACTGGACAAATCAATTAAACCCTGACATAGCCACATTTTGTTATCATGCCTGTGTCAGGGGCACAAACATAAAAAGACATAATATCGCCAAAGATTATAACATCCAGAATGATTCAGTACAGTCATACAGGCAGAACTACATTAGAAACCAAGTCAATTGATCGATTGATCATCAGGGTCATACACCTGGCTTAGAAGTGGGGTTCATGACTGTCATGGTATGCGCAAAACTAATCCATATGGAGAAACTGTCCCAAGTAAATCAAGAGGATATACAAAGAGAATACACCAAAAACTGGAGGAAAGAGGAAAACTGCCACAAGAAAACCCCCAAAAAGCAACAGATGCAAATTTAAGATATTTAATTTCACAGATCAAAGTAAAGAAGTATATGAATGATAACGTCTTGAATCAACTAAGGGCTTCCATGGAAAAAAGAAATACAGGGAGGAGGAGGAGATCTAGGTAAGAGGACCAAAAGAAAGGAATACACAGAAAAAGAAGGAGCAGTTGAGAGGGAGATGGAGCTTAGAGATCTGGAACTGTAGGAGAATGAGGTGAATAAAGGACAGGTCAACAAATCTAATGAAGTAGAGGAATAAAATGAGGAGAAAGACCCAGAGGTGGAGGAATTCAAGATTGAACTCCTAGTCCACATGGACAAAGATGAATATGCTTGGTTCCAAGAAAGGGAACGATTACCCAAGTTAAATTTAACACCTAAGGTCAAAAGTATGATAATTAAGATGAACAAGGCTATATTCCTGTATAAAGGGATCATTTATTGACATCATCAAAATAAACTGAATGCAATATTGTGCAGCTAAAATTATTACTGCAAGAATACTACCAACTAAAGTGCAAAGCCAGAAGAAAAAGAGAACACAATAACAGTTCCTCTTTGGAAAAAGCACATCAAAGGAAAAATACACTCATTGTGTATGGAGGTATCCCTGATAGATGGGTATCTAAAAGGATTAAGACCATCAAAGATATTGAGGAAGATCCAAGACATCAAGCTAAACATTGCTGCATTAACAGAAGAAGACCTGACATTTATATGGTCCAACAATAAATTGAAAGTAGCAGCAAAACTGCGAAGATAAGAAGAAAACAGAAAAGAAAGATATCAAAATAAACTATTTAGAAAGAATCAAAACAGTTCCATAGGGAATTGGGAAAGAGCATTAGTAAAATAAAAACACCACCAATGAAAGCAGAAACAGAAACTTTCTGGAGAAGCCTATATGAGGAGTCCATAGAGCACAATGGTTTATGGTTTATTATGGTTTATTAAAATTTTGATATACTGCTCTTCGAACACAGTATCGGTGGTTTACAATAATAAAAATATTAGAAAAAAAAGAAAAGAACACCATTAAAATTAAGAGAAAGTGTAAAGATGGGATAGAACAGAAAGTGAGGGGGAAAAAAGGGGGAACGGGGATGCAGAGTATCAGAGGTTCCTCAAGCACTACGTGGACCATGATACTAACATACTATGTTGCAGCAGAGGATATATTAAAAGCAAATTCAAAAAGGTAAGTTTTGAGAACCTTTTTAAAACTTGGAAAGGAGGATTCAAGGCAAGGAGTGAATTCCAAAGTGAGGGCCCTAACAAAAAGAAAGCTGAGTTTCCAGCTGTGCATTTGACAGAGAAGGTAGTGTAAACGGGTGCCAGGCCTTCGCCTAGGGTGCGAAGGTTGGGGTTACCCTGATATCTTCTGTTAGCAAATAATAGTCGTAAGTCGAGTGTTCAAAGCAAAACATAACAAGGAATTTATTCCCCTTCCCAAAGGATTTTTAAGTACAAAACAAAACATGGAAAACAAACAGCTTCTTCTGAAAGAAAAATATCTTCTTTTTCTTTGCTATACACCAAACTTAGCATAAAGACTCAATGTTGTCTGCAAGACATAGCATACAATCCATAGGAGCATATTCAGGTTCACTAGGGCTACACTCCCATTGCATATCTTCCCATTCAGTGTGTGTGGGGTTTGACTTCAGACCTTTACTGCTGTCTCTGGAAAAACCCCTCGCTGAGAACTCGGGTATCTCGTAAGAACACAGTTCCATACAGTGAGGTTTAAAAGTAGCTGTAGCTGTAGTGTATCTTCCCCGGCTCTCCTTTTGTTCCCTACAGTTATCAGGAACTCCTTTATAACTTTATGCTGACACTTCTTGTGTTGAGCAGTGCCCTGGCCCTCTGTTCCGAACAGAACTTCTGGCTTTCCTTATTATAGTGCTAGGCTCCCATCTGTATGAATGCTGAAGCCTCTCCTCTGGCAGTGAGGTCTGAGAGACTCCCTGCTCTCTTGGTCCAGGTAGGTTCCTAGCCACAGGGTGTGCCTTCCTTCCTTCTGCTGCCCTGGCTTCTCTCTCTGAGCTTTAACCTGGTTCCTCACAGGGCCTCCAGCTGCCTGTAGTCTGTGTGCTTTTCCAGCCATGTTTCTCTGAGGCTTCTTCTCTGCTGCTTCCTGCTTCTCTGACATGCCCACTGCTTCTCCCTGAGGAATCACAGCACTCCTTTCTCTCTGGGGAATCACAGCACCCCTTTCTCTCTGGGGAATCACAGCACCCCTTTTCTGGAGCTACCCTCCGGCTTTTATCTCTCTGTTCCCTGCAGGCTGGCTCGGCTTTCTTGCCCAGGTGAGTGTAATCAAGCTCTGAGCTTGCTGTTACGTCAGAGCTTGGGTGTGTCCGCTCTGCTCCTCTCTTTCCCTGTTTCTCATGAGCTGTATATGCTGACTGACTAACAGTTTCAAAGGTAAATTCCTCTTTTCTATCTATTTGCCTAGGTTCTGTGGGGGCTTCTACGTCACAGTAGATAGAGACGATGTGCATGTATTGAGCGAAGTGAACAAGTGGGGACATAGGGAATTATGTGAGAGGAAAGATATGCTGTGATACCTACACTGAGGATCTTGTGAACTATGGTCAGAAGTTTGTACTGGTGCCATAAGCCAATGAGATTTTATAAACAACGGGGTAACGTGATCTGATTGCGAGGCATGATGGAGGAGGTGAATAATGGTATCCTCTACTGATTGTAATTGCTTGAGTTGATATTGAGGCAGTCCAAAATAGATGATGTTACAATAATCCAGTTTTGAGATAACTAAAAAAAGTAGAAGGGTGGAGACAGCAGATGATCGGAGATAAGAATGGATACTACGGATCTGGTGAAGAGAAAAAAAACAGCAACGGCAATTGGTAACAGAACCCACACGTGAAGGGGCCATACTGGTCTTGGGTGCTTACCAATTGTGAAAGTGTTTCTGATGTTATAGTGGGAGATCATTTTGCATCAAGTGATCACCAGATGTGTGGTTCAGTATTAGGACTAGGACTGTTAGAATCCATTCAAAAGCAAGGGTCTTAGACTTTAGGAAAACTAACTTTGCCAAGATGGGCCAATACCTCAGAGAGTCATTAGCGGGATGGGAACAGCTGGGGGATGTAGAAAAACAGTGGGCAAAACTGAAAGGGGATATTTTAAGGGCAACCAACCTTTTTGTTAAAATGGTAAATAAAGGTAAAAGGAAAAGGAGACCACTATGGTTTTCGAAAGAAGTAGCTGAAAAGGTGAAGAAAAAGAGGGAGGTCTTCATGAAACATAAGAGATCACAGAGAGAGGAAAACAGGCATCTATATTTGTAAAAACTTAGAGAAGCTAGCAAAGTAGTCAGGAGAGCAATGATTCAAAAAGAGGAGGAAATAGCCAATGCAATAAAATGGGGGGATAAGACATTTTTCAGATATGTTAGTGAGAAGAGGAAGGACAAAAGTGGTATTGTCAGATTCAAGGATGAAGGGGTGGAATATGTAAAAGCTGATGAGGATAAAGTGGAATTGCTTAACAAATATTTCTGTTCTGTGTTCACAGATGAAGAACCAGTAGCAGGACCTCAGAAAACACCCACAAACAGGAACAGAAGTGAGGGGCATCTTGAACAATTTTCAGAAGACTGTTTGTGAGAAACTAGCTAAACTTAATGTAAAGAAAGCAATGGGACCAGATGGGATACACCCTAGAATATTGAGGGAACTTGGGGACGTTCTAACAGCTCCATTGACTGATCTTTTCAATGCCTTGTTGGAGTCGGGAGTGGTGCCAAAGGACTGGAGAGAGGCTCATGTGGTCCCTTTACACAAAAGTGGAAGTAAGTAAGGATGTGGTTGAAAACTACAGGCCGGTTAGTTTAACTTCGGTGGTGAGTAAATTATTGGAAATGCTGCTGAAAGAGAAAATAGTGAGATTTCTGGAGTCAAGGGATTAAAGGATCTGAGGCAGCATGGATTCACCAGAGGCAGGTCTTGTCAGACAAATCTGATTGATTTCTTTTACTGGCTTACCAGGGAGTTGGACCGAGGGAGAGCCCTAGATGTGGTGTATTTAGATTTCAGTAAAGCCTTTGACACCGTTCCTCCCAGGTGACTTATAAACAAATTGAGAGACCTAGGGATTGACCCTAAAGTTACTGCTTGGGTTGGAAATTGGTTGAATGGGAGGCGATAAAGGGTACAGGTAAATGGAGCTCACTCTGAGGAGAAGGAGGTTACCAGTGGAATCTGTCCTTGGTCCGATTCTTTTTAACGAGAGGCAGTGGGATGTAGTTGTTGATGTGGAAGGACAGACTAGATAGGCCATGTGGTCTTTTTTCTGTTGTCATTTTTCTATGTTTCTATGTAACATCCTTGTTAGTGAGATAGAGGAAGGGTTGTTGGATAAGATTTGCCTCTTTGTGGATGACACCAAAATCTGCAATAAAGTAGTCTCCCAGGAAGGTGTAGATAACATGAGGAGGGATCTAGCTAAGCTTAAAGAATGGTCTAGAATTTGGCAGCTGAGATTTAATGTTAAAAAATGCAAGGTCATGCATTTAGGCTGCAACAAACCAAGGGAGCGATATAGTATAGGGGATGAAGTACTTTTGTCCACTAAAAGAAGAGTGGGACCTAGGCGTGATTGTATCTGATGATCATAAAGGAGCTAAACAAGTAGAAAAGGTGACAGCAAAAGCTAGAAGGATGCTTGGGTGCATAGGGAGAGGAATGGCCAGTAGAAGAAAGGAGGTGATAGTGCCTCTGTATAAGTCTTTGGTGCGACCTCATTTGGAGTATTGTGTGCAATTCTGAAGACCGCACCTTCAAAAGGATATAAACAGGCTGGAGTCCGTACAGAGGGTGGCTACTAAAGTGGTTAGTGGTCTTCATTATAAAGCATATGAGGACAGACTTAAGGATCTTAATATGTACACCTTAGAGGAAAGGCGGGATAGAGGTGATATGATTGAGACGTTTAAATACCTCCGCGGCATAAATGCACAGTAGGAGAGCCTCTTTCGTTTGAAAGCAAATTCTGTTATGAGGGGACATGGGATGAGAGTGAAAGGGGATAGATTCAGGAGTGATTATATGGAAATATTTCTTTACGGAAAGAGTGGTGGATCCATAGAATAGTCTCCCAGTGGAGGTGGTAGAAATGAGGACAGTATCTGAATTCAAAGAAGCAAGGGACAAACACAGAGGATCTCTAAAGGAAAAAAGGGATAGTTGTAGTGGTTGATATGGAAGGATAGACTACTGTAGATAGGCCATGTGGTCTTTTTCTGTCGTCATGTTTCTATGAATTGTGCAGTTAATGTGTGATTGGAAACCAAGAGATGATTCAAGTGTGATCCCTAGGTACTTAAGGGTTCCTACTGTTCGTATCAAGATACCTTCCATGGAGGGAGATATAAGTGGGTGTGTAAGTGAACCGGACAACCAGAGTGCTGAGGTTTTTCCTGCATTGAGATGAAGGTTATTTGCTTTCAGCCAAGATGCTAATACATCGAGGCAGGAATTGACAGGGGAAAGATCATGTGCAGTAGGATGAGTATGAAACAGCAGCAGGATATCATCCACATAAAAATAGGCAGATATGCCCTGCTGCTGAATCAACATGGCCAGTGGGGCTAGGAATACATTTAACAACAAAGGAGCAAGGACTGATCCCTGCAGAACACCACAAGAGAGAGGGGAGGTAGAAAAAGTGGCAGATTGGAATGAAACATAATATGAGTGGAGGGAGAGAAAAGAGCGAAACCAGTGAAGAATAGTAGAACCTAACCCTGCAGAAGAGAGTCATGAGAGAAGAAGAGAGCGGTCAACCAAATCAAAAGCACTAGATAAGTCAAGAGATACTGCTAAAGTGATATTCCCTTTTTCCGAGGACATACTGTATGTATCTCATTAAGTACAGATAACACAATAGTTTCCATACTAAGGCCCAGCCTGAAGCCTGTTTGCCGCGGGTGCAGAAAGTTAGTATGTTCAAGGTGATCTAGAAGTTGAACAAAAATAAGTTTTTCGAGCAGTTTTGATAGATAAGGCAGATAAGAAACCGGGCTGAAGTTAGTGACAGAGGTGGGATCTAATGAAGGATTCTTTAGCAAAAGCAGGACCACAGCAGTTTTCCAAGATAAAGGAAAAATTCCAGAAGAAAGGCAAAGCAAGAAGCAGAATGGTTACCCTGCATAGAGGAACATTTAGAAAAATCAAACATCAAACCTATGGAATGGCCTATAGTAACAACAAAAGAGCTGGAAAGCAGGTTAAAATGAGCCCCAAACTGGAAGAGCCTTGGCCCAGATGGAGTGACCAATTTTTGACTCAAGCAGTTAACATCACTCCACCAAGACCTGTCAAACTACAAAAAAACAATTGATCAAGCAGCAGAACTTAACATTGCAATGGCTTATAACAGGAAGAACATTTCTCTTTCCAAAGGGGGACCCAAGTAACAGTCACTAAAATTACAGACCAATTACTTGTCTACCTACAATCTATAAGCTGTTTGTTGCAATAGATGCAGACGGCATCTATGATTATATTGAATCCAATAACATCATAGCAATCGAGATAAAGAGCAATAAGCGGGGAGAATATGGAACTAAAGACCAGTTAATGTTAAATAAGGCTATCATGGCTAGTGCTAGGAAAAGCAGAAATCTTCGTATAGCATGGATTAATTATAAGAAAGCTTTTGACAGCGTCCCACACTCTTGGATAATAAATTGCCTTGAGATGTCTAAGATAAATCCTGGTTTGATAGAGTACATTAAGGGGTATGTTTACTAAACTGCGTTAGTGCAATTCGCGTTAGGAGCCGCGGTAGTAACAGAAACCCCAAATAAGGACATGGGCGGTACATCGTCACCACTAACGCGCGTTAAAAAAATTAACGAGCGTTACCGGGCGCCGTGGCGCGTCACTGCGCGTTAAACGTAAGAAGACGTACAGACACAAAGCACTGAAACAGAGCTGTAGCACAATGGTTACGGTACTGACCGCTGTTACAGGCAGCATGGGTTCGAGTCCCCAGTGTGCCTAACGCAGAAGGCTGTCCCAGGCATCACCCTGTACATTACAGAGGGAAAGAGGAGGCATGTTTTTCGTTACGCTGAGTATTGGTGTCAGAAAAACACCCTCGGAGTGTGCCTAGCCACGTACGTTGGTACGTGCGTAGCCCCGTGCGTAGCTGCGCGCGTACAATCGTGCGTGGGTACGTGTGATGTTACGTGCGTGGGTACGTGTGTTTTTACGTGCGTGGGTACGTGTGTTTTTACCAGTGTGGGCATCTTATTTTACAGACTCTGTAGGGTGTCTTGCACCTATGCATTATGCTAGCAGATGTACGTGTGATGGCCTATGGTTTATCAGAGCCTGTGAGCAGGTGCTGGGGTTTCACAGGGTTGGATTGTGCCAGTCACACCCATGATGCACTGCACATGCAAATCAGCTGTCCACAGATACACACCATGGGGAATGCACCCCCACAGCACCTCGGCCTGGTAGGGGGAAGTGACCATGTGCACCCCCACAGCACCTCGGCCTGGTAGGGGGTACTGACCGTGTGTTGTACTGGCACAGAGTAGCTACACACCGTCACATTGTGCGGGTACTGTGCTCACCCTGAGGGTGCAGTGAGGCGCCCAGCACCAGGTCCACAGCACCGTCCATGGCTGAAAGAGGCCATGGCACAGGTCCAAAGCAGTGTTACTGTGTGAGATAGGTAGGTTCTGCAGGACCACCTTGGACATCTCTGTCTGTATCAGTCAGGTGTAGCCCCCCTCCCCCAGGGCCGAGGGTGGCAAACAGGGTCTCCTATCAAAAGATCCACAGTCTACCTCCCTGCAAAGGTGGCAGTAGAGGGGAACATCAACCCCAGTCCTGCTGAGGAACAGACACCCCACAGGGCAGTCAAATGCAGCTCTGTACACATCCATAACACAATAGCAGACAGACATTAGGCCTGGATATGGTATGCTGCACCCCCACCACTATCTGATATTCCCCTGGTGCAAGCCATCAGCCACTGCACCCTGCAAGTCACTCCATCACAACATCTACCAGCTGCAAACAGTCTGCTAGTGCCCAGTGGAGATGCCTGCACCCAGAACTGGGATGTCAGCATACACAGCAAGCAGATACATCAGTGACTGGGCCCCAAAAGGAAACCCATATTTATCACATGAGAAAAATACTAGATAGCACCATGGGAGTGCCTAGCCATGCTGTGGTCACTGCACAGTCAGGGTGAGAGTGATCTCTCAGCAGGATATACTGAGGTCACCCTGTCTGTGTAGGTGGTGGCCGGGCACTACAATGTGCCTGTCACTGCCCTATGCCCTGTGCAGATGCACCCTGGCCAGGCCACCCTGTCCGGCCTATACCCATAGTACCTTGCTCCTCATTATGCACATTGGCAGCCCAATACTGGCAACATTGCTGGCAGTGTGGACTGTGGAAGGTGTTTGCAGCCACCACACTGGATAGACAGACAGCCACCCCCACACCTATGCCAGCATTGTGCTACTATAGAGGTGGTCAGCAGCCATACCCACCACACCAGTCATGGGCATAGTACAGGCATGGATATGGTACACAAGGCTGTTGGGGGGTCACTCCCCAGGGTGGTGAACACTGTCAGACATCAGAATGATTGTTATGGTAGAGCTCAATGAGCAAAATGTGCTTAACGTAGGAATTGATATCTGCCAGTTTTCATAGGGAACGTTGATAGCTCTGTACCATATACCCAGGTGTAGGGTGGCATTGCTAAGGTATGCAACTGCTAGTATTGGGAGATACAGGCATGGCCCAATGTCTTGCCTCTCCAGGAGGCATTGGCCAATGGGGCCTGTGGGTGGGTGTGCGGCCCTGTTGGCTGCTGCTTTACGGCAGAGTTCCCCAACTCCAGTCCTGGTGTTCCAAACACTGTTTGGGTTTTCATGCTGTCCCTCATAAATATGCATGAGCTACATCTGCATACCATGGGGGTGGTGCATAGCTATGCAGCACAGGCATCTTTATTAGAGGCAGCATGAAGCCGGAATGGTGTGGGGCCCTCCAGGACTGCATTTGCGGGACTCTGCTTTAGGTAATGTGCCTGTTTCTGGTGTCTGTGTTTGGTGTAGTAAAATATAGGCCATGCGTATGTTCTCTGCAATAAAAGAGTGTCTTTACTATCACTGTTTAGTGGTGGGTAAAACTATGGGGACTGGGTTGGCAGGAGCCCCAGCTGGGATTTGAACCTGTGACTCTCTGGTCTTACAGGCACTGGCTGTGTCTGTTGCACCACACTGTGGCCACAGAGACAGTGCAGTCCCTGGCGTTAGTTAAACCGGCCTGACGAGTCAGAAACCCTGCTCTGCAACAGGTTTGCTGTGGCCTCATTTACCTTGTATGCAGACAAAGGTGCACATAAACCTCAGAAAAGGGGCACACACCCATAACCAAGCTGGGCAACAATGATATCATTGGGCAACATTACACAACACTCCCAGGACAGCTCCATTACAATGAAATGATCTTTGAAAGGGTCTGCGGAGCGTAGACCCTTCCACACATCATTTCTTTTTTATTTGGTGCTTTCCAGGGAGTGTTGTTCCTTGTTGCCCATTGCTATCACTGTTGCCCAGCTGAATTATGCTTTTTAAAATGTTTCTTGTGGTCATTTGTAACGTTTTATGTGAACTTTTGTTCTGTGCACATGTATCACACTGCTCACGTTTTGTGGGTTTCCTCGGTTTTTCTGTACATTGCTGACGGAAATGGTTTCTCTTCCCTTTAAATGCCTTTAACGACAGGTTTTCATTCGCGTTGGAATTGAGCTCAGAAATTCAGCGCGTTAGTATGAGGGGAGCCTCTCCCCACCCACTCTCCGCCCATTGACCCCTTCTCTCCACCCACTCTCCACCTTCTGCGCTGTTTTAACGCGCCGCGGAGGTTTACGATCATTAACTGCGGTTAACGCGCGTAAAGTACGTTTAACGATCGTTAGCACGTCAGAACGCGCGTTCGGACGTGCTAACAATCATTAAACGTACTTTACGCGCGTTAATCACGATTACCGCACTTTAGTAAAACATCCCCCTAAGTTCACCATGACAATGTGGTAAATCACCCTATTTTTGAAGTACAAAGATGGTCAGTACATCATTCTTAACATCAAGATCCAGTGAGGAATATTTCAGGAAAGTTCCCTGTTGCCACATCTGCTTTGTATGGTGCTTAATACAATGAGTACTCTCATCAACTCTTTGGGATACAGATTTATCCTGAATCCTAAAGAAGATAACAACCCAGAGGTAACATCCCATTTACTCTTTATAGATGACCTGAAGCTCTATAGTTCTAGTAACCAACAATTAGCAGTGCAGCTCCATATAGTGAAAAGCTTTTCTGATGACATCAGCATGACTTTTAACCTACACAAATCTGCTAAGACAACTTTTTTTTAGAGAAAAATTGAACAAAATGGAAGACATCTCCCTGGCTGAGGGCTGTGACATCAATGAACTTGAACAGGAATATCTTAGAGGAAGGAACGACACAAGCAGAAATTACTGAAAGAAGAGATCAGTAAAGAATATTTTAGAAGGTTAAAATCATTACTGAAAAGTGCCTTAACATCAGGCATAAAACACAAGCCATCAATCAGCTAGCAATTCCTGTACTCTCATACAGCTTTGGGTTTGTGGATTGGCCTCTTAAAGATCTGAACAACTGAATGTACGAACAAGAAAACTCTTCCATGACTATGAGATAATTTACAAGAATCAGTGTATGCTAAGACTGTACATTCCTAGAGCTGAAGTAGGGCCAGGCCTCATAGAGCTTGATTAAACATATAGAGCTACTATCCTAGGCCTCCAGGACTACCTAGCTGCCTCATTGTATCCAAATACTCAAAAAGTGCTTGAAATATCAAAATAAATGTCCAGAACCTGTCTCCATCATCAAACTTGGACAAGCGTTCCGACGACTAGAAGGAATGAGTAAGAATTCACAAGCACACACAGGAAAGGAAGCAAAAGAATTTGCAAAACAAGAGAAAAAAGTCTTCAAAGAATTAGATCAGCAAACGAGGAAAAACAGGTGGCAAATGCACAAATACAGTGGGAACATAGGCGGCTCTATAATGAGGCCAAGTGAGGTGGTGGCCTCAGGCGGCAGCTTTTTGGGGGCGGAAAAATTGCCCCCAAAAAGACCGTCGTCACCGCCTCACTCAGCCTTCAAAATAAAAGAAAAAAACAAAACTCCAGCACAAGAAGCAGCTGCTGCTGCTGCTCCAGCTGCAGAATGAGGAGCCCCGCGGCCACCCGCCCCCCCCCCCCCCACGGAGAGCCTGCTGGTTTCCCCGGCTCCGCTTTGCAGAGCCGTGGTGAAGGGACAGTGTTTCCCTTAACCGCGGCTCTGTTAAAGTTGAGCCTGAGGTGCTGATGGGAAACAGGATCAGTGCCGTGGGCTCAGCTTTAACAGAGCCGCGGTTAAGGAAAACACTGTCCCTTCGCCACGGCTCTGCAAAGCGGAGCCGGGGAAACCAGCAGGCTCTCCAGGGGGGCGGGCGGGCGGGCAGCCACGGGGCTCCTCATTCTGCCGCTGCTGCTGCTAGAGCAACAGCAGCAGCTGCTTCTTACGCCGGAGTTTTTTTTTTTTTTAATTTCCCTGGGTTGAGGGGGTCTAGGACTGGAACTGGGCTGATAGGGAGGTTTAGAACTGGAAATGGGCTGATGGGGGGGTTAGGAATGGTAATGGGCTATGGGGGGGTTAGAACTGGAAATGGGCTGATGGAGGTTAGTACTGGAAATGGACTGATCGGGAGGGGGGCTAGGACTGGTAATGGTCTATGGGGGGGTTAGAAATGGAAATGGGCTGATGGGAGGGGTTAGGACTAGAAATCGACTGATGGGGGTTTAGAACTGCAAATGGACTGATCATGAGGGGGGCTAGGACTGGTAATGGGCTATCGGGGGGGTTAGAACTGGAAATGGGCTGATGGGGGGTTAGGACTGGTAATGGGTTATGGGGGGTTAGAACTGGAAATGGGCTGATGGGGGGTTAGTACTGGAAATGGGCTGATCGGGAGGGGGGCTAGGACTGTTAATGGGCTATGGGGGGTTAGAACTGGAAATGGGCTGATGGGGGGTTAGGACTGGAAATCAACTGATGGGGGTTTAGAACTGGAAATGGACTGATCAGGAGGGGGTTAGGACTGATAATGGGCGATCAGAGGGGTTAGAACTGGAAATGGGCTGATGGGGGCTTAGGACTGGAAATGGGCTGATCGGAGGGGGCTAGGACTGGTAATGGGCTATCGGGGGAGGGCTAGGACTGGAAATGGACTGATGGGGGTTTAGAACTGGAAATGGGCTGATGGGGGGGGGGGGTTAGGACTGGTAATGGGCTGTGGGGGGAGACTAGGACAGTAAATGGGCTGATTGGGGTGCTAGGACTGAAAATGGACTTATTGGAGGGTTACGACTGGTAATGGGCTGATTGGGGGGCTAGGACTGGGGTGGGCTGATAAAGAGGATAGGACTAGAAATGGGCTGGGACAGGAAATGGGCTAAAAGGGGAGGGGAGGAGAGTGCTGCTGGCCCTGGAAGAAAACTAGAGGCTAGGGCTACAAATGGGCTGATGCGGGAGGGGGGGTGGTGGTAGAATAGGACTGGAAGGGACCGGATACTGAGAGGGTCTGCCAGGGGAAGGATGGGGCAGGAAGGGAAGGGGGGGGGGCTGGAAAGGAGCTGACACCTGGAATGTACCGAAGGAGGACTGGAAGGGAGCTGACACTTGGGGATGTGAGTGGTAGGTAGCTGGGTAATAGGGAGGAGGCTGGAAGGGAGCTGACATGTGAATGGCATTGGAAGAGAGATGGACAGAGGGTAGGGTGGCTGGAAGGGAGCTGACTGTGGGGTGGCACTGAGAGTGAACCTGAGCTGATACCTGGGATGGTATTTGGACTAGAAGGGGCTGGACAGTGGGAAAGGAGGGGGACTGGAAGGGAATGGACACAAGTGGCAGTCATGGGAATGCAAGGTGGTTGACATTGGAAGGTACTGGGGGGGGGGAGGACTGGAAAGGGGACTGATACTGGGGAGGGTTACTGAAACTGGAAATGGGCTGATGGAAGGAAGTGAAGAAAACAAAAGAAGAGATAAGAAATGGCAGATGGACCATGGACCATAGACCACAGAAAGAGAGCTACGAGAAGACAGGAAAGCAGAAGCCTCAGATCGGGACCAGCACGATCAGAGAATAAAGTGGTCAGACAACAAAGGTAGAAAAAATAATTTTATTTAATTTTGGTGATTGGACTTTGTGCTATTTTTATATTTTACACAGTATTGGGGAACTGCATCTCTTATTTATCTGATGTTGCACTGCATGTGGACTCTGGCTTCTTGGGGTTTCAGTTTAAATTTTGTCTACATATTTTTATTTTTACTTTAGATTGTGGTTACTTATTCTGTACTTGGTGAAGGTCGATGTTGTGCGTGTGTGACTGAGGTCAGGTGTTCTGTTAACATGCAGTTTGTATATAAAGATCTATACTATACTATATTGTTCAGCTTTTCAAATAGGTGTATGGATGTTCCAAGGCCCACTATAGTATTTACAGTGACGCTTTTTTTGGATGGGCTCCTTATGTGACTTTTGGAAGTTTGTGCTAATATGGTATGGTATGGTATGGTAGGTTTGCTTTTTGTTGTAAGGTTTTTTATTAGTTCACAATATGCCTGGTACTGGAGAATAGTGGTTGTTGTTGTTGTTGTTAGTGAGATGATCAGAATCAGATTTTTTTTTTTAATTGAGTTCTGTGGGTGAATGTCCTGGTTCTGCTCTGCACCTACTGTGGATGCAAAATATATGTTGAAAAAGAAAAAGGGAGAACCATAACGCAGTTTATAACAAAATAAAAATGGGTTATAATTTAGTTTTATAAACTGTGCTATTGATTCTTGCTGTCTTTTAGTTCCTTGGTGTGCAAAGAGGACAGTACCTAGCCCTGTGCAAGCAGTGCAGCCGCACAGGGTGCAAAGGCTTGGTGGGGCACATTTCGGCTCTCTGCTGTTGCCCTGCTGCCGCTGGCAGGACAATAGCAGGCAGTTAAAATGCGCCCAAAGCCTTTTCGCAGCACTTTCAGAAGGTCTGGTCCCTCCCTCCTCCGACCCGATGTCAGAGCAGGGAGGGACAGATTTGCTTAGAGTGCCGGCGCCTTTCAGATTGGGTGCATGCCCCCCTCCTCCTCCCCATAGCTCCGTCCAGTGCTGCCTGCTCGTTCCCTGCTGCCGGCGCTGCCGTGAAAAAAACAGAGGGCGGCAGCAACAGGGAAAGAGCAGGCAGCGCTGGATGGAGGTATGGGAGGAGAGGGGGCGTGCACCCGAGTTGCAAGTCGCATTAGGCGCGATTGCAGTTCGATACGGCCCTGTGTGCAAACATCTTGCATTTCCTCCATATAATCTAATCGGCTTTTTGATTTGGTTCAGTCTCTCATTGAATTTCTGAAAAAGCCCCGCTCCCCTCTAAGGTGATGGGGGGGGGCACCATCTCATTCTTCGCCTCAGGCAGCAGACTGCCTTGAGCCGCTCCTGAGTGGGAAATACAAAGTATTACTCCAGGAACCCTTTGTCAATTAATAGACACATGAATGGTTAAAGAAAGGTGAACTGAAACTGAAGGATGTGAGATTGATAGTTGCAGTCCAGGATAGCGGATTACAGATAAGATGGTTTACAGCAAGCATTGAAAAAACTAGCAAAACAGACATATGTCAATTCTGTAAGAAAGACCTGGAAACAGTGACTCACCTCATAACTGGCTGTGAAGTCTGATGGTAGAAAATTTCTATACAGAAAGGCACAACAAAGTAGCAAGTAGAACATGTAGACAGTCATGGTTTAATGGGAGAAAGCCAACATGGATTTAGCCTAAGAAGGTCTTGTCTTAATAGTCCGTTATATTTTTTTGAAGGAGTGAATAAAAAAGATAGATAAAGGTGAGCCGGCCGATATATTGTATCTGGATTTTCAGAAAGCCTTTGACAAAGTCCTTCATGAGAGACCCTTGGCACAATTAAAAAGTCATAGGATAGAAGGCAGTGCAGTACTGTGTATCAGGAGCTGGTTAGAAGACAGAAAGCAGAGAGTAGGGCTAAATGGACAATTTTCTCAATAAAGGTAAATAGTGGAATACCCCAGGGATCTTTGCTGAACCTGCTGCTTTTTAACATATTCCTAAATAATCTGGAAATGGGAATAACAAGTGAAGTGATCAAATTTGCAGATGACACCAAATTATTCAAAGTCGTTAAAACACAAGAAGATTATAAAAAATTGCAAGAGGACATTGATAAATTGGAAAACTAGACATCCAAATAGCAGATGAAATTTAATGTGGACAAGTGCAAAGTTTCACGTGAAGCCCAATTCCATAACATGCACATCCAGCTCGCAGGCACATCCAAATCAAAGATGGGCCTGATTTAAATCCAATTCAACTATCGCAGGTATAGACCCGCCCACAATTCCATAATCAGAGACACAGATGTTTATGGCGCAGCACGCACAAACACTATAAAGAAACACGGGCCCTCACTGTCATAACGGGACACGGATAGACACAGCAAATGGCTTGGATATTTCCGCGCTCACTGTATTCTGAAAAGATGCACGTTTCCGATCCTGCTTATATCCATGCGGCTATGACTCCGCTGTTAAAATGTGCACCTCCTCATATGCTCTTCTCACTGACAGTGTTGTGTTCATGCAAACTATACATGACTACTGATGATACATAAATGGTGATGCCAATCAGAAAATATATACTAGTCTGTTGCATGCCCAGAACACTGCAAAGTAATCTCATTGCATGCAAAGATATTATAAAAGCAAGTAGAAGGTGATATGTCTGTCCTGACATAGCTTGCATCAAAGCACACATGGAAGTTGAAGAACTCCTTAGTTATGCTTGCATTGGGCATCTCTGATAACAGCCTCTACAATGCCAAATATGGACCAGTGGAACTCAGCAAAGACTCACTACAGTGAAATGCAAAACATATCCTTGTCAATAATAAGGGACCCTCAGAATGAGAGCAGAGAGCTTTCAGTTAAAATTAGAACCCAGCAGAGAGCTTCTAGTTTAAATTTAATGCTCATTCAGGGCCTAGTATCAGAAAAGAGCTTTTAGTTTACATTAAAAAATGCATCAGGCAGCTTTCAGTTTAAGTTTAAGACCCAGCAGAGAACTTTCAGTTTAAATTTAAAACACAGAAGAGAGCTTCTTGTTTAAATGTAATACTCAGCCAGGGCCTAGTATCAGCAAAGGACTTTAATTTAAATCAAATCAGAGTATAACTTAGCATAAAAGGAAAAACAGCATCAGTATTCTTTGAGCAATAAATTGTTTCTAGAGACCTATACAAAGAGGCCTTCTAGATAGGGGGCAAGAAACCTGTGAAATTGTTTTAAATAGGTGTTAAAGCCAAGTGACAGATCAAAGGGGCATTTTGAAAAATTCCCTCTATCAAAGCAAGGACTGTATGAATTACTCAATTGGTCACAGATTACATTGAAGCACAGGTCTGGGACCTGTATAGAAAGCCAGCCTTTACTAAGTGTTAGTTCCCTCCCTCCCACCCCAACTCCCACCCACCCCAGACATAATCTTAGCTTTATAGAGTCTTACACCTATTAAAGAGGTATGGAAATCAAATTCCCTTCTAGTTCAGCCGATTAGCCTCACCAGGACTATATGAGTTAAGGCCCTGAAAGTAATTAACCTTGAGGTGAACTAAGTCCCTTAAAGTTATTTGGTATAGTTATATAAGTACCCCTAGCAACTAAAAACAACTTAAATAACTAAACAAAACTTTAAAACTAAGATGCAGACAGCAGTCCAGCAGCGAGATGGGGGTTATCCAGTCTTTTGTATTGAATGTCAAATGTATGATTTTTTCACAGTTGGTGAGAGTCCTTAGTGTGCACTAGGTGCAAGGAGTTCTTTGCCCTCAGGGAACGAGTATGATCTCTGGAGGCTAGAGTAGCAGACTTGGAAGACATAAGGAAGTCAGAGTGGTTCATAGATGAGGCCTACAGGGAAGTAGTATTAAAGCCCCACTTCCATTCTGGCAGCTTCTCAGCTGCCATGGAGGAGAGATGTCTCTTGAATGGAGAGCATCACCTTGATGAGGCAGGAAGTGATCCTGTAGCTAGGACCTGTCCACCAGGAGGTGTAACACCCTCTTGCACCGAGTAGGTTTCTCCAGGGCCATGTGCCCATGAGGGAAAGGTTAGGACAGCGTTACAGTGGGTGATTCAATCATTAGGCATGTAGATAGCTGGGTGGCTGGTGGACGTGAGGATAGCGTGGTAACATGCCTGCCTGGTGCAAAGGTAGCAGACCTTACGCGCCACATAGACAAGGTTTAGATAGCGCTAGGGAGGAGTCTGCTATCTTGGTACATGTTGGTACCAATGACATAGGAAAATGTGGGAGGGAGGTTTTGGAGTCCAAATTTACGCTTTTAAGTAGGGAGTTGAAATCCAGAATGTCCAGGATAGCATTTTCTGAAATACGTTCCATGCCACGCGCAGGGCCCAAAAGGCAGGCAGAGCTCCAGAGTCTCAATGCATGGATGAGACAATGATGCAAGGAAGAGGGTTATGGATTTGTTAGGAACTGGGCAACTTTCTGGGGAAGGGAGAGGCTCTTCTGAAGGGATGGGCTCCACCTAACCAGGGCTAACCAGGATGGAGCTATGCTGCTGGCATTAACATTTAAAAAGGAGATAGAGCAGATTTAAACTAGATAATAGGGGAAAGCCGACAGTCGTCCAAGAGCACATGGTTCGGAAGAAATGTATCCTCGAAGGATATTAACAAAACAGGGAAGTTAGGACATCCAAACAGAGAGGTTCCAATAAAGATAAGTTACCTAGATGCTCTTAAATACAGAGCTGAAAGATTCCAAATTACCCCTATGAACTGATATCCAGATTAATATGATTGAAATACAACCTCTAAAATGCCTATATGCAAATGCTAGAAGTCTAAAAAATAAGATGGGAGAGTTAGAATATATAGCTCTAAATGAGAGGTTAGATATGATTGGTATCTCAGAGACCTGGTGGAAGGAGGACAACCAATGGAACACTGTGATACCTGGGTACAAACTATATCGCAATGATAGAGCTGATCAAATTTGTGGAGAGGCTGCGCTCTATGTTAGAGAGGGCATTGAGTCACATAGGATTAAAGTTTTGCAGGAAACAAAATATGCTGTAGAATCTCTATGGATAGAAATTCCATGTAAAAAGGGGAACGCAATGGCAGTGGGGGGTGTCTAGCCAGAATTAACAAATGGATAATGAAATGCTGAAAGAAATCAGGGAAGCTAACAAAAATTACAACGCAATAATAATGAGTGATTTCAATTACCTGGGTATAAAAGAGACTTTAAATAAATCAATTGGGTCAGTGTCACAGCAGGACATGCTAGGGAGATAATGTTTCTAGATGAAATAAATGACTGCTTCTTGGAGAAGCTGGTTCATGAACTGAAAAGAAGGGATGCTATTTTGGACCAAGCCCTTAGTAGCATGCAGGATCTGGTGCAACAGATAAGGGTGTTGGGGCCACTTGGCAATAGTGATCATAGCATGATCGCATTTGATTTAATAAATGGAGGGAGTACAGCAAGGAAATCCACAATACTCCCATTTAACTTTTAAAAGAGAGACTATGATAAAATAAGGAAAATAGTTAACAGAAGAATAAAAGGAGCAGCTACAAAGGCTAAAGATTTGCATAAAGAGTGGGCATTGTTTAAAAATACTACCTTGGAAGCCCAGAAAAGATGTAGTCCATGCTTTAAGAAAAGTGGAAGGAAGGCCAAAAAAACTGCCAGAATGGTTTAAAAGGCGAGGTCAGAGGCTTTTGAGGCCAAAATATTATCTTTCAGGAAATGGAAAAAGGAGCCAAATGACAAAAACAGGAAACAACATAGAAACAGAGAAAAATGACAGCAGAAAAAGACCACATAGTCCATCTAGTCTGCCCTTCCATATCATCTACTACAACAATCCCCCTTTTTTCATTAGAGATCCTCTGTGTTTGCCCCATGCTTTTTTGAATTCAGATACTGTCCTCATCTCTACCACCTCCACTAGGAGACTATTCCATACATCTACCACTCTTTGCATCAAGAAATATTTCAGCATATTACTCTTGAGTTTATCCCCTTTCACCCTGATCCTATGTCCCCTTGTAGCAGAGCTTGCTTTGCTTTGAAAGAGGCTCTCCTCCTGTTCATTTATGCCACAGAGGTATTTAAACCTCTCTATCATATCACCTCTATCCCACCTTTCCTCTATAGTATACATATTAAGATCCTTAAGTCTGTCCTCATATGCTTTATAATGAAGACCACTAACCATTTTAGTAGCCACCCTCTGTTCTGACTCCAATCTGTTTATATCATTTTGAAAGTGCGGTCTCCTGAACTGCACACAAATGAGGTCGCACCAAAGACTTATACAGAGGCACTATCACCTCCTTTCTTCTACTGGCCATTCCTCTCCCTATGCACCCAACCATCCTTCTAGCTTTCACCACTGCCTTTTCTACCTGTTTAGACACAATCACACCTAGATCCCTCTCTTATTTTATGGACAGAGGTACTTCACCTCCTATATTATATCGTTTCCTTAGATTGCTGCAGCCCAAATGCATGACCTTGCATTTTTTAACATTAAATCTCAGCTGCCAAATTCTAGATCATTCTTCAAGCTTAGCTAGATCCCTCCTAATGTTATCTACACCATCCTTGTCTACTCTATTGCAGATTTTGGTTTCATCCGCAAAGAGGCAAACCCTACCCGACATCCCTTCCCGCAATATCACTAACAAAGATGTTAAAAAGAATCGGACCAAGGACAGATCCCTAGGGCACACCAATGGTAACATCCCTCTCCTCAGAGTGAGCTCCATTTACCTGCACTCTTTGTTGCCTCCCACTCAACCAATTTCTAACCAAAGCTGTAACTTTAGGATTCATCCCTAGGGTGCTCAGTTTGTTTATAAGTTGCCTGTGCGGAACAGTGTCAAAGGCTTTACTGAAATCTAAATAAATCACATCTAGGACTCCCCTTGGTCCAACTCCCTGGTCATCCAGTCAAAGAAATCAATCATATTTGTCTGACAAGACCTGCCTCTGGTGAATCCATGCTGCCTCGGATCCAGTAATCCATTGGACTCCAGAAACCTCACTATTTTCTCTTTCAGCAGCGCTTTCAATAATTTACTCATCGCCGCATTCTTATTTCCACACCCTTACTTATATTTATTTATTTATTATTATTTATTTATAGTTTTTCTATACCGCGCTATTTACCATCAGCGCGGTTCACAGGCAACAAACTCGCACAGCAGGAAAAGCCATACTGCGTTTTACATTGAACTTCCGCTTTTGTGTAAAGGGACCACATGTGCCTCTCTCCAGTCCTAGCATTGAAAAGGTCAATCAGTGGAGCTGCTAGAATGTTGTAAGTTTCCTCAGTATTCTCGGGTGTATCCCATCTGGTCCCATCACTTTGTCTACTTTAAGTTTAGCTAATTTCTCACGAACACAGTCTTCTGAAAATTGTTCAAGATGCCTCTCGCTTCTGTTCCTGTTTGTGGGTGTCTTCTGAGGTTCTGCTCCTAGTTCTTCATCTATGAACACAGAACAGAAATATTTGTTAAGCAATTCCATTTTATTCTCATCAGCTTCTACATATTCCTCCCCTTAACCCTTGAGTCTGACAATACCACTTTTGCCCTTCCTCTTCTCACTAACATATCTGAAAAATGTCTTATCCCCCCATTTTATTGCATTGGCTATTTGCTCCTCTTTTTGAATCATTGCTCTCCTGACTACTTTGCTAGCTTCTCTAAGTTTTTCCAAATATAGATGCCTGTCTTCCTCTCTCTGTGACCTCTTGTATTTCATAAAGGCCTCCCTCTTTTTCTTTACCTTTTCAGCTACTTCTTTTGAAAACCATAGCGGTCTTCTTTTCCTTTTACCTTTATTTGCCAGTTTAACAAAAAGGTTAGTTGCCCTTAAAATATCACCTTTCAGTTTTGCCCACTGTTTTTCTACATCACCCAGCTGTTCCCATCCAACTAACAACTCCCTGAGGCATTGTCCCATCTTTGCAACGTTAGTTTTCCTAAAGCCTAAGACCCTCGCTTTTAAATGGATTTTAGCAGCCCTAGTCCTAATGAACTGCACCATCTGGTGACCACTGAATGTGAAATGATCTCCCACTATAACACTAGAAACAATTTCACATTGGTAAGCACCAAGACCAGTATGGCCACTTCTCGTGTGGGTTCTGTTACCAGTTGCCTGAATAGTTCTCCCTGTAGAGAATCCAGGATCTCCTTATTTCTAGATGACACTCCAGAAGGGATGTGCCAATCAACCTCTGGCATATTGAAATCCCCTATCAGTAGCACTTCCCCTTTCCTGGCAATGCTGTGTATGTCTTCAATTAACTCTCCATCCACTTCTTTTCCCTGTGAGGGAGGTCTGTATATCACGCCAATACAAATAAATTTCTCTTTCCCTCTTTCTAGTTTAAGCCACAGTGCCTTTTAAACCCTGTATTTCCATATCTTTAATATTATTTTTTACATATAGTGCCACTCCTCCTCCCCTTCTTCCTACCCTGTCCTTTCTGAATAAAGTACAGCCAGGTTTAGTTACATTCCGGTCATGGCTGTCCGTGAACCATGTCTCTGTACTGCTGCTAAATCCAAGTCAGCCTCTCCCATTACAGCCTTAATATTTGGGATCTTATTTCCCATACTACGGGCATATATACACACTGCTTTCCATATGTTGCCCTTTTACCCATTTCCACAAAGGTATTTAATGTTTCACTTACCTGGGGGCTTTCTTCAACCATCCCCAATGAATCTAGTTTAAAGTCCTCTTCAGTAGGTTAGCCAGTCCTCTACTGAAGACACATCGACTCTTCTTTGACAGATGGATGCCATCTCTGCTCTGCAACCCTTGGAACCGCATCCTATGGTCCAGGTAACCAAAACGCTCTCGATGACAACATCCACGCAGCCATGCATTTATCTCAAAGATGAGAGCTTCTCTGCCTTGGCCTCAACAGGGAGGATTGAAGAGAACACTACCTGCACCCCTATCTGCTTTACCCTCTGTCCCAGAGCCATGAAACCACTTTTGATACCTTCATAGGGATACCTGGCAGTATCATTTGTACCGACATGGATGAGCAACATTGGATGATAGTCACTGGGCTTGATGAGTCTCTGCAAACTCTCCATAACATCTTGGATCTTGGCACCTGGCAGACAGCAGACCTCTCTGGACATCAAGTCTGGTTGGAAGATGGATGCCTCAGTACCCCTCAGAAGAGAGTCACTAACCACCACTACCCTTTGCTTCCTTGTGGTCACTGATTCTGCAACTTTGGGATGCTTGAGCTCTGATTCTTCCCTTTCCAGGGATGCTTTCACCTCCTCCACTTCCAGGGCTGCATAATGGTTCTTCAATTCAAGGGCTGGAGGAGTTGGATTGATGATTCTGCAGGCCCTGGAGACTCGTGTCCAACCTTCGTCATTCTGTAGGCTCTCATTTTCTCCTTTGCTGGAGAGCTTGGATGTTTCAAGAAGCAACTCATCAATGTACTTCTCAGCGCCTTGAATGCTCCTCAGCCTCGCCACCTCTTCTCTGAGCTCCTCCACTTGTTTCCTGAGAGCTTCAGCATGCAGGCATCCCGCACATGGAACCGATCCTTCAACTGGCATTGGGATCTCCGTCTGAACAGAAGAAGCAGCTGTAACGGGGCAAAAACTTTAGTGATAGGATTTTTTCCAGCAGTTGGTGGTGTTTAGGTACCTATTGAAGCAAAAGAGAGAGAGACCTACCAAAGTTCCAGTCAGTTTCCCAGCAGTCCTTTCAGAGAACAAGCAGTTAAGCTTTTTTAAGTGTTTTCTAAATGTGCTGTTTCAAGTCCCTTTGTGTAGCTAATTGGGGAGGTGCCCTATAAAGTAAGACTGCTCACATGGTGTGGGCAGGAGTTGGGGGGTAGGTAGGGAACTAACACCTGATGAGGTGTCGATAACTTCAAAGAGCTGAGAAAGATACTAAAAGCAGAGTTTTAAACCTACACCACTAAAGAAAATATTTCCCCTTCTGAACTAAAGCACCAAAAAGAATGTAACTATGTTTTAAAAATGTACCAAAACCCTTTTAAGAGCTCTCAGGCAGAGAGCTAGCAATTAAAAAGCCACACACTCTTACCTTTACCTTTGCTTGGAATGCAGAGCCCCTGTTAGGAATGGCAGTATAAGCACTGCCAAGTTTGATGCAAGACATTGATAAGGCAGGCAAAGAAAGAATTTGAAAAAAAGCTTGGAATGGAAGCAAAAATGCATAATAAATCTTTTTCAAGTACATTCATAGCAAAAAAACCTGTGAGACAGTCAGCTGGATCAATGGATGATAGAGGAGTAAAAGGGGCACTAAGTGAAGACAAGGGCATAGCAGAGAGACTGAATGAATTCTTTGCTTCGGTCTTTATATACTGAAGTGGTATATAAAGATGATGTATCAGAAAAATTGAAAGAAATATTGATAAACTGGGAAGATGAATTTTGATAAACTATTTGATAAACTGAAGAGTACCAAATCACCTGGACCGGATAGTATACATCCAAGGGTATTGAAAGAACTGAAATATGAGATTGCAGACTTACTATTAGTAATCTGTGAACTATCATTAAAATCATCTTTAGTACCTGAAGAGTGGAGAATGGCCAATGTAATGCCAATATTTAAAAAGGGTTCCAGGGATGATCCGGGAAATTACAGATCGGCGAGCCTGACATCAGTACTAGGCAAAATGGTAGAAACCATTATAAAGAATAAAATTACTGATCAGGTATATAGTCAAGGTTTAATGGGAGACAGCCAACATGGATTTAGCTAAGGAAAGTCTTGTTTTACTAATCTGTTATATTTTTTGAAGGCGTGAATAAACAGGTTGACAAAGGTGAGCCGGTTGACAGAGTATATCTGGATTTTCAGAAAGCCTTTGACAAGGTCCCTCATGAGAGACTCTTGGTGAAATTAAAAAGACATGGGATTGGAGACAGTGTAGTACTGCGGATCAGGAACTGATTAAAAAATGGAAAGCAGAGAATAGGACTAAATGACCAGTTTTCTCAATGGGGAAAGGTGAATAGTGGAGTAACCCAGGGATCTGTGCTGGGCCCGCTGCTTTTTAACATATTCATAAAAGACCTGGAAATGGGAATAACGAGTGAAGTGATCAAATTTGCAGATGACACAAAATTATTCAAAGTTCTTAAAACCCAAGAGAATTGTGAAAAATTGCAAGAGGACCTTGATAAATTGAAAGACTGGGTATGCAAATGGCAGATGAAATGTAATGTGGACAAGTGCAAAATTATGCACCTAGGAAAGAATAACACAAACTTTGGATACACGATGCAAGATAGCACTTTGGAAACCACCACCCAGGAAAAAGATTTAGGTGTCATCATAGATAATACATTGAAATCCTCCGCCCAGTGTGCAGCAGCAGCCAAGAAAGCAAATAGAATGCTAGGAATCATTAGGAAAGGAATGGAGAGTAAAACCAAGGATATTAAAATGGTAAGGTAAAGGGGATGAAGGATACCCCTATGAGGAGAGGCTTAAAAGGTTAGGGCTCTTCAACTTGAAAAACAGAAGGCTGAGAGGAGATATGATAGAAGTCTATAAATTAATGAATGTAGTGAAACAGATTAATGTAGATCAGTTGTTTATGCCATCAAAAAGTAGAAAGACTAGAGGACATGCAATGAAGCTACAATTTAACCCATTTAAGACAAATAAGAAAATATTTTTTCACTCAACACATAATCACACTCTGGAATTCGTTACTGGAGGATGTAGTAAAAGCTGTTAGTGTAGCAAGGTTTAAAAAAAGATTTGAACAAGATCCTGGAGGAAAGGTCCATAAACCATTATTAAAGAGGACCCGGGAAATTCACTGCTTACCCTAGGACGAGCATTGTGGAAGCTGTGGACTTTGGGTCCTGCCAGGTACTTGTGACCTGGATTGGCCACTGTTGGAAACAGGATATTGGGCTTGATGGACCGCGGTCTGTCCTAGTATGGCATTTCTTATTTTCTTATGAGCATGCAACAGTGCAAACACACTAATACATGCCCAAAAGCACCATCATTGGTCTCTACAAATGTGCACATTTTTAGAGACCGATGATGGTGATTTTGGACATGTATTAGCGCTGTTTGCACTGTTGCAAGCTCTCATTCTGAGGATCCCTTATTATTGACAGGGATATGTTTTGCATTTCGCTATAGAGAACCTTTGCTGATATTTTCTGCCCCATCACACTGGCACCTAGTGAAGCTGCAGTCAGCCCTACGGTCCAGTACTGGCCAGAATTCATGTCCAACCATAATTGCGGATGAGCACACCAGATCCACGTAACTTTCAAACCACACACACATACACTTTTGCTTGCAGTTATAATAAATATACATCTGCCAAAAAGATTTTTTGCACCTATTAACAACATAATAGCATGACATTCCAGGACTACAAATCTGATCTGTGTTTCTCACCCAAATCAGAATCTTTGCCATACTCACTCACATACTATCCCTATATCACCAGTCCCAGTTTACAGAACATAGGAAATGTTAGGGAATCCTAGTTTTGCTCCTTTAGCACAAACAGCAATTGTCAGCATAGTCATCATAAACACAATTGCTCTTCTTAATATGTCTGTAGAGTTTTTTTATCGATGTTTCATTACCGTACAACCTTTCCTCACCTCTGCTTTCTGTTCTTTACAACTGCATCTTGTGTTCTTCCAGACTGCAGACACAACAGTTCAAAACATAATTGTCAAAACCATTCTTCAATATGGGACACATTGAAGAGCAGCAGAATATTTCTATGTCCTTCCCTTATTCCACATTTCCACAGGGAAACATTTAAAATATACACAGGCCTTTCCTGAATATGCTTTATACGTCTCCACAGCTGACCATGCTCCTGTTCCACCCCCTCCTGCCCCCGGTCTGAGATCCCTGTACTATTGCCGTGTATGTGCAGGGCCATGGATGTTTCAGAATACGCTCATACATGTTTTTACTAGAAAAATATCTATGGCTCATGTCCAAACATCTTATTCGTGTTCTGGAATGACCTCCTTAGGGAATAACAACCCAAACTACAGTTACACAATGAAAAGTTCCACATTAGGCACCACCACCCAGGAAAAGGATCTAGGCATCATTGTGGACACTATGTTGAAACCCAGTGTGCGGCGGCAGCCGAGAAAGCAAGTAGAATGCTAGAAGTCATAAGGAAAGGAATGGAGAATAAAACCAAGGATATCATAATGTCTGTGTATCATTCCATGGCGAGACTGCACCTTGAATATTGTGTGCAGTTCTCGTTGCCATATCTTAAAAAGGATATAGCAGACTTAGAAAAGGTACAGAGAAGAGCCACCAAAATGGTAAAGGCGATGGAAGAATACCCTTATGAGGAATGGCTTAAAAGATTAGGGCTCTTCAAATTGGAGAAAAGATGGCTGACTATAAATTAATGAATGGAGTGGAACGGGTAAACGTGGACCGGTTGTTTACTCCATCAAAAAGTAGGAAGACTAGGGGACATGCAATGAAGCTACAATGTAACCAATGTAAGACTAATAAGAGAAAATATTTTTTTGGTCAAAGTGTAATCAAACTCTGGAATTTGTTACCAGAGGATATGGTAAAAGCTATTAGTGTAGCTGTGTTTAAAAAAGGTTTGAACAAGTTCCTGGAAGGAACGTCCATAAACCAGTATTAGGGAGGAATAGGGAAAGCCACTTCTGACTCAGTATGGCATTTCTTATGTTCTAATGTATGGATTGGGAGAGGGATGCAGTGTGGGGGAGGACCTCAGGCAGATTAGATCCCGGGTGAGTCTTGATGATAAACTGTCTTGGGAGGGGGATCAGATCAGGGAGTGGAATCCTCAGGTGATATTGGATCTTTGTGGGAGGATCAGATTGGGAGAAGGATGCAATTTAGGGGAGGGAGAGAAAGGGTCATGCCGCTGTGCCAACTGCATTTTTTTTTTAGCACCAGGGGCTGTTTACATGTCTCAGCATATAGCATGGGCATAATCCTGTGTGGTAAGTATTTGTTCTGTGCAATAAATGCAAGGCAGATGTTGGGCATGGCCTTGCATTAATTGCACAGGCTTTGCACTTACTGTGCATTATTTTGTGCACATAAGTAGTGATAAGTGCAAAAGCTTACTGCACTTTAATGAATATGCCCCTTAATTCTTGGGGGTATATGACCATATCTAGCAGCTCTGCGATCTAAGCCTTTCAGAGCTTCTTTAGAGTTACGAGGGGTCTCAGAGGACTGGCGAAGGGCACTTGTGGTCCCCTACACAAAAGCAGAAGAAGAGATGAGGTTGAGAACTACATACTGATTCGTCTGAAATCTGTGCTGAGTAAATTAATGGAAATGCTCCTAAAACAGAGGATAGCGAAGCTTCTGGAATCCAATGAATTGCAGAATCCAAGGTAGCATGGTTTTACTAGTGGCAGGTCTTGTCAAACAAATCAAATTAATGTTTTTGACTGGGTGACCAAAGAGTTGGACTGAGGGAGAGCCCTAGATGTGGTGTACTTAGATTTCAGTATAGCCTTTGATACCTGTTCCACACAGGCGACTTATAAATAAATTTAGCACCTTAGGGATGGACCTTAAAGTGACTGACTGGGTTAGAAATTGGTTGAGTGGGAGGAAACAGAGGGTACAGGTAAGTGGAGCTTACTGTGAGGAGAAAGATGTTATCAGTGGTATGTCAAAGGGATCTGTCCTTGGTCCAGTTCTTTTTAACATTTTTGTTAATGACATTGCGGAAGGGCTGTCGGATAAGGTTTGCCTCTTTGTGGATGATACCAAAATCTGCAAGAGTAGGCACACAGGAAGGAGTAGATAACATGAGGAGAAATCTAATTAAGCTTGAAGAATGGTCAAGAATTTGGCAGCTGAGATTTAATGCTAAGAAATGCAGGGTCATGCATTTGGGCTGCAAAAATCCAAGGGAGCGGTTCAGTATAGGGGATGAAGTACTTCTTCCACAAAAGAAGAATGTGGCCTGGGGATGATGGTTCCTGATGATCTTAAGGTGGCTAAACAGGTAGAAAGGGCAGTGGTGAAAGCCAGAAGGGTACTTGAGCGCTTTGGGAGAAGAATGGCCAGCAGAAAGAAGGAAGTGTTAGTGTCTCTGTATAAGTCTTTGGTGAGGACTTATTTGGAGAATTATGTGCAATTCTGGAAACCACACTTTCAAAAGGATATAAAGAGGATTTATTTGGTGCAGAGGGTGGCTACCAAAATGGTCAGTGGTCTTTGTCATAAGGCATATAGAGACAGACTTAAAATATCTAAATATGTATGCTTTTGAAGAAAGGAAAGAGAGGGGAGTTATGATAGAGACGTTTAAATACCTCCATAGCATAAATCCACAAGAGCAGAGCCTCTTTCAGTTGAAAGAAAGCTCTACAATGAGGGGTCATAGGATGAAGGTGAAAGATGAAAGGGGATGAAATGTATTTACTGTAGATGTATGGAATAGTCTCCCAGTGGAGATGGTTGAGATGAGGATTGCATCTGAATTCAAGAAAGCACAGGAGAAACATAGAAGATCTCTAAAGGAAAAAAAAGGACTGTAAAACTTAGTAGTTGGTATAGACAGGTAGACTGGATAGGCTGTATGGTCTTTATTTGTCATCATGTTTCTCTGTTTCTATATTTACATCCAAAACCAGAATACTCTCTTATGTCACTAAAGATTTTATAATAATTCCCATTGTAGCAGCAGTTAATAATATCAGCCTTCACAAAAAAAAATCTTTATATGAAATTCTTTATATTAAAAAATAAACCTTCAGCAAGGGGGCATATCTCATTTGTATTTTATGTAAGTATCAACACATTCTTCTCCTTTGTTGCAATCATCAGTCTCAATACGATCTGTATCACTTATCACTTACTCTATACATGCATTTAAAAATACTTATCTAAGTAACACTGAAGCACAATACCAGTCCCAACATGAATTTGCATCTAATAATCAACACATTGAGCTACACATTATGCATGACAAGCTATGAATATATGATAACCCTAGGGGGCCCATTTACTAACTTGCTGTAAGGTTTTAAAGTTATTGTACAATATGGTGACTGCAAAAATTACTGCATTTAACTGTTCAGGGCATTTCCAGCATTTTTTGCATATAGTTAGCATAGAGACAATACGCTTACCACACATGAACTGCATTGCAGATATTTTGATGCACTTAGCTTCATCTTACCTGTCCCATTAACAGTTAATGCGCAGCCCCTGCCCACTCCCCGTCCCATTCTGCATTAGGAAGTTAATGTGTGAATTAGCGCATGCTGTTAGTGTGCACTAATTCCCTCATTAACTGCTTCACACAATTTAGTAAATAGCTACTTCTTATTTGTTCATACACACTCAGAAAAGCTGATTTTGAATACACGAGCAATTTTTAGGGTTCATTTTTGATTTACTATTTCCACAAGTACTCTAAAGAATTTTCACAAGTACTTGGAAGGGTTAACATTTACAGAAGTCCATTATTTGGCTCTATCTATTTATTTGGTATGGGCATTTTGCCACTTTTTGGATGTCAGCTATTTTGTAATAATTAGGCTTCTCTTTATTATCATATGCCCCTGTATGCTGGAACAAACTCCCCCCACACATTAGAGCTATTAGAGACCTTATTCAATTTAGAAAAGCCCTCAAACACCACCTTTTTCTCTTACATTATAGCCATCCCGATACCCCATTACCTCCCACACACCCCCACTATATCATACAGCCGCTACATGATGTAAAACACTGTAATCATACCTAATATGTAATACAATCGATTTGTACATAGTTTCCTAAGTTTGCTATAAACTTGAATGTAAATAGTTCCCCAAGTTCTCCTCCATGTTAACTCCCCGTTTTATGTAAACGACGGCCAATGTATCTGGTCAAGTGTTCTATTGTTTTGATGTAAACCGCGCTGATGACAAATAGCGCGGTATATAAGAAATGTTAAATAAATAAATAAAAATAAAAATAATCTAAAAGCTTCTTTTTAACAGGATGACTCATTCCACTCACATTCAGAGATACCACTTCTTTATTTAGACACTGGTATCATTCCCACATAAATTTATAGTTCTTGATTTCCATGTACCAGAGTTAAAACAAATTTTATCCTACATAACTGAAACTCAGTAACCATCATATGCCAATCTTTTGCTAATCTCTGCAACTGAATCCTCTCAGTACAATCTATAAACTGTAAAATTACCCCAGAACCTGGCTCCATGAGTTGCATTCAGGAGAATCCTTTTCTTTCCACAACCTGTATTTCTTCTGAATGACATTATTTCTTTCCTATAGGTAATCAAACACTACTGGAGCTGATATTCAGCTGCACAATATCCAGTTAAAGTTATTTGGATAGTATCAAGGTGCGGTAAAATGTGCTATTTTACTGCAATGAAATTTATCACACAGTAAATTGAATTTTGCATTGCTGCAACCAGGAACATTGTCCATTCCTAGCTGCAGCAATGCAAATACAGTAGACCCTAAGTTTGGCCTACTATCTGTTAAATAACTTGTTCAGTTGTATTATTGTTCTTCACCTGTTTGATGTAACTTTACCTTTAACTCAAAATGTTCAATGTAACATGTTCATTAAATGTAAACCGCTTTTGATCTTGGGAAAGGATGGTATAGAAAAACTATACAAATAAATAAATAAATAAATCTTTTAAAGGGCCAACTGGGTGAAGGAAAAGAAATCACCCTCCCCAATCCATCTCAGCCCTGATCCATCTCATACCCCAACACTTGATGTACCGACCCTTCTCACTCTCACCCCATCTTCACAATGGTGGCCTCAGTCTCTTATTAGTAGTCTTACGATACTACCACTAGGGGGGGTCAAGTTACCAAATAAGCAATTCACCCTAATTTGACAGCTTTACCCCTAGCAGTAATACCACAAGATTCCTGCTAGGGGTCAAGTGATACCATTTTGGATTAGGGTGCTGATGTGACAAGAATGATGGGGATTGCTTCTGCCACCACTAGTCACCAGGAAGACCCCCGGTAGGTACCTGGGAGATTGGAGAATAGGGGTCTTATTAGGTGGGGATCTTGTCAGGGGGTTGTGTTGAGGTGAACTTAGGTGGGGTCCTGCCTCTAGACGTGACACACCCCCTGTAGAGTGACACACCACCTGCTGTGCTGCGTAAATACTGCGGCAAATATTTCCTAATCAGAGGCATACTGCGGCAGTAGGTAACTTATCAGGGAGATACTATACTAAGCTGATGTAATGTCTATATAATGTGTGAGAGTCCCGTGACCAGGGCGCAGTTTTTGGAAGTTATTTGACTGAGTCTATGCTGGCATAATAAAGGCTTGTTTTCCTAAGAGACTCCGGGTGTCCTGATCTTTGTTTGAGTCCCCCAGTCCCACAACATTTCCTGGGGGCTCGTCCAGGATTGTTAACAGTGTTTGCCACCTCTGGGTCCCAGCAGTTCGGGGCTCCCCTCGCGGTGGTTCCCAGAGAAGCCTCGGCGCCACCAGACTGTTTCTGGGAGGCCTTCCGGGGACATCCCTCGGAGGTGAGGGCCCAATCCGCTGGCACCTGTGAACCCCAAAGGAGATCAGAAACCAGCCTACTTGTCTCTGGAAGACGTCTGAATGGGGTAAGTGGATTAAGGAAGGACGGGGAGTCTGTCTCTGTACCTGCAGTTAAGAAGAAATCTGTCCTTCCTCTGGGAAGAAGGGGAACCTGATCACCTCCCAAGGGACGCCCTAGTAGCCCAATGCTTTGGGTGAAACCGCGTTCCCCTTAGTTAGATGGTTTTCTGGGTTCGGGAGGTTGTCTGTGTGCTGGTAAACAACAGGACTGTGTGTGTGTAGCATAATCAAAGGATTGCGGAGTGAGAGCGGACTCCTGAGTAGCGCAGTTCCTGGCCGGGCGACCGCGCCCAGGTCGCAAAAAGGAGGAAGCGATTGACTTTGGTTACCCTTTTGTGTCAGGGCAGAAGGACCCTTTATCTGCTGCCCAAATCCCCTTTCCCTTGGTGTCCACTTGTTTTGTGTTCTCGGGGACCAGGATATTTTAAAAACAGAGATCTATTTGTTCTGTTATGGGTGGATCAGAGTCAAGAATTAGCCCCCTAGAGTGTATGGTAAAGCATTTCCGGAAAGGGTTCTCGGCAGACTATGGGGTTCTCATGACCCCAGCCCTGTTAAAGAAATACTGTCAGAATGAATGGCCGAGTTTCAACACTGACTGGCCCCCGTAAGGAACCACTGATTATGACCTGGTTAATCGTGTTCACCAAATAGTGGTGACCAATCATCCTGACCAATTCCCTTATATTGATTTCTGACTGGATGTATGCCGCCGGAGACCCCGATGGGTCCGGAAATGTTATGAGGAACAATGTTGCATATTTCTGTTCCATAGCTCACAGGAAATGCGGCCCAAAGTAAAACCAAAACCGCCTGTCTTGGTACAGGAGTCAGCAGCGGTGGAACTCCCTCCCCCTTATGTTCTCAGGCTGGTATGAATGGCCCCGGTTTGGCCTCCTGGTCCTGCAGGGGCTCCGGCCATGCCACAAGTTAGTAGTCGGGCAGACCCAAGTTCCCTCCCACTCTCAACTGACACTTCCCCTGATAGTCGGGGGACGTGAAGTAGGAGCACAACTTTCAGATACAGACCCTCCCGAAACCTCAGAAGATTCCTGCAGCCCCGGGTTTCGAGGGAGGTCAGTTTCAGTCCAGTATACCCCCTTCCCAAGTTCTGAAGCCTTATGACCTCAGGAAGGGCCACAGCATGCTACGAACTAAAAACCAGACTCAGGAAATCAGTCTTCATCTACCCCTCCGAGAGGCTTGAGGACTGGCTGCCTTTGATACCATTTGTATATGTGCCCTTCTTGACCACCGACCTATTGAACTGGAAAACTGACAAACCTCAGGCTATGATAGATTTACTTTCATCTATAATTCAAACCCATCGCCCGACTTGGGCAGACTGTCATCAGCTCCTTCTAACCTTACTCAGTACAGAAGAAAGATACCAAGTGACTAGGTCAGCAATGAGGTGGCTGGAAGAGAATCCTCCAGGAGACCAGGAACCCCGGCAATTGGCGAAGGACTTTCCTGATTTAGAACCTAACTGGGATGTGAACAATGAAGCTGGTCACACAGCCCTATATCGATATCACCGGGCCCTCCTCAAAGGCCTTAAAAAGGGGGGGCAGAAAGCGATGAATGTAGGGAAGATATCTGAAGTCCTTCAAACCTCCAAAGAAAATCCTGGCCAGTTTTATGAAAGGCTCTGTGAATCTTTCCGTGTCTAAACTCCCTTTGACCCTGAAGCACCTGAGAACCAACAGATGGTGAATGCAGCATTCGTGGGACAATCACAGGGGGACATTCGAAGGAAACTCCAGAAGCTTGAGGACTTTGCTGGAATGAATATGACCCAATTGATGGAAGTTGCTATGAAGGTGTCCGTGAACAGAGACCAGGAGATGAAGCGTGAATGTGATCGAAAGATGAAAAAGAAGGCTGATATGTTAGCAGCGATGTTGGTCGAAAGAGGACATGGAAAGTCAATGAGGAAACCAAAAGGCAGAGGCCGAGGTAGAAGGACCCGGAGGGGTCCATTGGAAAGGGATCAGTGTGCCTATTGTAAAGAAATGGGTCACTGGAAAAACGAATATCCCAACAAAGGTTGACAAAGCGATGCGGGAAGAGGAAACCGCGGCCAACCGACATTCCAAGGGCGGGTCGAAGAAGGAAGATATAGCCAGAGAATGACTAAGGATGGCGGTGAGGAATACGAGGGTCCCACAGAGTTCATTGGACTGGCCACCACGGATCAATACCAACGTAATGATGAATAGGACAGACCGGGCTTGAAGATTCCTCTTGGCCCCCATGAGCCCATGGTCACAGTCAGAATCGGGGGGCAACAAATACCGTTTATGGTTGATACAGGGGCGGAGCATTCTGTTGTGTCCCAACCCCTGGCAAGCGCATCTGGAAGAACAGTCACGGTGGTGGGGGTGACTGGAAATCAGGCGGTTCGGCCCTTTCTCAGTACTCGTGTCTGTGAGGTGGGAGGACAGCAAATCTCCCATCAGTTCCTGTACATGCCCAAATGCCCAGTTCCACTTTTAGGCTGGGATCTCCTGTTGAAACTGTGCACCCAGATCTCCTTTACTCCCACTGGAGAGGCCTGGATGGTTCTGGGGCTGCCAGCATCGGGATTGTTCTCCCTAACAATTCCACGAGAAGAAGAGTGGAGACTGTACTGTCAGACCAGCCCACGACAACCTCTACCACCAGAATTGCCAGACCTTCCTGGAGTATGGGCGGAAGGTAACCCTCCTAGCCTTGCTCAGAACATCCCACCAATTCTGGTTGAGCTGAAGCCAGATGCCCGTCCCATTTGCATCAGACAATACTCCCTGCCCCGAAGAGCTGTTGAAGGCATTAATAAACATCTCCAATGACTACTTAAGTTTGGGCTCCTGAAATCATGTCAGTCGCCCTGGAATACCCCCCTGTTGCCAGTCCAAAAGCCAGGCACTAATGATTATCGACCTGTACAGGACCTTCAGAGAGTCAATGAAGCTGTTGTTACTATTCACCCCATTGTACCGAACCCTTACAACTTACTGAGCCTGATCCCTGCACAAGCCACTTACTTTACTGTTTTGTATTTAAAGGATGCTTTCTTCTGCTTGATGTTGGCCATTCCAAGCTAGCCACTGTTTGCATTTGAATGGGAAGACCCTGTAATTGGCAGTAAGGGACAGCTGACATGGACACGGTTACCCCAAGGGTTCAAGAACTCCCCTACATTGTTCGGAGATGCCCTCGGACAAGATTTGCGTCAATTTCAGTCATGTCCTACTCAGCATGTATTACTGCAATATGTGGATGACCTTCTCATAGCAGCATCTCCCAGGAAGAGTATCTAGCCGCCACATCAGAACTGTTTCGGCTGCTTTGGATGTCCGGATACCGGGTGTCCAGAAGTAAGGCTCAACTGTGCCAGCCTGAAGTCAGGTACCTGGGATTTCATGTCGCTCAGGGTCTCCTGAGGCTAGGATCTGAGCGGGGGGAGGCTCTGTTCTATTCCTGAGTCACAGAACCAAAGACAATTGCGAGGTTTCCTGGGGGCTACAGGTTTGTCGGATTTGGATCCTCAATTTTGCAGTGTTAGCAAAACCCCTGTATGAGGCTACGAGGGGGGGGGGGGAGAACATGAACCTTTCAACTGGGGCCCGGATCAGAAGAAGGCCTTCAAGGATATGAAAAAAGCCTTGTTATCAGCTCCCAGCCTGGGATTACTGGATGTAGAAAAAACATTCAATCTGTATGTGCATGAAGAGAAAGGGATGGCAGTTGGTGTCCTCACTCAGAGTATGGGATCTTGGCAGCGACCAGTAGCCTATTTGTCCAAACGGTTGGACCCAGTGGTAAGGAGTTGGCCCTCCTGTCTCCGGGCAGTAGCAGCTATAGCCCTCCTGGTGATAGAGGCCGATAAACTATCCCTCGGGCAAGAACTGTATGTTAAGGTGCCGCATGCTGTATTGACCTTGATGGAATACAAGAGCAATTACTGGTTTACCAATGCACGAATGACAAAGTATCAGAGCATGCTGTGCGAGAATCCCTGCATTCATCTGGAGACAGTGCAAACACTCAACCCTGCTACTCTGCTCCCTGTTGCACCTGGACCACCTGAGCATGATTGTATCCAGGTCATGGATGAGGTATATTCCAGTCGCCCTGATCTGAAGGATGTACCACTGGCCTCTACTGAAATTCAGTACTTCACTGATGGCAGCAGTTTTGTGGAAAATGGAAAACGGAAAGCTGGATATGCTGTGGTCACTCCTGAGGTTGTCATAGAGGCTGGCCCTTTGCCTATAGGGACTTCCGCCCAGAAAGATGAACTTATTGCCCTCACTCGAGCCCTCCAGTTATCTGTGGAGCTAAAGGCAAACATTTACACTGATTCAAAGTATGCTTTTACTACCCTCCATGCTCATGGGGCCCTATATCTAAGACTGCAGCTATCTGGTTCTCCCATAGTTCCGCCACTCCGCCGCTCGTTCCTTCCTTTTCAGGCACCCCAATTTCCTTAGTCTCTAAGCTTCGCTATTTTGGCGTCCTTTTCGACAGCAACCTCACCTTCAATGATCACATCTCCCGGGTCTCTCAATGTTCTTTCTTCTGTCTCGGGCCAGGCCATTTTTATCCTCTCAGGCCCTCACTACTCTCCTCCTTTCTCTGATCATCACCAGAGTAGATTTTTGCAATTCCATATATACCGGCATCCCTCAATATCAACGTCGTCGGCTACAGTTATTGCAAAACACCGCAGCTCGGATGATCCTACATGCTTCTTCCCGTGATCACATCACTCAAATCTTACAACATCTCCATTGGTTACCATTAAATTTCCGTATTCAATTCAAAATTCTTATCTTGGTACACCAGGCTATTTATCTCCATAGACCTCAATATCTGTCCGATCTATTAACTTTTCATACTCCCACCCGTAGTCTCTGGTCTGTCCATGTTAATCGTCTGCACATTCCCTCTCTCTCACAGGCTCACCTTCAATCCACCAGACAGTCAGCCTTTTTCTATCTTGGTCTTTCCCTGTGGAACTCCCTGCCTACCACCCTCCAACTAGAAGAGTCTTATTCTAAATTCTGCTCTCTCCTTAAAACTGCTTTTAACCTTCCTCCCTGATCCTTAATCTCTTTTGTTTCTTATGTTATTCAACCCTGTTTCTACTTTCTTTTTCTTTTCTTTCCTGTTCTTTAGTTTATTGTAACTTCTTTTCCTTTTCTGATTTACTCTTTATTTATTATTGTAAACCGCCCCGATGTAATGGGGGGCGGTATATCAAATGTTATTAAACAATAAACAATAAAAGGGACTCATAAATTCTAGTAGGAAGTCTATAAAATATGGGAGAGAGATCTTGGAGTTACTAGAGTCTATGTGGGCACCAAAAGCCATGGCCGTGATCCACTGCAAGGCCTACCAGTGAGGAGACACACTGATCATACAAGGCAACTGTAGGGCAGATAGGGAGGCCAAGTTAGCTGCTTAGCAGGAGATAGCCCCAGCCACTGTTCAAGATCCCCTATTTCCAACTCCCATGTCTGAGTGGGATCCTAGGTACACCAAGAAGGAGATAAGACTTTTTCACTCAGGAAGGGGCTACCCTTATTACTTCTGGGTGGCTGCGCCTACCCGGGGAGCCACCCCGGTATGTAATCCCCAAAAGCCTGGCACCAGCCTTTGTCTGATGATTCCATGAGACCACCCATCTAGGCAAGACCTCCATGCAGACCATTTTGCAGTCCCACGTTTACGTCCCTCATCTGTCTGCCAATGGCCGCCGCATCCCAGCGCTGCCTTCAGTGTGCAAGGAATAACCCCTGTCAGGGTCCACTGCCCCCACCCTCCATACAGGCAGTAGGAGCTGCTCCCATGGAAAATATTGTAGATGATTTCACAGAACTGCCCCGTGTGAGGGGATACAGGTACCTGTTAGTAATAATCTGAACATTCTCCAGCTGGGTTGAGGCCTACCCCTGTAGAACTGAAACTGCCCGAGGTCACTAGGGCCCTACTAAAGGAAATCATCCCTAGGTTCAGATTGCCTCTCACTATAGGGTCAGACAATGGCCCTGCGTTTGTTGCCAAGTGCCTTCAGGACCTTTCCAAGGCCCTACAGATAAGCTGGAAACTCCACACTGTTTACCGACCCCAGAGCTCAGGGAAAGTGGAAAGAATGAATTGAACCCTGAAACTCCAGCTGTCCAAACTCTGTCAGGAAACTCGCCTTAAGTGGGACCAAGCTTTACCCATTGCTCTCTTGCGCATACGATCTTCCCTTACTAGGACTCTGGGCATCTCCCCTTATGAAGTTCTGTATGGTCGACCTCCACCTATTGTCCAGGGTCTAAAGGGGGACTTAGAACAAATAGGTAGTGAACTCACAAGACAACATCTACTGGCATTGGGATCTGTTTTTCAGTCTTTGAGCAGGTGGATACAAGAGCGACTACCTGTTTCCTTGTCGGAGCCACTCCACTCTCATCAGCCTGGAGTTCATGTGTGGGTCAAAGAATGGAAAAGTGAACCCCTGTGCCCCACCTGGAGAGGTCCCTACACCGTCCTCTTGGCTAAGCCCACAGCAGTCAAGGTTGCGGAAGTTATTCCATGGATTCACCATACTTGCCTTAAGAGAGCTGCTCCGGACCTGGACAATACTTGGACAGCACATGGACACTCTCAGGATCCTTTACGCCTCACTTTGCGCAGAGCAAAGGAACCTGTGAACAACAGTGCCCTGCTCTAGCTGCATACCGGAAGCTGGCTAGTCTACGCATGGCCAAAGCTTGAGGAGCCACATATAATTGTTTATCAGGGAGGGCAGAGGTGTAGTTGACATGAGCCTTATGACCAGTATGCATCTGTTTGTGTTGGCTCTCGCTCTGGCATTTGTATGGTGCCCGCCCCAGTTTCTTTCTGGAACTATAAATATGGCAATATTACTAGCCCGAACTGCTTTGAATGCCTCAGATTTTTGTGTATGCAGCTCGCTGCAGGCGGGAGCCTTTTTATCAACATGTCTGATTGCTGTGTCTTCTAACCTGTCTGAAATGAAGAGATTTACTATACTGAACAATTTGAATTGTGATCAGCCAAAGGTGTCATTTTCTACCTTTTTTTAATCTCATTGGAGTTACTCGTCCCTCTCCAGTCTATTTTAACCAGGTCCCTCTTTCATTGCAAGTTGTTTCTACTCTCAAAGCTACAGATTGCTTTATTTTTGTAAATGCTACCATTGGTGTTTTTAATTTGTCTAATACTGTTTTGCCTTGTAAAATCACTACTAATGTTTCGTATGCTTACTCACTGATGTATCTTCCTCTGGGATGGTTTCTATTATGTGGCTATAATGCTTATACCTATGTTCCTATAAACGCGACTGGCGGTCCTTGTACTTTTTCTAGACTTACCACTGCTGCGTTTTCTCATACACCCCGCAATGCTAGTCCTCACTCACGCCATCCAAGATCACAACCTATGTCCTCCTCTTGAAACTACAATGTTGAATCTTATAGTGATCAGACGGCCCTGGGTCTGGCTATATCTATTGTAGGAGCTCCTGGGTTAGCCTTGCATAATGCTATGGAAGTAAGTCGTATTGCCTGTTCCTTAGCTAAATCAATTACCTTACTTCTTCTATATTAGCTACTATGATGAAATATCTGGCCTACACATAGCAATTTTGCAAAATAGATTGTCAATTGATTTATTGCTCTTACGCTTAAATCATGGATGTGAAGAGTATGAAGGTATGTGTGGCTTCAATCTTACAGATGATAGTGTCCCTATTGAATGCTCTATCCAGGACTTACGTAACCTTGCCACTCATATAACCGCTCCCACTGCGGATACTGGGTGGTTTGGAGAATGGTTTGCATGGTTGGGTGGCATAAAGACTCTAGTTGGAGGGGTCCTCCTTATTCTGACAGTCTGTCTTATCCTCCCTTGCTGTATCCCTGTTTTCATGCGCCTTTTTACCTCCACTATTGAGCTCATGATGGAATGGAAAACTGCTGCTCATGTGATGGCAGTGTGGAATTACAAACCCCTCCCACAGCTGGATCCTTAGTATGATGCTTTGGGCTTTCCCCTAGGGGAGGAAGTGGAAGCAAAGGGGGAATGAGGTGGACTTAGGTGGGGTCCTGCCCCTAGACGTGACATGCCCCCTGTGGAGTGACACACCACCTGCTGTGCCGCATCAATACTGCGGCAAATATTTCCCAATCAGAGGCATACTGCGGCAGTAGGTAACCTATCAGGGAGATACTACAGTAAGCTGATGTAATGTCTATACAATGTGTGAGAGTCCCATGACCGGGGCTCAATTTTTGGAAGTTATTTGACTGAGTCTATGCTGGCATAATAAAGGCTTGTTTTCCTAACAGACTCCGGATGTCTTGATCTTTGTCTGAGTCCCCCAAACCCTGAAATCCCGCAACAGTGTTAGGTGGTGGTGTTATGTTGGCGGAGATAGGAGTGGACAGTTTCTTTTTAATACCACCAACCCCTTTAAAAGAAGCATCAGGTCGCCTGTTAGTGGCACAATGCTTCTAGAGAGGAAAGATAATGTCAGTTCAAATCTAATGAATAATATAGATTGCAAAGTCAAATGCAGTTCATTTTGCACAATAACGAGCTCTTTTGCATGCATTAGCATGTTTTGCATCTAATTATTATTAAACTCATGGGGTGCTATGAAAACGTGTATTAAGGGTAAATAATTCATCTATTAACTATGGGAGAGCTATGTGGCCCAACTTAACTAGTTAACTTTAACTGGATAGCCCTGATATTCAGTACTATCTGGTCAAAATCTAACTGCATCCCCAGCACACCTCTAGCTCTGTCCAAAGATTACAAGATACATTTTGCCTGGTCAACATATTGGCCAAACAAAATTTAAGCAATGAGCAGGAGGGGAACTTTACAAAAGGAAAGTTCTGTCCGGGTAATTTCCAAAGTTACCCAGGCAAATCTTTTGAATATCGACCACAATTTGTGCCAGAGGTACAAAAACATTTTTCCATACACACAAAATGGGAAAAAATCCTTTAGGCCTGTAAAGTAGAAGTGGCAGGTCTGGATTTGGGGGTATGCGACCTGTGTAGTAGCACAGGGTGCTATATTAAATGGGATGCCACTGCTCCTCCCCTCACCTCATGGATTGCAAGATGCGAGGCATCATGGATTCACCAGAGGCAGGTCTTGTCAGACAAATCTGATAGATTTCTTTGACTGAGTGACCAGAGAGTTGGACCGAGGGAGAGCCCTAGATGTGGTGTATTTAGATTTCAGTAAAGCCTTTGATACCATTCCACACAGGCGACTTATAAATAAATTTAGCACCTTAGGGATGGACCTTAAAGTGACTGACTGGGTTAGAAATTGGTTGAGTGGGAGGAAACAGAGGGTACAGGTAAATGGAGCTTATTCTGAGAAGGAGGTTACCAGTGGTGTGCCAAAGGGATCTGTCCTTGGTCCAATTCTGTTTAACATCTTTGTTAGTGATATTGCAGAAGGACTGTCGGGTAAGATTTGCTTGTTTGCAGACGATACCAAAATCTGCAATAGAGTAGACACACAGGAAGGAGTTGACAACATGAGGAGAGATCTAGCTAAACTTGAAGAATGGTCTAGAATATGACAGCTGAAATTTAATGCTAAAAAATGCAAGGTCATGCATTTGGGCTGAAAAAATCCAAAGGAGATGTACGGTGCAGAGGGTGAGGTACTTCTGTCCACAAAAATCTGGGCGTAATTGTGTCTGACAATCTTAAAGTAGCTAAACAGGTACAAAAACATCCTTCTGGCTTTCACAATCGCCTTGAGTGTATAGGGAGAGTAATGGCTAGTAGAGAAAAAGGAGGTGATAATGCCTCTGTATAAGTCTCTGGTGCGGCTTCATTTGGAGTACTGTGTGCAAGTCTGTAGACTGCACTTTCAGAAGGGTATAGGAGGGATGGAGTTGGTGCAGAGGGTGGCTACTAAAATAGTGGTCTTTGTTATATGAGGACAGACTTAAAGATCTTAATATGCATATTTTAGAGGAAAGGGGGATAGGGATGATATGGTAGAGACATTTAAATACCTCCGTGAATAAATGCACAGGAGGTTCTCTTTCAATTGAAGGCAAGCTCTGCTTTGAGGGGACATAGGATGAGTGTGAAAGGGGATAGACTCAGAAGTAATATGCGGAAATATTTCTTTACGGAAAGAGTGGTGATGCATGGAATAGTCTCCCAGTGGATGTGGTGGACACGAGGACAGTATCTGAATTCAAAAAAGCATGGGACAAACACAGAGGATCTCTAAAAGTAAAAAGGGACTATCGTAATTGCTATGGAAGGGCAGACTAGATAGGTCAAGTGGTCTTTTTCTGCCGTCATGTTGCTATGTTTCTATGTTTTAATCCATTACCTCTCTGGATAGCCACTATTTATCGACCTCAAGATAAGTCCACCTCTGACTTTCTCACTGATTTTGACTTGTGGCTTTCCTTCTTTCTTGATTCATCTTCCCCCTCCCTTATTCTCAGTGATTTTAACATTCATGTTGATAACCCCTCAGACCCTTATACTTTAAAGCTTCTTTCCCCTCACCTCATCATTCAACTTCCAACTTTGCTCTGCTGTACCCACTCACCAGCATGATCACTGCCTTGATCTTGTCTTCTCTAATTGTTTAATTTCTGTACCTCAGTTCTTCCCTTATCTGACCATCATCTGCTCAGCTTCTCTCTTCATCACTCCCCACTTCAATCCTGCCCAGTTTCTACCAACCTTTTTAGAAACCTTTACGCTTCTGTACACTTTCTGAACACACTACCAAGACACTTATGCACTCAGTAGTCACCTCCCATCTAGATTATTGTAACCTACTCCTTGCTGGTCTCCCTCTGAAATCATCTGTCTCCCCTTCAATCTGTTCAACACTACTGCACGGCTAATCTTCTACCAGCCTTGTCATGCTCATATTACCCCTCTTCTCAGGTCACTTCAATGGCTCCCTATCCATTTCCGCATCCAATTCAAACTTCTCCTGCTGACCTTTAAGTGCATTCACTCTGCAGCTCTTCACTACCTTTCCTGTCTTAACTCTCCCTACACCCCTCCCTGGGAACTCTTCTCTTCTGGCAAATTGCTTCTATCTGTGCCCTTCTCTTCTATTGCTAACTCTAGAATTCACTCATTTCACCTTGATCCTCCTTATGTCTGGAACAAACTACCCGAGTCTGTACATCAGGCGCCTTCTCTGACCTTTTCAAATCCAGGCTGAAAACTCGCCTCTTTGCTGCAGTTTTTGGATCTTGACTACCTGATCTCTTTTATATTTCCTTACCATTTCCCCTAGATGTATCCCATGTCTACAGCTACTGTGTTGTCTATCTTGACTAGACTGTAAGCTCTGATGAACAGGGACCCTCTTTTATATGTGTCTATGCAGCACTGCATACATTTTGTAGCACTATACAAATGTTCATAATAGTAGTAGTAGTAGCTATCGACCCATTGGCTGTCTCCACTATTGTCACCTCCTCTTTCCTCTACTATTTCATCTAAGTCTGTTGATGAGGATGTAGTTTCCTATAGCTCTGCACTCTCCTCTGCTC
Organism: Ichthyophis bannanicus; assembly: GCA_033557465.1. NCBI lineage: Eukaryota > Metazoa > Chordata > Amphibia > Gymnophiona > Ichthyophiidae > Ichthyophis > Ichthyophis bannanicus. Next base: position 1,253,734,612 of record CM066032.1, on the reverse strand, counting down.
TAAATGCTCTTGCTCCACACATATCACATCCTGTAAAGCACACTATACCTCAGCCCTGGTTATCTTCAGCTACCCATTATCTTTGTTCCTGTGCCCACTCAGCTGAGCACATTTGGCTCAAATCCCCCACCTTTGCTGACTTTCTTCACTTCAAATTCATGCTTGCCTTTTTCCAGTCAGGCTTATCACTCACCAAGCAAAATTACTACACTATCTCCATCTGACTAATTCTCTTGCCTCTAATCCTCACCATCTCTTTTCAACTCTCAACTCTCTCCTCAAGGCACTTCCGACCCCTCCTTCCCTTTCTGCCCAAACCTTGGCTGATTAATGCCATTACAAAGTCCACAAAGATTACACTACAGTTGCCCATGAGTTCTGATCCATCCCCTCTTCACTCCCAACACTTCCCCTCAACCTCTGCTACCCTCTCTTCATTCTCTAATATCTCTGATGAGGAAACCTCTTATCCTCTCTCCTCTTCTGAACTCACTACCTGCTCCTCTCATCCTATTGCCACACATCTCCTTAACTCCATCTCCTCCTCTACCATCCCTTCCATCTCTCATATTATCAACCTTTTGCTATCTTCTGCAACCGTACCAACAGACTTCAACCATTCTGTTGTCACACCTCTTCTCAAGAAACCTTCACAAGACCCTACCTATACTTCTAATTATCAACCCATCTCCCTCTTCCCTTCATTTCTAAACTTCTTGAACATGTGGTTCACCGCTGTTGTCTTGAGTTTCTCTCCTCTCAAACCCTTCTGGATCCTCTCTAATCTGGCTTTCGTCCTTTACATTCTACTGAAACAGCTCTTGCCAAAGTCTCCAGTGACCTGTTCCTGGCAAAATCCAAAGGCCCTTACTCAATCTTTATCCTTCTTGACCTTTCTGCTGCTTTTGACACCGTTGACCACAACCTTCTCCTCAACACCGTTGACCACAACCTTCTCTTTGACACCTTATCCTCACTTGTTTTAAGGGCTCTGTGCTAGCCTGGTTCTCTTCCTATCTCTTCCACACCTCTTTCAGTGTTTGCTCTGGTGGATCCTCCTCTACTGCTATTCCACTCTCAGTTGGTGTACTCCAAGGATCTATCTTGGACCCACTCTTTTTCTCTCTCTATACCCAATCCCTTGGTGCACTTATCTCCTCCCATGGCTTTCAGTACCACTTTTACGCTGATGACTCTCAGATCTATCTCTCTATACCTGACACATCTCTGGCAATCCAGGCCCGGATTTCTACCTGCTTTTCTGATATCACTGCCTGGATGTCTCACTGCCATTTGAAACTGAACATGGCCAAAAGCGAGCTTCTTATTTTATCCCCTAAACCCACTTCTTCCTTTCTCTAGTTCTGTGGATAACATTCTTCTACTCTCTGTTTCCTTAGCCCGCAACCTTGGGGTTGTCTTTGACTCCTCTCCCTCCTTCTCCACACACATCCAACTGATAGCTAAAACCTGTCGTTTCTTTCTCTACAATATCAGCAAAATATGCCCCTTCCTTTCTAAACATATTACTAAGGCTCTTATCCACTCTCTAGTCACCTCCCGTCTTGACTATTGCAACTTCCTCCTTGCTAGACTTCCCCTAAAATATCTCTCTTCCTTTCAATTTGTTCAAAACTCAGCTGCACGGCTAATTTTCCATCAGCTCCGATATGCTCATTTAACCCCTCTTCTCATGTCACCTCATTGGCCCCCCTTCCATTTCTTTATCCAGTTCAAACTTCTCCTTCTGACCTATAAATGCATTCATTCTGCTGCTCTCATCTCTCCCTACACTCCTCCTTGAGAACTCCGCTCTTCTGGTGGATGGCTTCTCTCTGTCTCCTTTTCTTCCACTGCCAACACCAGATTACAATCCTTTCACCTGGCTGCTCCTTATGCCTGGAAAAAACTACTTGAGTCTGTACATCAGGCTTCATCTCTGCCCCTTTCAAATCCATGCTAAAGACTCACCTCTTTAAGGCTGCTTGTGGATCCTGATCCACTTAGTCTCCTATGTTTGAGGGTTGCTCAGAAAGTAATGCCCCACATGTTTTTTCTCAGTCCAGAATGAAGATAGAGGTGTGAAATTGAAAGGGTAGTAACTTGGAACTTCAAAGGACACGTGTGTAATTTTACAACGAGCTGTAATTGAATTCTTGGTGGAGGAGAAAGAAAGTGTGAGAAACATTCACAAATGGTTGTGTGCTGTGTATGGAAGTTCTGCGGTAGATAGGAGCACTGTTGGACGATGGGTGAAGAAAGTAAAGGCTTCAGGAAGTGGTAAAACAGAACTGGAAGATCGGCCGCAGTGTGGGCGTCCTGCCTCAGCCACCAGTCCAGACAAGTTGCAGCGCCCTGCAATAGCTGCCAGCGGGCATTAAAATACTGTAAGCTCTTGCGGTGTGCCTTGCACACACCTTTGAATATCCCAAAGAGTCAATAATTGCCGTTGCACTACCTCTACTGACAGAAAGCTGTATAGACAATTCCCGACTCGTGATGTGCCGATCCGCACGAATAATGTCATCAGCGCACTGCAACTTGTCTGGACTCTCGTGATGCTGGTGAACACAGGGTGATGGAAGTAAAGGCAAAAAAAAGCTCCTGCTACTGCAGCGGCCTGCACCAATGATGTCATCCAACTGTGATGGCAGCCGCTGGTTGATGTCAAGAGCGTCTGAGGAAGGACAGTTTTTCAGGGGATTTTGGCTAAAATGCATCAGGATTTGGTGGTCAAAAATTCAAAACTGTCCTAAAATCTCCCTCCTGGAACTGGGTAATTTGCAGTTCTGTCAGAGGCAGGCACCCAAAGCGCAGGGTTGGGGCTGACTGAAATACAAGTGTGAGCAAGTAGTGAATGGAAAACCAGGAAAAGTACCAATCTCTTCTCCAGAGCTGCCAAGTTGCTGAGTTCCAGGAGGAACACTTTAGGCCAGTCCTGGATTTCTGATGACCCCCATTCTGTTGCATTATGGGACCTGCAGCACTAAATTCCATGGGACAAATCAAGGACTACAAATTCCACACTGCTTTGGGAAACCAGAACTGTCCTATGACGTCAGCAGGTGGAACCCAGCCAGCAGCCCCGACCAGATCTAAAAATGACTTACAGTATTCAGTACATCAGACAACTTGACATATCTGGTAACAACTGGCCACAACTTTGTTGCTGTTGCTGTTAAACTTATGGGGCAGGAAAACTGCTTAGTCACCCAGCTAATATGAAGTCAAATTGCCTGCCATACTGCCTACCTGGGAGGCCATACTCAAACAACTAGTCATATATGGAAACAATTGGCCGCAGCTTTATTGAGCAATGAAAAAACTTACGGGGTGGGAAACCAGCCTAGTCATCTGAGCCAATGTGAAGTGAAATTGTCTGCTATACTATTAGCCTGGGAGGCTGTAGCCAGGGCATGGTAAGTGATCCGTCTTACTGCCAGCTAAAATGTCCTGCCCCTTGACCGGGATGTGCACATGCCTGACATTCAGTTCAGGTAACTGCCATAGGCCTGGTGAAGCTCTGCTTACTCCATGTCCCTCAATCAAGGACCTCAGCCCTCAAAACTAATGTTCAGTCTGTTGATTTGTGGCACCTATGTGCAGCTTGTGAGAATAGCCATGAGGACTGCCTACATGTCATGCAGAAAGAAATACAACCTGATGTCTGAAAGGTGAATTGTTTCTGAAGTTCCCAGGTATCAGGGATGCACCCATTCATGACAGCTTTATGGTTTTAAGCACTTGATATACTGCCCTTTACTGTATATATCACAGCAGTTTACAGATACATTTTAACAGGCACTTTTTATTCTCTTGTCCCCAAAGGGCTCACAATCTAAGCATACCTGAGGCAATGGAGTGGCTTGCCCAAAGCCACAAGGAGTCCCTCTGGCCTGAGGTTACTTTTCCTACATAGGGAATTAAACCCCCAGCCCTCTGGCCTGAGGTAACCTGTCCCAACCACTGAGCCACTCCTCCCTGATATTGCTTATCTATTGTATAATGTGGTGTTGATCTTTTGTTCTCTGCTTCCGAGTTGTGTTCTCATCTGCTTGTCGTGGAATCAGATCTAGCCATACCAAGAGTATGTTAGGCAAACTGCTGGACTTCAGTAGAAGGCTGAATCGAGCCATGTTAATTAGATGCTTGCCCATGATGATTCCTAGATTGTTAGCCCACTGTACACAATTATGGAGCCTAGGTATGCATAGGCATTGAGCCAATCTTCTGACAGGGGGCAGAAACAGAACCACTTAAGGCCGAAGCTTCCTAGCAACATGAAGTGGATTCTGTGCTTAACCACTTATAAATATGTGGCCCCAGTGGTCATGTGGATACCCTCTCAGCTGTCTAATGGATAAAGAGTGTCTGATGATCCCAACAGTTCATTGCTAGAAGCCCCATAACTGAGCCAATTGTTGTTCCAACTGGGCACTTGAACAATACACAAGCAGAGGAATGAAGGCCACTAAGAACCAAGATGATATAAGTCTGCTACCTTAGTCTTATTACCCCACCACTGGTGCGCCTCTTCTTCATTCACTTTCTGCATAGAAACATTGCTTTTCTTTTTTTTTATATCATCCAGCACCACAGAGTAATAAAAATCTCACCTCTGCACTATCGCCTAACTTAAAACTTTGCATCTGAATTGTGATTATTGTATAACCCTTCAGGTTATTGACAGAAAGATAAAGGTAGCAACTACTGATGATGAGAAGGATAGACAGTGCGTTTTTAGGAAAAAGGTAGCACAAACTGTTATGGATGCATTCAAAGTGTGCTCTAGGAACCAAGGCAGGTGACCTCTTCTGGGACTCCCTTGGGTTACTTAGGGTTTGTCCTGGGGAAAGTAGTTTCAATCCCCAACAACTTCACAGCTTCAGAACACAATCAGGAGCACCAACAGGACCCAGCCTGGGAAGCAAACTGCATGTATGCCCGACCATCACTGACAAAAACCAGCCCACATTCTATGAGCTCAGCCAGAAGGCACCCTTAAAATTTCAAAAATGTTGCCTGGCTCACTAGCTAATGCTCCGTGCTGCTCCACACAAATCTGCCATGTGCTCTACTCCACCCCACCTGGCTCTCACACAAGCTCACAAAAAGAGAACCCAGAACACTCCATGCTCCCATTCTGCTGGGAATCCAGCATCCAGTAAGATGTAACACAATGGCAGAACTGGCTTGAATCCACTTTTCCCTGTGCGGTGCTGCTGCTGTTGTAGGCCTCATACCTGGTAACCTCGCTACTGCTGCTGCCCGGAAGAGAAGCCTCCACTGAGGGGACATGATGGATCTGGACTGGGCCCTCTCAGGAGGTAGCTGGCATGCCTTGTGGAAACCTAGGAGCAAGGTGACTAGCCGCCATGTGTACCGCACTGCAGAGGCTTCTATATGTAGGGTGGTGTGGCAGGGCTTCAGAATCTCCTGCCCTGGTGGCAGCATGGAACTCGGCTGACCGCTGTCCACAAACAGGGATAGAAGGCTGAGAAAATACCACCATCACCACCGCTGTTGCTGCCACCACCACTAAGGTAAAGGGGACTGGGGGAGCGATAGCTCTGCGGGTACATTTCCTAGGCTCTTGTGATTGGGAGAAAAGAGGCCGAACTGCTAACCAATCCTAGCTTTTATCCTTGGCTGTGCTCCTGCATGGCCACATCATTAGAGAGTGCCAGGTGTCACACTATCATTTCTGCAGTGGGAAGCTTTGTGTTTTCTTTCGTCCTCTCCGCTAATCCCCCTTCATCATTTTATTTTTTTTAAACTTGTACCAGCATGGGGAGAACACGGCCTGTGAGGCTTCCCGATGGGGGTCCACCGCCACATTAAACTCCAGGCCCACTACACAGGATTTGGGCTTCTCATAAAGTCTCCCTCCTGAAACCGGGTAACTTGACATTTCTACCATCCCACCGTCAGTGTTGACTGATGAGATATGAGAGAGAAATAAAGAAAGAGGACTAGGGATCAGAATGGATGAAGAAAAGAGATCAGAACAAGGATGGGAGGGTGCAAATTCCAGTGCTTATTCCAGCTGCTAAGATGTCTAATTATAACCCCGTAGCCAAGGTGACAGGCTCGTAACTGGTTAAACAGCGCAGATTTTTAAGCGACAGGGCCAACCCTTCTCCATTTCCCCCCTCTGCCCCCACTAACTATAAAATGTGATTAAGAAAATAAGAGAGAGAAAATAGGAACGTCCCGATGATATACAGACGGAGCAGTATCCCTGCTTCCATAGTAAAAGCTTCGCAGTTGTTGCTCCGCACCACCAGGTGTCGCTCTAGGTTAGTACTGCAGCCCGCGTTCCACTTCCCGCCCTGGGAGCCGCTCAGCTCGTCCGCCCTCCTGCTTCGCCCCCTTAACACAGCCCTGCCTCTGTCGCCTCCGCGTCCTTAGCAACGCACCTAGGAGCACACTGCGCCTGCGCGGGACCAAGTAAACTGTCCCTCCGTGAGCGCAAGTATGCGTGCGCAGGCGCGGGGAAGCAAGCAACATGGAGCCGCTGCAGGAGCAGGAGCTGCAACGGAGAGGCAGCGGCGGTTCTTCTGGTTCCGGTTCCCCATCGGTGAGTACAACGCGCATGGCCTGTGCCTTATCGGTAGTCACGGTCACTGCAAGTCAGGGGCTTGTAACTAACAGGAGGCATGCGCTGCGGTGATTTCCTACCAAGCAGTGGCAGGTGACAGAGAAGGGTGAGGGAGTTGCAGGAAATCACACAAAAATAAAAGCAAAGAGGAGCAATGGGTGGCAGGGAATGCATGTAAAGCTTCTCCTGCACATCATGCCTATCACCCACATCCCTTCACCGCACCGACACGAGGCAGAGAGCCCTGCAAGATGCCATCTTTTCTGTGCGTCCTGAGCATCCACTCTGCGCTGTCCCTATTTTGGAAAGATCAAAGGAAAGTAGCAAAAGGAAAGGAGAGGCTCTATAGGCAAACCTTTCTATCGCATTGGGCTTTAACTTTTAGCTTTATTTTTGGCCTTTTATTTATTCATTATTTAATTAACTTTTGCTAGGTTGAGGATGCAAGTTGCCTGTTTCTGCAGCATCTTGATAACATGGCCTGCTAATAAGAACTGATTGATGCAGGAGTCTTGTGGTAGAGTCTAGCGCTAAAGCTCTAGCACATAATTTCCTAAGTAAGTTTTAGTGCAGAGGTTTTGCTTAGCAATGCGGTAAACAAACAGGCCGATGCAGATAACACAATTTATATGCACAAGTTTTTATTTATTTATTAATTATACCACACTGTTTAGAATAAATGTAGTTTACATGTACAGTGCAGTTTACAGGTACTTTTTTATTCCCTTGTCCCCGAAGGGCTCACAATCTAAGTGTACCTGAGGCAATGGAGGGTTAAGTGGCTTGCCCAAGGTCACAAGGAGTGGCCATGGGACTAGAAACCCCAGTCGCCCCAGGCCTGAGGTTGCTTGTCCCCATGTGGGAATTGAACTCCCGGCCTGAGGTAACCTGTCCCAACCATTGAGCCATTCCTTATCGTGTCTCCGGGCCAGTCCAGATGAATGGGTAGTCAATCTCCCTCCTCTAGCAGCTGAGGACTATATACAAAGTCTTGTTGCCAGGATACCAAGCCCCACCTCTCTGAGGCAGCAATTCAGTCTTATCGTCCTCAGCAGCTGGGCTAGACGTGTGGAGATTGGCTCCCCATCGATCTGTGGGGGGTTTTCCCTTCTTGTCTTTTTAAGAGCCTTTCCTTATATATTGGCTTTGTGTTCTTTTCATGGAAGAGAGGCCCAGAGGAAGTTAGTGTCACCCTGGCAGGGTGTTTCACACTACGGGGCTTATAAGTCTGCAATCGTAGCGATTCTGGGACTCAGCAGCACTGTTAGAGCATGCGGCAGGGCCTGCCTCCTCTGCTCTCTTAAGGCCGATAGTGGGACCAGACCTGGGGGCCTCAGCGGCTGGTTCCTTGCTTGTCTCGCGGCTCCTTCTCCCAGCTGACAGCGTGATTCAGGGCTCCGGAACCCGTGCAGGTAAAATTGCTTTTATTTCGGCAGCGGGGTTCTTTTTGTGTTTTCTTCACCGCGGCGATTTTCGGGGCTTGTGTTTTGGCGCGAAGGGGGTTTTGGAGCCGCGTTTGTGTGCAGAGAGTGTGTGCGGCCATGCAGGACGCCTCCGGTGCTAACGGAGACCGCGTCTCTTCACTTCCCTCGTCAGCGAAATGCGCGGGAACGGCGGCCATTTTAGATGCTGCATCCGTCTCGGCAGTCCCTGTGCCTAAGCCAGCAAAGCGCAGAGCAAAAACTAAACATGCTAAAGAACAGCCGGTTACTCCGGAGAGCTCAGCTCTGCCTCCACCTTCTGACTCTCTTTTGTCCCCGGAGTTTATTATTGCCTTCCATAAGGCTTATTTACTGCAGAGGGAGCAGGTTTCTGTGCCGGGGAGGGCAGACTTTCCCATGGCACCCCAGACTAGGGAGCCTTGTGGGTCAGAGCTGGCAGAGGGGATTTCTGAGTTGCCTAGTGGGCAGACTAAGTTTGAGGCTAAGTTGGATTCGCGATCATTCACAGACCTCTTGGGGCCGGAGGAAGGAGAGCTTGGACCAGACCCAGGGGCCGATTCCTGGCCTGAGGAACTGGAAGACGGAGAATTAGGGCCAGGGGATGACCCTAACGTGTTTAGGGTTTTAGACGGGACGAGTTGTCCGCCCTAATCACTCAGTCACTCACGGCTCTCAGTCTGATCCCTCCGGCGTCCCAGCAGGAGCCTTTGGAAGACCCCTTATTGCAGGGGGTTCGAGCGGAGCAGAAATGTTTTCCCTTCCACAGAGTGATTAAGCAGATGGTGGAATCTGAATGGGAATTCCCGGAGGCTTCCTTGCGGGGAGCTCGAATGATGGCTAAGTTATACCCGGTGCCTACCGAGGAGAGGGATCTCCTGCGGTTGCCAAAGGTGGATGCTCTGGTGTCTGCGGTCACCAAGAAAACCACCATTCCGGTAGAGGGGGCTGCGGCCCTAAAGGATATGCAGGACCGTAGACTTGAAGCACTTTTGAAGCAAGTTTTTGAAGCCAGCGCCTTGGCGCTGCAGGCTTCCGTTTGTGGTGCTTACGTCTCTAGGGCTTCCATTAGATGGAGTCAGCAGACGGCGACGCCCGAGGGAGATTCTTCTCCTCCCATTCAGGGGGCTCAATTGGAGTCCGCGGCGGCGTATCTGGCGGATGCCTTTTATGATTTGATACGTATTTCCGCGAAAGCTATGGCATCGGCGGTGGCAGCCCGTCGGTTTCTTTGGTTGCGTAGTTGGGCAGCCGATGCGTCTTCCAAAGCCCGCCTCAGTAAGTTACCTTTTAAGGGTAAATTGCTCTTTGGAGAGGCATTGGAGAAGATTGTTAAAGATTTAGGGGACTCTAAGGGAGGTCGCCTTCCTGAAGACCGTCCTCGGGCACCTAAGCAGGCTCCCTTTTCGCGGGGTCAAGGCCGTGACTTTCGCCAATTTCGGGGAGCTCGTTTTGCTCCTTATCAGCGGGGGCGTTTTCAAGCTCGGGGGCCGTCCTTTCGAGGCGCTCGGGGGTCCGGAAGAGGTTACTTCGGATCCTCCTCCCCTGGGGGTCTTAAAAAGCCACAATGATGCGAGGCAGGTCCAGGTAGAGATTCCCATCGGGGGGCGTTTGCAGGAGTTTCTCTCTGCTTGGACCGCCATTACCACAGACAGGTGGGTGCTTCAGATTATCCGCGAAGGCTATTCCCTCGAGTTCGATTGTCCGCTGGCGGACGCCTTCGTCTTCTCTCCCTGCGGTCCGCTTCTCAAACGGCGAGCAGTGCAGGACACGTTGCTTCGCTTGCTGCGGCTCCGAGCCGTGGTACCCGTGCCGCCAGACCAGTGCGGCTTCGGTCGGTACTCGATTTATTTTGTGGTTCCCAAACCGGGAGATGCCTTTCGTCCCATTTTGGATCTGAAGCATGTCAATCGCTGTCTGCGGGTCTCACACTTCCGGATGGAAACTCTACTATTCCGGATATTCTGGCCTTTCTGCAGAACGGTCTTGAGAAGGGTCTTGCTCTCAACACCTTAAAAGTACAGTTGTCGGCGCTAGCGGTGTTTCGAGGTCCGATTCGCGGTTCGCGTCTTTCTGTCCATCCTGATGTTCTTCGCTTTCTTAGGGCAGCTCGACATATCCGTCCTCCACTTCGACCGGTGGTTCCCCCTTGGGACTTGAATCTCGTTCTTGAAGCTCTCACGGGGCCTCCGTTTGAGCCGCATTCTGCCAGTTCCCTCCGGGAGTTTTCCTGGAAGACTACCTTTTTGGTAGCCCTCTGTTCGGCTCGTCGCATCTCTGATTTACAAGCGCTTTCGTGTCGCCCGCCTTTCCTGCAGTTCTCAGAAGAGAAAGTGGTTCTGCGTCCGGTTCCGTCCTTTTTGCCAAAGGTGGTGTCGGCTTTCCATGTCAATCAGTCCGTGATTCTTCCCACCTTTGTAGCGGTGGGGGCCGAGGCTCCCTTGGATCGGTCTCTGAAGAGCTTGGATATGGGGCGGGTACTCCGTCGGTATCTTAGGTTGACCGCCTCGTTTCGGCAGACTGATCGTTTGTTCGTGCTCTATGGGGGTCCGTCGAAGGGAAAGGCGGCCTCAAAAGCTTCCATAGCGCGTTGGGTGAAGCAGGCCATTAGAGTGGCGTATGAATCCAAGCGTAAGTCGGTACCGGGCGGGCTTCGAGCTCATTCTACCCGGGGTCGGGCGACGTCGTGGGCGGAATCAGCGCTGGTGCCTCCTGTGGACATTTGTCGGGCGGCGGCGTGGTCTTCTCTGCATGCCTTTTCTCGTCATTACCGTCTGGATGTGCTCGCGCGGCGAGATGCTTCTGTGGGGGCTTCGGCTATCATCGCGGGGCTCACAGGTCCCTCCCAGGGTTAGTTACTGCTTTGGTACTACCCATTCATCTGGACTGGCCCGGAGACACGATAAGGAAGTAGAAATTAGACCTTACCTGCTAATTGTCTTTCCTTGAGTTGTCTCCGGGCCAGTCCAGAGCCCACCCTAAGAGTTTTTTGGCGGTGTCTCAGGATAGTCGATTTCGAGAGTATCGGGGTGGTCGATAAGGGTATTCTATGGGTACCTTCTGGTGTTTAGAAGAAAAAAAAAAAAAAAACAAAAAACAAAAAAAAACAACCAACATATAAACCTTCCACGTAGTCCAGGCTTCTTCTTCGGGCCAGGGCGTGGTTTATAGTCCTCTGGGTGCCTCTTCCAGGGTTTTCGTATATTATTCGTCTTCTTTCTTTTTGGTTTCTACTGGCTTGTTACGTAAAGACTGAATTGCTGCCTCAGAGAGGTGGGGCTTGGTATCCTGGCAACAAGACTTTGTATATAGTCCTCAGCTGCTAGAGGAGGGAGATTGACTACCCATTCATCTGGACTGGCCCGGAGACAACTCAAGGAAAGACAATTAGCAGGTAAGGTCTAATTTCTACCTCCTCCCTATATGTTAAAGTTCCAACATGCCAAATTCAGAAAAGAGATTGACGCATGTAAACAGCAAAGGAAAAGCTAGCTCACACAATAACACCGAGTGCATTTAAATTATATGCAAATTAGCTGCATGTATCAAAATGGCATGCTAATATTGTCTGCGCCTGCTGCAGAAAAACTCGCAGAGGATTACATAACCAGCCGAAGTGCCAATATCTCTGCGCTTGGTCTGAGGTGGCTTAAAAGTCTTGTGTGTGCCCCCCCGAAAGTACTTTGATGGCATTGGCGGCTTTCCCTGATGCCAGGTTCATCTGAGGTGAAATGTCAAACTTCCCCCTCAGATGATCCAGGCATTAGGGAAAGCCACTGATGCCATCAAAATACTGTTGGGGGGCTGGTGCCCCCGACACTGACCCCCCCCAATAGAAACCAAATTTCCTTTCTTTCTTTCTTTTTTTTTGAATTGTAAACCGCCCAATGTAACGGGGGGCAGTATATCAAATGTTTAATAAACAATAATAAACAATAAATCCCTGGTGGCCCAGTGGCTCCGATCCACCCTACCCACCCAATAAAAAAAGAATCCCTAGTGACCCAGCGGTCCCAATTCCACCCCCCCCCCCCTATAACAAAAGACCCGGTGGCTCCAGAACCCCCCACCCCCTCCTGGTATCTTTAAGATGGAGCAGGAGTGTTGCCCATGCACTCCTGCCCCTGCGCTGCTATTTTGAAAAATGGCAGCGCCTGGCCCCGAATGGTGCATCCTGGGATGATGATGGTGCACCAAACAGCAATCCAGCACATGTGCACGTGTCAAACTTTTTTTTTCTTCTTTTGAAGAGGATTTAGCTGCTGCTAATACAGCCCTCTGTGTACATGAAAGATGGTGGCACTGACCCTGGGTGATGCATCCTGGGATGCACCAGGTGGGGTCAGACTGCCATATAAGGTAGAAAATGCCTTATATAGCAGGCTGACCCCTACCCAGTTCATCCCAGGAAGCATCACCCAGGGTCAGTGCCACCATCTTTAATGTACACAGAGGGCTGTATTAGCAGCAGCTAAATCCTCTTCAAAAGAAGAAAAAAAAAAGTTTGACACGTGCACATGTGCTGGATTGCTGTTTGGTGCACCATCAGCAATATTATTCTGAGCAAACGTTTTGCTCAAATAATCTGTGCTCAGTATAATATTACAGTTCATGTACCAGATAGAAAGCCAGCACAGGCACATAACCTTGTTCCAGCACATTTCCCCTGCTGTTCTTTTTCAGCACTCTTCAACAAAGCCTGAAGAAAGTTGTAGGAGCTCTAGGCTCAAGAAATGGGCATAAATTCCTAAAGCACTGACTATAGACCTATGAACTAAATCTTAACACATCCGCAGACCTCATGTTAAAATTTTGCGTTGAGCTTATCCTTCTGGTCTTCTGCACATTTCTTTGCATCTGCACTGGATAGCTAATTCCTTCATTACTATCCATTTAAATATTCAGTTCACTGCCATTAACACAGGCATTACGTTAGATTCCTTCCTGCATTCTGCGCCCACATTAGCGCAGAAATTTCTGCTTAAATAGTGCGCATATGCCTGCACTAATAGCAGCTCACTTTTCTGCATTGAGCTGTTAGTTGGGATCAGTTTTGCTGACGTTTTGTAAGAAAGAGAGATCACTTCCAGCAGCTGAAAGTGTTCCACTTTCTATTTTCGGTTTATTTTTGTAAATGTCTGTTTTGCTGTTTTTACATTATGGATACATTGTGCTACTTTTGTTGGATTTAATTACTTGCCTTTCCAAATACCATTTAAGTTAAGTTACATTTAGTACAATCAGGGACATCCTAAAGAGTATCTGCCGCCCTGGGTAACCATTGGGCGGGTCCAAAGGAGGCACCCGCACACAACCAAGACAACTGTAGGAGCAGGGCAAGAAGAGATCCACCTCTTTTATATGTACAAAGAGCTTTTATTTACTGCTGTTCTGCCTTCCTTAGGGGGTAACAAAACCTCCAGCAGAACAAACAAAGCATTAATTTTATGACAAACATTAAAAACTTAAAAGTGATAACATTAAAAAAGTATATGTATTAAAAAATATATGTAATAAAACAATAGGACATGTATTTAGGAGAATAAAATAAGATGATTAAGATAGGGACAGCTCTATAATTAAATATTTTAAAATTTATAAATTAGAAAAAGTGCAAGTAAAAACTACAGACATAAATGATCTATTCAATATGGCATTAAGGGATATGTTTACTAAAGGACATTAAGAGAGCAAGTGTGCCATTAACGCCTGTCATTGGCACTCTTGTGCCCTTAATTCTGTGAAAAAACTTCAGCAACAAGCATTAAAGGCTCCTGCATTGTTAAGGGAACAGTAGGTGGAGAGTGGGTGTTGACAGCGGGTGTTCCCTTAAAGCCTATTGTGTTAGCGCTCTTTAACGCTGGGAACCATTATTCCAAGTAAAACCCCGCAGAAAGGGGGTATTTTGAGGGGAGAGAGCCTATTTAAACATCTGTAATGGGATGCACAGACAGCGGAGCCCAAGATAGTGATAGTAGTGCTCCATTAGCAGCAACAACATAGTGCCCAAGCATGAAAGTGCACTATGTTGATGGTGCAAATGGGGCAAAGGGGGTGGCACATGGATGCACAATACAGGCCAGGCAGTTGCCCAGGTTGCACATCTGTGATGTCCGCCATGATCCCACAGTGACAGTGGCGGCACACAAACATGCTGCTGCTGTGAAAAAGTGATGTGCAACATGGGGCAGTCCAAGGGTCCCTGACACCTTTGGCAGAGACCCCAGCCACCCCCCCCTGCTGCTGCCGGCTCTGGAAGAAGAGGCCGGCAGCGCCAGCAGCTGTAGTTCTACAGGAGACTGCAAAAAGCAGCCACCCAGGAAAATACCACTGCTGCAGCTATCTGCCTCCCTCAGAGACATATCTGTGGCTGGCGGGGTGGGGTTACACTGGCATCAGTTGTTTGGGGGGGCAGCATGGCCACCCATGTGTGCCACTCCCCCCCCCTCCAATCTGGAACTGGCACCCTAGGCACACGCCTAAGCCACATGGTGGAGGAATCAGGACTGGTTATCAGACAGGTATGGCACAGGCATGCATAGATCACAGAAGACTTTGGAAGACTACTCATGCCCGCTTTCACCCTGTCAGTGACCACAGCTACACTGAGGGACTGCTGCATCCATATGGCAGCTCTGTGGCACAACACACAATGACACTGTGTATATGGGCGGAGGGTCACAGGTTCAAGACCTGGTTGTGGATCAGTTATTGCATGTCCCTGTGGGTAAACTTTATTCTACCCTTCAGGCATAGCACCAGCATGTGCAACCCCCCCCCCCCCCTTAAAGAATCGGCTAGCAAGGATACAGCCACCCATCAGCCACACAGACAGCCGCCGCTATCCACAGCTGGATGGAAAGGCAGGCTGATAGCATCAGCACACTGAAGGAGCGTTAGCATCAATGTGCTAATAGCACCTGCACAATAAGCACATGTTAACAATGCTTGAACTGATTTGGTGACCAAAGTGCCAAGCAGGAATGCCAACCATCCCCACTTTTGCACAGCACTGCGATGTGTGTGTGTCTCTCTAGAGTTTTGTGGCCTTTTGTGGCCTCGCATCGCCTAAGCTGTGGTTTGTCTGCAAATATGCATGATGAGGAGCAGGGGACTGTGGGTATGGCCTGAAACAGAGCAGTTTGGCCAGGATATGTCTACATCGGAGGTAGGGTCAATATCTGAGCCTTCGTAGTGCCCATCTGCTACATGCATGGCCTGGGTGGCCACAGCAGTTCATGCTGTGAGGGCAATCTCACTGTGACCATGGCGCAGCTATGTATCCACATAGTGCTATGTAGTGTCTAGCTGTAGTGATGTGGATGCACTTCTCATCCTGGGAGCTCAATCACTGAGCCCAGTGCTGGTGTCCATGCTATTTGTCCCGAGCCAGGGTGTACATGGTTGCTATGTGCACATGCAGTGTGTGCTGACCCGCAGACTGGGCACAGTTGATATGTGCATGGCTGAGACAGCCCTGTGGTGGGCAGCTAGTGTAGATTTATACATTACTATAATCCAGTGCCAACCGCCAGGCACATTAGGAACTACGACAAACACTTCCCATTTAGAACCCATAGCAAACCCGCCGTATCATAACAGCACTACCAGGACTCACAAAGCACCAGACCCTACCTATCAAAAGGCAACACTGCAAATATTAAACCAATACATTTCAGAGAATAACTATACATGACCTACTGGGGAAAGAGAACAAGTGGCAATGTCAAATAGGAACTACATAAACAGAATACCTCAGCTCAGTTACACATGCAGAACACAGACCATCACCAAACAAGGAATCACAATTTAGAAACAGGAAGACAATAATTAAACTGGGAACCCCAAAAGCCAAACTTGGAATGTACAACAACACTGTAGAAATAAAACTATAAATTAATTTCCTCTTGTACTAAATAAAGCGCAGATGTTAATGATTCACATTTCCCAGAACTGACATATTCCAGTTAATAAATTCAAAATAAAGAGAGATTTTTCTACCTTTTTGTGCATTTTTTTTCAGTTGCAATTGCTCCAGCCACTTTCTTCTGGTTTCTTCATGTCTTCTCCTAACTCCCCATCATCTGCTGTCCATTTGTTCTTTCTTCTCTCTTCTAGTTTTTTTCCATTCTCTCTCTACATCTGCTTTAACATACTAATCTTTCTCCTTTTGCTCTTTCCTCATTCCTATTTCATCCACTCAAATTTTACCCCTTCATCCTCAATCCCCACATACTCTTCCAATACCTGGCCAATTGTAGATTTTTCTTCCCTCTCCATTTCACTCTTCCACCCCAACCCATTCTAATCCTCCCCCAACATCAGCTCCCTTCTAGTTCCAGCCCCACCCAGCATTCGCTCCCTTCTAGTCCCTGCGTCAGCCCATTTCCAGTCCTGTCCTAGCCCCACGATCAGTCTATTTCCATTCCTATCTGAGTCCCCCCATCAGCTCATTTCCAATCCCAGCTCCCCATCAGCCAATTTCTAGTCCTTTCCTAGCTCCACCATCAGCCCATGTCAAATCCTAGCTCCCCTCCACTCAGCCCATTTCCAATCCAAGCCCCCAATGAGCCTACTTCCAGTTCTAGCCCCTCCATGAGTCCATTTCATTCCAAGCCCCCACCACAGCCTATTTCCAATCTTAGCCCCCACCACAGCCTATTTCCAATCTTAGCACCCCCAACAGCCCATTTCCAGTCTTATCCTAGCACCTCCATCAGCCCATTTCCTGTCCTAGCTCCCCCCTCACAGCCCATTTCCATTCCAAGCCCCCCTCCCCATCAGCTGTTTGCAGTTCAAGTCCCCCTTCCACTCAGCCCATTTCCATTCCAAGCCCCCGTCCCCATCCCCATCCCCATCAGCTATTTGCAGTTCAAGGCCCCCCTTCCACTCAGGCCATTACCAGTCCTAAGCCCCCCATCACCCCATTTTGAGTCTTAGCCCCCCCATCAGCCCATTTCCAGTCCTAGCCCCCCATCAGCCCATTACCAGTACTAACCCCCATCAGCCCATTTCCAGTCCTAGCCCCCCATCAGCCCATTACCAGTACTAACCCCCATCAGCCCATTTCCAGTCCTAGCCCCCCCCCATAGCCCATTTCCAGTCTTAGCCTCCCCCATAGCCCATTTGCAGTCCTAGACCCCCCCCAGCCCATTACCAGTCCTAACCCCCTTCCCCCCCCCCCCATCAGCCCAGGGAAACTTTAAAAGAAAAAACAAACTTGCTGCTGTCGCTGCCACTGTGGCAGCGGCAGAATCAAGTGTCTCCCGCGGGGCCCCCGTCCGCCCAACCGAGCCCTCCCTCGATCACTCTCCTCGGTGCGGCTTTCAGAGCTGCGAAGGGAGGGTTTCCCTCTCGCGGTTCTGTTAAGCCGGCCAGGGCTGATGGACCCGTTTCCCATCAGCCCTGGCCGGCTTAACAGAACCGCAAGAGGGAAACCCTCCCTTCGCAGCTCTGAAAGCCGCACCGAGGAGAGTGATCGAGGGAGGGCTCGGTTGGGCGGGCGGGGACCCCGCGGGAGACACTTGATTCTGCCGCTGCCAGGGCGGCAGCGGCAGCAAGTTGGTTTTTTCTTTTAAAGTTTTCCTGGGCTGATGGCCAGAATGTTGTTTGTGCGGGGCCCCCTGAAACGCGGGGCCCTGTGCAAACAACATTCTTGCTCAATGGACGGGCCGGCCCTGTGTTCATGGTCTGCTCACTGTGGTATTGTCCTTGTTTTTATCTAGTTCCCAGTTATATTTCATTTTATTGATTTATTTAACAGTTTTTTTTATACCGCTTTATCATTTCAATCAAATCGGTTTACATTGTAACTTAAACTTGGTAAACGTACATTAAACAGGGACATTGATAACTTGGATTTTTCTGATCAATGGAGGGTTAAGTGACTTGCCCAAGGCCACAAGGAGTGCTAGTGGAAATCAAACCCTGGTCTCTGGGTTCCCAAGCCAGTGCTCTAACCACTAGGCTACTCCTCCACTCCATGCACATGTTTTGCACATGTCTTCTAATGTTAGCCCTCTTTTTATCGTTATTTTTTAACAAATTAATTTTTATGTATTCTATTAAACATTGATTCGGGTCTGATGAATTTTGATTAAAACAAGAAAGCATTAATCTGTATAGCTCTCCTCTTTTAGCTCATGCCCCAGCCACACATGTTGCTGTACCCCGTACTTCAGATAATAAGTCTCCTTCTCTGAACTATGTGTGATGGTTTTATTTTCTCTTTAGATTGAGTGGTTACCAAGATTACCTGTAGTGCGCGATACAGCTAGGTATGTTTCCACTCTGCACCCCTCCTCTCCCCCGCCCCAATTCCTCGGGTATTACATACTATTGTAACCATAATGATGGTTCAGTTTTATTGAGTTTTCCTGACTGGGGCATTATGTGTTACTACTGATTATGGTCTTACTATTATCGTATTATTAATTTTAGTACATATTATTTATTTTTAACACCGTTTCGATTCTCTCTAAATACTCCTTATTCATATTCAATAGGTCATTTATGTCTGGAGTTTTTACTTGCACTTTTTCTTATTTATAATTTTAAATATTTAATTATATTGCTGTCCCTATCTTATTTCATTTTATTTTATTCTCCTAAATATATGTCCTATTGTATTATATATATATATATATATATATATATATATATATATATATTGTCACAAGGCCTACCGTGGCAGCGTAATGGACTGAGGTAGGTTGGACATAAAAACATATGAGGTTGGGTTTGGCTAATGTCATACAGGGCCCAGGGACCTGCAGCCCTGGTAGCTTCCTTTGTTACCAAAATCCCAAAGAATACAAAGGTCCGAGTGGAGGGAAACAAAGATATTTATTTCCCTTCTTGCAAAAAGGTTCAGATGCTTGGACAAAAACATCAAACACAAGTTCCTTACTTCAGGTTAAAGAAAAAGTAAAACATGACGTTAAAGCAAAGCTGTTATCTTCACAATAAATGGTGTATCAAAACAAACAGTCTCTATTCCCCAAGATAGAGCTTATGTGCTAAGCAGGGACTCCAGACTTCCTGTCTTACAATAACTACAGTCCATCTCGGTATCTGAAGCAAATTCCACCTGCATCGGTTCCCCTTCTGAAGCCTCTGAAACCAAGTCAGTACTTGCTGGCAAATTGTAATCAGGCTTTTTATATATCCTCTGTACAACCTCCCAATGCTCCGGGTTGAATGTAGGGCGTCGGTCCTGCGCCCTCATATACTGGGAACTGTCTTCCTTTTGCAAGTGTTTTACCTTAGCTTCCTGCAAAGCTTTGTCATTAACAAGTCTCTTATTCGGTACGTGTTTCTTGCACCTTATCTCATAGGCAGTTTCACAGGGATAGTATTCCTCTGCTCCCTGTCCTCCCCATACACCAGCAGTCTGCAACCTGCTTTCAGTTAAACATGGGTTACCTTTTCTCCTTGGCTTGTCTACTCCCGGTGAGGTTTGAGGCCTGCTCCGGCTGGGATCCTGCCTGGCCTGAGCAATAGGCCTTAAGTTCTCCAACCGTCCTTCTGTTGGCTTTAGACCGCAGTCACAGCCACGCCTTTGCCTCTCTGTACGAAAAGCACTCACTCTGGATGGAGCTATCCCACTTTCTCCACAGTTGCTCCTTTCCTCAAGCCACTGTGGCTGCTGCTGCCTCCTGCGAAACCCTTGTCCAGGGGTTACTGCTTCTTCTGGATATCCTGCCCATTCATTCGGAGGTCCTGCCCATCCTGCTGGTTCTGCTGGTTCCTCTGGCCGTCCTGCCTGTTCTGCCTTCCAGTCTTCCAGACTCTCTTTAAGAGGTACTCCTCTCTTCCTTGATTGGAAGCTGGCTGGCAATACCTCATGACCTAGGAGGTGTGGTTCCTCAGTTCCTCGGAGGTCCCTCTTGCTCCCCCTATCAGGTTCCTCATAATATTGCAGCCTGTGCTCGACTTTTCCTGCGTTTAAAACATTTTCTTCTCTTCTCAGAGGGTCTGCAGCATCACAATATGTGTATGTGTATATATGTGTATATTGTCACGCCTATAGCCCCTTACATATGTATGGAGGGGCGTGCTTGTTATATAGAGTTCATCACTTTGGCAATGGTCCTGACTGACTATCTTGCAAAGGATTATGGTAATGGTAGTCCAGTCATGCGGTGCTTGCCTTTGAGGTAAATGAAGACTATGGTAGTTGGCTTGAGTGTTAAGGCAATGACAGAAAATTTATTTATGAGGTAAATCAAAATGCATAGATTCACTTGGTAACATCTTAGGATGTCTTCTCCAGGATTTATATTCAAAATAACAATACAACTGAAAGCTTATGCAAGTAGCTTGTAAAGTCCATTAAACAACAGAAAGTCTTTCTCTCAGCCACTGCTGACAAACTTGCTCAGCAGTGCTGGTGTAGAGCAAATCAAAAATGAAAGCTTCTTCACAAAACAGCTTTTCTTTTCACATTCAGAGAACTTTTTTATATCCAACGTGTGCACAGCCTGAGCCGTGCTCTGCTTTGATATCAGCTGGCTAACAAGCTTCAATCAATAGCTTTTCTCCTTCTCTGCACAAGTATTTCACTTTCCCCAAAACCTTCTTTCTTTTCACACAAACTTTCTGCTGTGTGAGTTACTAGAACGTTTCCTTTTTATGTTTGATCACACTTTCAGGATTTCTCTGTGCTAGCAACTTTGCATAAAGAACAGTCCATGAAAGTATCCCCTTCCTCTGTAATGATATCTTGTTCTTCTATTTGCATAGGTCCTGTATCGGGGTCTGGATCAGAGGGCTTTACTAACTGACCTCCATTAGGACAGGAACTGTTTCTAAGCCCTTTGCAATGCTCTAGGTTAGACAAACGTCCAAAGTTCATACCTGAGTTGAAGCTGGCATTAGGCTGTCCTCTTAGATACTCTGGCCAGTATGCATTTGAGCTTTTATGACCTGTCCTCCAGTCTGTATTCCTAGACCTCAGGGCATCTGCTCCATACCTCTTCCAAAAGGTATTCGTGTTCCTTCTCCCTTCAGCTGCTTCGGTCCTCTTACCGGCTGCTGCTTTAGGGTTCCTAGCTGAAGTTCTCCAATCTTCTGGATTTCTCCAATCCCTTGAAGCTGGCTTCTCATAGGAATCTCTCCAAGAACATGGATCTCTCTGAGCTCCTCTCTCCTTCTCGCTCCTACTCCTGCTACTTCTGCCCGTTCTCTCTGAATATTCTGTTCTAGTTTTAAAGTTCCCAGTTTCCACCCCCTCCCTTTCACTCCTCAGGTGTTGGTGGTCAGACTTCCTCCTGGCAGCTGAGTAATTAGGAGTGATGTAAGGGTTTCTCAATCTGGGCTTATACTCCTTCACCTCATCTCCACTAGGGGCTTTCTGCAGGCCACTGCAGCCTGGAATAACCTGTCTTTTAGGAAAACATGCAGTTTTATTCCTGTGACCTGACAAAACAGGTCCCTTGATTAGGGTAAATTCCCTTCCTTTGTCACTATTCTCTGGGCTCTGATAAGCTTCCTTATCACTATTTATCTATCTATATCTATATCTATATATATTTATATCTATATATTTTTTTTAGTGTGTGTGTGTGTGTGTGTGTGTGTGTGTGTGTGTGTGTATACGTATATGTTTTAATGTTATCACTTTTAAGATTTTAATGTTTTGTTATAAAATAAATGCTTTGTTCTGCTGGAGGTTTTGTTACCCCCTGAGGAAGGCAGAACAGCCGAAACACTGCCAGTGCAGGGGAACATTGAATAAAAGTTGTTTGGACATATAAAATGCGGATCTCTTCTTGCCCTGCTCCTACAGTTGCCTAGGTGAACCATTGGCTATTCACACGTACCCCACCACACTCTGCAGTGTCCAGCATCTGCCTTCCCTTCCAAACACCCCCCGAGGTCTCCAGCATTTCTCTCCTTCCTTCCCTCCTCCCAAAGTGTCCAGTGTGTTTCTCCTTCCCTTCTTCCCCCCCCCCCCCCCGGTTTCCATAGTATCTCTCTTTCCCTTCCTCCCTCCCAGGTATTCAGCATCTTTCTCTCCTCCTTCCCCCTAAGATGTCCAGCATCCATCCATCCATCCTTCCTTCCTTCCCAGGTTTCTAGCATATTTCCTCCTTTGCTTCTCTCTAAGGTGTGCAGCATTTCCACCTGCATTCCCTCCCCTTACCTATCACCGCTGCTGTTCCCAACACAGTTGCCCACCCTGCTTATTGATGGAGCCAATTCATCACTAAAAATAGCACAGCATGGCAATGGGTCTTTAAACAATTATGTGCACATGCTTAAGATTTGCACATCCTTCCTCCTCTGACAGTAAGCGTCCTTAGACCTTAAGCACCTGTGTGTGAGTGTTCAAACACCCGCTGCCATGCTGCGCTGTTTTTAGGTGGAAATAAATTGGCTCAAGCAGCAAGTACAGTCTGTAAAGTTTTGCCATGCTGCTCTGGCCTGTCATTACTGTCCCACTGCTGTCCCCCCACCCAAAGGTGTGTCGTCCTAGATGGATGCCTGGTTTGCTTGGTGGCTGCACCAGCCTGTGGTACAGTTGGTGTTTCCCTATCCCCAAAAGATTTGAAGTTTAAGGGCTGTATTTACTAAAGTGCCTTAGCATGTTTTATTAGCAAATAGGCCCCATTGCATGAAACAGGACCTGTGGTAAGTGCACGTAATGCATGTCGGTGTGTGGTGGCATGTTGAGGTCAGTCTAGCCCTAACCTTTCATCCGACTCAGTGGAAGATGAAGTGATTTGCCCAAAGGCATAAGGCGTGCCAGCGGGAGAGACAAATTTGAGCTCTGCTTCCGAGCTCACTGCTTCCAAGCTCACTGCTCTAACCACTAGATTACTATTATACTGAAATAATAATTTTAAATATATCTGAGCTGTGATAACTGCTTGAAGGATGGCCCCAGGAGAGAATTACCGTTAATGATTTTGAAGAGTACTTATAGTGTAGTTGTAGACAGAAAAATACGTTTGGTATTTATCTGCTCACCTGCCACTAAAAACTCATTATTGCATTTTATGATTGCTACTGGCTTTCAGTCTTTGAGATCTTATTTATTCAATTTATTAAATCTTGCAGACTTTCATGTTTAGATAGTACATAGAGATTGGAGATCAGGACATACTCGGTTTCAGTGGTATTTTAGAAATGGCTGTGTTAAAGGTGGAGCTGTTTCTAAAATACACAGAAGGAAGTGTAAGAACACACAGGGATTTATATCCAGGTATATTTGTGAAATGGCTCCTCCAATTGCACAAGTGGGAAAAATCAACTGAGGAAACTTGGCAATTTATACTTGTAAGTTCCAGCATTGCACAACGCGATCATGTGAAAGTCTACACTTACATGTGTATCTGAGCCATTTTACAAACCTAGATGTGTAGATATTGCTAATTAACTACAGAAGACTCTGTCTTTACTTCATTTCAATTTGGTGGGGGACATAAATATTGGGAAATGAAGGAAGATGTCCCCTTTAATCCTCTCTGTAAAAGGATGGCGATAAGGAGCGTTTTTTAAATAGTTGTGCATGTCGGGGAACAGGTGTAAATCCAGACGTGAGCAATTTTGGGCTTATATGCGCATTCTGTACATGGAATGGGGACTACACATGTAGATGTTTGCCCTTTTGATGTGGTTTGCCATTTACACGTGTGAGTGGTCATATTTCCACGTATACTGTACTCTGCACCTTATCTATCTTTTGAAGTTTGGTATGGGAATTCTGGAGTGGAGGAGTAGCCTAGTGCAGCGTTTTTCAACCACTGTGCCGCGGCACACTAGTGTGCCGTGAGATATTGTCTGGTGTGCCGTGGGAAAAATTCCAATTTCATCCGTAACATGTGGCCTCGGCTCACAAATTAGGGTTGCCAACCGGCCGGTTTTCAGCCGGCCTGGCCGGTTTTTCCATGGCCAGGCCGGCTGCCGGCACAGTTGTAAAACCGGCCATTGAAAAGCCGGTTTTTTGCTCTGGCCGCAAGATCGGGAGCGGCCAGAGCAAAAAACCGGCTTTTGTGCCAAAGTCCGTGGCGCGAACGCGATCGCGATTCCCTATAGCAGTGCAGCCGCTGGTTCTGCTTTGTACAGAGCAGCGGCTGCACTACACTTACATTGAAAAGTAAAGAGAAACTGTGTCAGGAGCCCTCTGGTCATGCAGAGCCCGAGGAAGTGATGTCATGGGGGCGGGCTCCTCACAGGCTGTCTTTCCTTTTCAAATTAACTTTAGCTGCAATAAAGTTAATTTGAAAAGGAAAGACAGCCTGTGAGGAGCCCGCCCCCATGACATCACTTCCTCGGGCTCTGCGATGACCGGAGGGCTCCTGACACAGTTTCTCTTTACTTTTCAATGTAAGTGTAGTGCAGCCGCTGCTCTGTACAAAGCAGAAGCAGCGGCTTGGGCAGAGGGGGGGGGTGTGTGTGTGTGAGTGAACCAGCAAGGGGGGGGGAGTGTGAGTGAACCAGCAGTGGAGGGGGGGGGGGGGTGTGGTGTGAGTGAACCAGCAAGGGGGGGGGGCGATGGTGTGAGTGAACCAGCAGGGGAGGGGGGGTAAGTGAGTGAGTGACCCAGCAGGAGGGGTGAGTAAGTGACAGGGGGGTGGTGTGAGTGAACCAGCAGTGGAGGGGGGGTGGTGTGAGTGAACCAGCAGGGGAGGGGGGTTGGTGTGAGTGTTTGATTCCTATTCAAGAGAATTACTTTATATATAGTCAATATAGGCACAGAGGTAAATTTTTTTAACATTTTCTAATGGTGGTGTGCCTCGTGATTTTTTTCATGAAAAAAGTGTGCCTTTGCACAAAAAAGGTTGAAAAACACTGGCCTAGTGGTTAGAACACTGGCTTGGTAACCAAGCAACCAGGGTTCAATTCCCACTAGCACTCCTTGTGGCCTTGGGCAAGTCACTTAACCCTCCATTGCCTCAGAAGAAAGGCCTGACAATCTACTTCCGGTGACACCGCCAAGAAAACCCAGGAGCTTCTGGGTCGCCAGGAGTCAGGACTGACTCGAAGGCACACATTGTTTGCTTGGGAATTCTAAACATTATTGTACAAGCACACATGATCGTTTGTTCTTGGTAAACAATAAAAAAGCTGGCGCGTACATAGGGAAAACAGACAGACAGGCAGAATACATGGCCTTTCCAGTAATAATCTGGTTCATATTCTAGCTTTGATTAATTTTGATTATCAGGAGGCAGTGAAATTTAATGGCTAGAGCTTTGCACCATGAGCTAGGAAAATGTTGTCTCATTCTTCCTTTGCTCTGTTCTGCTGATCTTTTCCCATTTTGTTTTGTTCTGTTTTGGTCTGACCTGTACTTTAGATCAATTAAAATTCTGTTTTTAAATATTTGCCTTGATTGTTTAGTACTTCTCTTTGTACCAGTTGTCTGATAACAGCAGTTCTGCAAAAATTTAAATATTTATATCCACTCTCTTTGCACATTGCTTGCTGGCTGCAATGGGGATTTTATCTGTATTAGCATACATTGGAGGGAATGAGAATTGAGGTATTTTCTGTGTTACTCTAACGAGTACACAAATCCAAGCATCCAATAAAATAACTCGAGTGCAGTTTTATGGTATGCCTCTCACACATACCATGCATGCTGGCGTGCCGATGTACTAGTGAAGTACGTATCTGGGTTGGATGACATAGCAGCATATTTCCTGCATGAGAGGGAGTGATAGTATCCTGATCATTTCCTGTCCACAGCTGGATAAACAAGCACACCAGAGTCAATGAGTTGCCCAGGGATAGGCATTTTCCAGGATAAAGCAGGAATTTAAATTTGGATCCTTTTCCCCAGGCTCTCAGTAATCCGCTCTAACCTCCTAGACCATGACCATTAATTTGACCAGAGGGCTGACATGGAAGAAGTTTTGTCACTTTTGAAATTCTTTCCTGTACATTCTTGTGTTTAGCCCATCGCAACAACGCCGCCCCTCTCCCACCCGGGCCGGAAGGAAGAGCTGCTGAGCCAGAGCAGCAGCAGCCCTGGCAGTGGCACACAGGTCTCCAGCACCAGCGGGGTGTCTCTGGGAGAAGCCATCCGGCAGACGGCCAATCAGGTATAGCCACTGCACCTGACTGATGGACCTCGTCGAATTGGAAGAAAATGTTCAATGCATGGCAGCATAGACTAGAATTGCTCCTGAATATTATTTAACAAGCGATTGGGAAGTTGCAGCTAACTTGCGAGATGAAGTATTAGCAATTTTCAGGTTTAGGATTTATTTTGTTGTTGTTTTTTACATAATGCATTTGGTAATTTAAATGAGACAAAATCCTGACGATCACCAATAACATTCACAGTTTTATGTAAATTCTAAGAGCTTATTAGTTTCTGAAGATTTTGACAGCTCCTCCTGCATAGCTCTTTCTCTACCTTGTAAATTTAAATAAGCTGAGCACTATTTTGCTGATCCTTATGAGAGCTCCATATGGGCATTCTACAGAAAAGGATTTATACTCACTGCTATTTATAGTCCCCCTGATAAGTCCACCTCTACCTTTCTTACTGACTTTGACTCCTAGCTTTCCCTATTTCTGGATTCTTCTTCCCCCTCCCTCATTCTTGGTGACTTTAACATTTATGTTGATAACCCTTCTGCCTCCCCTATTCTTCCAAACGTCCTTCCCTTATCTCCTCATTCAACCTCCAGCTTTGCTGTTCTGCTCCCACTCATCAGCCTAGTCATTGCCTGGTTTTCTTCTATAACTGTTTACCTTCTAATTTCCACACCTCAGTTCTTCCCTTATCTGATCATCACCTCCTAAGCTTCACTTTTCATCACTCCCCACCCTTGCCCAGTCTCCTCCTACCTTTTTAGGAATCTTCATGCTATCGATCCACAGGCTCTCTCCACCTTTTTCTCTTCCCTTTCTTCCACTTTGTCTTCTAAGTCTGTTGACGAGGCTATAGTTTCCTATAATCCTGCCCTCTGGTCTGCTCTGGATTCTCTTGCTCCTCCCATCCCTCATCATGTGAAACGCACTTTACCTCAACTCTGGCTGTCTTCAACAACCCGCTATCTACATTCCTGTGCCTGCTGAGCTGAACACACTTGGCTCAAATCCCGCTCCCTTCCTGACTTTATTCACTTCAAATTCATGCTTACCTCCTTCCAGTCAGCCTTAGAACTTGCCAAGCAAAACTATTACCCTTTCATCCTTTTCTAAGATTTCTTATGAGGAAACCTCTCATCATCTTTCCTCGTCTAAACTTACCACTTGCTCCTCTGATCCTATCCCCACCCATCTCCTTAACTCCATATCTTCCTTTGTCATCTTGGCTGTCTCACATATTCTTA
This sequence comes from Ichthyophis bannanicus, assembly GCA_033557465.1. Lineage (NCBI taxonomy): Eukaryota > Metazoa > Chordata > Amphibia > Gymnophiona > Ichthyophiidae > Ichthyophis > Ichthyophis bannanicus. The sequence goes on along the minus strand of CM066032.1, from coordinate 1,253,707,277 downwards.
ATCTCTCGCGCTCCACTGCTACTGTCCCTGCTGCCTTCAAGCATGCTGTGGTAACACCTCTCCTCAAGAAACCTTCACTTGACCCTAGTTGTCCTTCTAATTATCGTCCCATCTCCCTTCTTCCCTTCATTTCCAAACTTCTTGAACGTGCAGTCTTCCGCTGTTGTCTTCAGTTTCTTTCCTCTCAAGCCCTGCTAGATCCACTTCAATCTGGATTTCATCCCTAACATTCCAATGAGATGGCACTTGCCAAAGTCTCCAGCGACTTGTTTCTGGCTAAATCCAAGGGCTTTTACTCTATCCCCATCCTTCTTGACCATTCTTCTGCTTTTGACACTGTTGACCACCACCTTCTCCTTGATACATTGTCCTCACTTGGTTTTAGGACTCTGTCTTGTCCTGGTTCTCTTCTTATCTCTTTCATCACTTTTTAGCATTTGTTCTGGTGGTTCCTTCTCTAGTGCTATCCCACTCTGTTGCTGTACCTCAAGGATCTGTTCTGGGCCCTCTCCTTTTCTCTCTCTATACCCAGTCCCTTGGTGCTCCCATCACCTCCTATGGATGCCAGTATCATTTTTATGATGACGATTCTCAAATCTATTTTTCTTCACCTGATATCTCTGACATTCTAGGCCCGCATCTCTGCCTGCCTGTCTGACATCACCACCTGGATGTCTCACCGCCATTTGAAATTAAACATAGCCAAAAATGAACTTCTCATTCTCCCCCCCCCCAATCCTTTCTCCCCCATTCCTCCTTTTTCTATTTCTGTAGACGACATTCTTCTACATCCTGTTTCCTCAGCCTGTAACCTTGGCGTTATCTTTGACTCCTCACTCTCCTTTTCCTCTCATATCCAACAGATAGCTAAGACCTATCGTTTCTTTCTCTTTAACATTAACAAAATTCGCCCTTTTCTTTCTGAACATACTACTAAAACACTTATCCATTCTCTAATCACTTCCCATCTTGACGTTTGCAACCTCTTTCTTGCTGGTCTCTGTCTGAGCCATCTCTCTCCCCTCCAGTCTATTCAGAACTCTGCTGCATGACTAATCTTTCGCCAGCCTCCGTATACTCATATAACCCCTCTTCTCAAATCACTTCTTTGGCTTCCATTCGGTTTCCATTTCCAATTCAAACTTCTCCTTCTGACCTATAAATGTATTCATTCTACTGCTTCCCCCTATCTTTCCTCTCTCCTCTCTCTCTACTCCCCTCCTCTTCCTTTGGCCTACTCTTCTCTATGCTCTTTTCTTCTACTGCCAACTCTAGACTTTGATCCTTTCACCTTGCAGCTCCTTATGCCTGGAACAAACTTCCTGAATCTGTTCACCAGGCATCCTCTCTCCACCTCTTAAAAATCAATGTTAAAGACTCACCTCTTTTGGGCTGCCTTTGGCTCCTGATCCCTTGCTTTCCTTGTGTCTCCTTACCCTCCCGTTGGCATCCTTATTCTTATTTTGTTTTATTCTTTTCTTTGTCTTGTCTGTCTTTTGGAGTGTAAGCTCTACGAGCAGGGACAGTCTCTTTTTCTGTGTTTGTACAGCAATGCATATCCCTTGTAGCACTATATAAATGATAAGTGGTAGTAGTAGTGCGATAGTTTCCAGATGAGTTAGTTTTGTACATACCCTGACAAGAATGAATCCCACTATTAAGACAAGGTAGACTGGATATAATGCTGCTCTCTCAAATGTATTGCTTATTTTATTTTTTATTTTATTACATTCTCTTATATACCGCGCTATTCTGCATCAGTGCGGTTTACATTGAACAAACTGAAATTACATTGAACAGGGCATTATAACTTGGAGATAACTATTTTACAGGGAACATGGGCTATGGAGGGTTAAGTGGCTTGCCCAAGACCACAAGGAGCACCTGTGGGACTAGAAACCCCAGTCCTTCCGGCCCAAGGTTGCTGTCCTCTAGTGGGATTTGAACCCCCGACCTTCCGGCCTGAAGTACCTTGCCCCAACCACTAGGCCACTCCTCCCTCTCTTATTCTCATCTTAATACTTGCACTGTACCAAGAAAGTTTCCTTCTAAAGCTCATACGGTGTAATTTGTACAGTCAATATATTGAGAGATGCTTGGAAGTTCTTTCAAAATCAAACCGGTGACAAACATAGGCCATATGGTCTTTTTCTGCTGTCATGTTTCTATCTGCCCTTCCATATCAACTACTATAGTCCCTATTTACCTTTAGAGATCTTCTCCGTTTGTCCCATGCTTTCTTGAATTCAGATACTGTCCTTGTCTCTACTACCTCCACTGGGAGACTATTCCATGCATCTACCACTGTTTCTGTAAAGAAATATTTCCGCATATTACCCCTGAGTCTGTCCCCTTTCACCCTCATCCTATGTCCCCTTGTTGCAGAGCTTGCTTTCAATCTTGCTCTTGTGCACAAAGGTATTTAAACATCTCTATCATATCTTCTCTATCCTGCCTTTCTTCTAGCATTTACATGTTAAGATCTTTAAGTCTCTCCTCATATGCTTCATATTGAAGACCACTAATCATTTTAGTAGCCACCCTCTGCACCGACTTCACCCTGTTTGTATCCTTTTGAAGGTGCGGTCTCCAGAATTGCACACAATACTCCAAATGAGGTCGCACCAGAGACTTATACAGAGACACTATCACCTCCTTTTTTTTCTGCTGGCCATTCCTTTCCTTATGCATTCAGGCATCCTAGCGGCTTTCACTGTTGCCTTTTCTACCTGCTTTGCAACTTTAAGATCATCAGAAACAATCACATCCAGATCCTGCTGTTCTTTCGTAGGAAGAAGCACTTTACCCCTACACTGTACTGCTCCCTTGGATTTTTGCAGCCCAAATTCATGACCCTGCATTTTTTTAGCATTAAATCTCAGCTGCCAAATTCTTGACCATTCTTCAAGCTTAGCTAGATCCCTCCTCGTGTTATCTACTCTTTCCTGGGGTCTACTCTATTGCAGATTTTGATATCCGCAAAGCGGCAAATCTTACCCAACAGCCCTTCCGCAGTATCACTTACAAAGATGTTAAAGAGATAAGACTCTATCTCCAGGAACAAGCAGGAATGAGTCTTCACATATGGGTACGTCGGTACCGACGGAGCCTGCGCGGGAACGCTCCCCAGCGTCCAAAAAGAAAGCTTTTGGGAGCATCCCACGCACATGTGTGCTGCCTTCCCGCCCATTCACTTCCCTCTCATTAGTTTTCCGCGGAGCCAGCAGGACATACTCCTGTCACCGCAGAAAATTCTTCTTTTTTTTTTTGTGGTCGCGTCTGCCTTCCCTCGACGCCACCGGTACCGCCGGTGCTTTTCTTTCTTTTTTCTAAAGAATTTCTTTTTTTCCTCAGAAATTTTTCCTGTTTAGTGTCTGACGGTTTAGGCCATTAGGCCTCCATCTTTCCATTATGGAAAAGCCAGCCACTACTCTTAAGAAATGCTCAAAGTGTGGCGGTACAGATATTTTTTCTGACACCCATACTTGGTGTCTAAAATGTTTGGGTCCCGACCATCTCCCACTGGAGTGTCTTTCCTGCTGGAGCTCAAATAGAAGAAATCTTCTTCAGAATTGAGCACAACTCGATACCCGGTTCACATCGCACTCGATGTCACCAGCTACAATATCTCCATGTATATATATATGTATGTATGTATATATATGTATGTATATATATATATGTATGTATGTATATATATGTATGTATATATATATATGTATGTATATATATATATGTATGTATATGTATGTATGTATATATATGTATGTATGTATGTATGTATATATATGTATATATATATATGTATGTATATATATGTATGTATATATATGTATGTATGTATGTATGTATGTATGTATATGTATATATGTATGTATGTATGTGTATATATGTGTGTATGTATATATATATGTATGTATGTATGTGTATATATGTGTGTGTGTATATAAATACATATATCTTACTCTGAAAGATTTGTTACTGTCCATATTAATGCTGTTCCAGCATGCCATAGGATTTTAAATGGACAACCAATTTCTATGGTAGTCACAAACTACCTTCTTTTACGTCACATTTGAAGCTCTCCATGTAAAGTCATCCTAAGTGACATCACTTACGGAAGACATTCCTGATCTTCAAGAAATTGGAGGCTACACCGCCTACTACAAATGTTTCTTTCAGTCTTTCATTTGGATAGAGGGGTCTCAAAGACCCATCCTTTTTCTGCAAACCAGTCAGATTTATCTCCTCTCTTTCCTAGAGCCTTTTTCTGCTCCAAGGACAGAGCTTCAAACGTTGGCCTACAGAAGCTTTAGCTTCTCATCTAGAGTCCAACCTCATTAAACTCTCCCAGTTTTCTCTTCTGGGATTAGTTCTAGCCTTTAGGCTTCTGACCTCTGCCTGTATTGTGAAATTTATTTTCTTCTACTTTCCAGTAAGGTATTTTCTTTGAGGATAATGTACTGGTTTCTAGCACCAGACCATTAGTCTCAACAAATACTTTCGCAATACTTCTGTCTGAGGTCCACATTAGAGAATTGGAATCTAATTTTCACTAACTTTTCTAATCTACACAAGGACTCCTCTCCAGACGCCTTGTTTAGTCCGGCTGTTCCACAGCACACCCCTTTTTAGTTCAACTCCTACCCTCCATCCCTTGGATGCCTCAGGTTCTGGGAAATAGCATGGCCCATCAACTAGATGGCAACATGCTGGGACCTCCTCCAGGCATCTTAGCTTGGGAGTCCCCATATGTGAAGACTTGTTCCTGGAGATAGCACAGTTACTTACCTGTAACAGGTGATCTCTGGGAACAGCAGGAATAAGTCTTCACAACCCACCCACCTCCCCTAGGAGTTGTCTCTCTCTCTCTCTCTTTCTTTCTCTCTCTTATTTGTCTACTTCCCTCCTTCGGTCTCAGCTACAAACCCAACTGATGAGAGGGAAGTGAATGGGCGGGAAGGCAGCGCGCATGTGCGTGGGATGCTCCCAAAAGCTTTCTTTTTGGACACTGGGGAGCGTTCCCACGCAGGCTCCGTCGGTACCGACGTACCCATATGTGAAGACTTATTCCTGCTGTTCCCAGAGATCACCTGTTACAGGTAAGTAACTGTGCTTTCTGTGGCATGTTCTTAGTCTGTGATAGCATCTCTTAGTATTATCTTCTTTCACTCTATACATAGTAAATAATAGTTGCTTCCTAAGCGTCCTTCCAGTCCAGTCCCTTTCCTCTGGGTTGTGCCCCCCCTTCCAGCAGCATGGAGACTGAACACATCATCTTTTTCTGATGACCCTAGGATATATATAGCACTGGCACCACCCACCAGATTCAGTTTTGCTCAGTCTCCAAGCAGCTGTAGGGAGTCAGTAATCCAGAGCACAGGTTTACTGGAGAGATTTAGCTTAGTGGGGTTGGATTTCTTTATTTCCTTTTAACTTTATTTTAATTCCTGCTAGTAGCTCTTCTTAGAGTTTCCCCTCCAGCCAGCCTCATTGTCCTTCAGGGAGTGGGGGAGGAGGAGGCTTCAGGTGCCGGCTTTGAGAGGAGTAAGGCAGGGGAAGAAGCAGTCTCTGCTTCTCTTCTGCTGCAGCCCGTTTTAACCGGCGAAAGAAAGGAGAGGAAGGTTGCCTTTTGCCTGCCTTCAGTCTCCAAGGCCCTTGCCGTCTTCCAGCCTCACTGCCGAAGCCCTCCCGGCGGCTGAGCGCGAGCATGGGAAGATGCTGACACCGGCGACACAGTCCGTGACTCTCGGGAGCGAAAAGAGTAGAAAAGCGGTGGAGGAACAAGCTAGCACTACCAAAGGGGCTGGAGCGTGGCGGCGAACCACGTGGTGTTCAGGCCCAACCTCGCAGCCGGTGTGTGGCAGAGGAGCCTGGCGTCTTCGACAGGAAAGTCAGCACTGAATAAGGTAGGCCTCATTTAATTTTGTGCGCTTTTTTGGCACCCATTTGCGTCATTACAGAGGCAAGCCTGGGGCTCTAGGCGTTTGGACTTTTTCTTGTGGGGAAAGCTCCTAGGCTGAATTGGTTTTAGGCAAGTTAAAAAAAAAAAAAAAAAAAAAAAACTAAAACAAAACAAAAAATCCTTTTCTTTATTTCTGTTAGAGTATTGTAGGAGCAGGAGGACACCACTATGCGGCTAGACCCCAGTGCTTGGTCTGCGGCACACGCAGGGGCATTGTGTCAGAGACTGGCGTATGTAGAGGCTGTGCTGCGGAGGAATAGGGGATTCAGGCAGGTAGTTCGCAGGATCTGCTTCCTCCTTTCTCTCAAGAATCCATAGACCCTCCAGATATCGCCTTTCAGTCAGCATCCGTCCATCTGTCTCCTCCGGAGCAGTCCGTTATTCCCCTAAGCTACCTAGTCCCTCTACCTCTTTAGGAGGTCTGGAGACTGACAGCAGAGGGGACATTTCCCCTGAATTTGTCCTGCTAATGCACAAGCGTTCTGTTTGCGTAAGCAAGGAACACAGGAGCAGCGAGCACCGCAGGGAAGCGCTATAGTGCGGCACTCTGACCCTAGGGGTCAGGAGGAGGCAGGGGTTCTGCCAAAGTGGGCCAGACTCATGAGGAGGTTCTCCGTTCCCCACTGTCCGAGTTCCCGGAAGGTGAGACTTTGGACAGGGATTTGGCAGAGGATGAGGACGAGCTTGAGGAAGGTGAGCTACCAGAGGAGGAACAAGCTAGGATTGTTCGAGGTTTCCTCCGGGAGAAGTTACTGGTCTTGATCGGTGAATCTCTGAAGGTTCTTAATATGGCAGCAGGGGTTCCAGCGGTGGAGGAAGTGCTGGAGGACCCGCTGATCCAGGTGGTCAGGAAATCCCAGAGGGTTTTCCTGGTACACCGGGTAGTTAAGCAGGTGATTCAAGAAGAATGGGATCAGGGCTAAGGGGGGTGCGGTCTTTACAGTGAAACAACGGGGCCTAGCCGAGAGTTCTGCCGGTTGGGGGATGTCTTCGGCAGTTCTTCCCGGCCTGGGCCCGCGTCACGTCTGATCAATGGGTCTTGGAGGTGGTGCGAGAGGGTTACGCTCTTGAATTCACAAGACCCATTCTTCCTTTCTTTGTGCTCTCCCCGTGCAAGTCTCCGGCCAAGCAGACAGTGGTGAGAGAGACATTGGCACGGCCGCGGGGGTTAGGCGCGGTCGTGCCGGTACCCTTGGACCAACGCGGCTGCGGTCGATACTCTACTTACTTTGTGGTGCCCAAAAAGGAGGGTGCTTTTCGGCCAATCCTCGGCTTAAAGGGAGTCAATCGTTGCCTCAGGGTGCCTCATTTTCAGATGGAGACGCTGAAGTCAGTCTTGGTAGCGGTAAGGCAGGGAGAGTTTATGACTTCTCTAGACCTTACAGAGGCATATTTCCATATTCCCGTCCGCGAGGCACATCAGCAGTTCCCTGCAGTTTGCGGTACCAGACAGTCACTTCAGTTTCAAGCGTTGCCTTTTGGTCTCGCAACAGCTCTGCGCGCCTTCACCAAAGTCATGGTAGTGGTGGCTGCTGCTCTGTGCAAGGAGGGGATTTTAGTTCACCTGTACTTCGACGACTGGTTAATTCGGGCAAAGTCCGAAGAAGAAAGTCAGAAGGCAATGTCCCAGGTCGTTGCATTCCTAAGGAGCCTTGGTTCGGTGATCAGCTTGGCGAAGAGCAAGTTGAGGCCCTCGCAGGAGATCAAGTATCTGGGGGCAAGGTTCGACACAGAGAAAGGTATGGTATTCTTACCGGGCCGCAGGGCGGGGAAGCTCAGGAGGCTGGTGCATCAGTTTCTAGCCATGGAGGCACCCTCAGCCTGGCATTACCTTCAGATCCTGGGGACCATGGCGGCAACAATAGAGCTGGTGCCTTGGGCCAGGGCCCACATGCGGCCTCTGCAGCGGGCCTTGCTCCGGTGCTGGTCTCATCAGCGTCAGCCCATGTCCATGGCTCTCGCCTGTCCGACCGTGACCAGGGAAGCCTTGCAGTGGTGGCTCCATCCAGGGAGCCTAGAACACGGCATGCCCCTCGAGACCCCGCTGTGGGTCCAGTTGACGATGGATGCCTCTCTATCCAGTTGGGGGGGCACATTGCGAAGGTCAGTTCGCCTAGGGCCTCTGGGATGCCCAGGTATCTCAGTGGTCGATCAACAGGCTGGAGTTGCGGGCAGTGGCTCTGGCCCTCAGAGCGTTCCAATCGCTGGTCCTACAGAGGGCTGTCTGGGTACTGTCTGACAACATGACGGCGGTAGCATACATCAACTGTCAGGGCGGCACGAGCAGTCCTCCCTTGGAGGAGAAAGCAGAGGGCCTTTTGGAGTGGGCCGAGACCCATCTAACGGCCTTGTCTGCGCAGCACGTGGCCAGAGTAGAGAATGTAACAGCGGACTTCCTAAGCAGAAACAAAGTGGACCACGGGGAGTTGGAGCTCTGCCAGGAAGTGTACGAGCAGATAGTAAGCCATTGGGGGTCCCTGGTGATGGATCTCATGGCACGGTGGGAATCGGCCAAGGCGGCTCTATTCTTCAGCCGAAGAAAGGAAAGGATGTCAGAAGGCTTGGACGCTCTAGTTCAGAGGTGGCCTTCAGAGGGTCTGATTATATGTTTTTCCTCCTTGTGCGCTCATAGGCAGGATTCTTCATCGGATAGAAGCTCACCCAGGTTGGGTGGTTCTCATAGCCCCGGATTGGCCTCGTCACTCTTGGTACGCCGATCTCATGCGGCTGTTGGCCGACCTTCCATTGCGCCTTCTGGCAAAGGAGGATCTGCTCACGCAGGGGCCAGTGCCCATGCCGCAGGTGGATCGGTTCTCACTTATGGCCTGGCTATTGAAAGGGCACGGCTGCTGAAGCGGGGTTACTCTAGGGCAGTGATTTGCCACCTTGCTGAGTTCCCTTTCCTATGTGAGGGTCTGGCGTGTTTTTGAGGGATGGTGTGCAGACCAGCAAAAGAGGCCCCTTTCGGTGTCAGTTCCGGAGGTTCTGGATTTCTTACAGGCAGGTTTCGATAAGGGTCTGGCAGCCAGTTCTCTGAGTGCAGCTGGCGGCTATTTCTTGTTAGAGGCAAGATTCAGGGCAAGTCCTTGGGGGAACATGCGGATGTAAGTCGGTTTCTAAGAGCAGTAAGGCGTCCGTGGCCTCAGCTGAGGTCGCTGGTTCCTCCATGGGATCTCAGCCTTGTTTTGGACGCCTTGGCTAGGGACCCTTTCAAGCTGATTCAGCGGGCTTCTTCGAAGGACGTGACTCTTAAGTCAGTCTTTTTAGTAGCCATTTGTTCGGCCATACGTATTTCCGAGCTTCAGGCCCTGTCTTGTCGTCCGCCTTTTCTTTCTTTCTTTAAAGAGAAGGTAGTCCTCTGGACCGTTCCTTCTTTCTTGCCCAAGGTGGTTTTGTCCTTTCATGTGAATCAGACGGTTTCTCTCCCTCCCTTTTCGGGGGCGGGTCAGGAGGGAAATGATGCTCGCTTATGTTTGTTGGATGTGCGCAGGTTTCTGAAGCAGACAGCTTCTTTTCGCAAGCCCGAGAGACTGTTCATTTTGTTCGCGGGACTGCGTAAAGGTGAAGCAGCTTCCAAGGTGTCCTTCTCAAGATGGATCAAGGAAGCCATTTCTTCGGCATATATTCTTAAGGGAAAGCAGGTGCCAGTCGGGCTCCAGGGTCATTCCACTCGGGCTCAGGCGGCCTCGTGGGCGGAACTTAGTCTGGTTCCCCCGCTGGACATATGCAGGGCAGCCTCTTGGTCTTCTCTACATACCTTTGCCAAACATTACAGATTGGACGTTCACGCCGCTGGAGATGCGGGTTTTGGAGGTTCGGTGCTTCGGTCCGGCCTCACAGGCCCCACCCAGGCTTGAACTGCTCTGTTACATCCCAGAGGAAAGGGACTGGAATGGAGGGACGTTTAGGAAAGAGTAATTAGGCATTACCTGATAATTAGCGTTCCTGAAGTAACTCCACTCCACTCCAGTCCAGTCCAGACCCTGATCCCTCCCAGTTTCTGTTGTTCTTGTTTTCTAACAGGTTTCGCCGGCCCGAAGCAACAGATGGGCGATGGCCTGCCGGGAGGTTATGTTGATAGTGCAGCTTGGATGAGCGAGGTGCCTGAGTGGCGGCAGTTGCGGGCTCAGGTAAGCTTCCTCCTCTTGGGGGGGGGGATGTCTCTTCCGAGGGAGGGGGGAGTTGGAGTTTTAGAGTTTAGTTGTAGTTCATTATTGTTGTTGCATAATTTGTCTCTCCGTTAAGTCTGCTTTGTCAATAGGATACTGAATCTGGTGGATGGTGCCAGTACTATATAAATCCATAACATTATAAAATACATCAAAATAAGATCAACAATTCCTAGCATAATAAATACTAAAAAACCATAAAACTAACCAAATCTTGAAAACCTGGTTATTTAGTAATTACTCGTATTTTGATGATTTTTAACTTACAGTGGAACTGGGAATAATCACCTATGTCCCTTAATTCTCCAGGCAATTCATTCCATAATTTGGGTATAACCCCAGAGAAACAGCACTTCTTAATTTGAATCTGAGAGAAAGCATAGACTGCTTAAAATGCCAGAACACAATGCGATGAAGAGTGTAATGTTTTGGTTGAATGATACCTAACTGATTTTTAAGACAGATATTTTGGACCTACACCATGGAAAGCTCTAAAACACATTTTATTTATTTATTTAGCTATTTTTCTATACTGCTGTATCCAAAAGTCACAGCGGTTTACATGTAACAACATAGCTCAACAGGGCTTCACAGAGAACCAAATATATGTCCATAGAACAATATAAAATGGAAATAGAACAACATTATTCAACTTAACATGAACAGATCATGATCCTTGAAGGGAACTGAAGGAGGTGGGGAAGTGGGAAGGGTTTTTGAGTTAGGTTGTGGGTAGGGGAGAGAGAAGGTTGTAGAGGAGTGGAGAGGGAATTTACTTCCAGATGGTGAATTACACAGGTACACTAAAAAAAAATTTTTTTTAAACTGCCTCTAATGTTTCGATTTTTACGTTTTTTGGTGCGCTGAATCCAAATCTGGTAACCAATTTGCTCCATCACGTACAGATTTTTTGCTACATTGGGTTAGCAGTTTGAGGTGAACGTTTCAGATTGAGTGCGATCGAGATAAAAGTTTCTTGGATGAATTCTTTATACTAATTGTTTAGTAGTTATTCAAATAAGAATAAAGAAAATTGTAACAAGGCAGCACATAAGAATAGAGTAATGTCAACAAAACACACTGTGATGGTAGCAAAATTGTCTGCACTTAAAACAGCCACATACATGTGCACAAACATTGAGCATATAAGAGCGAGGTTAGACACAAAGCAAAGCAAAGAAATGTGCAAAAAATGTTGTACAGGTATGTATGTAAGAATAGAAAACGCAAACCGCACCATTGCAATACATGAAGACAAACACCCGATGGTGTGAAAATAAAATTCTAATAAATAAGATCCGACACTGGTAATAACTAGCAAATTTTTATTTCAAAGTTTAGTAAAAGCATGATATTTGTCAACACAGTTTAGATTTTAAAGTCATTCTTGGGTCAATCAATCTCCTGGTGGGCCCGTTTCTTCTTCCCCCGAATGCTTCTCTTGGTGCGCTGCTTGGCGTATTTTTCATCTGGGGTTTCCCGCAGCAGCAACCAGCAGAAATCAGCCATCATAGTGGTGTTCCATCTTCCTTGGTACCTTCTCTCTGCGTCCTTGATGTCCTGGTGAAACCTTTCACCTTGTTCTTCACTGTACGCCCCCATGTTTTCGGGAAAGTAGTTCACATGGGAGTGCAAGAAATGGACTTTCAGGCTCATGTTACAGCCTTGTTCTTTGAAGGCATTGAGCATCCTGGCAACAATATCCTTATAGTTCTCATCCCGCCTGTTCCCCAAGAATTTGAGAACAACATCCTTGAAGGAATCCCAGGCTTCTTTTTCCTTCTCAGACATCGTTTCAGCGAATGCTCCATCTGAAATGAGTTTCCTTATATCAGGGCCAACAAACACTCCTTCCTTTAGCTTTGCTTCAGAAAGTCGGGGGAACTTTGAGCAAAGGTACCGAAAGCACTCACCATCTTTTGGAAGGGACTTGATGAATTGCTTAATGAGACCCAATTTAATGTGGAGAGGTGGTAATAGAATTTTATCACGAGGTACCAAGCTCTCATGAAGAACATTTTTCTCACCGGGTCTCAAATACTCCCGAATTGGCCAGTCTTTTTTCCCCCAGTGTAGGTCACGGGCCTGGCTATCCCACAAGCAAAGGAAGCAGGGATATTTGGTGAAACCGGATTGCTGCCCTAATAGCATGGATAGAATTTTAAAGTCTCCACAAATCATCCACTTATGCTCATCATAACGAATCTTCTGAAGAATCAGGGCCAAATTCTCGTATTTTTCTTGGAGAATAACAGAGTGAGCAATAGGAACTGAAGCGAATGTGTTGCCATTATGAAGAAGAACACCTTTTATGCTGTCTTTTGACGAATCAATGAACAGCCGCCATTCAGCAGGATCATACTTGAGTTTAAACTTTTCCATCACTCCGTATATATCGTTGCAAAATACCAAATCTTCCTCTTTGCTGAAATACTTCAAAAATTGTGTCTCGCGGTTGCGGTACCAATAAAAAGTTGTTCCTGGTGACAATAGATTTTTCTGTTTAAGCCGAGAACCTAGCAGTTGGGCAGCATCTTTTGGGAGTCCTAAATCCCGGACTAAATCATTCAATTCAGCTTGAGAGAAAAGTTCAGGTTTCGGATCTGGTTCAGTTTCAAACTCGGAAGTACTGGACTCATCGGGAAAAGCCATCTGATGAGTCTCATCATGATCAGAACCGTCCACACAAATATGATCCAAAGATTTGGTGGTTCAGGCACAGGTACTTCGTTGCTATGAGGCATAGGCCTAATTGCTGAGGGAAGGTTGGGGTAACTTATTACGTTCTTATTTTTTAAGTTGTATCCCTTCACAATGCAAGAGCAAAAATAGCAGTCACTGCTGTGGTCTCTTTGTTCACGCCACATCATAGGTATTCCGAAATGAAATGCTTGTTTTTTACCTTTCATCCATAAGCGTAGATCTTCCTCACATGTCTTGCACACTTTGTGAGGAGCCCACGGTTTGTCTTGATTGCCTAACTTCAAACCAAAATAGGCGAAATATACTTTTTTAATAAATGCAGAAATGTTCCTCTGCTGCTTTTTCACGGTATATTCCCCACAAATAAAACAAAAACTGTCCGGAGAGTTGACGCAACCTCTGGCTCTGTGAGCCATCACAAATACACAGCACTGCAAACTACAACTGTAGTGAACCACTTCGGAATAAAGCTGGATTACGACTGAGCAAACAAATGGTAATAATGAACTTGCAAGAAACTGAAATTTGACAGGAACGTTCATGTCGCAACCACCGTGTTTGAGCGAGCGAGCGAGCGAACGAGGCGAGGTGAACAGGAAAGAACATGCGCCAGGGCGAGTACTGGATTTAGCCCCCCGCCTCCCAATTGTCCTGTTAATGTATAAAATGAATACAAAACACTCTAAAATATCATGAGGGAGTGTTTCTAGTTAGTTAACCATTACAACCTCTATTTTGGGCCAAGAAAATAAACTGCAGTCGGCTAAAAAGAAATTATGTGAACATTCCTTATATGGGTAAGAAATCTAATTTTGCAAGAAAACGTGACGTGATGGAACATTTTGGCTATTTTTCCTGGATTCAGCACCCCAAAATCTATAGGAATCAGTTGCAAAACTGGAGGCAGTTTTTTGGTAGTGTACCTGTGTTATGATTAGTGTCATTTGATGTGAAAGCTCTCTACACAAATATCCATCAAAATGAAGCATTGTAAGTTTTGGGGGAATTTAGATTGGCGTGATGCTTTACCCGGAAGATTACTGAAGGAATATGTTATGGAATTGCTTAGTATGGTGCTAAAGAATAATTTTTTTTGTTTCAATGGTGTGTTTTATTATCAAAAATTCGGTGTAGCAATGGGTGTGACAATAGCTCCTACTGTGGCCAATTTTTATATGGCTCACTTTGAGCAGCATTATCTATATGATTCACACTGGATGACAAAAATATTACTGTGGAAAAGATATCTGAATGATATCCTTTGTATCTGGGAAGGAGATTTACCATCCTTGGAGCGATTTACTTCATGGCTTAACTCTTTTTGAAATGTAATATTCAATTTGAGAGTACCTATCACGCTACCCAGTTGGCTTTTTTGGATATATTGATATCACGGGAAGGTAATCACTTTCGGTCTAGCCTGCATCAAAAGGTAGTAGTACGTAATGACCTATTGAGATACTCTAATCACCATCCAGTTATATTGAAGAATGGACTCCCACTTAGCCAATTTTTATGGCTTCAACGATTGTGTTCTGAGCAAGTTGATTGTATTAAAGAATCTCAGACATTGTTTCACAAATACCGGGAGAGAGGTTATCCAAATTCTGTAATAAAGCCTATTTCAAGGTTTATATGCCCAATGGAATTTGTTGTTGAAGCCAAAAAAATCTGATACTGATTCATCTGAGGAGGTTTTGATCTGCTCTTTGCTTTACTCTTCTCGTGTGTCCCAAGAAGCCTCAATAGTGCATAGACACTGGACTGTTCTACAGTTGTATGAATGTTTTTAGGAACCCCCAATAGTAGCTTATAAAAGAGGGCTTAACACTGCACATATTGTTAGCTCATCAGTAACATGGCCCATAGATTGTGTCACATCGGGGTGCTTAGGACACTATTCATGTGGTGAACGCAACCTTTGTTGTACTACATTAGGTGATCAATAGAGATACCCAATTTCTCAGCGATATATTAAATCTTGTGACTCTACCACCTGCACTTCAGATTGTGATTTATTTAATAATGTGTCCATGTATGAAACTATACGTCTGTCGCACTCGCAGTACTATGATTGTCTGCGGGAATATAGATCCCGTTGGAAGCCTAAGACTCTAACTGCCCCAATAGTGGATCATTGTTTGCAGAAAAATCATTAATTTGATCAACTCTGTTGGTGTATTCTGCAGCAAGTTCCCCCGCTCTGGAGTCGGGGGGGAGGGGGGGCCGGGATGTGACCCTCAATTTTAGAAAATAGTTCTGGATTTTTTATTTGGATACCCTTCAACCTAAGGGTCTCAAAGCACAAATAGAATGGCATACTTTATTATAAGTGTGCTTTTTTTTCTTTAAATGGAGTCAGGAATGATTAAAAGGACACTGCAACCTTTTATTCTTAAGCTGATTGAGCTTCAGGATGATCTGAAGAAGCATACAGTCTCTGCTGATTATGAAGAAATAGGCATTTCCTGTTCAGATAAGTGTTTACCCTGAAGCAGAACAAAATTGATATGTTTGAAATGCATTGGTTTGGTTTTTAATGCACTATAAGATCACTTAAATTAGAATAAAAAGGACGTGTTGGAGGATGCTTTTCTATAGCAACCTCAATATTCTGATTGACAAAAATCAATTTTTTGAGATTTAAATTTTTATAGATGGAGCTATAAGAACTAATATAGGATACTGGAGACACATTAAGTCATCTGTGGCACGTAAGTTGTTTGGAATGATATTCCACAGGGTGGGGGTATAGAAGGAGAAGGCTCTTGGTGTGGTTGGTTTTTGTGTTTGCTTGCTGGGGTAGAGAGGGTGCTCGGAGAGTTTCTTCTTCTAGATCTATTGTTAGCACTTTCTGTAGCAGCGATTGTAGGTAGGTGGAGGAGAGGCTGTGATTGATTTTGAAGATAGTAAGGATTTATTTATTTAAATTATTTTTATTTATTTAAAAGGATTTATATACCACTTTATCCTGAAATCAAAGCGGTTTACACATCAAACAAATCAAAGTGCATGGGTGCGGGCATGCAGTTAGAATTGACAGTGTAAAAGATGATTGCGGGGTGAGCTATATACAATGAGATCTATGTACAGGAATTATATACATATTGCAGGGAGGGGGAGGTCGGCGACAGCTGGGATAGGAGGCGAGGTACGGCGAAGAGAGGGCCGTCGGTCAGGTCAGGTGATGTTCTGTGAAGAGAGTCGTTCTGAGCATCTTCCTGAAGTCCTTGAGGTCTATTTGATCTCAGGTTGTTGGGGAGTGAGTTCCAGAGTGCTGGCGCGACCAGGGATAATGCTCTTCTTGAGGTATCCTGACTTGTTTTAGTAAATACTTTGGGTGTGTTGATGTTGTCTGAGGTGTCTCTCCTCCTGGGTCTGGTGCAAGTGTCAGGTTTGATGAGGGGTTTCAGACTGTCTGCTGAGGTTCTGTTTGATTTTGAAAATGTTTAGTAGCACCTTATAACGGATGCGGGAGGTGATTGGGAGCCAGTAGAGGTTGTTGAGGATGGGGGTGATGTGATCGTGCCTTGAAGCACCAGTTATTATTCGGGCGGCAGTGGCCATCCATCTGTAGTGGCCGGATTGCTTGTTTTGAGAGTCCGAGGTAGATGGGTTTGCAGTAGTCTAAGATGGGAGTGATGAGAGCTTGACAGACGGTGCGGAAATAATCCCGTGAGAGGATTGGCTTGAGGCGTCTTATGGTTCTCATTTTGAGGTATGCGTTCCTGGTAGTTTTGGCGATGTGAGATTGAAGGTTCAATTCTTTGTTGAGAGTCACACAGAGATATTTAATTTCTGGTTTTATTGGTATTGTGATGTCGTTTAGCTTGATGACAGGAGGAGGGGTGAAGGCAGAGCTCCTGTGATGAGTAGCGCTTCTGTCTTGGTGTAATTTAAGGTTAAATTGTTTTCCAGAAGCCAGCTTGTCCTCTGTTGTAGACAGTTGTCTATGCTGGAGTAGTCTGTGCTGTCAAGGCTGATAGGGGTATATATCATAATGTCTTCTGCGTAGATGGTGTATTGCAGGCAGGTCCAACAGGTAGATCGCGGAGGGGTCAGAGGTAGATCGCCAGCCCCACTTGGCTCTATCTCTCCAGCAGCTCACCCCGTCGCTAGGAGAGAGCTCGTGCCGGCAGGTCATCTGCTGAGGGCTTGTCGCTGCTGCTGATCCTTTGCCTGTCTTTTTTCCCTGCCTGCGGGAATCTTGCCTGCGGGTGTATTGGGGGCGCTTGTTGTTTTTCGTGCCATTTTGGAAGCTAGTGCCTAGAGACAAATTTCCCAACTTGAGAAGATGCAGTGAAGCTGTACACTCCTGTTTCGGTTCAGCTTATTTGTGTGAATCTGCGTTTTCCCATCTGAAAATGACAAAGATTACACAACGTTCCAACATGACAGATGAACATCTCCAGGATTCCCTGAGACTGGCCCTCACGCAATATTCACCCAACTTCAAAAAGCTGGTGGATGAAATGCAGGCTCAAATGTCAAACTAATGAGCAAGAGCGAAATATTAAAGATTGCGCAAGATCAGCCTGGATCAATACTCAACCTAAATTTAACACAAATTACTCAATAAAAGTTAAAGAAAGTTTTCAAGACAGTTAAAGAAAGTTATTACTCAATAAAACTTGTACTTTCCAACATTTTTGGGTTAAAATTTAATTTGAAACTTAATTTTCAAGGTGGTAGATCACCGGCACTTTTGGCCGGAAAAAGTAGATCACGACCTGTTCGAAGTTGAACATGCCTGGTGTATTGGATTCCGTTGTTTTTGATGATGGAGCAGATCGGTTGTTTGTAGAGGTTGAATAACAAGGCTGAGAGGGCGGATCCTTGTGGAACACCCTGGGTCACTCTCAGAGGTCAGGAGACGGTTGAGCCGCATTTGGCCTGGAGGTGTCTGTCTGTGAGGTAAGATGTGAACCAATTCAAAGTGGTGCCATTTAGACCAATTCCCTGAAGTCTTGACTGCAGAGTACTGTGGTTGACAGTGTCGAATGCTGAGGAGATGTCTATAAAGATCATGATGACACCCTTCTTGATATTGTCAATAACCTGGATCAGGTTGTCAAAAAAAGTAAATCAGTAGGGTTTCAGTGCCATGGTTTGGGCGGAAGCCATGTTGATTGGGGTCCAGAGGGGCATGGGTGTCGATGTGGTCTTGGAGTTGTTGTTGAACCACCTTTCAATGATCTTCGACAGGAGGGGAAGGCTTGAGATGTGTCTGTAGGCGGCTGGATTGGTTTTACTTGGTGTGGATTTTTTAGGGATTGGGCATATTGTTGCTAGCTTTAGAGTGCTAGGCATGATACCTCGGGTTAGGGAGTTGTGTACCATGTTGCGGATGAATTGGATGAACTTCTCTTTTGCTGCTTTTATCCAGATCACGGGCCATGGGTCTATGGGGGCAGTGCTTTGTGTTGTGCGATGCAATGATGTGTGATATCTGATCAGTCGAGGGGATCTTTATCTTTACTTTTATCTTTATTGAGGTGCTTAATATACCGCTCAATGCAACAGTGTCTGAGCGGTTTACAAAATACATAAAAAGCTGCTTAGGAAAGGAAAGGGATGCCAACTGTACTATAGGACAGGCAAGAGAAGGTTAGAGACTGTAGAGGAAGAGTAGGAGTCAGACAGGTTGAGGAATGTCACGGGGGGGGGGGGGTGGAGGAAGAAGGGAGGGGGTGGAGGAAGGTCAAAGGCTAGGCAAAAAAGGTGTGTTTTCAGGTGAGCTTTAAAGGTTTTGAGAGAAGGCTCCAGGCGGATGTCCGGGGGAAGTGAGTTCCAGAGATGGGGGCTAAGGAAGTAAAAGGCAGAGGAGCGTGTGGTTTCAAGGTGAGCTTGGGAAGGGGAAGGGGAAGGCAGGATCATACGATTTGCATGGATAGTGCGGAGAGAGCGGTGGGAAGTGTGGAGGTGGACCAGGTCAGCAAGGTAGAGGGGAGCAATGTTCCCTCTAATTTTCTGTAGGCTGTGTGCACATAAAATATCAACTGTGCAACTTTTGAAGGAAGGTTAAATTTTTGTGCGCCACATAACGACACTCGGACTTATATACTTTAAAATTTGACTACACGTCAGAATATAGTATGTACACCACATTGATTGCACTAGAAAATATTGTAGAACTTGTGAAAACCATAAATACACCACAACTTTTCAATTTTAAGAACGTCTGTGTTGTTTTCTATCAGAATCAGAACCGTAATTTTTGTGCGCTCTGTTGTAAAGTATGTGCGCTCACTCGGCGAGGTGTGTGCGCGCGCACATGCGCACAGCTTAGAGGGAACAGTGGAGGGGAGTACCAGTGTGAATAGACTTGTGAACAAAGATAAGAAATTTATATTGTATGCGAAAAGGGATTAGAAGCCAGTGCAGGCGTATGAAGAGGGGGGTAATGTGGTCAAAGCGGGAAGAGCAAGTAAGAATACGGGCGGCGGTGTTATGGACTCTCTGTAGGCTTTGTAACTGGGATTGGGGGAGACTGGCCAGGGAAACATTACAGTAATCAAGGCGGGTGACGACAAGGGAAAGGAGAAGAGTGACCATAGATGAGAAAGAAAGGAAGGGGTGAACGGAACGAAGCTGTCTTAGAGTGGAAAAGCAGCGTTGGACGACAGAGGAGATACGGGCTTTGAAGGACAATGATGAATCAAGGATCACGCCAAGATAGCGCAGAGATGTTACAATAGGGATCGGAGAGGAGGAGAGCAGAGGAGTGAGAGGGGGGGATGCTGAACTTTTCCCAGATATGGTCGTTTAGTGGAAGTTTGTAGGTGATGTCATCTGGGGGGAGGTGGTGAATTTGGCCTGTAGGTAGTCTGCGAATGTCTGTGGATCTATTTGATCAGCCTTATCGGGATTAGGCTCGTTGGTGAGGGTTTTTACAGTATCAAATAGTTCTCTGGCTTTGTTGGTGAATTTGATAATTAGGTTGGTGTGATATTCCCTATTCTTTTGATTTGATGAGGTTGTTGTATTCTCTTTGCTTTGACTGGTATAAGTCCTATGTTGTAGGGGATTTAGTGCATCTCCAGTGACGTTCTATCTGTCTTAGTTCTCTTTTTGCGTATCGGATTTCCTTTGAGTACCAGGGGGTGTACCTGGTTTTCGTGTTGTGTTTTTTTGTGAGTACTGGAATTGGTGGCTCTGGCAGCAGATGTGATGGTATTGTTCCAGTTTTCGATTTGTTTGTTTATGTCCTCTGTATTTGTGAGCAGGTGGGGTATAGTGTCTTGAAGAAAAGTATCCTTGTTGAAGCTTTTAAATCTCCTGTTTGACTGGCTTGTCTTTATGAATGTTGTGGTCTGTCAACTTTAAGTTGATTTTTATTATGTGGTGGTCTGACCAGGGCACTGGTGTGATCGATGGTCTTGTGGTGATATCTTTTTCAGTGAGGTTGTTGGGGACGAAGATGAGGTCGGGGGATGATCTGTGCTTGTGTGTGGGGGCGGTAATGATAGCTGACAGAAAGGCTTCTGTATCTTTGGATGTTGCTCCTCGTCCTCCACCAACGGAGGGTTCTCCTGGTATGGGTGTCCACGGGGATCCTGTGTTGTAGGGGCTGTCTGTGCTAGTCCCAGTGGCGGCGGAGGTGCCATTGAAGTTGACGCATGTGGAGTTTGGTGTATGTGATGACATGGACGGCTGCCGCCATATGGCCGAGGAGACGTAGGAGGGTGTGTGCCGAGGTGGTGTTTGCCCCTGCGATGCAGGTTGCCAGAGTGATGATTTTGTCCACTCTTGTGTGTGGTAGAAAAGCTTTGGCCTGTGTGGTGCGTATCGGGGCACCTATGAACTCCAGCACTTAGTTCTGTCTGTGACTTCGTGCGGTTATTGAGAAACCCCAAGGACTGTAGGAGGGCCGCCGTGGGATATTTCTGTCAAGGATAGAACTGCTGGACGTACTGATAATGGAAGGCTCTCCAGTACTGAGGCAGTTGGGAGAACCTGGTTTGCGAGGTCTTCTCTACTGGCTGGACAGCCAACTCTCTCACAGTAAAGGAATGATCCTTGACCTTAGAAATAGCTTCTTCCTTGACATAATGCATCCGTCAGCCAATCGTAAAGGTCTGGCTTTGTAATTAATTTGTTCTGTGATGGGTAACCAGTGCAGTTGTTTGTAGAGTAGAGTAATGTGATCGATCCTAGTTCTAAATTTAACTCTCCTATCCAACGGCAACCAGTGCAGCCTATATAATAATGGTGTCACTCTATCCCTATATGAACTATGAGTATGTACTTCTCACTGCTAAATTTTGCACGCGCTGAAGCCTCTATAATTGATTTTTGAAATCCCAAGATAAATTGTATTATATTAGTACAGAAGATTTAAAACAGTTATTTGGACCATTGTGCAAAAATCCTGTCCTCAAAGAAATAGCCTAGGTTATCTAACCAATATCATTATATACCTAGTCCTTTTTGAGACACTGTTCACTGGGTCTTGCATAGTCAATTGGGAATCTAATATCACGCCCAGATTACACACTTCCAGAGAGATAAATCTCATGGCCCAAAATATGTATTAACTTCAAGTCTAAGAGTTTGGAAACCTTCCCCACCCATAGGATGGCTTATAGTTATTCGCTTTAAAAGCAGTATACTAAATACAAATAAACCATATCAAAACAGTGTATGATGGTTTAAAAATCTAAAGAGAATAGAAAAGAATTACAATAACAGACAGAAAAGAAAAACAAAGGGGAGGTCACAGGCACCAAACTGCTGCTAGCCCACTGACAACCAGTCATTGACCCTCAAATGCTAAGCTGAATAAATGTGTTTTAAGGCCAGCCTTGAAATTCTTATATGATGGCTCTAAATGTAGATAAAGAAGTAGTGTTCCAAAGACTGGGTGGATGTGAAGAAGGCTAAATGCTTGGTACTTTCAAGTTTAGTCCAGGATACAACTGGAATATTCAGGCAATTGCCATGAATAGATCACAAGATCGTAGCTGGAGTGTGC
This sequence comes from Ichthyophis bannanicus, assembly GCA_033557465.1. NCBI lineage: Eukaryota > Metazoa > Chordata > Amphibia > Gymnophiona > Ichthyophiidae > Ichthyophis > Ichthyophis bannanicus. The sequence goes on along the minus strand of CM066032.1, from coordinate 1,253,685,466 downwards.
AAAGAAATCAGTGATGCTAAATAAGTAGTGGTATCAGTGTGGAGGATCTCAGTCTTGGCAGTGTTCAACCAAATTTCTAAACTCTTCCTACAAATTTTTAACTGATCCATTAATTCCTGGAGTATACCTTTCATAGTAATGAAAAGCTTTGCATCATCTGCATAAATATACGGATGTAAACCAAACTTCCTCTGTTGGGCAATATGAATTGTTTATCCAGGCTTCTGTTAAGAGAAGGTATCCTAGGGCTCGCACAGGTAGTTGAGGCAGATGGTATGCTCTGTTTGTTTCAGTAGGTATGGCAACAGTATGGGCTAGACTCTCAAGGCTTTTATGTGTATCTGCAATTATGCCACTGTATTCACTCTATATGCAAGAATTCCCTGTCAGAGTGGTTCAACTCCCAGTTGATGAGATTATTTAAGTTTGAGGTGAGAGAGAGAACTACCATTTCTGGTTTCTAAAAAAAACTATTGCAGAACTGGATAATAGGACCCTCTGACAAGGTCCTAGTTATGGTTTTATGATGGGCGTATATCAAATTAAATTGTAACTGTAAACTGTAAGTGCAATGGGGAATTGAGACTGGAGTTATCGAACAGTGGCTTTCTTAAAAGAATGCCTGAGATCCCCAAATAGGTTGAGAATAGTCAGTTGGAAGAAGTTCAGTATACAGTATTAATGAGTGTTTTATAAATCGGATCTTTTCAAGCACAGTACGCTCAACTTTGAACATGTCCTAAGATCCAGGAATTCTGGGAAAAGAGAAGGTAACTGGGCAGAAAATTAATTGGATCCCTGAAGGAATCTTGTTTGATGATCCAGGGGCTCTGATGGTAAAAAGGGTGGAGCTTGAATTTATTTGAGGAAAGCAGGGTTACTGAGGAAAACGAACATCCTCTTGGTTTAGAAAAGTCTGGATTCATCGTCCTGGTGGCAGTGGACGAATTTGCTCTATGACTTGATGCAAATAGAAAGCAGGGAGTATATAGGACAGCATTTTTGGAAATTTGGGAGGCGTATATCTAATTTCCCTGAGAGCACAAAGTGACGTGCTTAACTTCCCTTAAGTGTCATTGTGTAGCCAGAGTTGGAGAGAAGGGTTGGATGGGAAAGGGATGTGAATGTGAATGTCTGGAGTATGGTGGCTGTTAAGCAGTGGAGCTTGTCTCAGGTACAGCTGCTTTGAAGACTGCATCCAATGTGAGTTTTGGTTCGTTTAAATATGACTGTCCCCAGCCATTGCTGTTGCAATCTCTTAGTTCAGGGGATTTTGATAGGGGGAAGTGGAAGGGGGCAGAATATAAAATCATGAGTTCTTTCTATCCGGTTTCTTTTTGTATATTGATATGTAGTTTAAGCACTATGAAAGTAATCTTATAAAGAATTTTCTGTGCATAGATGTCAGGTGTGTAACAAGCCTCTTTTTTGTTTAAATTACCTCATGCATAAAAGTATATATGGTGCAATTAGGTGGGTACTTGTATGTGACTTCAGTGTTCAGGGGAGGAGTTTGGGTGGAGCATGGGTGGGGTCACTATTGAGCATATTTTACGCACTAACATTTTTGGTTGCTCCTGAGTAGTTGTAAATGTCGTCAAATTAGCACAAATCCTGCAGATATAGCAGCTATTTAAAAAAAAAACAATATAGGCAAACTGTTATAAAATAGCCCGTTAATAGGACAGGAAGGTGTGTATTTTATAAAGACAGGAGGCGCCTACCTGTCTTCGTAAAATACTAGCAGGATCCCTGCATAAATCATACTTAGATTGCAGGCCAAGCAATCTCCAGGAACAAGCAGGAATGTAGTCTTCACATATGGGTATCGTCAGTACCGACAGAGCCTGCGCGGGAACGCTCCCCAGCGTCCAATTAGAAAGCTTTTGGTAGCATCCCACAGCGCCTGCGTGTTACCTTCCCGCCTTTCCCAACTACATATAAGGGGAACTAGATATTAGGGGAAAGCCGACAGTCGCCCAAGAGCGGATGGTTCGGAAGAATGTATCTTTGAAAGATACTACCAAAAGCAGAGAGGTTCCACAAACGAGTAAACTAGCCCAAATGCCCTCAAGTATGGAGCAGACGGAGCTTAAAGATCCCAAATTACCCATGTCTAACAATAGCCAAATTAATATGAATAAAATACTTTCTCTAAAATGCTTGTATGCAAATGCTAGAAGTCTAAAAAATAAGATGGGAGAGTTAGAATATATAGCACTAAATGAAAGGTTAGCTATGATTGGAATATCAGAGACATGGTGGAAGGAGGACAACCAGTGGGACACTGTGATACCTAGGTACAAACTATATTGTAATGATAGAGCTGATCAAATTGGTGGAGGGGTTGCTCTCTATGTTAGAGAGGGCATTGAGTCAGAAAGGATTAAAGTTTTGCAGGAAACAAAATCTGCTGTAGAATCTATATGGATTGAAGTTCCATGTAAAAGGGGGAAGGCAATGGCAGTGGGGGTGTACTATCGACCGCCTGGCCAGAATGACCAAATGGATGATGAAATGTTCAAAGAAATCAAGGAAGCTAACAAAAATTACAGCGCAGTACTAATAATGGGTGATTTCAACTACCCCGGTATCGACTGGGTCAGTGTCACGTCAGGACATGCTAGGGAGATAAAGTTCCTAGATGAAATAAATGACTGCTTCTTTGAGCAGCTGGTTCATGAACCGACCAGAGGGGAAGCCATATTAGACCTAGTCCTTAGTGGAACACCAGATCTAGTGCAAGAGATAAGGTTGTTGGGGCCACTTGGCAATAGTGATCATAGCATGATCGCCTTTGATTTAATTAGTGGAGGAGGGATAGTAAGGAAATCCACAGTACTACCTTTTAACTTTCGAAAGGGAGACTATGATAAAATGAGGAAAACAGTTAAGAAAAAACTAAAAGGAGCAGTTGCAAAGGTTAAAGACGTACATCAGGCTTGGCTGTTGTTGAAAAATACTATCTTGGAAGCCCAGACCAGCTGTATTCCACGCTTTAAGAAAAGTGGAAGGAAGTCCAAAAAACTGCTAGCATGGTTTAAAGGTGAGGTCAGAGAGGCTGTTGTTGCCAAAAAAGCATCTTTCAGGAAATGGAAAAAAGAGCCAAACGACAAAACCTGGAAACAGCACAAGCACTGGCAAGTCAAATGCAAGGCATTGATAAGGCAGGCAAAGGGAGAATTTGAGAAGAAGCTTGCTGCGGAAGCAAAAACGCGAAGTAAAGATCTTTTCAAGTACATTCGTAGCAAAAAACCTGTGAGAGAGTCAGTTGGTCCATTAGATGATTAAGGGGTTAAAGGAGTACTAAGAGGTGACAAGGCGATAGCGGAGAGACTGAATGAATTCTTTGCTTCGGTCTTTACTGAGGAAGATGTAGGGATGTTACCCATGACTGAAGTGGTATTTAAAGGTGCGGAAGAATTGAAGGAAATATCGATAAATCGGGAAGATATATTACAACTATTAGATAAACTGAAGAGTAGCAAATCACCTGGGCCGGATGGTATACATCCAAGGGTGTTGAAAGAACTGAAATATGAGATTGCAGATCTGGTATTAGTAATCTGTGAACAATTGCAGATCTGGTATTAGTAATCTGTGAACAATTGATCTACGTTTACCCGTTCCACTCCGTTCATTAATTTATAGACTTCTATCATATCTCCCCTCAGCTGTCTCTTTTCCAGCTCTAAAATCATCTCTAATACCTGAAGATTGGAGGATCGCCAATGTAACACCAATTTTTAAAAAGGGTTCCAGGAGTGATCCGGGAAACTACAGACCGGTGAGCCTCACGTCAGTACCAGGAAAAATGGTAGAAACCATCATAAAGAATAAAATTACTCAGCATGTAGATAGTCATGACCTAATGGGAGACAGCCAACATCGCTTTAGACAAGGAAGATCTTGTCTTACTAATCTGTTATGTTTTTTTGAAGGAGTGAATAATCAGGTGGACAAAGGTGAGTCGGTTGATATTGTGTATCTGGACTTTCAGAAAGCCTTTGACAAGGTCCCTCATGAGAGACTTTTGGCAAAACTAAAGAGTCATGGGATAGGAGGCAGTGTACTATTGTGGATCAGGAACTGGTTAAAAGATAGAAAGCAGAGGGTAGGGCTAAATGGCCAGTTTTCCCAATGGAGAAAGGTGAATAGTGGTGTACCCCAGGGATCTGTGCTGGGTCCGCTGCTTTTTGACATATTCATAAATGACCTGGAAAGTGGAATAACGAGTGAGGTTATCAAATTTGCAGATGACACAAAACTATTTAAAGTTGTTAAAACCCAAGAGGATTGTGGAAAATTGCAAGAGGATCTTGATAAATTGGAAGACTGGGCATCAAAATGGCAGATGAAATTTAATGTGGACAAGTGCAAGGTTATGCACCTAGGGAAGAACAACCCAAACTATGGTTACACGATGCAAGGTTCCACATTAGGAACTACCACCCAGGAAAAAGATTTAGGCGTCATTGTGGATACCATGTTAAAACCCTCGGCCCAGTGTGCAGCAGCGGCCAAGAGAGCAAATAGAATGCTAGGTATGATAAGGAAAGGAATGGAAAATATAACAAAAGATATCATAATGCCTCTATATCGTTCCATGGTGAGACCACACCTTGAATATTGTGTGCAATTCTGGTCGCCGTATCTTAAAAAGGATATAGCGATTTTAGAAAAGGTTCAGAGAAGAGCCACCAAAATGGTAAAGAGGATGGAAGGATACTCCTATGAAGAAAGGCTAAAAAGGTTAGGGCTCTTTAACCTGGAAGAATAGTGAGGCTACAGACTCAGATTCAGGGGCTATGCTGGACCCTGCTGTCCCGGGCCTGGGACTACCCCCAGGTCCTGGGGTCTTTGGCAGCCTCATTAGAATTGGTGCCTTGGGCATGCCTGCATATGCGCCCCTTCCAGGCCCACCTCCTGGCCCTTCACTCCATGAAGGTGTGCCTTTCCCTCTCATAGGCAGCTCGATCCAGTCTACAATGGTGGCTGGACCCCAGCAGTCTGGGAGCAGAGATGCCCCTGGAGACCCCTCAGTGGATGGTAGTCACAACGGATGCGAGCCTTCTGTGTTGGGGAGGGCACTGCCAGACTCAAGTTGCTCAGAGGCTCTGGTCCCCCGAGAAGAGCCAATGGCTGATCAATCGACTGGAAACAAGGGCGGTTCGGTTGCTGCTGGAGGCTTTTTTCCAGTTAGTACGCCACAGGGTGGTGCGAGTCCTCTCTGACAATGCCACGACAATGGCCTACATCAATTGCCAGGGTGGCACTCGGAGCTCAGAGGTAGCAGCAGAGGTCCTCCCATTGCTCCAGTGGGCTGAAACGCACCTACTCGTGCTTTCAGCAGCACATGTTGCCGGGGTGGTGAATGTGCAGGCAGATTATCTGAGTCGCCACACCCTGGATCTGGGGGAGTGGTCAGTCTCGGAGGAAATCTTCCAGTCACTGATAGTGTATTGGGTTAGGCTGGTGATGGATTTGATGGCTCAAGTGCAAAATACCAAAGCACCCCTCTTCTTCAATCGGAGGTGATCCCCGTGGCAGAGAATCTTGACGCTGTCGTACAGCCGTGGCTCTGCTCAGGACTGCTGTATGTGTTCCCACCCTGGGCGCTGATAGGGTGGGTTCTCCACCGCATCAAAGCCCATCCGAGGCAGGTTTTACTGATAGCTCCGGACTGGCCACATTGGCCTTGGTATGCCAATCTGATGCATCTCTTGGTGGCCGAACCCCTGCAGTTGCCACGGGTTCCGGGCCTCTTGTCGCAAGGCCCAGTGTGCATGCTGGATGTGGATCGATTCTCACTTACACCTTGAAAAGGCACGGCTGACATGCCGAGGTTATTTGGGACTTGTTATAGCCACTCTGTTGCAGGCGTGTAGGCATTCTACTACCCTGACTAACTTTGACTAACTTCTTCAGATTTGCACTGAATACAATTTGGAGCACAACCCTTTGAGGCCTGGTTTTTCGCCCCTTTGAGGCCTGGTGTGAAGACAAGGACATGCGACCCTTGAAGGCCACATTATTCTGGGGTTCCTCCAGGCGGGTCTGGATGAGGGCCTTGCGCTGGGCATTCTGCAGGTTCAGATGGCAGCCCTGGCCTGCTACGGGGGCAAGGTCAAGGGAGTTCCCCTGGCAGCCCATGTCGATATCGTTCACTTCCTGCAGAGAGTGAAACATCTGCGGCCACCTACACAGCCACTGGTCCCGGCGTGGGATCTCAATCTTGTCCTAGCAACTCTAGGGGATCCCCCCTTCAAACTTCTGAGAGTGGCCTCAATCAAGGATCTCACATTGAAGATCGTGGTCCTAGTAGCATGTTTGAACTGAAAGTCCTGTCTAGTAAGGAGCCCTATTTGGTCATTTGGTCATCCAGAAGAGCAATAGCTGTCAACCTGCTAATCACACCAAAGGCATCGACAAAGTGCAACAAGACAACCACAAACAGGGCGTGCAGTTTCTATATCCCCAAATGCTGGAATGCTCTACCCCCTGACATTAGGGCCATAACCAATCTATATCAGTTCAGGAAGGCACTCAAAACCTACCTCTTCCTCCAATACTTCCCAGCCAGCAATTGAACCTAGATACCCTTCTCAAGAAATGACCCACTCTAGAAATGCCCTCATATTCATTATCTGATTTTTACCTATCCTTGCTGTGTAAATAGCTTATGTATATAGTTTACCCTGTTATCCAAGTTTGTATCCCTGTTCGATGTAAAACCTGACAACTTGTCGTTATGGTAGTTATGTTATGATGTAAACCGCGCTGATACCGAATAGCGCGGTATATAAGAAACTGTAATAAATAAATAAATAATAAATAAATTTCTAAGGAAAAGGTGGTTCTATGGCCTGTGCCATCCTTTTTGCCCAAAGTGGTGTCAGAATTTTACCTCAGTCAGTCCATGACACTACCCTCCTTTGCCAGCCAGCAGGGCTTGGTGGACTGGGCTCAGCTGCATAAATTGGACGTGCGCAGGGTTTTGAAGCACTATTTGAAAGTCACGCAGTCTTTTCGCTGGTGAGAGCGGCTCTTTGTTCTTTTTATGGGATCCCAGAAAGGGGAGGCTGTCTCAAAGGTGTCCATTGCCCATTGGATTTGAGAGGCGATTGCCTTGGCCGATGTCCTAAAGGGGCGGCAGGTCTTCCTGGGCTTATGAGCCCATTCTACTAGGGTGCAGGCTTCTTCCTGGGCTGAGGATGGGAGGGTCCCTTCTCTGGACATTTGTAGAGCGGCGACCTGGTCGTCTCTTCATTCCTTTACTCAGCATTATCATCTAGATCGGCAGTCCAGACAAGACGCGCGTTTTGGGGCGACAGTGCTGCGCACTGGGATCTCTGGTCCCACCCATCATTAGTACTGCTCTGCTATGTCCCATTTGTCTGGACTGGACTGGAGGGATGCCTTGGAAGGTGAAATTAGACCTTACCTGCCAATTTTCTTTCCTGTAGTTCCTCCAGTCCAGTCTAGGACCCACCCAGTCTGTTTCAGTTTACTGCGCACAGTGTCATATCCACTTAGGAGTGTGTATGTCTTTCTCGAGATTTCTAGTCTAGGGTCATAGTTTGGTGAGGAAAAGAAGGAAATAGATAAGAATAAATTAAAGAATTAAATGTTGATTGATATGATATGAACTGTTGGAACATTGGCCCTGGTTCTGGCCATTTGGCTGTTCAGGATGCGATACAGCAGTGCAAAAGGTTCACGGTTTTCTGACGGCAGCAATTCTGTTCTTTGGGCAGAGTTTGGGATGGTTCCCTGGTCTCTGGTGATGCTTCCTGCTTGATGAAGCGTCAATACTGTGTCAGTCATGTGGGCACAGGCTATTTATACTGAAGCTGAGAAGTTTTTCTCAGTCTCTGCCTACTGATTGGTGAGCATATACTCATTTGTCTAGGCTGGACTGGAGGAACTACAGGAAAGAAAATTAGCAGTTAAGGTCTAATTTCATCTTCCTTGTCATCTAGCTAGACCAGTCCAGACTTGAGGTTATGCCCTCCTGTCCTCAGATGGAAACTGAGAACCAAAAAGCTTTCACTGTACTCTCGCACTACAAAAGGGGTTTTGTGCAGTTGATCTCTCCCAGTATTCTTGGTCTTCAGGAGATGGTGAACATGTGCTGGGCTGGATCTTGCTTATAACTCCTAGGGGAGCAGCCTGTAAGCTGACTGTCCCCTGGTTAAGTGAGGGTAATGTGAGGGTTGTGCTTGCTGCAGGAGCAGAGTGAAGACCTCTGCCTCCCCTTGGGTTTCCACCCTCTGCAGGGGATCAGTTTGCTGCCTCCCCCCTCCACTGTCTAGGCCTTTTCCCATCTTAGAGCAACAATGTGGAGATGCTGCAGCAGTGCTGGGATGCCAGTTTTGGCTGGGGGTCTTCCTAACTGCCTGGGAGAACGCCCACTGGGTGGGACATGTTGGCTTGAGAGGGTCAGGGACTATGGGGACTATTTTTTTCTCCAGACATCATTAAAGTTTTATTCTAAGCCTACTGCTCCCTGCAGGCCCTGGTCCTACTCTTCACCTAGGCTCAGCAATGTCTTCATTTGGGCTATCTTGTGAGGGGCCCAGTCCTGTGGTGTCTTAAGTGCTTGTGCAGGTCCTGTAGGTCACGGGGCCTCGGGTATGCTCAATTCCCTTTGGGACTCACTGGGGAATGAGTTCTCTAACAGCAGCAGAGACCAAGATGAAGGACAGTCTCACGGTTTGGCTCTTTCATGGAAAAAAAGCTGACACATGGTTTTTAAAGTGAAAGAGGGACTCAGATCATGGAGAAGCCATTTGACAGGGTCAGTGATGGGGGATTCATTTCTTGAAGGCCTGTGCAAGCTGTCCAAGGCCTTTTATCTTCACAAGGCATTGGATGACCATGGCAGAGTAGGAGGCACAGGAGGAAAGGGTACTAGGATCCTAGGTTGGAAGTACCCACTCCCTAGGAAGAACAAGGGTTCCCTGTTTCAAGTCCCAAAAGTGGACGCCTTGGTCACGGTGTAATACAGCAGGTGATGATTCTGGTGGTATGAGGCACAGTACTCCAAGACTCGCAGGATAAAAAGCTGTAGGTTCTGATTTCACTTCCTCGTCTGTTTCTGCAGCTTCTGAAGGGGTTGGAAGCAGTATGCTTGGAGTCAGGAGGTAGCCTTTTTGGCAGACACACTCTGTGATCTTATTTGTATGTTGGCCAAAAGGATGGCTTCAGTGGTCATGGTATATAGGCCTTTGTAGCTGTGCCATTGGTTGGCGGACCCGACTTCAAAGTCTCACCTGAGCAGGTCACTTTTATTCAGTGCAGATCTGAAGAAGTTAGTCAAAGACCTAGAGGAGTCTAAGCCTCAGCATTTGCTGGAGGACAAGCTGTGTATCTTTCAAGATAGTATTGAGAAGTCTTGCTTTAAAACTCCAAGAAGTATAAGCTGGGGAGGCAGAGTGTCGCCTGATTGAGCAGGTCACAGGGGTATTCCCAATCCTTTTAGGCCTTCAGGAAGTCCAGAGAGAGTGCCACTAGAGGCGCAAGCACTTGCTGCTTTTCCCAATGAAGGGCAGTTGACTCGTTCCAGAGTGTTACCAATGGAAGGCCACTTGTCACAGTTCTACCAGGTCTGGATTACCTCAAACCAGTGGGTCCTGAACATAGTCCAGCTTGGTTACGTCCGTAATTTGTGTTCTACTGTTTCTGACATCTTGATGGCATCCCCTTGTGAAGTAAAGCACCAGGCCCATTTCTGGATGGAAACTCTGCTTGGCGATTGTGGTGGACCATCTCCATGTTCTGATCTGGCCATATTTATTTAAAACATTTATATTCTGCTGCATCATACATTCTAAGTGGATTACAATAAAATATTTTAAATAATTAAACAGACACAGATATCAGCACAAAACACAATCAGTACCAGTGGTTTCTCAATTTTGCAGTCCTTGGTTTGTACTTCCAGTTGAGAGCACTGCCATTTGGGTTGGTGTCAGCAATCAGAACCTTTATGAAGGTGATGATCATGTGTCACTACTTCTTTGTGCAAGGAGGGGGTGCTTAGCTTGGAGGCCTTTGGTCTAGTGGTCGAGTGTTGAGATACCTCAACATGGGATCTAATGGCAACATGCCGGAATACCAAAGTGATCAAGTTCTTCAGCCAACAGAAGGAGCCAGGTTCCATGAACATCAGTGCGCTCGTCCAGGCGTAGCCCACAGACTGACTACTGTACATCTTTCTTCCCTGTTCTCTGTTGGGCTGAGTTCTGCAGAGGATAGAGAATTATCTGAGTCTGGTCAGCCTAAGAGAATAGCACTCAGTTGGCCCTGAAGAACTTGGTATACCAATCTAGTGCATCTGATGGTCAGAAATCCACTGCTCTTTCCTCCATCCAATCTCTTCTCTGATAGGGGCCCGTTCTGATAGAGGGCCTGACAAAGGTTTCTCCTATGGACCAACCTTTGAGAAGCAGCAATGCCAGAAAAGGGAATATGTTCTTGTGGTGATCAATATCCTTTTGAAAGCTAGGAGGGGTTTAGTGTGGGTTTGTCATATGTGTTAGACCTGAAATATTACAGAAAGTCCCCTTGGCAGGCAGAGGTGCTGGTCATTTTGGCCTTCCTGCAGAAGGAGTTGAAAAAGGGACTTGCTCTTGACTCTTTGAAGGTACAGGTGGCGGCCTTGGCTTGCTATAGTGGTCATGAAGGCAACCACTTGGTAGTGGCTAATCCAGATATGGTCCAGTGTATTTTGGGGTTTTTTTTGAGAGAGGTTAAGCATATTTGTTCCCGTTTTCGGTCATGGAATCTTAATCTGATGTTACATGGTCTATTTGGTGCCGTCTTCAAACTCATTCATTGGACATCTGTGCTTTCGCCGTCTCCATGCCCATTTTCAGATATCCAAAGCATGACTGGGGCTTCTAAACGTACCCCTTTAATTGTTACATTTCTCTTGTAATATATAGATACAACCTTAGATTAAACTGCCTTCTTGCTGCCAAGTTTGCTGTAAATTCAGCAGCTGTAGATTGTGATTGTTCTGTATTTAAAACTAGAAGTGTTCCTGCTAATTGTGTTCTTATTATACACTGCGTCACTGCCAATACCTATTAGTCCTCATGGGTCCTGTATGAAATGTTCTTAGTGCCCTTTCATAATTAAAGGCTGAATACTTAATCACTGCTGCATAAATCCTTAGTAAATGGCTTGAAATCTACTGCCACTAGAGAACGCTGGGCTGGGCTTAAAATCTCACATACAAATGTAACCTCTGTATTAACCGGAAAGGGAAAACCAGAGCTGGCTTTGGGAGGCATAGACTGCACCTAGTCTTGAAGTTTGTAACTGAATGCACTCCGTTATCATTTTAGATCTGCAACTTTTATTAAGTATTTTTATAGTTTGGCAGATTACATCCTCAGAGCAGATCTAGCACAGACAGTAGCAAGCAAGCTTCGCTGCCCTGAAAGAAGCCTACAGATAGGCATGTGACATTTCTTTATATTTTTTCCAACCCCACAGAAGTTGGAAAGAATTATATTATTAAAGCTGTCAAAAATATCTGTCTGTCTGGAGGCAAAAAACCTCTCCAAAAATTAAACGGAATGGAATGAAACTTGGCGTGGGGAAAAAACCCAGCGAAAACACAGAGTTCAAAAATGGGCCAGACTGGACTAGACGTTTCAGAGAAATAAGCCCTACCCCCAAAAAATGGCCCAGTGTGCTTCTATGTGAGGAGTTCTAGCTTCTGCAGCATAGAAACTTACATTCAATGAAACATATCAGTTAGGGAATTACAGTTGTGGTCAACATTATTGGCACCCTTGCATTTTAGGTATGTTATGTGCAATATCTTGAGAAATAATTGGGAATATTTCAACTGTATGATATCATCATATTTTAATAGTATGTTCAAAGGTATACAACAAAAAAAGATGTCTGTGCAATTTAGATATAGAAAAAACAAAATATGACCTAGACAGGATTAATGGCACCTTTCACTAATATTTGGTTGCACAACCCTTAGCAGCAATGACAGCCTCCAAACATTTCTTGTAGCCATTGATAAGTTTCATACATCTGTCTGCTGGTAGTTTCTCCCACTCTTCAACTGTGAATTGATCCAGCTCATGAATGTTTCCATGTTACCAATGGCTGATTTCAGCTCTTTCCAAAGGTTCTCGATTGGATTGGATCAGGTCTCATTGCTGGCCAGTTTAAAACAGTCCATTTGTTCCTTTTTAACCATTGTTTTGTACTTTTGGATGTATGTTTTGGGTCATTGTCCTACTGTGGATGACCTTCGATCCAAATCTAGCTTTCTGACAATAGGTAGTACATTTCGCTCCAGAATACCTTGGTAGTCTTCTGACTTCATGATTCCTTTAATATGTTCAAGGCTTCCAGTTCCTGAACCCCACGACATTATGGAACCTCCACCATATTTAATGTAAGAAGGATGTTTTTTTTTCCTTAGAAATTTCATTTCTTCACCTGTAAATGTATCGCTGGTCTGCATTGCTATAGAGTTCAAATTTGGTTTCATCTGTCCACAGAACATTTTCCCAGAAAGATTGTGGTTTCTCAAGGTGCGTTTGGGCAAAGATCAGGCATTCCTTTTTATGTCTCTCTTTTAGCAGTGGGGTCCTCCTTGCCTTCGCCTAAGAAGTCACTCTTTGTTTAGTGCGCAGCGCATGTTGCGGGTTGAAACCACCATTACAGATTTCTCCAGGTCAGACTTAAGCTCTTTGGATGTTGTATATGGTGTTTTTCCAACAGTTCACACTAACTTTCGAAGACTTCTTTGATTAATTTTTCTCTTCCCACCACGTCCTGGGAGGTTCTGGACAGTTCCATGAGCAGAAATCTTCTTAATAACATTGCAAACTGTAGCCACAGGAATTCCAAGGTCTTTGGAGATGGCCTTGTACCAGTTTGATGTTTGATAATGGCTTTTTTGACGGTCTCACTTTCACCATTAGAAAATGGAATAGGGAGTGAATGTGACCGTTTTAAGCATTAGAGCCATCATTCATTGGTTGATTCAAGTCATGTGAGTACTGACAGTTGATCACAGGTGTATATAATTTTACTGTAGTGGGAATGTGGTTCTGTTCAAACTGCTTTGACTTGTTTATAAGGGTGCTAGTAGTCATGTCCTTTATATATGAGGTCAGACAATCATAGAACTTGGAGCATCTAATCAAAATTATATTGTTGGAAAGTTTGTCATGAAAATAAAATCCTCTTGGCAACAAAACTTTCCTTTTTAATCCTTTTTTTTAAATTCATGTACCAAACACCACTTTCTCCACGAACAAGCAGAAAGTCAGTCCTCACATATGGATGACGTCTGCGCCGATGGAGCCCATGCGGAGCATTTCCGCAGCTTTCAAAGAAAGTCTTTGGGACATGCTACCATGCATGCATGGTCCCTTTCCCACCCAAGGGCGCCATCTTGCCCAGTCTCCTTTTTTCTGCGGAGCCCAACGGACATATGTCCTATTTCGATGGAAAAAACTTCTAAAAATTATCCTTACAAGTTGTTTGTTTTTTTCCTGGTTTGCGTACTGGTTCCTCTTCCTGCCTCGAGCTGGTGCTATCCCCAACACCATCCTCAGCTTTTTCCTTCTTTTCTGATGAGACTTGCCTCAGCCGGCATTCATGGCTTTTTTTGCCTAGGGGTTGTTGACCCCGGCCAGGTGTCTCCCACCGTGTCTCCCACCATGTCCCCCAGTGGTTTCAAAAATGTGACCGCTGCAGTCAGATCATGTCTATTACAGACAACCATGACTGCTGCTTGCACTGCCTCGGAGTGGACCATGACAGTGCCACCTGTGACATGTGCCAGGCCATGACTCCGAGAACCAACAAGAAATGGTTGGAGATGCAGAAGAAGCTGTTCCCATGGTCCGACTCAGAACCGGCTTCCCCGACGCTGAGACCCAAGCCAAGCACATCCTGTGGTGGCGGTTCCTCTGTAAAGATGCTGGACCCTGTAAAGAAAAAGAAAAAATCCTCAAAGCTAGTTGAGATTCCACTGGTGAAACCTGGTAAGGTCCTGCGGAGGGACTCGGGTGACTCCGAACAGCGCCCCCTTAAGATCTCTAAGAGGGAGTCCTTGGCTGGTGGCGACCGTGTGGGGCTTCCCAAGGCCATGGTCCTCGTCGAGGATGCACTCGCGAGAGTGCCGGCGTTGGGCCTGAGATTCTTGGTGCCCTCGCTGAAAATGGCAGAGCCTCCTGGTATCGAGTGCAGGATGGTGGTGGCCCTGGAGCGGAATATCTCTGCCATCCTGGCCTTGCAGCAGGCAATGATGTCATGTTCATCCGCATCATCTGTCCTGGCAACCAGGCCCCCGACTGCAGGTGAATCTCCAGGCATTGAGGCAGGCCTCGGACGAGCCCTTGGCACCGATCAAGGTCCCGATCCCAGTCTTTGGGTGTCCAGTCCTCCTCAGCCAGTTTCCGGGAGTCCAGTCCGAGACCCACCGGGAGACCCTGGTTCCTTGAGGACCTGCACACCGAAAAACTGGAGATTCTCCAGTATGAGTCCCCGCCTAAGGAGACTGATGTTGCTGGTGCAGCCCATCCTTGAGAAGCTGTTGCTGCGGATGTGGGAGACCCCGGCCTCAGTGCCAGTGGTCAGCCGATGACTTGACATGATCTTACAGCATCAAGAAGAACCCAGGCTACCAGAAGGCCCATCTTCTGCATAACTCCATTGTCGTGGAGTCCTCGATGCAGAAACTCAAAAGCCAGAAGAATTACTCTTCTGTCCCACCGGGCATCAAAGCTAGAGTCCTCGATGCCCTTGGGCGCAAGTGCTTCCAGGGATCCATGCTGGGCTGCTGGATACAGGCCTATGAATTGTACACAGGTATGTACCTCAAGGGCCTCATCCAAGATCTGGCAGGCTTTTCTTCGGGCCTCGCCGGGGAACCTCTTCAGAAGTTCCAAGTCCTGACTGCTGGGATCCAGGACTGTTCAAAGTTCCTTTCCCATGCTGCCTACGACAGCTTTGAATCTGCAGTCCGGATAGCGGCTGCGGGCATTGGGGCCCAGGGCCCAGCGCCAGGCCTGGTTGCAAACTTCCATCCTCGAGCAATGGGTGCAATAAAAATTGCTTGATGTCCTCTGCACCTGGGAAAAATAGTTTGGCAAGCCCTGGCTGACAAGGCAGCTGAAATAGAGTGTGAGGTTGTGACCAGGCAAAGGCTCTTGAGGTAAACCTTGACTCTTCCCCAGAAGAAGCCATTGGGGAAGAGACCATACTTCCCAAGGAAGAAGGGGTCTTTTCACCAGGGTCACTACCAGCCCTTGGGGCAACAGCAACAGGGCCCCCAGCCCAAGAACCAGGGCCATGGGCCGAGGAAGCCAAAGGCTCCAAAGCCTCAGACACCAATTCCCACCCAGCCTGGGGGGAGCTTTTGACTCTCTGGGCAGGGCCTCCTCTCCCCCGGGAGACCCTCCCCAGCCCATAGGGGGCTGCCTGGCTCTTTTGTTCGAAGGTGGGCTGGGTTCACCACAGACCAGTAGGTCTTACAAGTGGTAAAAGAGGGCTATCTCCTCAGGTTCTAACAAACACCTCCAGGGTTCTTTCCAGGAGAGCTGGTGTGGCCTTTCCTTCTCTAGACCTTGCTCCTGGCAGAACTCGTGGGTTTGTTCAGGGACAAGGCAGTAGAGCGTATACTCAGACAGCTGTGGGGGAAAAGGTTTCTACTCAAGGTATTTCCTTGTGCCCAAAAGATCTGGAGGCCTCAGGCCAATACTAGACCTGCAAAACCTGAACAGGTTTCCAGTGAGGGAGAGGTTCAAGATGCTCTTCCTTGGAACTCTGCTGCCCTATCTCCACCAGGGAGATTGGCTGTGCTCCTTAGTCCTAAAGGTTGTGTTTACCCACATTCTGTTTCACTCCTCTCACAGCAGTGCCTAAGGTTTGTGGTAGGAGGAGAGCACTACCAATACAGGGTACTTCCATTCGGCTTGGCCTTCTTGCCCAGAGTCTTTACAAAGTGCCTGGTGGTCTTGGCCATCTATGTGCGCCTGCAAGGGGCCTTCATCTTCTCCTATCTGGACGACTGGCTCATCAGAGGCAGCAGGGCCCTCAAGGCCAGTCAGGCCACAGGGTGAACAATCTGCCTCCTGCAGCACCTGGGGTTCGTCATCAGCTACCTCAAATCCCATCTCTCTCCAGCCCAAAACCTGGAGTTCATAGGTGCCCAGCTGGACATACTACATGTCAGTGCCTTTCCCCCAAAGGAAAGGGCAAGTCGCCTCGGGCAGCTGGAAAGAGAGGTACAGACATGCCGGTCAGTACCGGCTCACCACCTCCTCTGGTTACTGGGCCACATGGCCTCAACAGTTTACATCACGCCCCTAGCCCGCTTGCACATACAGGCGACCCAGTGGTGTCTGTGCTCCCAGTGGACCCAAGCCATGGGCAGGTTGCGCGATAGGGTCAGAGTCACCCACAAACTGGCGGACTCCCTCAACTGGTAGCAGTCCCTACGCCACCTCCAGGAGGAGATGCCATTCGAGGCACCTGCACCGCAGATGGTCCTAACCACAGACACCTCCCTTTTGGGTTGGGGAGCACACTGCGGAGACCTCCGCGCTCAAGGCAGCTGGTCACAAGAGGAGTCGCTCCAGCGGATTAAGCTCCTGGAATTCGGGGCCATTTTCCTGGCCTTGTGAACATTCCACCACCTCCTGTGCAACCGTCCTGTGCTGATCCAGATGGACAACTAGGTCGCCATGTTCTATGTGAACATGCAGGGGAGCACAGGTTCATACTCCCTCTGCCAGGAAGCAGTGGCTCTCTTCTCCTTTGCGGTACACCATGGAATGCTCCTACGAGCAGTATACTTTCCAGGCCAGGACAGTTGCTTGGCGGACAAGCTCAGCAGAGTCCTCTGCCCACACAAATGGCGTCTGCACCCCAAGGTGGCGCAAAGACTCTTCTGCCTCTGGGGCAGGCCCAAGATGGACCTGTTTGTCTCCCCAGACAACACACAGCTGCCCCAGTTCTGCTCACGCCAGCTGCACCCGGGGAGAGTAACAGTGGATGCCTTCCTGATCTCATGATCTGAAGGCCTCCTCTATGCCTTCCCATCAACTCCACTGGTGGCTAAGACCATCTTCAAAATCCAGAGCAAGCAGGCATTAGTGATCTTGATCACCCCCAGATGGGCCCGGCAACCCTGGTTTCCTCTGCTGCTCTCCCTGTTGGTGGCATTCCCGGTCCCGCTGGGTCGGGTCCCGGACCTTCTGTTCCAGGAGGAGGGCTCTCTCCTGCACCCCAACCTGGGGTCGCTAGCGTTGACGGTGTGTCTGCTGAAAGGGTAGCCATGGACCCTTTCAATCTCCCAGTGGAGATCCTGCTGGCCTCCTGAAAACTCTCCACCAGACGGGCATATGCCTTCAAATGGAGAAGATTCTCCATCTGGTGTACGGCTAAAAGGGAGAACCCTTTCTCCTTCCATGTGCAATTAGTTCTACAATACTTAATGCACCTCTTGCATGCCGGCCTAAAGTCTAATTTGGTGAGGGTACACCTGAGTGCCATAGTCGCTCACCATCACCCTGTATAGGGGAAATCCCTCTCAAACCAGCCCAAGGTCTCCAGGTTCCTCCGGGGCCTCTTGCTATCAAAGCCCTCTCTCTGCCTCTGGTGGTGGAATGGGACCTTAGTGTAGTGCTCTCCCAACTCACCAAGCCACCGTTCGAGTCCTGACCACCTGCCATTTGAGATACTTCTCCTGGAAAGTGTTTTTTCTGGTGGCCATTATGTCCACTTGGAGAGTGAGTGAACTCCAGGCCTTGATGGTGGATCTGCCATATGCAAGGTTCTATAAGAACAGGGTAGTGCTCTGCATGCACCCTAAATTCCTCCCCAAAGTGGTATCTCCCTTCCACCTCAACCAGGAAGTGGTCCTCCCCACCTTTTTCCTACAGCCCCATGCCGGCAGGGAGGAACTCATATTGCATACGCTAGACTGCAAGCGGGCCCTGTCCTCCTATCTGCAGATGGCCCAGGCCCATCGCAAAGCTCATCAACTCTTTGTATCATACGACCCCAGTAGACTGGGGCTCCCGGTAACGAAGCAGACTCTCTCCACTTGGGTGGCAGACTGCATTGCCTTGCTTATGAGCAGGCGGGCCTCTCCCTTGAGCACTGGATCACTGCACATCACGTGCGGGCTATGGCCACATCAGAAGCCCACCTCCGCTCATTGCTGGTGACAGAAATTTGCAGGGCTGCCACATGGGCTTCAATTAATACGTTTGTAGCTCATTACTGCCTGGAAAGTGAGTCCCGCAGGGATAGTGCCTTTGAACAGTGAGTACTTCGTAATATTTTTGGTGTGAAGGCAACTCCTGCCCTCCGATTCTTCTGTGTTCAGGCTACTGGAGTGATAGTGTCGCTGGACGCTAGGGTCTTGCAGAGTCTCTCAGTGGGGACTCATCTTATTTAACTCACGGCTACCCAGTGGGTTGCCAGGGGTACTGTCATGGTTTGGTCCTCGGCAGCCTGGAGCTAGGGAGTCCCACATGTGAGGACTGACTTCCTGCTTGTTCCTGGAGAAAGCGTAGTTACTCACCTGTAACAAGTGTTCTCCAGGGACAGCAGGAATCAGTCCTCACAACCCTCCCTCCTCCCCTTAGAGTTGCCTCCCTACATTGTTTAAGTCCTTTTTTGCTATGTCATCTGACTGAGCAAGATGGCACCCTTGGCTGGGAAAGGGACCACACATGCTTGGTAGCATGTCCCAAAGGCTTTCTTTGAAAGCTGGGGAAATGCTCTGCGCGGGCTATGTCGGTGCTGACGTCACCCATATGTGAGAACTGATTTCTGCTGTCCCTGGAGAACACCTCTTACAGGTGAGTAACTATGCTGAAGTGTATCCAAACACAATCATCTGTGTGAAACACTATAAAAGAACCTAAAATGTTAAACTCACAGTTCAAAAAACTGGATATCAGCAGAGTTTAAGAAACAAACGCTGTGGAAAGCTGTCTGTAGAAATCTGTGACAACACGCAAACACAGAACTGCGTTTCGAGCTCCCAATTCAGTCTTCCAAGCTTTGCTTCAACACTCAAATGAAGGATGCCTCATCTATACAGCATCAAGATTTTATAGCCATTAGCCAAATGGGGCTCCAAATTTAAAGAGACCGCGTTTGATGTCAAAAGGAAGGGCGTGAGAAGTCCGCAGAGGAACCAAATAAAGTGGAAAATGAATGAACACAGTAGTCAATAAGTTCCACCGATCCAATTCCTGATTTAAACCAGTCGGGGCAACAGTAAACAATCTAAATATCCAAGATTGTTCTAAAACCTGTAGCTTATGTTCCCGATCCTCCCCTCGGGGGTCATAAGGAACACAATCTATTACCCTCCATCATAAATCAAAGAAGGTATGGTGAAATTGAATGCAATTTTTAACCATCATGCACTTATAACTTTTGTTTTGAGTCTGGATAAACGTACACATAACTGGGATTTACCAGGACGGATAGTACGCCCAATGTATTTCAAAAAACATGGACAGAGTATATATATATATGCTATATATAATGAGGCGTGAGAAGTTTGCAAATAAGAATTATATGTCTTGCCCATAGCCTGCCTATTGCTAAAGTTTACTATTTGCCGAGTGGCCAGAGGTCTTCTGCTGGTGCAGAATCCCCTGGTCCTGGGCAACTTGATGTATTGAATGTGTCAGCTTTGTTGGAGTCTACAGATCCTAATGATATTGTATCAGTGACGTGTTTAGTGACCCTGGTGTTTTTATCTGATAGACATTGGCTCCTGAAATTATTCTTCCGGAAACGACATACAATGTTTAAGGGTTGCCTGTTCCATATATTTCCTGACCTGGCTAGGGAGACCCGGCAACGCAGGAAAAAGTTTCTGATTCTGCCTCCTCATGTCTTGCAGGTTGGGGTTTGTTTTTCCTTCAGTATCCTTGCAAGTGTTTGGTAAAGCTGCAGGGTAATTCCTATGTGTTTCTTTATCTTTCACAATTATTTTCTTTTTTGAATTCTCGGAGTTCTATGGGGAGTGAATAGGTTGGGCTCCCTTCTGTGTTATTAATGGTTCTGGTTGTTATTATCCTGCTATTTTTATTGGATAAGATGTTTTATTTCCTATATTTTGGATCTCCTTTTTTTGTGGGCTAGGGGAGGGGCTCCTTTGTTTTATGTAGTTTCCTTTTTTTCTTCTTTTTTTTCCTGTGTTCTTGTATTTACTGGTTTTTGAGAGCTCCCATTTCATGCAAGTGATTTGGAACTTATAGGTTTTTTTGTTTGAAATTATAAATAATAAAATAATAAAATAATAAAATATTGGCTGGTCCTGTCTCTACATAAGTGTTTTCAATGTAATTTGCAAGTTGCATATGCAAATGCAATGTGTGCCTTCGAGTCAGGCTCTAACATAAAAGATCAGCAAACACAAGTTTGACAAGAGGAGATGGTCTGTAAATGGAGGACGGTCCACTCTGATCACACTCCCCTGTTCTACCCTTGTAACAACGAGAAAATTTAGCCCTTATGTAAGCTTGAGATATCACTTTTTTTTGGGTAGCCTCATGCTAATAACCGGCAGCGCAAATCAAATGTATGACGTTTAAATTCATCCATTGTGGAACAGAGTCTGCGAAGACTGAAAAATTGACCCAATGATAAACCCCTTTTCAAAGAGCCAGGATGGTAACTTTGATATTGAAGTAAGCTATTTCATTGAACAGGTTTTCAATAGAGAGTAGTGAGTAGATTGTCTACTGTTGCCCCGACTGGACTAAATCAGGAATTGGATTGGTGAAGCTTATTATGATTACTGTGTTCATTCATTTTTCCACTTTATTTGGTTCTTCTGCGGACTATTTGACTAATGGATCCTTCCTTCTCATGTCCTTCCTTTTGACATCACACACCATCTCTTTAAATTTGGAACCCCATTTGGCTCATGGCTGTTCAAATCTTGGTGCTGGTAGATGAGGCATCTTTTATTTGAGTGTTGAAGTAGAGCTTGGAAGATTGAACTGGGAGCTCCAAACTCAGTGCTGTGTTTGCGTGTTTTCACAGATTTATACAGACAGCTTTCCACAGCGTTTGTTTCTTCAAAAAACTGGATATCGGCAGAGTTTAACTGCAAGTTTAACATTTTGGGTTCTTTTATAGTGTTTTACACAGATGATTGTGTGTGGATATACTTTAGTAATATTTGTAACGCTAATTTAAAAAGATGATTAAAAAGGAAAGTTTTTTTGTTAAAAGAGGATTTTATTTTCATGACAAGCGTTCTGACAATTTTTTGATTAAGTGTTCTGAGTCTTATGATTGTCTGACCTCATATATTGGAGTTTTTAGTGGTGGACTTTTTTTGAGTCTAATATTGTTGCTGAATATTCATGTCCTGGCAATGTCCCAGTTTTTATACTGTTTTCTACTATTTCCTTTTTTAATTGGTCTTGTTTTATTTGATTCTCTTATGTGTCAAATATGTGTGCATATATAGTCCAAAACCATTTTACTGGCCAGTTTTTTTAAAGGAGATATTGGACATTAAGGGGTTGAACTGCAATGGTGCCAATAATGTTGACCACAACTATACGTCTTTCAAACTGCCTCTCTCTTTTGTTCTCAATGCTCCCCAAACCTTAAACTGCCCCATCCCAAAAAATAACCCCTGCAGTTGCCCCCACCCACAGAAAATACCCTCCAACTCCACCATGACTCTGCAAACTAACTCTACCCCCCAAATCTACCCCATGAACCTCACCACCCCAAAAACTACCCCCTGTAAATGTCCCACAACCCCACAATTTTCCACTGCACTCACCGCCAAACCAAAACTACCCTCAAAATCGAATCCCTACAGCAGCGTTAGCACCACCAAACTGCTTCCACTACCAACAAAATACCCCCTCCCTGCAAACTGCCCCAACACTGCAGAATGTCTTTACCCCCAAAAAGGACACTTCACAGACTCCAAAGTCTACCTCCCACATCTGTCTCGTCACCCCACAGCACTCCCTAAAAATATCTCCTCACAACTGCCATACCACCATAAAAGAATACCCCCTGCAACTGCCCCACCACTCCACAAACTGCCCCTACTTCCAAAAAAAATACCCTCTCCATCACACTAGTATCCAACAATCCTCCTCCATCCCCCCAAAAATACCACCCTACAACTGTACCATCACCTCACAAACTACTTCACCCTCCAAAAAACTCCTCCCCTCAACTGCTGCAGCACTCTGCAAACTGCTCCACCCCTAAAACTAACCCTTTGCAACTTCCCCACCGCTCTGTAAACTGCTCCCACTTCCAAGAAATACCCCCTCTACTGCTCCACCACCTTGATAGTTTTTGGAGGTGGAGAAAGTTATCACCCAGCAAACTGCCCCCACAACTGATCTACCATCTCCCAAAGCTGCTGTACTCCCCACAAACTACCCTCATACCTACCCCATTATCCTGCTACTGCCATATCCACAAAAAAATCCCACCCCTCTACAAACTAAGCCCTACCCCAAAAACTACCCCTGTAACTTCCACAGCAATCTGCAAATTGCCCTACTCCAGAAACTAACCCCTGCAACTGCTCTAACATATCTGAAAGTGCTCCTAATCCCCCAAACTACTGTCATGCAAGTGCTCCACCCCACCAAACTACCCCACCTTGCAGACCATCTAACAAAAATAAATGTCACTCGCCAACTTTACCCACACAACACATGTGCGCATAAACTTTCAAATCACACATGATGCACACTACATATACACACACACACGGGGATTACATATAATTGCCTACCTCTGATCTGCTGCATTTGAAGTTATTCAGATGTATATTTCATTTTCTTCATCATCCCTCCAGTCCAGTCCAGACACATGGGTTATGCATGCCTACCCAGCTAGAGACTGAAAACAACTGATTTGACGACGTCATAGTATAAAGGTCCTGTGCAGACCTGCTCTCACTAATATTTCTCAGTCTCCAGCAGATGGAGATTGCTGATCCGTGCAGTCTGAATGAGATGAAAGGACTTTGAAGTGTAAAGGCCCTGATTGTGCCAAGGGGCATAGGTTGGTAAACACTTCCTGCAATGCCCTGGAGTGCAAACCCCAGTCCCTCCTCTACACTCTTCTACCTACACTTCCTCTTGTATCTTTTGGAGTATGCCTTTGGTGGAGGCCTCCCACATTCTCCTCCTCCGTCATGCATCAGTACCTTAATGGGGGGGGGGGAGGGTTGGCTGGGCATGCTGACAGCTCTAAGGACCGGGACCTTTTGCCTTCTTCTCTTTCCTTGGGGATAGACACATGCTCCACGGTTATCTTGAAACTGGACTGTTGTACTTAATTTTATTCCATCATTCTTTTTTAAGTTGCCTTAAGAAACCACTAAGCTGGTTGCCAGCAGTGGTCTTTTGGAGGAGCATGAGGACTTTGTCAGCGCTGGGTAAGTGCTGCCTCTTTGTTTTCCCGGTGCGATACACGAAGAGGGTAGTTAGCTCCGTGACAATCCTCTTGGGTGGGGAGCTGCAGAGCATGAACACTGTTCTGGGGAGCAGACCAAAACTGCAGTTGCTTTGCTGCAAGATATTGTGTCATATGAGGTGACTGCTGGACTTTAGGATCTCCAGTCTCATTATTTCTACTCTGGGCAGCGATGGCTGCAGGGTCTGCAGGCAGCCATCAGGAAGCTTTCTCCTGCATGAGGTTCATTAGGGGTGCAACGGTGATTCCTTATCATTCCTCCAGCTTAGTCCTCTACCTCTGGGTTGTGCATCTCCTCCTGCAGCTTGGAGACTGGGCATGTCAAAAACGTGACATTTTTTATTTATTTATTTAGCTGTATTTAGCTGACATTACTGGATGTAGCCTGCTGGTCTCTCCCTTCAGCCCCAGTGTGTCCAGTCTCCATGCAGCAGGAGGACGTGTGAGCCCAGGGCTGGGCTCACTTGAGTAACAGATAAGGAGCATTGGCTAGAGAGGATTTATTTTAATTTAATTGGCGTTTATTTGGTTTAATTTGGGTTACCTGTAGCATAAGATTCACTAAATTGAGTTACTGTGTGTTTAAAAAAAAAAGAAAGTTAGACAGCTCTGTGCCCTTGCCAGTTCCGGTCTCTCCTTCCTCGGATTGCTTTAGCTGCTAATTTCTGGGGTCGGATCTCTCTTCCTGGACTTTTCGGAGGAGAGCTCTGTGCCTCACGATCCCCTTGCCGATGAGCCGCGGCAGCTGTCTTGTCTGGTTACAGCCGCTGAACGGCGGGAAACAGGTCCGGCGGTACTCCGCTCCTCTCTTTGCTGAGCAGGGTGTTACAGCCGTGATCGGAGCATCTCAGGAGCGGCTGTCAGAGGTATTGTGTGGGGGCAAGGGGATCAGGCCAGCAGGAGGAAGCTGCGCCGTGCCAGTGAGCAGTCGGCTCCTACGGTTTTGGCGCCATTTGCTCCATCTCGCAGCGGCCATTTTCTTAGTGTGCTTGCCGCGTGGCGGAGACAGGGGCAGGAGCTCACTGCGCAGGAAAGGATTTCTTCAGCGCTTGGCCTGACAACGTGCTTGGGAGTGCCCTTTTTATTTTTTCTTTATTGCTTTAGCGTGGGGTCTCCATGTTTGAATCTGCGTTTATTTTGCTATTTCTTTTTCTTTGGGGCTCTGATTTCAGACGTTTGTTTGGGGGTCCCTGGGATACTGAACGGGTAGCTGGATTTAGCTCCGTGTGGATTTCTTTACTATGGGACTTACCACTTTAAAAAAAAAAAATTAATAAATAACGCATTCCCCTTTTTTGTTTTCTAATTGCCATTGTTCAGTTTGCAGCAAATAAAGGTGTTTGATGGCAGCACGACCCCAGTGTGTGGTCTGCGGCACCCGCAGGGGGGCCATCGATGATTCTGGAATCTGTCGCGGCTGTGCGGCAGTTTCCACCAGCGTTGAACAGCAGATGGAGGTCAATGTAGGCCCTGCGCCTCACGGGGAATCGCCTGGAGTTGAGGGAGGGCCGTTGCTGCCCTCTGCGCCTGACATTGGCCAGGATGCTCAAGCCGAACCATCTGGGGTGCCCGCGACAGTGGCACCTGGGGCACAGCCAGGAGATTTTTGTCCGGACTTTGTTTTACTGTTACACCAGGCGTTCTGTTTGAGATGTCAGGGGAAGCTCCCGGATCCCTTGCCGCTCTCTCTGCCACTGCAGCAAGCCGGAATGGCAAGAGTTAGTGGTGAGGTCCCGAGGCCTCCCAAAAGATCCCGGCCACGAGATCCGTCGCTGTTGGATTTAGAGTGGCAGGAGACGGAGGAGGCGGAGGTCGACCTCGATCCTGGAATGGAAGAATTGGAGGAGGGAGAGATTCCGGAGCCTGAAGATCAGGTTAAGATTATTCGAGTATTCCGGAAAGACGAGCTGACGGCACTTATCACAGAATCCCTGCAAACACTACACCTCACTACGGAACAACCAGCGGTGGAAGAAACTGGCGAAGACCCTATTATTCAGGCCATCAGGGAGACCTAGATAGTATTCCCTGTACATTGAGTGGTGGACCGGATGATACAGGACGAGTGGGACCAGCCGGAAACAGGTCTGCAAGGGATAAGGACTATGAATAGACTGTATCCCTTGGCGGATAAGGACAAGGAAAAGTTTCGGTCTCCATGCGTTGATGTGGCTGTATCAGCCGTGACCAAGAAGACCATAATTCTGGTGGAAGGAAGTGCGGCCTTAAAGAATGCTCGGGATAGAAAGATAGATGGATTATTGAAACAGTCCTTTGAAGCCGACGCTTTGTCATTACAGGCTTCCATTTGTGGAGCGTGGGTGGCAAGAGCATGCCTCAGATGGTCCCAAAGGTTAAGGCAGGCATCGCAGCTGGAGCAGGACGGGCTGTCCGAGCTGGACCGCTTAGAGTCGGGGTCGGCCTTTTTGGCAGATGTTCATTACGACCTGATCAGAGCGCTAGCTAATAGCATGGCTTCTTTGGTGGCCGCCCGTAGGTCCCTCTGGTTGAGAAACTGGGCGGCCGATGGTTCCTCTTAAGTCACGCCTCAGTAAACTTCCATTTAAGGGGAAGTTGTTGTTTCGTGAAGACCTTGATAAGCTTGTGAAGGATTTAGAGGAGTCGAAAGGAGGACGACTTCCGGAGGATAAGCCTAAACTGGGTAAGGCTTCGCAGACCTTTCGGGGCCAGTCTAGAGATTTTAGAAGGTTTCGGACTTCTCGCCTAGGAGGTTTCCAGAGAGGAAGATTTGTTTCGAGAGCCCAGGGGTTTTGTGGGTTTCGCGGACCAGACAGAGGCTATTCATCAGCAACCGCGGCGACTCCTGGGAGGCCCCAATGAAGGGCGGCGGGTCCCAGTGGAAAGCCAACCGCTAGGCGGGCGACTTCGGGAGTCTCTTTCTGCCTGTACCCAGATAACATCCGATCAGTGGGTTTTGGAAGTAATTTGCGAAGGTTACGCACTAGAATTTGCAAGACCGGTTTGAGATTCCTTTGTAATGTCTCCCTGCAAGGGCCCACAGAAAACCTTGGCGGTCCGCAATACGATAAGTCGGTTGCTACATCTAGGGGCGATAGCACCAGTACCGATTGGAGATTACGGCACGGGACGATACTCAATTTATTTCGTGGTGCCAAAGAAAGACGATACTCTAGGACCTATCTTGGACCTCAAAGGGGTCAACCGGTGTATTCGGGTACCGCATTTCAGGATGGAAACGCTAAGGTCAGTAATTGTAGCGGTGCGCCAAGGGGAGTTTTTGACATCCCTCGATCTTACCGAAGCGTATTTGTACATTCCGATCAGAGCAGCTTATCAAACATTTCTGCGCTTCACCGTACCCTGGGGGCACTATCAGTTCCGAGTGTTGCCTTTCGGGTTGGCCATGGCACCGCAAACCTTCACCAAGATCATGGTGGTGGTGGCAGCGGCGTTGCAAAAGAGGGGAATTCTTGTCCACCCTTATTTGGACGATTGGTTGATTCGGGCGAAGTCCAAGGACGAGAGTGTTCAAGTCACGGACCAGGTAGTGAACTTTTTGCTAAGTCTTGGTTGGGTGGTCAATCCGGCCAAGAGCCGCTTGGTGCCGTCCCAGCATCCTCGAGTATTTGGGGATGCGGTTCGACACTCAGAATGGAGCGGTGTTTCTACCAGATCGCCGGATTCAAATCCTGTGGCAATTGGTGCGCAGGTTCAGAGCCGCGTCGGCGTGGAGTTATCTTCAGCTGTTGGGAACAATGGCGGCAACTTTGGAGGCAGTACCATGGGCCAGGTACCATATGAGACCCTTGCAGCGGGCCTTGATCCGCTGGTGGTCACATCAGGATGACTCTTTGAACAAGTGGCTTCCCTGTCCCCTCAGAGTTCGACAGGTGCTGCTCTGGTGGCTGCTACCAGGATCTTTGAAAGCCGAGATGCCTCGGGAGCAGCCGGAGTGGCTCCCATTGCTGACGGATGCAAGTCTCTCAGGATGGGGGGCGCATTGCGGGGAGCTCTTCGCGCAAGGCACTTGGTCCGTCCCAGAAAGCACATGGTCAATCAACTGGCTGGAGCTGAGGGCGGTTTTCCTCGCACTGCAGAAGTTCGAAGTGACGGTGACGGGACGGGCGGTGCGAGTGCTGTTGAACAACTCAGCGACAGTGGCATACTTCAATCGGCAAGGCGGCACGGGAAGTGCAGCCATGGAAGAAGAGGCGGCAGCACTGTTTGCTTGGGTAGAGCGTCGATTACCAGCAATTTCAGCAGCACACATTGCAGGAAAAGAAAATGTGGTGGCGAATTTTCTTAGCAGGGTTCACATGGATGCGGGGGAATGGGAGCTGCATCCGGACGTGTTCGCGCAAGTGGTTCGCAGATAGGGAATGTCAATCATGGACCTGATGGCGACGTTTCGGTCAGCAAAAGTGGATCGCTTCTTCAGCAGATGGCGAGAGCGGATGTCGGAGAGGCTCCACGCCCTGATGCAGAATTGGCCAACGACAGGTCTGCTGTATGTGTTTCCCCCGTGGGCGCTCATAGGTCGGGTAGTACAACGCATCTAGGCTCATTGGGGAAGTGTACTGCTGGTGGCTCCGGACTGGCCAAGATGTCCGTGGTATGCCGATCTTGTCTGATTGCTTGACGGGGAGCCTTGGAGGTTGCCGGCGTTGGAGAATTTGTTACTACAAGGTCCACTAACTGAATTCAAAAAAGCATGGGACCAACACAGAGGATTTCTAAAGGTAAAAAGTGGACTGTTGTAGTTGTTGATATGGAAGGACAGACTAGATAGGCCATGTGGTCTTTTTCTGGCATCATGTTTCTATGTTTCACTATGGATGCCTCAAGTAGATCGGTTCTCGCTTACGGTTTGGCCATTGAAAGGGCGAGGCTGAAGAAAAGAGGCTACTCCGCTGCGGTTATCACGACCTTGCTTCGGGCCAGGAAGATGTCTACCTCATTGACGTATGTTCGCATATGGCGCATTTTTGAGGATTGGTGCTCACATAGACAGGTGCGGGCATCTACCGACTCAGTGCCGTTGGTGCTAAGTTTTTTGCAAGAGGGTTTTGAGACGGGTCTGGCTGCCAGTTCATTAAGGGTGCAGTTGGAAGCCCTCTCTTGCTATAGAGGCAAGGTGCAAGGGGTAGTGTTAGGGTCACATGTGGATATTTTATGTTTTCTTAAGGCAGTGGCTCGACTGCGCCCCTCTTGTCGAATTGTGGTTCCGCCGTGGAATCTCAACCTGGTATTAGGGGCGTTAGCCAAAGAACCCTTTGAGCCATTACACAGGGCGTCGGTTAAAGATTTGACTCTGAAGGCGGTCTTTTTGGTAGCCATTTGTTCGGTGAGGCGCATTTCGGAACTGCAGGCGTTGTCATGTAGAGAACCGTTTTTGTCCTTTGCTAGGTAAAAGGTCGTGTTGCAGCCAGTTCCTTCCTTTTTGCCTAAAGTCGTTTCTCCTTTTCATATGAATCAGACAGTTTTCCTCCCTGTTTTAGGTTCGCTAGAGGGCGGTGCAGCGGACAGGGGGTTGCGTAGCTTGGACGTGAAGCGTGTGCTACGGCGCTATTTGAAAGTATCTGAATCTTTTCGCAAGTCGGATCACTTATTCGTCTTGTTTGGCGGTTCCCGTTAAGGAGAAGTGGCGGCGAAAGCATCTATTTCTAGATGGATTCGAGAGACAATTGCTTCTGCATATCTTCTGTGTGGGCGAGAAGTGCCAACAGGGTTGCGCGCTCACTCTACTAGGGCACAATCAACTTCATGGGCGGAGCATAGTTTGGTGCTGCCTGCGGAGATTTGTAAAGCGGCCACTTGGTCGTCGCTACATACTTTCAGCAAACACTACCGCCTGGATGTGTTGGCAGCGAAGGACGCCGTATTCGGGTCAGCGGTGTTGCAAGCTGGCTGGAAAGGTCCCTCCCAATGAGTACTGCTCTGTTACATCCCAGAGGTAGAGGACTAAGCTGGAGGAACGATAAGGAAATAGAAATTACACTTACCTGGTAATTGTTGGTCCTGGAGTGACTCCAGCTTAGTCCTCATTTCTGCCCAGGGGTTTGTCACTTAGCAGTGGAGTTCTTTGAGGAGAGAGGGGCCATTACCAGTAGGTACTGTTGTTTGCTATACTTGATTGTCCTTTCTGGTCTTTCTTTGCTATACCTAGGTATGATGAGGAAGGAAAGAGTCAGGTACAAGGAAAGGGTATTTCCATACAGAGGGAATTCCCTGGTGGGACTTGGTTAAGCTTAGTTTTTGATTAAAGTTTGATTGAATTGCATAGCTACTTTATTTGTTGCTCCTTTTGAGTTTGCTTTGTCAATAGTTCACTGGGGCTGATGGGAGAGACCAGCAGGCTACATCCAGTGATGTCACATTTTTGACATGCCCAGTCTCCAAGCTGCAGGAGGAGGTGCACAACCCAGAGGTAGAGGACTAAGCTGGAGTCACTCCAGGAACAACAATTACCAGGTAAGTGTAATTTCTATTTGGCCACTTCTGGTTCTTATGTGTCTCAGTCCAGAGGATGGACGGCTAGTTTACTTGCAGTTTCAGTTCTCTCTAATAGCATGTTTCTCTATCTCCAGGAACAAGCAGGAATGAGTCTTCACATATGGGTACGTCGGTACCAACAGAGTCTGCGCGGGAACGCTCCCCACCGTCCAATCAAAACGCTTTTGGGAGAATCCCAACGCACCTGCGTGCTGCCTTCCCGCCTTTCCCAATTGCCTCTCCTCAGTTTTTGTTTTTCCACGGAGCCGACAGGACGTCCTCCTGTCACCACAGAAAATTCTTTCTTTATGTTTCTATTTTTCTTGTGGTCGCGTCTGCCTTCCCTTGACGCACCGGTACCGCCGGTGTTTTTTTCTTTTCTTTTCCTTACTTTTGTAGGAATTTGTTTATTTTTCCTTGTTGGTGCCTGACGGCTTTCGGCCTTTTAGGCCTCCTTAGTTTCCTTCATGGAAACGCCAGCCACTAGAATATGTTTTAACTGTGGCAGTACCAAATTGGTATTAGACACCCATAATTGGTGCCTTCCATGTTTAGGACCTGAACACCATCCACTTCAGTGTTCTTCCTGTAGTATTATTTCTTCAAGATGTTTTCAGCATCGAGCTCCACTCGATGCGCAATTCCCCTCTGGCCAGAGGGCACCAGCTGCATCATCTTTCTCACAGGATCAGGTAACCAAACAAAAGTCTGTAAAGACTAGCCAGTCCTCGGGTGGTAGATCTCATATGCATTATGCAGATGGCTCCGGCCTTGCCCCTGAGGACATTTTGGCTTTAAAACTTGTGATAAGGAAGCTTATCATAGCTCAGGAAGGAGCTATAGTAAAGGTGAAGTGACTCTGAACAAGCAACCTGTCAGTTCTGGTAGAAATAAGAAAACAGAATTTTCCCATAAGACTACCAGTCCCAGAATGCACCAGGTTTCCAACAGCCATTAGAGGAGCTGAAGTGGGGAAACATGTGTTCAATCAGGAGGGCTATGAGGTAATCCCCAAGCACTCATCTCAAAGGGCAGGGCCTGATTCAGCACAGCTGCGCTCATCTAAGCAGAATAAAGGTAGAGTTTATTCTACAGAGAATTATCCTCATCCTCAGTTTCATCTGGGAGATCCTCATCCTCAGAATCAGCTTGGAGATCCTTGTCTTGGAGATCCTCAGCTTGGACATCTTCATCTGGAGGATCATCAGAAGCAGAAGCCAGAGCGGACGGACAGAGAGGGCAAGAAACCCTTTGGAAGAAAGAAGAGAAAAGCATTTGGGAGGTCTAGAGGAGTCCAGAGCAGTACGTATACTGGGAGACATTCAAAAGGCCAGCATACACCATTGGACTGGGGAAAACCAGAGGAGTGGTGCTGCAGGGCTAGGAATCTCCAGACGGTACCTGTGAGGGAGACGGCTGCAAGTGGAAGGGACCCTAAGATCCGTGCCAGAAGGTATGTGAAGAGAGATCCAGTGTCCAGGGATCTGGATTGGAAGGCTGGACATAAAAACTGGACTACATACTGGCCAGGCTATTTAGAGGGGAACTCTAACAGCAATGGAAGTTCAGGTATGAACACTGATCTGTGCCCTAACTATAACCTTGAAAGACAGCAGGGAAACAAGTATTCTCCTGAAAGTGCTCCATTGAGAAATTCCTCTGTGCCAATCAATGATATTGAACCGATGATTGTTGAGGAAGGGGGAGCGGTCTTAGATACAGGCTGTGAATATATGGATTGCTCTCTGTCTAAACTCCTTTGGTAATTTACTGTTACAAAGTACAGCAACCATCACAAAGAAATACAAACTTGTTCTTTAATCTACTCAGAAAAGCTCCTGAGTAGGATTTTGGGCCACGCAGTAGAAAGCAAGCCAGCTAAGGGGTTTCAGCTGGGTAACTGCTAGCAATTGAGCCTTACCTAATTGCTTGTGAGCTCTGAGGGAATCACTTCTGAGTCTATGTGGGAAGATATAAGAAGTTAACCTGAAAAGAACAGTTTTTCCCTTCTTTATGGGTTTTGCTTGCTGTTTGAAACACTGCTAAGAAAATATTAGCTAAAGCCTACAGAAAAGACCAGTTTGTTACCAACCAGGTCTTTATTCTTTTGCTTTGATTGCCTGACAAGTTCATCTGTTTTCCTGATTTTGTTTTTCTAAGTTTAACACTGAAAGCAAGTATCCTGTTTTATGTGCTACCAAGCATATCTGTGTTGGGAGAAATAACCCCATAAATAAATATCTTATTGGCTTTACACTTGAGCACAACTAAATTATTGTGAGCAGCTGTGTCTGGTGTGAATGAACTGCATTGCCCACAATCCCTTGCCAATCATATAGATATATGCACTTGCCAAGACTGTGAAGATTCTCACCCAGGCAGCCGTCTGACAAACTCCGGCGGGAGTTTTCTACCTCCAAAGTATCAACGGGGTTTCAGGTTGTTCCCGGGGTTTTTACCTCGGTGAACATTCCTGAGCCATGCTCGGTGGTGGTATCCGCTTTGAGCGGTGCCGGTACCCCGGCATCGGCACTGGTGTTGGATGAACCATTCCACACCGATGATCGCAGTCGAGCGCTCTCGGTATCGTTGGTGCCGCCAGAGCCGCTACCGACCGATCTTCCAGCATCGGTATCGATCCTGGGGCCGATGTTGGTATCCACGTCGGTACCCTCCAGATATGCATCGATAGACTCGCTTCTCTCGATGCTGAGTCTAGAATCGATCTCTAGTCTGGATGACTGGGTACCGACTCATCTCGGTACCGATTTTAAACGGTACCAAAGACATTCTACCGATCAAGGTCTGCCACATTCGGTTTCCTCAGTACCGATAGTGTTATCACAGACTGATCTTCATGAATCGGTATCAACGATGGTACCGGTCCCGGTATCGGTCCTGGTACCGGTATCGACATCAGCATCGGTGTCGGTACCGTCCATGTTCTGTTCATCTGGATCGCTTCCTTCCATACCCAGTCTGGAATCGACCCTAACATGGACGATTTGCTACCGACAGATTGCGGTGCCGGTTTTCAACGGTACTGACAGCTATCTTTTGTAGATCCACCAATGCTCCACCCCTCCAGATTTTCTGTTCTAGATAATCTGAATGAACCGGTGGTTGTTGGAGCTAGTTCTTCAACAGATCTAGCTCTTTCTCCTCTTTCTCAAGGACTCCCCTCTGGGGAGATTTCTTTTCAAGCTTTCCTGCTTGATATGGCAAGGTTACTTGCCATTCCTATACCTGGTCTAGATCCTGCATCAGGGGTTCCAGAACCTCTGCTGATCTCTGGCAGTCCAAAGGAAGTCATTATGTTTCCTTTGCATCAAACCTTGCAGGATCTACTATTTAGAATGTGGGAAACTCCTTTAACGGTGTCCTCACCTTCTAGGGCAACTGATCTTTTATACAGGGTGCCCCCTACTCCAGGTTTTCAAAAGCCTCAGCTCCCTCATCATTCTCTTGTTGTAGAATCAGCAATGAGGCATATTAAGAGTACTAAGAAACACTCTTCTTATCCTCCAGGTCGTGAGGCTAGAACTTTAGATGCCTTTGAGCGTCAAACTTTCCAGGCATCCATGTTTTCAGCCAGAATTCTCTCATATATTTAATATATGGGATTATCTCTTGAGGAGGTCACAAAAGATTTACTACTTTTGACCCCTTTTCTCCAAGAACCTAAAAGAGCAGATTTTTCTATACTACTCAATCATGCTCAAAATATTTCTAGATTCCTTACTCGTGCTTCCCTTGACTCTTTTGAGTCTGTTAGCAGAACTTCTGCTATAGCCATAGGAGCACGACGTACAGCTTGGCTCCAAGCTTCAGACTTGGACAAATTCGTATGAGATACACTGGGAAACACTCCTTGCACTGGAGAAAATCTCTTCAACAAAGAGACTTTACTCCAAGCTGCTCAGTTAACTACTGACACTATTGCTTTCAGAGGCTTGTCTACGCCTTCCTCTGTCCCAGTTTCTAGAACATCTTCTGGCAGGCTTTGTGGCCTCAAGGGGAGAAGATTTCATCCATCTTCTACCCATCATACAGATGTTCCCAGACAGGGGAAACATCCAAACAGGCTGAGGAAACCACAACCTCAACAGCTTCAGCAAACCCAGCAGCCGCAGGGTTGCTGATAGACTCTTCACTGCTTCTTCTTCCTCTTTGAGGTTCAGAACCTGTAGTTTGCTTCTTCCCTTTACAGACATCTACAGTGGTTCCATCCTAGTTTTTACACATGTATCTCTTGAGAGAACATTTTGACTTTTAGCTCATAGAGCTTCTTTAGATCCTTATGTTGTACAGGTACTAAAGTTATGCCTCTTCCTTTCAGGTACAGAGGAGTCACAGTTGTCAATGAGGTTCCTATACCTTTACCTTTGACTCTTCTCCTGTATCAACAATTTCTCATATTACTTAACAGAGCTTTACTCCACCGTAAGTCTCTTTTTTCAACCCTGTCCCTCTTACTAAGTCATTTCGTCTGTAAGAGTGCTACCACTCAACTGGAGGCTTTTCAATAAGCCCCTAAGTTCTCTCTCAGAGTTGTCTTCCCCCCTGCTGTTTTTGCTGGCAGCTTCTCAGATGATAACGGAGTCTTTCTACTCCTACTCAAGTCTGTATGTCTTTCAATCTTCTCATAAGATTTCGTCTGCTGCCCAGCAATAGTTAGAACTGCAGGGGCTCTTAGTGGTTACACCACTGGCTTGCTGACCAAGAAACTAGAGTTTGTTCTCCAGTTTCAATTTTTCCTGGTCTTACTACTAAGTCCCAGACAGTCTACAGCCTTTCCTGGCCATTGTTGCAGACACTTCTCCTCACCTTCTATTCTTGGCCTTCCCCAATCCTTGGGCTTGACAGAATAGTTCAGGATATATACTGGCTCTTAAATAGCCAGTTTTTTCTTCTAAATGACCTGCAACATGCTCTCTGCATCTCTACAGAGCAGCTCTTCACTATGGGGCCTTGTTAGAGAGCATATAATTCTAGATGATTAGGAAGGGCTTTACCTAGTTATGTTGACTGGGTTCCCCTGCCCTTACCATTTTCCATTAAAATCTTCTTAAATAAAGGACACAGACCTTTAATTAAGCGAAGACCTGGACAATCATCCAATTCCCTGGATTGGTTCACATCTCTAGTGCACCCCTCCACCAGGGATGTATGTTTTCTTTCAGTACAGCCAGTCCATGTCTGCTATTTCCTTCCATCTTCAATTCTTCATAGCAGAATTCATATTCATCACCAGAATGCACCATATCCTGTTGCCCTCATAAAGGGTAAATATGGTATTTCTTTCATGGCATCTTTTTCTCCAGCTGCCTGCTGGAGTTATGGAAGGATTCAGACTTATTGTCTGCATATCAACAACATCCTCTGCAATTTTCATGTAGGTTTCCATTCCTGGTTATTTAAGGGCAAGAGTTCTTACAGGACTCTGAGCTTCCTCTTATCAGTGAGGGAACTCCCTTTGCGTTCCTACTCATAACCAGTAGCAATGGATTCTCTAAAGGTTCCCTCAATCAGGTAATACCCTCTTGTTGTTAGTGGAATCTTCTCTCACCGCATACCTCATGACAGGACATGGGTATTGTCATGGTCCAGGGCAGAATAGACCAGAGGAAATGCAGGAAAATGCTCGGGGGAGTTTTAAAAGGCACACTGAGAAGCACATGGCTAGGGGTTGCCATGAGCAACAAAGGAAAACACAAGCTCATGCTGCAGCAAAACACCCAGAGAGAGCATTACGTAAGGGCTCATTAGTAAGGCAGAAACAGCTGCAGGAAGTTAGCCCAATGGAAGTCTCAAGCTATGACGCAGTTAAAATAGGGCCAGCTTTGAGCACAGAAGGAAGGAGGAAGGAGAGAACCAGCAGATACACGAGGAGCACAACAGGAAGCTCAGCTAAAGGCACGAGGAAAGAAGGAAGTTACTACACCAGCCCAGAAGCAGTTGACAGAACTGTAGGATATAGAAAGACTGCAACTAGCAGAAAAGCCATTTCCAGAAACCAAGGCAGAGGAAGGGATAGAGAGAGATCCCAGGAGCCATACCGGAGTGTTTCTGAAAAAGAATCTATCTGCTCTGAAGGAGAGTTTGCCTCAGAAGAATTCTCTCAGGTCAGTGTTTTAAACCAGGGCTACAATAAGGAAAAGCCTGGCTGTGAGCTGACGAGAATTGCTTATAGCAAACCGAGGGAGAGAGAGATAGATAACAGGCTTAGCAGTCACATTTCTAAGCAAACAAACCGACGCTGGGCTGGGAAGCACCCTGGTGAATGGAATAGAGGGGCACTGGAATTTCTGTCTAGAGATCTGAGAGGGAAAGATCCTGTGAGGGCAGAAGCCAGACTCTATGGTAACCAGCCTTTCCTCACTGATAGAAATGAGAGCAGCTTCAGCTATGAAGAAAGAGAGTTAAATGATTGCCAGAGAAGTTACAGCCCTGAGCAAGTTTGCACAGAAGAAAGTCCTGAAGATATGGATTATGAATGTTGTGCTGATACTGATAATTGCTCTAGAATGGACTGTACACTAGTTCTTTCAGATGCTATAACCTCTTTTTGCTGAAGTGCCGTTCCCATTGAAATCTGTGCAGGTGGCACTGATTTCAACAGCACAGTTCTTCTGAAAAGTAAGAAAACTGTTTTCCTGTTTTGTTTGTTTAAGCTGAAGAGAAGCATTTTTGTTATCCTTACTGATCCTTTTGTGTTACCAGAAAAATATGGTTTATTTCCTTTTTGTAACATTGATGCAAGAATTCTCCCGGGACGGGAAATAAAACCTCTTGAAAGCTTAGTCACTCGCGCACAACTACTTTCTTATTGACTGGCTATTGGGACACACAAACCCAGGGGACATTATAAAGTCCCTGCTTGAAATAAGAGGACCCCACTGCACATCTCCAGCCTTCCACCACAGGGGCCTGGGGAGTCGGTGACAGTATGTGTATGTATATATATATATATATATATATATGCAGGTCTGTGCTCATCTATCTATCTATCTATATATTATACATATATGTATATGTAGATTCACACAGACAGATATATCTGTACTTGCCTATCTAGATATCCACATCTTAATAGGATAGTATGTACATGTTTGTCTATATACTATTCTTTATCTGTCTGACTAAATGTATCGGTATATACTCATATATATCCATATATTTCCCTATGGGCCCGTCAGATAGTCTCTATCCCTTTCTATGCTGTTCCAGCATACTAGGGATCCCCATGAACAACCACTACTCGTGGTAGTTAGGGGGCTTTTGCACCATGACCTTCACTTTTGGTACACCTAAAGCCCTCCATATCCTCTCTATTACCTATGTAATTTTGAATACAAAGGACCTTCTGAACCTTCAGAAAATGAGAGGCTACTATGCCTCATGTTCCTGTCCTTTTTCTTCTTGAATATAGGAGGCTTCACAGCTCTTTCTCCCATGGGAACTATGTCCTTTTTAGGTCAACAGAGCTTCACTCTTATCCATCTATGGACTTTCGCATCTCCCGCAAACGTCCTGCCTATTAAAACCACCCCAGTTCCACTGGGCTTTCTTCTCACCCTAAGGGTTCTGTCTCAACCTGTTTTTGTACAGTGTATCTACCTCTCCTTTCATTGAGGTACTCTCTGAAGATATTTTCCTGGTTCATATTACCAATTTCATATGAACCCCCATAAAACCCTTGCATTCCACCAGTTGAGGTCCATATGGGTTATTGCTTCAATGTTTTCACTAGATAGCACTTGTCCAGAGACTCCTTTCCAGGTGTCCTGTTTGGTCCAGCTGTTCCACAGCACATCTTTTTAGTTCAACTCCTACCCTCCATCCCTAGGATGCCTGACGTTCTGTAGAATAGCATGGCTCTCAGCTTCGCAACATGCTGAGACTCCCCCAGGCATCTTAGCTTGGGAGTCCCCATATGTGAAGACTCATTCCTGCTTGTTCGTGGAGATAGCACAGTTACTTACCTGTAACAGGTGATCTCTGGGAACAGCAGGAATAAGTCTTCACAACCCACCCACCTCCCCTAGGAGTTGTATTTCTCTATTTCTATCTCTCTCTCTCTCTCTCTCTTTGTCTCAGCTTTCAAACTTAACTGAGGAGAGGCAGTTGGGAAAGGCAGGAAGGCAGCACACAGGCGTGTTGGGATGCTCCCTAAAGCGTTTTGATTGGACGCTGGGGAGCGTTCCCGCGCAGACTCCGTCGGTACCGAGGTACCCATATGTGAAGACGTATTCCTGCTGTTCCCAGAGATCACCTGTTACAGGTAAGTAACTGTGCTTTATCGGTTAGATTTTCTGCTAGGTCTTGTTTGTACAGTGCCTTGTGAAAATATTCATCCCCTCGGTGTTTGTCCTGTTTTGTCACATTACAACCTGGAATTAAAATGGAAATTTGGGGGTTAGCACCATGTGATTTACACAACATGCCTACCACTTTGAAGGTGCAATATATCCTTTATTGTGACATAAATAATAATTAAGACAAAATAAAAACAGAAATCGTGAGTGTGCATAGATATTCCCCCCCCCCCTAAAAGTCAATACTTTGTAGAGACACCTTTTGCTGCAATTACAGCTGCATGTCTCTTGGGTTATGTCTCTATTAGCTTAGCACATCTAGCCACTGGGATTTTCACCCATTCCTCGAGGCAAAACTGCTCCAACTCCTTCAAGTTAGATGGTTTGCATTGGTGTACAGCAATCTTCAAGTCATGCCACAGATTCTCAATTGGATTGAGATCTGGGCTTTGACTAGGCCATTCCAAGACATTTAAATGTTTCCCTTTAAACCACTCCAGTGTAGCTTTAGCAGTATGTTTACGGTAATTGTCCTGCTGGAAGGTGAACTTTCGTCCCAGTCTCAAATCTCTGGCAGACTGAAACAAGTTTTCCTCAAGAATTGCCCTGCATTTAGTGCCATCCATCGTTCCTTCAATCCTGACCAGTTTTCCTGTCCCTGCCGATGAAAAACATCCCTACAGCATGATGCTGCCACTACCATGTTTCACTGTGGGAATGGTGTTCTCGGGGTGATGGGAAGAGTTGGGTTTGCACCACACATGACGTTACCCATGATGGCCAAAAGGTTCAATTTTCTTCTCATCTGACATATGTTTGGGGGTTCCGCCAAATGCTGTTTTGCAAACTCCAAACATGTTTTCTTATTTCTTTCTTTAAGCAACGGCTTTTTTCTGTCCACTTTTCCATAAAGTCCTGCTCTGTAGAGTGTATGGCTTAAAGTGGTCCTATGGACTGATACTCCTTTCTCTGCTGTGGATCTTTGCAGCTCCTTCAGTGCTATCCTTGGTATCTTTGTGGCATCTCTGATTAATGCTGTCCTTGCTCGGTCTGTTGAGGTTTGGTGGGCTGCCTTCTCTTGTCAGGTTTGTAGTGGTGCCATATTCTTTCCATTTTGTTATAATGCTAACCCAAAGAATCAGACTCTTTGACCTACGGTGCCTTGTGAAAGTATTCATCCCCTCAGTTTTCGTCCTGTTTTGTCGCATTACAACCTGGAATGAAAATGGAGGTTCATTTGGTTGTTAGGTAATGGACCTAACAATATAGTCCAAATTGGTGAAGTGGAATGACAATAAAATACCTTGTATATATTAAAAAAAAAACTGAAAAGTTCTGAGTGTATATGTATTCATCCCTTTTGCTATGAAACCTTAAATAAGATCTTGTCCAACCAATTAACTTCAGAAGTCACATAATTAGTTGATTAAGGTCCTTCTGTGTGCAGTGTCCCACCCCACCTCCTACAGACCAGTAGCGAGCCTCTCACTCACCGCAAAAATAATTGAGAAGATAGTACAACGTCAGCTTCAAGAACACCTAGACGTCAACAACATACTGGACCCGCAGCAACACGGATTCCGACCATTACATGGGGTCAAGACCCTCATGACCACACTGATGAACACCCTCATCATAGGAACCCAAAAGAAACACTCAGGATTCATCCTAATCTTCCTGGACATATCAGCGGCCTTCGACACCATCTCCCACAATACCCTTATCCACAGACTCCAAACAATTGGGATCAAAGATACTGTACTCCAATGGTTCAAGTCCTATCTAACCAACCGACAGCAACTAATCCGCACCAAAAACTCAACCTCGCCCCCCTTCCAGCAACATCAAGGAGTACCGCAAGGATCCACATTATCAGCCATGCTTTTCAACATCTACCTCCGTCCACTCTGTTCAGTCATACGCACTCACAATGTCCACTTCCACATATGCGCCGACGATATAATGCTCTACGCCCCAATTACAACCACAGACCCGACAAATGACCAGCTGTCAACCTGCTTCACTGACGTATCCAACTGACTACAAGAGAACAACTTATCCATTAACATAAAGAAGACCGAGGCTCTTATAGTGACAAAAGACCCAGACTTCAAACCACCCACTCACATCACCATGGGAACCACGCAAATCCAAATACAACCACACATAAGATATCTCGGCATTATCATTGACCAAGCCCTAACCCTTAAGCAGCAAATCAACAAGACCACTCAAACAGTATTCCACAAGGCAAAAACGGTACAACGTCTCCGACCTCTCCTCGAACCACAGGACTTCAGGACAGTAATGCAAGCTCTGACACTCCCTCATCTAGACTACTGCAACATAATCTACCATGGCCTACCTGCCACACAAACCAATCCTCTCCGAATTGCCCTAAACACCACGGCGAAAATAATTCACAATGCAAAGAAAAGGGACCACATCACCCCAATTCTGAGGGACCTCCATATTCTCCCCATCGAAGCAAGAATCAAATACAAAGCTCTTCTACTCACCCACAAAACCATCCACCAAACACAAGGCACCCCACTCTGCTCCCTACTACCTCGACCAACCCACAGCAGAACGACCAGACAATCCTCCAACAGCTCCATTGCAGTCCCCCACAAAAGGACCAAGGCAACACAACGGACCTGCAACAGAGCCTTTGAACTCTATGCCCCATCCCTCTGGAACTCTCTACCAAACCACATCAGGAACAACGGTGATCTCCCATCATTCAAAAAGCAGCTAAAAACCGTCCTATTCCAAGAACATCTCTGAATAGGAACCCCCCTATTTTTCTCAAAAGCTCCAGACCAGTAACTATGCTACCCTGTCAGTCTCTATGTCCATCCCAAAATCATCAATGTTGAACCCCCGGTGATGGGCCCCCCCCACCATTGATTCCCCCCCCCCCCTTTGTTATATGTCCCACCGCTTTGACCCGGTGAAAAGCGGGATATAAATACAGTTAAATAAATAAATAAATAAATGATATACCTGTTCTGAAAGGCCCCTGACTCTGCAACACCATTCAGTGATCCAAATAGTATCAATAAATCCCAAGACATCTAAAATATTATAAAAATAACCAAGTGTTAATGCAAAATTCGTAGCATAATTACACACCACACCTCATGATACCAATGTATACCGCCATACCACACACAGACTATTGTATATAGATATAAAAAGTTTATTGTATATAGTTGTAACAAGTTAAATGTACATAGTTTCAAAGTTTAATGTAAACGTTGCTGAGATGTTTTGATGTTTCAGGTAAACCACCCTTGTTCTCAGGAAGGGGCGGTATATAAAAGCTTGTTAAATAAATAAGCAAGTAGCACTCCAAACAGGTTAGAGACAAAGTTGTGGAGAAGTACAGATCAGGGTTGGGTTATAAATAAATATCAAAACTTCTGAATATCCCATATAAACACAGAGACATAGCCAATGACCCTGAAGCATTCCCGGAGTTATGGATCAAGACCATCCACACAGCCTCAGCAGTCCCAACTAACCCACATCACAAACCCAACAAAATCCCAAAAAACCCATGGTACGCACCGGAACTCCAGAGAATCAAAACTGACTTACGGAAACTGGACAGGAAATGACGTAAATCCAAACACCCCTCAGACTGCAACCTCTATATGAATCTTCTAGACAACTACAAAAACTCAAGAGACAATGCAAAAAAAATAGTACTACTCAAAACTAATCAACTCATCCCTCAACCGCCCAAGAGAACTCTTCAGTATTGTAAAACAGCTTTCCAAGCATCCAATCAAGCCTACCTCAGGAAACTCAATCAACCCTCAACAATTGGTAGACTACTACAAACAACTACAACAACAACACCAAATGCAAGATCTCCCCTCGCCCCAGTCATCCACTACTACGCCACCCTGGTTGACCTTCCACCTAATAAGCACAACCTACATTGAAACCATCATCTCTTCATTCAGCACCACCACCTCCACCCTTGACCCATGTCCAGTAACCTGGATCAAGGCAACAAAAGCAGAGCTCAGCCCCATCATCACTAAATTCATCCAAACATCCCTTACCCAAGGACTTATGCTCAGCACCCTCAAGTCTGTCTCTATCTGCCCAATCCTCAAAAAAAACAATCTCGACCCAATGGACCCCACGGACCCCACCTCATAGAGACCCATCGTCAGCCTCCCTCTTTTAGCCAAGATCATGGAAAAAGTAGTATGCCAACAACTCCAGGATCACATTGAAACCAGTGCCCCACTTGACCCCCAACAACACAGTCTCCACCCTCACCACGGACTTGAAACCCTCCTCCTCCCAAGCTCATCCAAAGCATCCAGTCAACACATCAAGGATTTATCCTAGTTTTCCTCGATCTTTCAGTGGCATTCGACTCAGTAAGCCACACCATCCTCCTCCAACACCTCCAATCAGTCGGAATCCAGAACACAGTACTGAACTGGTTCCAGTCCTTCCTGTCCAAATGCCAACAGCAAATCAAACCCAATGTGTCCCACAGGGTTCCACCCTCTCTGCCCTGCTTTTCAACATAAACCTACAGCCACTCTGCTTGATTATTAAGTCCCACTACCTACACTACCACCTTTATGCTGATGACATCCTTATCTATACCATCTTCGATCCCAAATAACCCACCTTCACAGAGTTACAGCTTTGCTTCTCCAAAATCTCACAATGGCTCACAAATAACCACTTCTCCATCAACTACAAAAAAACCTGAAGCCCTCTTCATCACCAAAGACATCCCTGCTGTTACCATAATCCTAAACAACACTCACATCAAAGTACAACAAGAAATAAAATACCTCAGTATCACTCTGGACCACAACCTCGCCTTCAAACAACAAGTGAAGAAAACAGTGAACTCAGTCTTCTATAAGATCTGCACCATTCAGTACCTCTGCCCAATCCTAGACCCCCAGACTTCAGATCAGCACTATAAGCAGCAATCCTTCCAATCCTCGGCTACTGCAACTCCATTTACCAAGGTCTCTCACAATCAACCATCTTCCCACTACATACAGCCCTCTGTACCGTCGCATGCACCCTTTTGGCAGCTCCTAAACCATGAACACATAACCCCCATCCTCGGGCATCTCCGCTGGCTTCCCCTCAACAGTCGCATCAAATAGAAAACATTGATGATGACCTACAAAACACTTCTGGGTCTCTCCTCCGCACACCTTCTCAGCCTTCTCCACCCTTTCCAACCAGAGCCAGTATACCAGCAACAACCCGATCATCCCCCACTCAAAACCTAAGAGCACCCAGCAAGCCTGCGCAAGAGCATTTGAACTTTATGCACTTACTCTATGGAACTCTCTCCCTGCCACCATCAGGTGCATCAAAGATCTCTCATCATTCAGGAAGCACCTGAAAACTCATCTATTTATTGAACACTATGGAACTGGAACTTAACCATACCCACCCACACACCCCAACAAAAGCATACCAATGTATATAGTTAAGTATTTGTATAAACCAGTTCATAACCAAGTTATTTATTCATAGTTCATATATGTTTACTCCACGTTTTTTTGTATCCTTCAGTTGATTGTAAACCGTTTTGACCCGGTGAAAAGCAGTGTAAAAGCACAGCTAAATAAATCAATCAACAGCAGCCCACAAAAATACACAAACACACACAAAACAGAGATATACCCATATAGACAAAACAGATAAACATACAAAACAGAGAGATACACAGATTCAAGACACACAGATATAAATGGATGGATGCATATACACAGGCAATACAGATATAGAAGGATATGTGCATGCTTTGCTCACTTGTTCTGTTTCTAATAGTTTAACGTTTCTCCTGTCAATCAGTTTCAAGACTTGTTTTTGTGCCATTGAAATGAAAAGACATCAGACAATGAAACTTGCGTTTCCATAAAACAGCAATGCCTGGATGAGATCAGAGTAGGAA
Organism: Ichthyophis bannanicus; assembly: GCA_033557465.1. Taxonomy (NCBI): domain Eukaryota; kingdom Metazoa; phylum Chordata; class Amphibia; order Gymnophiona; family Ichthyophiidae; genus Ichthyophis; species Ichthyophis bannanicus. The sequence goes on along the minus strand of CM066032.1, from coordinate 1,253,641,216 downwards.
GTAGTACAAGAGATGTGCTAGTAATTCCCCTCAGTCATGTCTCAGTAGAGTGGTGGTTTGACTGGTTACAGGAAGCATGCTTTTCCAAGATAATGAATTTGGTACCTTGGGGAAGCAATTGATATTTTAGCTGGTGATTTATCAGCTCAGGAAATTTTGCTTGCACTCAGATTAGAACCTTTGAGTATGAAGGACAGTCTTGGGGGCATGTTTACTAAAAAGCCGTGAATAGTGCAGGGCAAATGCATGGTTAGTGCGCAAATATACTGCAGAAAGGGTGTAGTGGCCGCAGTAGGGATGCATGACTCTGCTAGGTGCGTCTCTAGCGCTGTAGTAGGGTACACGTGCCCGTACGCATACATGAAGGTATTCACTACGAGTGTCTTGCTATTGCGTGCTACAAGTTTAATATTATGGCCAGCATTAAGCCACCAAATCCCTGCAGAGATATCAGACAGAAATTCTTAGGCTCCTACCCCACTAATAGGGCATCTAATAAGTGGCCATTGAAGGACTGACTGAGGACTAGACACATTACACTGCACACAGCTCAGACCAATGGGCCAAAGTACAAGGGGGTGGGGGGACATGTACATCAGGGATGCAAACACATGCAGAGACACCATGCTATGGTCCTCTCTGGGGGGGATAGGTTGCAAATGTAGCATCTGAATAAACCAGGACCCCATAAGGGTACAGGCAGGGTGTCAACAATGGTTGCCATGTGAAATGACTGTATGAACCCTTCTTACCCTGAGGTACCCAGGGTGCCTGATTACCTAAGCAACAATGGAAGGTTGCCAGGCCTCTGGTGTGGGAGGGGGTTCTGGCACAGTACTATTACTAGTAAGGAGTGCTAGCCCTATGAGGGAGAAGGGGGGTGGGGGAGGCGCTAGAGTGGATCTGCAGGCTCAACACAAATACATTCATGTGCTGCAGGCCCTGTTGTGTGCTCTACAGCTGTGGCAGACACACCATGCTGCCCGTCTGATACCAGTGCCCTAAGTGAGCACCTAGTTCACTTCTAGACGTTGCCATCAGGGCATTAAACTGCTTGACATTTGCACCTTGGCTGTGCATTGCCAATATGCTAGCAAGGTAACTACTGCACCCATGCAAGCCTCTTGCACAATTGCCCCACTACTACTGCCCACTCTTCACCCCACCGCTGCCCTAACCTCACTTATTCATGCGCTGCTCTGGTAGTGCGGTATTTTTAGCATGGGAGCCTTCTCGCCTCATCGCTACTGTGTGGCCAAAATGCATGTTAGCCCCGTGCTCCTGCCTACTTCACTTTACTAGAATGCCCCCTTAGACTTGCAAAGTGAGTGGCATAATTCCTCCTCATTCCTCTCACCGTCTCTTTGTTCTCCCTTATCCATTTACCATACTCCCTTTCCTTCTGGCATGGTGCCTGCTGATGATGCCTGTGAGCTATCTGTTACTCTAACAGCTTCTGGCATTACAAGATAAGTACTAATGTGCTCCTTAATCTTGTAATTATGCAGGCTAGGAATGGAGTGATGCAGCTGCACACCCAGCATCTCATTCCACTTCTCAAGGCAAAGACAGAGATCAGAAAACAGACTGTCAACTAGGCTGGTGTTTGGTTTCATTTGTTCCGTTTTGTTGGATTGTTTTAATGTTTTTAACTGCTGAGTCTGCCTCTATACTGGGGGTGTCAAACTGCAGTCCTGGAAGGCCACAAACCAGTCCGGTGTTCAGAACATCCCTAATGAATATGCATAAGTCATATTCACATGTAATGCTTCATTGTATGTAAACATATTTCATCAGTATTCATTAGGGACATCCAAAAACCAAGCTGGTTTGTGGCCCTCCAGGCTGGAGTTTGACACCCCTTCTCTACACTATTTTAGGAAGCCTGTTTTTGACTGTCAAAACAGGCAGTATGTTTAGATAAATAACTAGACTATCCTTTCATTGTGTCCCAAGACTGGCCATGAGGCTCAGAGGTTGGGACTTTAGGCCAAAAGAAGCCTTCAGTTTTGCTGAGCAACCACTTGCCCTATCTGACTTTTCAAGTAAAGTGAAAAAGATGCTACATGATGCCCAGTTTTAAGATGTTGCTAGGGATGCTTTTGTCTGGAATTTCAATATTGTGCCTTGGCCCTCACCACCTTCCTTGAGGTGTTCCAGTATATATCCATTGCCCCTCCAACTTTGTACCCGGAATTCTTGTTCTAGAACTTCCTCCTGCACTGAGAAATACTGGTCTTTTTGAGTAGCATTTACAATTTTGAGATGATTGAATAAGAGTTTGAATTCTCTACAGGCGCAGGGCAGCTCTTCTTTCACTCTTTGAATCAAAACGTTTAGTCATTAGGACCATTGAAAAGATGAGAGCTCTCATTTTTGTTATACATATAGTAATTAAATTATACTTGTGCCGGGGCTTTTTTGAGGGGGTATGTGGTAGTACCGAGTACAAGCACCTTTTTCATTGCCTGCAAAAATTGATTCATGGTCCTTATGTATTAATGAAAGAGCCCTGCGTATGAGTACCGGCAGCTTTTTTCCTAGGAAATATGAACTGCTTGTGCCTGCTTATTTTGTTCTTTGTGGCACTATGGAAAAAAACTTTTGAAAAAATGCAGAAATAACTTATAGAGAATGGCTATATAAAAGGCACTTTACAGAGCAATTTCCAATGGGAAAAAAAACATTTTACTTATGTAAATTGGCTGTCTGAAGATCTCACAACCTTTGAGCAGGTAATAGTGCATGTATACTTTTTCCAACATATTTTCTTTTATACATATTTAATGGTGGTATTGCTGGGCACAGGGATTAAAACCGTGCACATAATTTTGTATATTTCAAAGTACTACTACTATTACTACTACTGAACATTTGTATAGTGCTGTAAGACGTACGCAGTGTTGCACAGATACATGTAAAAGATGGTCCCTGCTCATCAGAGCTTACAATCTAGTCAAGACGGACAACACAGTAGCTGTAGACACAGGATACAGCTAGGGGGAACGGTAAGGAAACACAAAGATCAGGTGAGTGAAGATCCGAAAGTGGCAGCAAAGAGGTGAGTTTTCATCCTAGAATTGAAAAGGGTCAGAGAAGGCGCCTGACGTACAGACAGGTAGTTTGTTCCATGCATAAGGAGAAGCAAAGTAAAAGGAGCAAAGTCTGGAATTAGCAATAGAAGAGACGGGCAGAAGTATTCATGTTGTTTTGGTTGGAAAAAGTAACTCTACAAAAAGAACATGCAAGCATCTGCAGGGACTTTTTCAAAGGCAATTTTGAAAAAAGTCCATGGCTAAAAAGTACCCACCGACTTTTGCACCGATACAGGCAGTATGAAAATTGTTCCCAGCCGGTTCAGCAGTGACTTGATGAAGGATGGAAGCATAGAAAATGACCAGTTCAAAAAAGCGCAGACTCTTACATCATCAGCTGGTAGCAAGAAACAAGTTGTATCAATGAATGACCATACACCAATCAAAGATCGTGCAGATGGATTTCTTCCTTTCTTCAGCCAAAACACTTTTTTAATATAGTGATTTTTTTCATAATTTACATTAATTTTTAGGATATATTTATGTAGATTATGAGAAGAGTAACTATACAGAGTTTTGGCTGAAGAAAGAAAGAAAGAGAAATCCATTCGCATGATCTTTGATTGGTGCATGGTCATTCATTGATACAACTTGTTTCCAAGCATTGAAACTGATGGCAGATAAAGACCATGCAGCCTATCCAGTCTGCCCATCACATCGACTACTACACTCTCAATACCCTCCTCTCCCTCATTCTATGTGCTTATTTCATGGTTTCTTGAATTCGGAGGAAGGGATTGTAGAGCTTAGTAATTAGTATGGATGGGCAGACTGGGTAGGCCATATGGTCTTTATCTGCTATCATTTTCTGTGTTTCAGATCAAATTGTCCTCTTCACCACCACCACCACTGGGATGCTGTTCCACGAATCCACTACCCTTTCCAAAAAAGAATGTTTGCTTAAATTACTCCTGAGTCTATCTCTCTTTGCACCTTCATCCTATGATTAGTTACTCTTCAACATATGTTATTTGTAATGTAGTTACCCTGTTACAATATAACAGAAATGTACAGTTTTAAGTTCAGTGTTGATTGTCTTCACTGCACAGTTATTGTTACATGTAAACCGCGCTGATGATGAATAGCGCGGTATATAAGAAAAATAAATAAGTAAATAAATAAAGCTCGCTCTCATTTCCAAGAGACATTTAAATGACTGTTATATTGCTCCTATCTCATCTTTGCTACCAATATGCATACATATATATATATATAGAGAGAGAGATCTCTAAATCTGTCCCCATATCTTTATCTTTATTAACAAGGCTTGATTATATGCCCAAGCATAAGCGTCAGGGCGGTGCACAATAAAACACAGGCTGCAGTGAGAGAGAAAGAGAAAAGGGAATGCCATTAATCTGATAGGCAATAAATAGGTAGAGAGTAAATAGAGAAAGAGGCAAAGAGACAGGAGTAGAAACTCCAGTTATCAATAGGGAATGGGAAAGGGGTGGGGGGAGAAAATCATACATGTGACACTCAATGTAAAAGACTGGAAAGCCCCCATCTCGCTGCTGGACTGCTGTCTGCATCTTAGTTTTAAGTTTGTGTTTAGATCTTTACGTTCTTTACTTACTTAGGGTTGCTATGGATATTTATACTAATAAAACTGTACCTAATACGTTTAATATACCTTGTTCACCTGAAGCTTAATTAATCTCAGGTCCTTAGTGTATGACTGATTTGGGTAATGAGCTTCACCTGAAAGCACCTCCTGTCTTTTAAGATGTGTAAGTACCTATAAAGCTACGATTATCCCAGGGGTGGGTGGGTGTTGGGGAGGGAGGGAGGGAAATAACACTTATTAAAAGAGGGCTGCTACACAGTACCCTGTCTTGTGCTGCTGAGGTAAGCTATATTCTGATTTGATTTAAATTATAGCTCTTTTCTGCTGCTAGGCTCTAACTTATTATGAAATTTAAACTACAAGCTCTCTGCTGGGTTCCAAATTTAACCAGAAAGCTCTCGTCTGTGTTTTAAATTTAAAACTAAAAGTACTTTGCTGATGCTAGGCCCTGAGTGACTATTAAATTTAAACTACAAGCTCTCTGCTGGGTATGAAATGTAACCAGAAAGTTCTCTTCTGTGTTTTAAATTTAAACTTAAACTGCTGCTACTAGGCCCTGACTGATTTAACAAAAAATAGTGGGTTCACAGAATTCCTTTCAGAAAATTCCCAAAAGTATATACTCACCATTGCAGATCTCTCTCCAGAAGTAACAGTCCCCTTTTCTAGTCCTTCAAGATGCAGTGGAAAAGATATTGAAGATCAGAGATGAAAGAGATGAGAAGACTCAGCTTGGAGACAGCAGTTTGAGACCCAGGAAAACACGATCCATCAATACTGAGGCAACTACACTCACCCAATTACTTGACTGGAGCTCTGGAGTCTCTGAGTCTCCTCTTACCTGTACCACAACAACAGCAGAAATCAAGGCATTTCTGAGCAAGCCTATGGTGGTTCCAGACTGGCCATAACACATCCAGTTTATAGAAAAGTGTGTAAAAATGACAAGTGAGGCTGCTGGTCATGTGTACAATCAAGACAGGAGGGAACATTATATTAGGGGTCAAATGGTCAGCAGGGAGCTCATGAGCCGAAACTAAAGCAAACAGGATATGGCTTTTTTGTTGGATTTTGTTAAATAACATTAAATTAACTGCCTAAATGACATTTTAAAGACAATTATGTGGCATACAAAGCCATTGTGACATACAGACTAGACAACACGTCCCCCTCCAACACCCGCCAAACACACCATGTCAGACAGGTATGGCACAGGACATGTATGGCACAGGGCATGCAGAGATCAACCAGAGCAGTGTGGGGTGTAGCCTAATGCTTACTACAGTGTCTCCTTAGGCAAAGGACAAGGATTTGATTCCCACTTGTTCTTTTTTTGGGCCTGTGCGCTACTCAGTTCATTTTCATACCTGTAATAGTTTAGGCTCTGCTGTGACTGGCAAACACACATCCTTATAATTTGTTCTGGGTTCTGTCCACAATTTACATCAGCAAACATGCTATTCCCCCTCATGCCCTTCTGAGAGCATGGTTTTATTGGCTCTACTGCAGCCCATTACAGGGGGTCAGACATGTTCACCCTGCAAATATCAGGCATCTGCTTGGAGGCGTGGCGTGATGGTCATGGCAATTGCTTGGGAACCAAGATACCAGGGTTTGAGGCCCACTAGCACTCCTTATGTGACATTTCAGAATGTGTTACTGTCATATTTTATGTCTGCCACAACCTTCATGGACTGACAACACCTCCTTGTGATCTTGAGCAGGTTACTTAACCCACCAATGGCTCAGCGGTCTGCAGGTCCTTACAGTCCCTGTTTATCATCAGACATTACCAGTTTATCAGTAAGATGTACCCCGATTTGACTACACTGATACAGTGGTATACTAACAGTCAGTTACATGCATACAGCTGTAAGCTACATGCGAGACATGAGTCATGTATGACATGATTATGACTGTACAGCTTTGGCTCCATCACATCTCTGTAGTACATGCGGACATATCCTACTCCTTGGGTATCACCTCATGTCCGTACGTGCCCCATTTGGCCAATTTCGTTGACATCTGTACAGTTGTTATCTGCACAATTGTCTGGGGGTTGTATGGTGGTTGTGTGGCTGGGACAGGTGTGAGACCCACATGTCTGGTATCAGGCCTTCCACGTGGCACTGACACACCTTTTCCCACAGTACAAATACGTTGGGGATGGTACCTATGGCGTATCGGTGCTGCCAGCCCATACCGCCTTCTCCTCTTTCGCTATCCTTCCTTCAGCCCATCCATCTGCCTCTGTCGGCTGTGTTCGGTCATATCTTCTCGTGCAAGCTGCTACACCAGTACCTACACAGGTACTCTTTCCCTCATTTTGGCTCTTCACGCACGCCTCTCCTGTGCCTGATCTGCACATCACCACTCCTGCTCCATCCTCCTTTTGCTGCACTCCTATGCTCTGGAGCTCCAACGGCCAGTGATAGACTTGTTTGTTCAGTCTCCGTGCAGGGCGTGGCTCAAGTTCAGGGAGGTGCAGGAGACGTTGCAGTGACTGTTACAGCTCCGGGCGGTTGTGCCCGTTCCCCCAGGACAGTGCGGGTACGGTCGGTACTCCATCTATTTCGTAGTGCCAAAGAAAGACGGCACGTTTTGTCCAATTCTAGACTTAAAAGGAGTGAATCGTTGTCTCCGGGTGCCTCATTTCTGCATGGAGACCTTGAGGTCTGTGATTCTGGCAGTAAGAAAGGGAGAATTCCTTACGTCCTTGGATCTGACCGAGGCCTATCTGCATATTCCCATTCGTCAGGAACATCAACGGTTTTTCCGGTTTGCGGTGCCTATGGAGCACTTCCAATTCCAAGCCTTGCCGTTTGGCCTGGCAATGGCCCCGTAGACATTAACCAAGATTATGGTGGTGGTGGCAGCGGCTCTCCGCAAGCAGGGGGTGCTGTGCATCCATATCTGGACGACTGGCTGATTCGGGCGAAGTCGGAGGAAGAGAGCGGAAAAGCCACTTCCCGGGTAGTGCTGATGTTGCAGAGCCTGGTTTGGGTGGTCAACTTCTCCAAGAGCAAGCTGGTTCTGTCCCAAGCACTGGAATACCTGGGGGCGCGATTCGACATGGCACATGGGAAGGTTTTTCTCCCATTTGCACGCTTGCAGGGCCTAAGGGAGCTGGTGAGGAAGTTCCTGTCCCATCAGGTTCCTACAGCTTGGCAGTATCTGCAATTGCTCGGAACAATGGCGGCCACGATAGAGGTGGTGCCGTGGGCCAGGGCTCACATGAGACCGCTGCAAAGGGCTCTTCTGAGGTGCTGGTCGCATCAGTCGGATGCGCTGTCCCAGCGACTGGTCTGCCCACCGGAGGTACGGCAAGAGCTTCTCTGGTGGTCCCGCAGGGAGAACTTGGAGAAGGGAATGCCCCTGGAGGCTCCAGCCTGGCGGTCCCTGATGACGGACGCCAGTCTCATGGGTTGGGAGGCACATTTCGAAGGAAGGTTTGTGCAGGGGCAGTGGTCGGTAGTGGAGAAGGAATGGTCGATCAACCGCCTGGAAATGAGAGTGGTGTAATTGGCCTTGGGAGAGTTCCAGGCGTGGCTGGGTCGATCGGCGGTCCGAGTGCTCTCCGACAATGTAGCCTACATCAATCGGAAAAGCGGCATGGGCAGTGCGGCGCTGGAGGCCAAGGCGGGCCAGTTGCTGGCCTGGGCCGAACGAAATCTAGTGGCCATCTCAGCCCAGCATGTAGCAGGAGTGGACAATGTAGAGGCAGATTACTTGAGTCGGCACAAGGTGGATCCAGGCGAATGGGTGCTTCATTTGGATGTCTTTGCTCTGATAGCAGAGCGCTGGGGAATGCCGATTATGGATCTGATGACGACCTTCGAGTCTGCGAAAGCGGCTCGGTTTTTCAGCCGACGGAGAGAGCAAATGTTGGAGGGGCTCGACGCTCTGATGCTGAAGTGGTCGGTCGAGGGGCTCGTCTACATTTTTCCGCCGTGGGCTCTCATCGGATGGTTCGTGCAGCGCATAGAGAGACACCGAGGTCTAGTGGTTCTGGTGGCGCCGGACTGGCCGAGGCGGCCATGGTACGCAGATCTGGTTCGGCTACTGGTAGACAGTCCATTGTGGCTCTCTGTGTGGGAGGATCTGTTACTTCAGGGGCCGCTGCGCATGCCTCAGGTGGATCGATTCTCGCTTACGGCTTGGCTCTTGAAAGGTCAGGGATGAGAGCCAAGGGTTATTCGGCAGCAGTCATTTCTACTTTGCTGAAGGCCAGGCGCACTTCTACTTCCTTAGCTTATGTGCGGGTCTGGCGTATTTTTGAGGCCTGGTGTGCAGACCGGGGTATATGTCCCTCAGCGGTGTCTATTTCGCAGATGCTTTAGTTTTTGCAGGATTGTTTGGAGAAAGGGCTGGCGGCCAGTTCCTTGCAGGTGCAGTTGGCAGTGATCTCGTGCTACCGAGGCAAGGTTCAAGGAGAGGTCTCGGGGGCACACGCAGACGTGAAGAGGTTTTTGCGGGCCGTGTTGCTTCTCAGGCCTCCTCGGCGGTGCTCGGTTCCTCCGCGGGACCTGAATTTGGTGTTGGAAGCATTGGTCGGAGCCCCCTTTGTGCCATTAGGTAAGGCATCCCTGAAGGATTTGACGCTAAAAACGATTTTCCTGGTGGCCATTTGTTCAGCTCGCAGAATTTCAGAATTGCAAGCTTTGTCCTGTAGGGAACCGTTTCTGACGTTTTCGAACCAGAAGGTGGTGCTGAGGATGGTACCCACATTCTTGCCCAAGGTGGTTTCGGTCTTTCATGCCAACCAGGCTGTTTCGTTACCGGTGTTCTCCGCAGAGGAGAAGGAAGCAGGGGGAGGTAGATAACGGTTGTTGGATGTTCGTCGAACGCTGAAGCGGTACCTTCGTAGGTCTGCGGCCTTCCGTAAGTCAGATCGTCTGTTTGTGTTGTTAGGCGGGCCACGGAAGGGGGAGGCTGCGACTAAAGCGTCCATTGCCAGGTGGTTGAAGGAGGCAATTGCAGCGGCATATATTTTGAAGGGTAAGCTAGTTCTGGAGGGTCTCCGGGCTCATTCGACTAGAGCGCAGGTGGCTTCCTGGGCTGAGTTTAGTTTAGTGCCACCTGTAGAGATTTGTAAGGTGGCTACGTGGTCCTCCTTGAACTCGTTTGTTAAGCATTATAGGCTGGATGTGCAGGCAGCGGCTGATATGCGTTTTGGGTCGGCAGTGCTTTAGGCTGCTTTTGCTGGGCCCTCCCGTTGATTTGTACTGCTCTGTTACATCCTCTCAGGTTCCGGGACTGGACTAGAGGGCCGAAAAAAGGAAGGTTAAATTAGACTTAGCTGCTAATTGTTGTTCCTTGAGGAACACTAGTCCAGTCCCGGATCCCACCTGAGCTGTTGTGCCAGGTTCGAGTCAGCCTGAAGGCCTTGCGGAGTGCAGGGCAAATAAGAAGGAGGGTCAGATACAGGGTGGATTTCTCTCCCTTCTCTCTCTCTTCCTTCTCTCTCTCTCGCTCTCTCTTGAAGACTTCTATTCCCAAGCGGGGAGAGGACAACTTTCCTAAGCAGTAATTAGTTTCTTCTCGGAAGGTCTTCAGTCAAAGGGATCTTCTCAGAGGGGTTAGGATGTTGAACATGGCGTTGAAGTTTTTACAGTTATGTTATACAAAAAAAAAAAAAGACTACTTATTTGTTGCTTTGCTGAGTTTGCTTTGTCAATAGGTACTGGCGGGGAGAGGCGGTCCTTGCCTACTTATACTAGTCACATCAGAGCAATGACGTGTGTTAGTTTCCAAGAGATACAGAACTCTCAGGTTCCGGGACTGGACTAGAGTTCCTCAAGGAACAATAATTAGCAGGTAAGTCTAATTCAACCTTCTCCCAGCCGAACAATCACAGACCATATTGATTCTAGCATGAAAGTTTTGTGACACACTAAAGAGAAAGCTGCTAAACTTGCTAGTTGTGGGGTTGTACCTTACATTCCTCCCAGTACTGCAACATCACTCTGCTGAGCAACCGAAGTTGCTGCCTGGCGATTCTCTAATGACCCCCATGTTCTGGTGCTCTTTAGCTATTCTGGGGAAGGCTTGATGCTGATCACAGTGACTCCAAGGTCTGACCCTCGACAGCAGAGATACTCTTGCACCGAGGAAGTATCTCCCAACGACGAACCACTTGGAGAGAGCTGGATGAACACTGCCTTGGGGGACCACCATGAATCGGGGGAAGCAGTTGCCGAGCCCTTCAGCACTGACAAACCCGCAGCCTGGCTTATCTCCCCCACCCGGTCCGGTTGCTGAGGCAGGCGAGTAAAATAGGCATCCAGTGGTCCTACAGCCAAACCATGTAAATGTATTGAAGCTTCGGGGGTCTGAGAGGGTATCACGGCCTCTTTGACTTTACGCTTCTTGCCCATGAGGAAAATCATCTACTCACTAGCGTGTCACTGCCACCATGTTGGATCCGCCCCCTGAAATTCTTTTTTAAAGCTTCTTCCACTGTTGCTTTTTGGCAGCCACAAGATGTTGTAGGGTTTGAGTTATGCATTTGGGTAGACCTTGGAGTATCAGGTTGCAATAATCAAGCTGTGGGGTGATTATTGCTTGACATACAATGCGGAAGTGGTCATGGTCAAGTAGAGGTCATAGGTTTTGAAGGATCTTCATTTTGTAGTACGTTTTGGAAGTAGTTTTCTTAATGTGTGCTTGGAAGTTAAGCCTTTGGTCCAGATGTACTCTGAGATATCTCACTTCCTTCTTCATGGAGATTGGCTGGTTTCCTATTAGTAGATTATCTGGTGAATTAAATGCATTGTCTCTAGTGATTGTGAGGGCCTCGGATTTGTTGTAGTTGATTGTGAGGTTGCGTTGGGCTAGCCATTCTGTAACTGATGTCATGCAAGAGATGATGGTGGATTAATCAGGTTTTCTTGTGTCGAATAGGGCATAGATCATCAGGTCATTTGCATAAAGGTGGTATTGTATATTGTGTTTCTGTATAATTTTACAGACAGGTTGTATGTATATGTTGAATAGAAGGGCAAACAGTGCAGAGCCCTGAGGTATTCCTCGATGCAGTGGAAAAGGACTGGAGATTCCGTTTTTGGTCTTGATTTGAGCCTGTCTCTCAAATAGGTATGAGCGAAACCATGTCAACAGAGTGCCACTAATTCCTATCTCCATCAGTCTGTCTAGGAGTATGGAGTGGATTATGGAATTGAATGTAGATGTTATGTCGATGAAGATCAGTATGAAGCCTTGTTTGGTGTTCTCGGTTCCTTTGAGAACTATGTTCAATACTGATATTAAGAGAGTTTCTACCCCATGGTATTGTCGGAATCTATGTTGATGTGAATCCAGTGGGGCAGTAATTTTGTTCTTTATAATGGTTTCTACCATTTTTCCCGTTACTGACGTTAGGCTCACCAGTCTGTAGTTTCCTGGATCACCCATTGAACCCTTTTTGAAAATTGGCATTGTATTGGCCATTCGCCAATCTTTGGGTACTACAGATGATTTTAATGATAGTTCACAGATTACTCCAGCAGTATGCCTAGTAGTATTTAGCCAGAGGAATATGAATTTTCCTCCTTAGAAACAATCTTATTGTGAGGACTGATTAGTCATTTGTCCATTTTAAAGTGATGGCTAGGTTTGAAATTTACTTGGAACAGAGTAGCTAAATATAGTTACATAGCTGTAAATAATCTGTGATAATGGAGACATTCCCATATATCTGCTAGGTCAGGGAAAAAAGTATACACACGTAATTGAATTTTTAACTATATTTGCATTGTTTCCCCCCTCCCTCCTTCCCCCCCCCAAAAAAAAACAGCCACAAAAATAGAGGCAAAGTATGTGGGTGCAATAGTACCTGTGTTTCTTTATCCATTTTCAAAGAAAAGCTACCAGAGTATTGAATTTACCCCCTTAAAAATTTCAGTGAATGAGTTCATCAATGGACATTTCTTGGAGCTGTTTTTAACCGACATTTTGGATTCCTTAAATTTCAGGGGATGAAGTCTTGGTACCAGCTTCCAGTCGAAGAGGATGCCAGTTGCTTTGTCACAGGAGCTGAGCAGACAGAGTTGTCCACTGTGGAGGAAGGCGTACTGACCCTCGCTGCAGGACCTAGGCAGGGGCCTGCGGAACATGTGGCCTACACACCTCTCCTGGGTAATGACATTGTCCACAAAAACAGTCATTGGGATACATTTTGTTTTAAATGATTCTCAGGATCTTTTGTAGCAACTTTTGTGGCCAGCGTTTTATTTTTCCTAGTGCCCCCAAAAATATAAAAAACAAATAACTGGCCTATAAATTGAGTCATGACATTAATTTGCAAAGAATTTGGCAACCTTCTGTCAGGTATACTTTCCTTTTCCAGAAAATGCAGAGTAAGAGTTAGTACTTTGTGTAGTAGAGCAAGCCTTCACAGTCTCTGTGCTTGAATAAATATAGCAAATAATATTTAGGTGAAAAATCATCTAGGACTACAGGCATGGATTAATACCAAATGGAAATAAGGAGTCCACTAGTCCATTTTATTTCCATTTTTAACCAAAGAGAATAATTGCATGCTCATACACATTTCACCTGGAAATAATCCAGGCAAATGTCCTAGTTTAATCCATACATTAAAAAAAAACCCACTTTCTGTTTGTTAGAACCATCTACAACGCATTTTTGCAACTGCATGTTTATAAATCATTTTTGAATGGGCAAGATGATGTCAGATATAGCTGCATGATTGATGCTTTCTTTACCTCTTGTGGCTATTCCCATGTCATTTTGGAGATGAAGAGAAAGGAGACGTCCGAGAACAGCCCCTCTGGTTCTGGGTGGCCTTTGCCAGCACCTCAGTTGACCCTGGAGGCATTTGGAATCCAGACAACAGGACTGAGATTCATTGCTTTGGCTGGGTCAACTGGAGTTTTTTGCACAAATGTAGTGTGGAAGGAGTTTCATTCAGCCTCAGAGGATTGATCCCCCATGACTCAGAAGTGCTCACATTGGCCTGGAAGCACTGACTCTGGCCAACCAGATTTGTGTGCTGCCAATAGACAATGTAGAACAGGAGCCGTACTTAGAATGACTGAGTGCATTTCTGCTCCCCCCCACCCCCACCCAAACACAGTACCCTCTCCCAGTGTATTTTGGCTCTCCCCACAAAACACAGCAGCCTTTTCCTGTGTATTTCCACACCCCAAACACAGCAGCCTCTCTCAATGTATTCCCCCCCCAAAAAAAAACAGCACCTTCTGTCAATGTTTTTCCCCCCTCAAGCACAGCACCCTCTTTTAATTTATTCCCCTCAAAAAATAGCACCCTCTTTCAATTTATTGCCCCACTACCACAGCAGCTTCTCTGTATCCCCCCACTATCCCCCAAAACAGGCCTGCTTGAACCCCTCTGTAAACCGCTTCAGCTGTAACTGCCTGTAAAAATAATGGCTTCCGCTGCTGCCGCTTCCCAATCAAGCCTACAGGCAAAAGTAATGGCTCCTGCTGCCTCCCGATCTTGCTTGCATAAAGTTTATGAAAGCAAGCTTTATTGGGAGACAGCGGCGAGAGCCATTACCTTTGCCTGCAGGCCTGATCAGGAGGCCGCAGCGGGAACCATTGCTGTTGCTATAAATAATGGCTGCCGCTGACTCCTGATCTGGTCTGCAGGTAACAAAGGCTCTCACCACTGCCGCTGCCTCCCCATGGCTAGTGTGCAAATTCCGGACACCAGGTCCGATTTGTTAGTCACCATGGTGACCTGGTGCTGGGTTTTATTGAGCCCTAGTGTAGAAGGCATTCCTACAGCAGCTTATTCTCCTGTGGGACTGGAAGATCAAGTGGGAATCTAATATCCAGCTGGTGCTGTTATGAATGTTCGACCCATAAGAAAAGTTGGCACTCCCCTGATGGATGTCGGCGTGATGAAGAAACCTATAGTGATCATGGAGCCATTATTGGACACCATTAAAAGTTTGAATTCATCTCTTTTATGTCTTACTGGGAAGATTTAAGGGCAATATGAAAGCTATATCTGGGATTGTTGAAGATGTGACTTTAGAGCAAACTTAGCTTTCTGTGAGGATGGCTCTTCTGGAAGCCTATCTGTAACATGGAATATTTGAAGACTCAGCAGGAATAATTTGAGGGTTTTTGATTTTTCCCAAATCTCTTCTGTTAGCTCCAATTGTAATGATGCAGAAATATATGCTAGAAGGCCCGATATTCAAAGGGTAGTTACATGGTTTACAGGGCTGTAAACCATGTAACTGCTGCTGAGAGGGATATTCAACAGCACTAACATGGTTAGTGCTGCTGAATATCCACAATTATGGTCCTTATGTGCCCCGATGCTCACCGCTTAGCATCAGGGTTGTCGGGGGCGTTCCGGGACAGAGCGGAGGTGGAGACTATCAATAACTGAGCAGCATGAATATCGCTGCTGCCTGGTTAGCTACTGCAGCTTCTGACATGTGCGGCCATCTCCGGATATTCAATGCCAGGGCCACAAATGACCCCGGCATTGAATATCCAGGGTTAAGGTTTGTTGGACACGGCTATGCACTGTAGCGGTGCATAGCCTGCCCAACTGAATATCGGGCCCCGAATTCTTAAAATATGCTTGGAAAGTTTGCTTCCCATAGTGCAGGCTCAATACCTGTCCCTTGGGACTGGTGGCACAGGAGGGATGGAAGTGAGATTAGAAGGTAACATTGGTGGTTGGATTTGCACTTGAGCTGAAATGAAATGCCCTCTTGTGTCTTTACTTTAAAAATATGTATGAGCTGTCCTTGGGGGCAAGAATTTCCTGATTTTCTTTTTCCCATGATATTAAAAAAGACGTAGTAACTTCTTGGGTTTAAAGCCAAGGGTCCTTGCTGTAGATGTTTTGTTGAGTTTGAGAATAAGCAATTTTTTTTTAACCCAAGCAGCCCACTGATTTTTCTTATAGCTTAAGAGGATTCTAACAAAGTGTCCATATCGTCATGCTAGACCAGTCCAGACAAGTGAGTTGTGTTCCCTTACCAACAGATTGATGGAGGCAGAAGCCAGTGAAATGCCCCAATTTCAATGACATCACTCCCATGCCTCTATCAACCTGAGCTACTAGAGGGCACCTCAGTATTCTTCTGTCTCCAGCAGATGGTTAATGGATTTTTTTCATCTCTGAAGAAAATCTGAACAATTGAGAGGAAAAAGATTTATTCATTTGTGAATGAGCACCTTGAGGGTCACTCTCACTTGAACATGACGCGGGAGGGTCTACTAGACTAATGTCTTTTTGGTAACCAAAGGGGGAGGGAAAATTGGTTCAGCTCCATGCTGTTATCCAATTTTCTGCCTGTTGAGCAGCCAGAAAATTGGAAGGATTTGGAAGAGTTCTGCAGCCTCACACAGTCTCGATGCCCCTTCCTCTTCTGCTGTTCCTCCTTGCTCTCCCCGAAGACTGAAGACGCCTCAGAGATACATGGCTGTTAGCCTGTTATGCAAGCATGTCAAAGAAAGAGACAGCAGCTGGGAGTAGCACTGAGCCTGGCATGGTTTGCCCTGCCTGAGGTTCCCAGGGGGTGAGTACCAAGGCTGGATGTACTCATTGTCCTTGTTAAGGGCTTACACTCTCGTCCAGTGGAGCAATAGTTGGGGTGGACCGTGGGCTACTGTTAACTCTACTTCAGTGCTTCCCACCATAAGAACATAAGAAATGCCATACTGGGTCAAACCAAGGTCCATCAAGCTCAGTATCCTGTTTCCAGAAGTGGCCAGTCAAGGTCACAAGTACCTGTCCGGTTCCCAAAATGGTACACAGATTCCACAATGCTTATCCCGGGGTAAGCAGTGGATTTCCCTGGTCCTCTTTAATAATGCTTTATGGAATTTTCCTCCAAGAACTTGTCCAAACCTTTTTTAAACTCAGCTGCACTAATAGCTTTTACTACATCCTCCAGTAATGAATTCCAGTTTGATTACTCATTTTCCATTGTGTGCTGTTAATGGTTTTCTAGTAACATTTTCTGTATTTTCACACCTTGCGCCCAAGTGGTTCCAGCACATATTCTGCCTGACCGGCTACAACATGTACTGCTGCAGAATTTATTTATTTTTATTTGACAGGTTTTTTTTATACTGCTTTATCATTTTAGTCAAAGCGGTTTACATTGTAACTTAAACTTGGTAATGTACATTAAGCAAGGACATTGATAACTTGGATCCTCCTGAGACAATGGAGGGTTAAGTGAAGTGATTTGCCCAAGACTACAAGGAGTGCTAGTGGGAATTGAACTCTGGTTGCTTGGTTCTCAAGCCAGTGCTCTAACCATTAGGCTACTCCTCCACTCCAACAGACCAAACACAGTTCCAGAGGTGGGTCCTGGACTGGTCTAGCAGGACTCGAGGGAAGGACATTATCTGGTAAATAAAATATCCATATTGTCCTGCTAGACCAGTCCAGACAAGTGGGACGTACCAAAGCTGCTACTCCACTGGACGGGAAGAAGACACAGCAACTCGCAAAACCTTGGAGCCAAAGGTCGTGTTCACCCGAGCATGGATATCCAAGCTGTAATGCTTGACAAAAAGTGGAAAGTGATGCCCACAGTGCCACCCAACAATGTCTCAAAGGGCTACAGAGCTACGCTGTGTCCCCAAAGATGCTGGTGCCCGAGAAGTAATGGGCATGCAAACCCTCTGGAACCAGCTGGCTCTGTAACATATACACTGAGGCAAATGCCTCTGTGATCCAGCATCCTAAAGTAAACTTGGCTGTCGCAACACCCTCGCACAGGCCAGCAAACAGCACAAGAGATGATCGGACTTACAAAAGAAAGCCATAATCTACAAGTCCCAGAGATGCATCCTCTGGACATCCACAAGGTAAAGATCCTTATCTTTCCCTCTAAACTGCTCCTCAGAGAAGTAGGGCAAGCAAACCACCTGGTTCACATGAAAGGGAGAAATCACCTTGGGCAAAAGGAAGGCACAAGCCAAATGGAAACGGCCTCTTCTGAAAAAGACAAATATGGATTATAGCAAGACGTGACCTGCCGCTCATAAATTTGCTTGCCAAATAAATCACAACCAAGAAAATAGTCTTGAGAGTTGCGCTCCCTCAAAAGAGCACTCTTCAGAGGCTCAAAAGGCTCCAACACCAGGACCCTGAGAACCAGACAGAAATCCCAGGAAGGGATGTGCCTGCAGAAGAATAGTGCTTATGTGACAGCCGACTCCCTTCAAGAGCCAAGATGTAAGTGAGAAGGAAGCCAGATCATCCAGGACAAATAGCCTCTGATGTAACCTGCCCCAAAATGGGGCAGATAAAGAGGAAGAATCTTCAGGAACCACATCAGGTCCCTAAACCACACTCTTCTTGTCCATTTCAGCACCACCGGTACAATCCAGCCAAGATGGTGTTTCATGCGCCGAAACGCATGCCCCAATAGCAGCCATGGAGGAAGCATATACAGCAGGCATTGCTGTGGCCAGGACTGAACCAAGGCAACAAGCTCTTGGACCCAGTTTCCATGTGGAGAGTGAAGCAACAGCACACTTGAGTTTGGAGCGGGACGCCTTCATTTCCATTCTGGGGTGACTCCAATGGTGAAGAAGCATCTGAAATGCTTTCTGACTCAATGCTCACTCCCTGGGATCGAGAGAGGGATGACGGAAGAAGACCACTTCCATATTGACAACCCCAGCAATGTGCTGAGCCGACAGCTAGAAAGCTAATCTCCACCCAGGTGAACCAGAGAGTCTCCCCCAGGCCACTCCTGCACAGCTTATGCCGCCTTAGTGATTGAAAGATACCACAGCCATAGCATTGCCCTTGAACACTCATAGCCCCCTGCCCTTTACCAAGGGCAGGAAAATGCATGAGGGACAGTTAGACAACCCTTGCTTTGAGATGGTTGATAGACCACACTACCTGTATGTGGCTCCAGCAGTCCTGGGCCACTCAGTTTGGACAAGGGCTTCCCCCCCCCCCATAAGATGGGCACCCAGCTTCAGAAGAATCCACAAGTGATATCCAGCGGCATGCCCTCCGTCAGATAATGTGAGCATAGCCACCACCTCAAGCTGGCTCTCACTCCCAGATAGAACGGGAGCCTGAGCTCGAGCTCCAGTCAGGAAGGGCTGCTGGAGCAGCCTCATGTGAGCATGCCCATGGCACATTGATTGTCACCACCATCAAGCTGAGAAGCTGGGGATAATCCCAAAACCTGGAAGCCTGTCGAGAACCGCACGGTGCAAGTCGTTTCAATTATCTCTGCACTTTCTCCTCCTGCAGGATGATTCTGCTCGCTTGAGCATCGAGCTGTTCTCCCAGGAAGTCCAGGTACTAACAGACGCTTTCCCTGATTGACCACCCAGCTGAGGCCTTCCAGAAGGGAACCACTCGGGCCGAAACCCAAGAGGCCTCTGACAGAGAACGGGCTCAGATGAGCCAGTCATCCAGGAATGGGTGTATGCATAGTCCTTAGCACCACAGTGCAGCAGCCACCACCACCATGATCCTGGAGAGCATCTGGGCAGGGGAGAGGCTGAAGGTAGGTTGGAGAATTAATGGGGTGATCCAAACATGGCAAAACACAGTCATCTCTGCTAATCCTCCTGGAACAGGATTTAAACACAAGATTCAGATAAAACCAGAGAAGCCAGAAATGTTTTTTTTTTTCCAGTCAAAGGTTGGTCTTGAACCAGTGACCTTTGGGATAGAAAGCATGCAACTTGCAGAAAAGCCATCACATCTCAGTAGCTAGAAACTCCCTTCGGAGCATCATCAAAATTACCGATCTCAGAGTTGCCATTCGGAAGCACAACACATGCAAAAGGAGCACTGACCACCTAGAGGCCATGGATTGGAAGGAGCAATCATCCTTTGGCATTCTAGTTGTCCTTGCCCCACTTGGCGGGGACCCTGGCACCACCCTCTGTAGGCACAGGAACTTATCCAACACGGCCCATGCGGTGGCTCTCGGGTCCACCAACCCACATGGAGAGATGACATATCCCTCCAGGAGGGGCTGCTTGCAATCCAGGACATAGCCACTCTGAATGGTGTCTAGCACCCTTCTATTCTTGGTGACATGCAGGAATGGGCCCCAAAATCTAAGTAGTGAAGAACAGGAGGGACACCCTCTGGAGGGGACTGAGCCTCTGGACCCACGAGCCCTGTTGAAAGGACTAATTATGGAATTGCAGTCCAGAAGCAGCGAAGGACTTTCTAGGATGAAACGCCAGGAGTCCTGGGACCCCTGGAAATCAGTCCAGTGCTTCTGCATTGGCTGTGCAAAGGCCAGAGATGGAAGGACCCTGCTTGCTTCTCAGGCTCTTTCGATCTATCCTCTGGAAGGCAAGAAGACTCAGCCTTGGCCAAGTACTTAATCAACATCTCTAATCAACCCCACAAGTGAGACTTCCATTAAGGCCAGTTGAGTTATCCGAGCTCTGGAGGATGTATCTGCTGCCCAGAGGCAAAGCCATGATCAACTCCACATCACCACTGATAGGATGATATTCCTAGCTGCCAGCAAGCTCTAATATACATGGCATCAGAGCTTCATCCAGCTGGAGAAACAAAATCCACAGGAAGAGAGCTTGCGGTGCCAGGCTTGCATACACAGCCAACAGGAGAAAGCTGCCACTGCAAATTGGCTCTTCAGCAGAGGGTCCATCTCTCTATCCATAGTTCCCTTCAAACCCAAACTGACTTCCACAGGAGTGGAGGCACACTGTGTGGCCGCCGTGACTTCTGCCAAGTGGCGCACTCACTTGAGGAGGAGCTCATATCCCTTAACATGCCTGTATCCCCTAGACTGGAAATCGGTCAGGATCCATTCCAACCAGAACATGTGCTAGATTAAATTTGAAAGACTGTTGTAAATATCTGCACTGCCTATAGAAGCAGGGAACCTGCAGCCCCTGCTGTGTCACTGGAGTGTCAGTCACATACCAGGTGGAGAAAAAACTTGAGCAATCAAAGCTGCCAGGTCTCCCTTCCGGGACAGGTGGAAAATGTCAGCCTCAAAATGACTTTCTGACAGAGAAAACACTCTTCCTTTTTTTTTTTTTTTTGCATCAAACTCCTCAGCCGAGACGCCAGGATCAGCCCTCAATTCCAGATCTCGGACAGACCCCAGCCAACCTACATCTCTAGGAGACAATCTCCATCTGGGTCACTTAGAAGGAGGCACTCAGGCTTCTACGTCCATCCATCACATGACTGAGCTCAAGGAAATCTAAAGGCTGCAGGGCTTGAGTTTCCACACTAATGACCAGGCTTGCCAAAGAAGGAAAAGAATTCTAGGGAGGACATCCTGGACTAGGGGAGCTCTCACCATGAGAAGGATCCCCAACACAGGTGACACAGCTGGAGCCGAGTCCTCAGAAGAAGAGGAGCGGCAGCAGCATGGACACTGGAACTCAAGTCCGGGCTAGGATTTTTATCCACGGCATCATCAATCGCCTCCTACTTCGAGGCGGAAGATGCCGGACCAACCGAATCCCTTTATTGGGAGAAGGAAGATTGGCCTCCCCGCCCAGTGAAGTCAAAGGCTGACATTCAGGATGAATCTAGTGAGAAGAGTCTTTGCAAGAGGTAAGGCCAGGCAAACATCTGTGCACACTAATGCCCGTAGGCACAAAGGCATGCACTAATGGAGCATATACAGGAGCACATGTTATAACCTGTGGAATATTCTCCCTTTTGAAGCCACTGCTATCACTGTTGATATTGCTATACATACAAATACAATTTTTGTATGTGTGTGTGTACGTGCTCATAATGATTTTGGTTAAAAAATAGAAGTGATAAGAAATTGGACTAGTGGACCCTGCTATTTGGTATGCTTGTATTAATAGCAATGTTCTCTGAGAACTTGTTCTTAGTTTGTGTAACCTTCTTAGAACAGGCATTTCAGATGGTTGAAGTAATGGTGAATGTCTTTCATAATAGTTTATATGTTTTTTTCATTTTTTTTTAAATTTAGATTTTATTCAACTTTATCAGTTTTCAGAGAGTCAGAGAGATCATGTACAAAAGAACCTTTACAAAATGTCAAATAATTAAAGCACCTTTGTGCATAATCCACATCTTATCAGAACCCTCCAAAATTCTCTCCGCCTTCTCTGGTGACCACACCTGAAATACCCACATATTTTACAATACAATTACTTCAAGCTGCAAGACATAAGTAATAAACAAAAATAAAGAAACTTCATTTGTGCTTGTGCATGAGCAACGTGCCCACCTTGTTTCCAGACTAAAACTGAAGCTGTTTTAATCTTTCCAGATGCAAAGCTGTCTCCTTCATTTATAACTAGGCCAGTTCATGCTGGACCTCCTCTAAGTGCTGTCGCCCCTTACATGATGGCCTTGCACTATGCTCCTCCTCAAGCCCTCTCAATTTAGTCCATAATTCCTCCTCTTTGGCCTTTTTAGCTTTCTACCTATGGACAGCCATAACCATCAAATGACCTCTCACTATGGCCTTCATGCTATCCCAATTGATATTCATAGAGAGCTCCCCCTCCCTGTTCTGCTCAAAGTAATCATGTAAAGCCTTGTGTAGCTGATTACAGCATTCCTTATAGTCTAATAATGATTCATTTATCCTCCAAAGTTTTAGTCCTGAATCTTTTGCCCAAACGCAAAGTGCATTCAATAGGTGCATAATCAGACCAAGTAATCTGAAAGATAGTAGAGTCACCAATCATAGATACCAGAGAACAGTCAACGCATATCATATTAGTTCTGTGATAGGTGTCATGTGGTATTGAGTAAAACATCTAATTACATTGAGAACCATGCTGCTTTTTCCAAATAATCCATCAGCTCCAGCTAGTAACCATATGAAGCATGGCCAACTTGTGCCTCTTGCTTCCCCAACTGGCTTTCTTTGAGTTGTCTAAGTGGGGGTGTAATAAAGCATAACTTTTTACACAATAACAGACTCCTCAGTGAAGCAAAGGATTACTTTAATTACATTCTTGCAAGAATGCTGCCTGACTAAACAAACACATTTATCCTCTGTTTCACAGTTCTTTTATAGTACACTATGTCCTCTCCCTCTTCCAGCATGTCTCTAACTCATTGGTTAATACTGTATCTCCATGAACAAGCAGGAATGAGTCTTCACATATGGGTACGTCGGTACCGACGGAGCCTGCGCGGGAACGCTCCCCAGCTTCCCAAAAAGGAAAGCTTTTGGGAGCATCCCACAGCGCCTGCGCGCTGCCTTCCCGCCTTTCCTAACCGCCTCTCCCCAGTTCTTCTTTGCCGCGGAGCCAGCAGGTCGTGTTCCTGTCACCGCTGAAGAAGTTCTTTGTTTTATTTTATTTCTTTGGTCGCGCGTCTGCCTTCCCCGACGTCGGACCGGTACCGCCGGTCTTTCTTTCTTTTCTTATAAAAAAAAAAAAAAAAAAGAACATATTTTTCCCTCACTTAGTGTGTTTTTCCTCTTTTGGGCCTTAGGCCTCACAAAGAATTTTCCTCATGGAAAAACCAGCCTCCGGGTTTAAAAATGCACTAAGTGCAGCGGTACTATTTCTGTTACCGACACCCATGAATGGTGTCTTAAATGTTTGGGTCCTGACCACTCCATTTTGGATTGTTCGTCCTGCTCCTTGATGTCCAAACGAGGGTTACAGAACCGAGCAGCCAAGCTCCATGTGCTGTTTCCCTCTGATGCAGCTTCAGTGGCATCGACGTCTTCCAGGGCTTCTTCTTCTTCCTCCCATGGATCTCAGGTAACCAAACATAAATCCAGCCGGTCCTCGAAGGGTAGATCTCCTTCCAAGCATCGAGATGCCTCCGGGCTTGCCCTCGAGGATACTGCACCGGCAAAGCAACCCCGGCGGGAAGCTCCAGCTTCCAAAGCTCCACCTATGGGGTTACAGGTTGACATCGATGGCACGACCTCGACCGATCACCTGTTAGAATGCTCTGGGGTACCGGCGCAACCTTCCGGTACCGAATTCCAGGCATTCATGGCGTCGATGGATCAGAATATCCTATCCATGCAGCAGGCTATCATAGCCTTCATTCAAGCTGCAATGCCGCTGATACCACAACAAACTCCGTTGTCGGTATCAGCTCCGGTACCGGCACCAGTGTCGGTACCGGTACCGACTGCATCGACATCGACCAGGATGCCGACTGCAGCGGTTCCCTGTCCAGGGATGCCCATCGGTACCGAACCGGTACCGATGACGCCCGATGTCGATACCGCTCGGTACGCGTATCGAGCTTTGGAAGAGCACCCTGACAGTCAATACTTTGATTCCTCCGAAGATTCTGATGCATCGGAGGAGTCTGCTGAAGTATCCATAGCCCTTCCTGAAGAGCCTCCTTCTCCAAAAAGAAGAATGTCTCCTCCAGAGGACTTGTCCTTTCAAGACTTCATAAGAGAAGTGGCTAAAGGGCTTTCTATTTCAGTAACCTCTGAATCAGAGCCTAGGGCTAAAAAAATTGGATATTTTAGGTTATTCTAAGGCTCCTAAGGAGGCAGTCACCTTGCCAATTCATGAGATTCTTTATGATCACATGATTGACTTATGGGAGACTCCTCTCACTATCTCTCCTCATTCTCGGAGATTGGACACTATGTACCGTGTCCCTCCTTGTCCTGGTTTTCATAAAACACAGCTTCCTCACCATTCTATTGTGGTAGAGTCAGCTATGAAAAGGATAAAGAGTGCAAAAAGACACTCCTCTGCTCCTCCAGGAAGAGAATGCAGGACCTTGGATGCTTTTGGTAGGAAAATCTTCCAAGCCAGTATGCTCATTGCCAGAATCAACTCCTATAGTCTTTATATGGGTATGTTTCTGAAAGAAGTTGCAGATAAACTGCACACTTTCCTCCCTTTTCTTCCAGAGGATAAAAGGGAAGAATTCCTTATTTGGCTTAAGCATACTCAGGATATTTCAAAGTTTTCCAACCGTGCAGCTTTTGACTCCTTTGAAGGTGCCAGCAGAGCTTCGGCCATTGCCATAGCTGCACGCAGAATTGCTTGGCTCCAAGCTTCTGATCTAGAATCTTGGGTCCAGGATGGCTTGGGAAATCTTCCCTGTACAGGAGAAAACCTGTTTGGCAAAGATTGGCAAATAAAAGCCACTCAAATGGATGCAGAAAATTCTGCTTTGGATAGACTTTCAAAGTCAACCTCCATTCCTGCCAAGAAAAAACCTTTCAAGAAGTACCTTTCAGATTCCATCCTACTTCTGGCCAACAATCATCTACAGGTCGTTTGCTGCTAAGCGTCAGCAACCTAAACAGGCCAGGCCTAAGCCTACAGGGGCTGCTGCAACTCAGCAGACCCAGCCTCCTCAGGGCTTTTGACTTGATGCTAGAGAACGTAGCCTTTCTGGCTCTGAAACAGCCAGAGCCTCTCACCATTCCAGGAAGGTTAGCTCATTTTGCTCCCAGATGGGAGCAAATTACAGCAGAGCAGTGGACCCTCTCCATCATAAGAGAGGGCTACAAACTTCATTTCTCAAACCTTCCTCCTCACACCATGGTGAAACATTTAAATTCTCCAACATCTCTCCTCGACCTTCTAGGTCAGGAGGTGGCTACCCTTCTTGCCCAAGGGGCAATAGAAGAAGTACCTCTTCTTCAACAAGGGTCAGGGTTATACTCCCCCTACTTTCTGATTCCAAAGAAAACAGGGGGCTACAGACCCATATTAGATCTCAGAGAATTGAACAAATTTCTATGCAAGGAGAAATTCAAGATGCTTTCTCTGGGCACTCTCCTTCCATACCTTCAGAGTCAGGATTGGCTTTGTTCTCTAGATCTCAAGGATGCGTACACACATGTCCTCATCCATCCTTCTCACAGAAGGTTCCTCCGATTTCTTTTCCAAGGAAAGCATTACCAGTACAGGGTGCTTCCTTTCGGTCTGGCCTCTGCTCCAAGAGTGTTCACCAAATGCATGGCAGTAGTAGCTGCATTTCTACGCACTCTGGGAATATTTGTATTCCCATACCTGGACGACTGGCTCATCCGAGCTCCATCTCAGTCAGAGGCCCAGACTTCCCTGGACTGCACAAGGCGCATTCTGCAGTATCTGGGAATTGTGGTAAACCTCCCAAAGTCCCAGCTCACCCCTACTCAGTCCCTAGAGTTCATAGGAGCCTGGTTAGATACTACCACTGCAAGGGCCTATCTTCCTCAGGCCCGTTGCCTACGCCTAGTGCAGTTAGCCTCCCAGATTCAGTCAAAGAGCCATTTAACTGCCCGGGAGATTATGCAACTGCTAGGCCACATGGCATCCACAGTGCATGTGGTCCCCTATGCTCGCCTTCACATGAGAGCAGCTCAATGGACTTTGTCCACCCAGTGGACTCAAGCATCAAGGGCTCTGTCAGACAAAATAGCAACCTCCAGGCGCCTCTTTTGGTCTCTCCAGTAGTGGAAGTCCACCCAAAATCTGTTGCTGGGGTCCCCCTTCCAACAGTTGTTGCCCCAGGCAACCCTCACAACAGATGCCTCCCAAACAGGTTGGGGAGCTCATCTGCAAGACCTCTCCACTCAAGGCACTTGGTCTCCACAGGAGACCTCTCTACATATCAACCACTTGGAGCTCCGAGCAGTTTTTCTAGCTCTCAAGGTCTTCCATACCCTGCTCAGCTACAAGACAGTCCTCATTCATACGGACAATCATGTAGCCATGTTTTACATAAACAAGCAAGGAGGAACTGGCTCTCTGTCGCTTTGCAACGAAGCTTTAAGATTGTGGGCCTTCGCCAGAGAGCATCAAATCCACGTACCGACGTACCCATATGTCAAGACTTTTATTCCTGCTGTTCCCAGAGATCACCTGTTACAGGTAAGTAACTGTGCTTTCACTCCATTTCTTGCACTTCCGTACCTGTGGCAGGCTATGTGTTACTAGCCACATAGTCTGTCCTTCCAGGATGAAGACATACAACAAAGGGAGTCAGAAAGTCATTACATACAAAATTATATTACAGAGTGGTAGATGAGTGGAATACAATAATTATATTACATTGTAAAAAATAACATATCACATTTGTTTATATCAAAGCCCTCCCTCTTTCTTTTTAGAGTTTTCTTGTTGCTTTTTACATTTACTCTGTAGTTCCATAGGAAATTTCTAATTTAGATAACATCCTTCCTGACTCTATCTCTTCCCCTTTATTGTCCATTAATAACATTGCACCCTTGTGCACTGGAGGTGATACAATCATTTGTTTAGTGCTTGCTATTTCTATCAATCTTTGAGTTAGCCCTCCTATACACAGTATTATGCAACACCCCATCGTAATTAATACTCCAATTAAAATAAGTACAGAGGTAAATATAGATACTACCACCTCTTTCCACTTCCCAAACCATGACTCCAACCATCCAATGAGAGAGGTATCCTTACCTGAATTTTCTGCCAATTCCTCTGCCAAGGTAGTTAATCCTCGCAGGGCTTTAGTGATAGTGCCATCAGGGGCCGTGTTATTGGGGATGAACATATAACATTTCCCCCCCCCCAACATTACACACACGCCCCCTTTTTCAGCCGCCATCATATCTAAAATCATTCGGTTCTCCCAGGCCATTCTGCTAGTGGCATCCAATTGTTCTGCGATCCCCTTTATTGCATCCCGGGTATAATTGATAATATATATAATTTATCAAATCTACATTTTTGTTTATCGTGATTACCCATAACAGGAATTCGAATCCAGCTGCAACCTGTTTGGACTTTATACTCATCCGGAACGCCCAGAGGGACTCCTATTGCGTCTATATATATCCTGTCATCAAATGAGGCTCCCAAAGTACTCCTCCTTTTCCTTTGTATTTGCCCCTTGGCCTGTTCTGTGAACGCCAAGGTGAAAGGAACTGCCAATTGAACTATTGCACATGTTCCCGACCATAGGGTAGGCAATGTTGGCCTCAACGTCTGCCCTCCATCAGGTCTGCCCTAGGGATTACCAGATTGGAGTAGTTCTTCTCTTCTCCTTCCATCCCTGTCAGGTTTCAGCTTAGAACGCAGGTGTTCAGTTCCCCCACTTCCCTTGTGTAGTTCTTTCCCCGCCTCATGAGACAGATGGAGTGATTTCCAAACACTGCTGAAAATGTGGGGGGAACTTTTACCTCCTTCAAGTTTGTAGGGGGGAAGAGCAAATTCAATGACTTGCAACTTTCATTTCCCCAAGCCATTTTTTTTCCTGATACAGAGATATGAGGCATTTTACTCCATTGGGATCTGTATCCCACCTCAAGAGTAAGGGCACAACCTGTGCAGTGGGCCTCCCAGAGGCACATGCATAGCAATTGCTACGGTTGAGACTTCCTACAGTATATTTAACCCATTCCACCCAAGCGTTCACATCCCCATAACCCGTTTCCACCTCTAAAGTGTCCCTCAAATTTTTAATCTCCACTATCTTGACTGCCTTAGGGTCCTTATTAGGTTCAAAGGATATGTTGGGAATGGTGTGGAGACCTGAGTCTGATTCTTGAGGGGTATTTTTATCCTTAATCTTCTCAGGGGATCTTGCCCACTAATGTCTATTCCTAGTCCATAGGTCCCATCCAGTGAGTCATCCCTTCCAGAGAGGAATGCAGCGTCCTGGGTTACATTGCTGAATGCTGTGTTTCTTTATCATTGTTATTTTCTTTTGAACTGGGTGCCTCTTCCCCTCTGGGGAGACCCAGCTTCCATCCTCCGTGATCCACCAAACTTGTGACCACCCGTAACAGGGCATCCCATACACAAGTGTCTGGGCAGTCTCTGGACACATATACTTTTGACTATTTCCCCACAACTTTTCATAGTATCCCCCATCACAAGTTATCACTTGGCAGGCATCAAATTCTAGGCTCACTGGTCCCTCTCCCTCTGGTATGGTTACAGTAAATTATGTTAGGGTACACCCTTCTCCATCGTGTCTATGTTTGTACTTGTTTACTCCATCCATCCCTTTCCCCGTCCTAAATCCCATGTCATTCCCCTTAACAGAGAAAGTGATCCCCCCACCATAGCAACACCATCCACTTTTCTTTGTCCATGTTATAATTTTTATTAGTCCTTTTTAACCAACTCTTCTTCTGTTCTTCTGGTTTTCCTTGTAATTTTCAGGCGCAGAGAGTCATTAGTTCCCTGGACCTTCCATTGTTCGTCTGAAGGAGCTTCGACCGGACCTTTAATTCGTGTATAATGAGTCCAACCTTTTTCCGCAGTTCTTACAGCAGTCTCAGTACTCAGTAAGACCTGGAACGGGCCTTCCCAGTCTGGTTGCAATTCAGACTCCTTCCAGAATTTTATCAAGACCCACTGTCCTGGTTTGAGACCGTGAACTGCAAACTCTAATGGGGGTGTTTGTGCCAACAGTCCTTTATTCCTGAGAACAGATAAAGAAGAGGACAGCCCAAGTATATATTCTTTAAGAAACTTATCTTTGGTTTCAAACTGAGGAGGTTCCTTTAATTGTCCCATATAGGGTAATCCGAATAACATTTCGTAGGGGGACAGTCCTAAATCTTTCCGAGGGGCTGTTCAGATTCTTAACAATGCTAAGGGCAAACACTTAGTCTAGGGTAATTTTGTTTCTAACATCGATTTGGCTAGCTGCTTCTTTATAGTCTGATTCATGCATTCCACTCTCCCTAAGGAGGGTGGATGCCATGGAGTATGGAAATTCCAGGATACTCCCAGAGTTTCCATTATGTTTTGCAATGGCTATGAAGTGACTTCCCTGGTCCGAGTCAATATGACCTATCATTCCTTATCTTGGAATGATTTGTTCCAAGACTATTTTTGCTACCCCTATTGCTGTGGCAGCTACCATGGGATATGCCTTCACCCATCCCGTCAAATGGTCCACTATTACCAACCCGCCCAACCAGGGGCAACTCAGTGAAATCAACCTGTATACTTCATAATGGACGAAGACCAGGGTCTCTGCCTCCCTATGGTTGTTTCCTAAGGACCTTTTTGTTTATTTTCTTACCAGTTATACACCTCTCACACACTTGCTTGGTTACTGTGTATATTCCCATACACCCATAATGCCTTAGAACCAGATCATACATTGCCTGTACACCCCAATGACTCCCTTGATGTAGAATGGCCATAATTTCACTCATTATTTGTTTGTTTACCATCTGCCTGCCCTCGGGTAAAACCCATTTTCCCCCTTTCAGTTTCTACTGCCCCTATATCTTCGAGTTTTCATTTTTCTCTTTCAGTAAATATGGGATTTACTGCCTGACTCACTATTTCTGGGGTTAAATTGTATATAGGGGTTAAGTCTTCCTCTAAGGCAGCTTCCTTAGCAGTTTCATCTGCTAAACTATTTCCTCTGGCTTCAAAAGAATTCCCTGCTTAATGACCATTTACATGCACCACTGCTATTTCTTATGGCAGCAGCAAATTCTTTTACACTTGCTGAATTAATCTTTTCACTGTTTACATATAAGTTAAGGATTTGACGTAACCACCTTTTGTCCGTGCCAAATTTCGGCCAGAAGACTGCAGCTGGCATTATGCTTTCTTTTTTTTTTGTCCATGTAAAACAGCAATTCTTAAAACACTTCTTTGCTTCATCCTTCTTCTTAGTGTGTTCATTACTCTGCCATTTACTTCAACAACCTCCCTAATAGACTCTCTGGAGGAATGTCGCCGGGGTCTGTACTACCAGCCCCGTCCTTACTCGAGTTTCCTTTAGAATTCCTAGTCTCATCGAGACTCCTTTCACCAATGTGCTTTTCACTTTGTCTCTCTAAGGCCGCAATCCTCGCGGATGTGTCGGAACCGCGGATTGAAACTCTGCACTCACTTCGTGTCTAGGACACGTCTCATACACACAACAATCTGTCTCAATACCCAACCACCAAGGCAATACTTTACAGTCTTGTTTCTTACCTTGGTCCATGCACGGAATTACCTGGTTGATGCGTTTGTGCCTTCTTAATACCTGGTCTGCTTCACTGAGTCTGTATTGATTTTTCCTTCATGGTCTCGGGACTTTGCTGTCAGTACACTGTCGGAGCCCCCGTCATCGATACACGAGGCCGTTGAACTCAACGGGGGCGCATCTCCCCGTCCTCAGCGGCAGTGGTCTCCTCCAGCGATGACACAATCTCGGACGAGTGCCCAATCTGTAATAAAGCATAACTTTTTTTTAAAATTAATTTTCATCCTTTACATACAACTTCGTCAATTGTTACACACTTATGCTTACTCCCTCTCTCGCCTCCTCGCACCTCCTCTCTCCTCCTCCCCGCCTTCCATCATTGAACATTTAACATTTATTATTTATCATTTATCATGTAACATGTAGCATGAACACAAAGTTCAACTTCCACCTTTATCCCCAACCTGCGCTCCCCCTGCCCCTTTATACACTTCTTTATGCTCTTTTGCACTTTATCGTACATTATTTTTTATACAGCATGTCCATTCTAAACATATACCTAAATCCTGTATTCATGTAGTCATGTATTATACATTTTCTTATATTACTAATAAATCAAACTTATCCGATTTTCACTCCCCCCCTGCACCTTTAATACCTTCTCCTCCTCCTACCCCCCTCCCCCCACCCTCCCCCCGTTCCCCCTCATTCCCCCTCCCTCCCTGTTTTACTACCCCCTCGACCCATCCCCCAATCCCCGTGGGACGCTGCCAGTCTGGCTTTTGCCACTGTAGAACATATGTAGGTCACAGGCGATCCGGCTGGGTTGGGTATTCTTTTATACTTTCATCATCGAGTCATTTGATTTTGCGGTGGCAGTTTTTTTGGATGATATGTCCAAGAAAACTGTCAGCAGGTTTAGAAATTACACTGGTGTGGTAGGACATGTCCATTATGGTCACCCACAAAAGGCGCCTGCAGTGTCTGGGTCTGGTTGATAAGCCACCTTCTTGTCTTTTGTGTTTGCAGATGGCAAAAAGAGGGCTTCAAAGTTGAGAGAAACAGCATAAATGTATTTTTGGTGCTGAGATGTTTGATACATCGGCGTTGGTGGCACTGGTTTTCATGGCCTCACTATATGCTGATGGAGCATCAGCCTCGAGGGGCCCTAGAGCCTCATCGGAGCTGAGCTCCCGTAGATTGCCCCAGCATCAGTCAACCTGCAATACTGCCCTGAAAAAGAAGCAGGGTTTGTCCTCCTCTTCTTCAACATCGAGGACTAAGGACATCGAGCATCAGGAAGACATTGTGCTGCATTGATGCTGAGGTTCATCAGAGTGCTCAGAAAGCTCTTTTTTGAGTGAGCATTCAGTGGTTCATTGGTTTGTTTGTTTTAATTTTTTGTTTCGTAATGTATTGTTATGCTAATGTATTATATTATATTATTTTATTATAGTTTTGTATCTTTTATGTATTTTTATGTTTGTATTTTTTTAGGGATTTGTAAACCACTTTGCTGCTTTCTGCTTTAAGTGGTATATCAAGTTTATAATAAATCATTGCCGAGAGCAACGATAGTTCACAGTTTCAGCCTTCAAAGCAGCCCTGCTGCAAGGACTGCTCAACCTCCTTGAAGACAGAAGAACCAGACCAGACTCCACAAGACTGATGCCAGCCTACTGATACTCCTCTACAGATTGAAGGAACATCAGCCTATTCTGCTGCAGACCCCTTGCCTTCTGTGATGACAGCCCTTGACAAGCAGCTGATGAAGGGTCTTGAGGACGGAATTTCAATGCTGTTCGCCATGGGTGAGCTTAAAGCTCTGACAGCATTGACGAGCATTGGGAAGTCAGTCCTATCCTGGTAACCCCTGCCCGTCTGTGGTAGAGGCATAGCCATCAAAGGGCCTCAACACAGATACGAATTGGCAAAAATCACTCTTCAATGCATCGAGGGGGGGGGGGTGTCATTTCTCCTCAAGGCATCGAAAGTCATCAGTACAAAGGTGTTCCCAAAGGAGCTTCGCCTCCCCTAGGAGATGGCGAGCCATCCAGGCAAAGGCTCAGATGTTATTGGAGTACTGCGCTGGGTTGGATTCAGACCACTCTTGGGAATCCAAATATGATTCTGAATATCTCTTGGAGGAGAGGTCTCTGGAGTTGCCCTCTGATCTCTCACCCCCTCTTGAGAGGCATAAGTCTCTCCTGAGGAGTTCTCTTTCCATTATTTTGTGAGGGATATGGCTAAGTCCATACCATTTCCATTGCAAACAGAAGGGGAGCCCATGGCTGAGGAGTTGGACATCCTCCAATATTCCATTGCCTTTAAGGAAGTGGTGACAATGTCCATGCACTGCATCCTTCAGAGTTTACAAATGAGAATGTGGGAGACTCTCCTCAGAGGGACCAGTGAGTAAGAAGTTCATCTCTATGTAGAGAGTCCAAAAGGCTTACGGATTTGAGAAGCTCCAGCTGCCGCACCACTTTATGGTTGTTGAATCTGCTCTCAAACAAGCCACTCCTCTACACCTCTGGAAGAGATGCCCAAATATTGGATTTCTTTTGTGAAAAGGTTTTTCTAGAACTCCTAACATCTCATATGGCATCCTATCAATTCCTTTCCTACAGGAGCTCTCCAGATCAACCAACAGTAAGGATTTAAGGGTTTGTTTTATTATATTAAATTGTTAGCTCTCTGACTGGGAGCTCTTAAAAGGGGGTTTTGTACATTTTTAAAGCAAGGTTACTTTCTTTTTGGTGCTTTAGTGGGACTTTCCTTGAGCACAGTAGGTGGTTGAACTCCAGTAACCTCCTCAGCTTTGGGAACTGCTAACACCTAATCAGGTGTTAGTTCCCTCCCTACCCACCCCGACCTCCACCCACCCCTAGCGAGTAGTCTTGCTTTATAGGGCACCTCCCCATTTGACAAAGCACAGAGAATTGGACCAGCACATTTTGAATATAATTAAGGAGATTTAACTGCTTTTTCTCTGAAAGGACAGCTGGGAAACCGGCTGGTACTTGGTAGATCTCTCTCTTTTGCTTTAACAGATACCTAAGCTCCATGAACAGAACAATGGCTGGGAAAAATCGTATCTCTAAAGCTGTTGCCCCCGTTACAGCTTCTGCCTCGGTCCAGACAGAGGTCCTAATGCCAGTTGAAGGACCGGTTCCATGTGCAGGGTGCCTGCATGCTGAAGCTCTGAGGAAACAAGTGGAGGAACTCAGAAAGGAGATGGCGAGGCTGAGGAGCATTCAAGACAGTGAGAAGTACATTGGTGAGATGCTTCTTGCAGCAACCAAGCTCTCCAGCAGAGGAGAAGATGGGTGCCAACAGAATGTCGATGGTTGGACACAAGTCACCAGGGCCTGCAAAATCACCAATCCTACTTCTCCAGCCCTTGAATTGAAGAACCATTATGCAGCCCTGGAAGTGGAGGAGGTGAAAGCATCCCTGGAAAGGGAAGAACCAGAGCTCAAGTACCCCAAAGTTGCAGAATCAGTGACCACAAGGAATGAAGGGTAGTGGTGGTTGGAGACTCTCTTCTGAGGGGTAATGAGGCGTCCATCTGCCGACCAGACTTGATTTCCAGAGAGGTATGCTGTCTGCCTGGTGCCAAAATCCAAGATGTTACGGAGAGTTTGCCGAGACTCATCAAGCCCACTGACTATTACCCAATGTTGCTAATCCATGTTGGAACAAATGATACTACCAGGTATACCTCGGAACGTATCAAAAGTGACTTCATGGCTCTGGGAAAGAGTGAAGCAGTTAGGTGCACAGGTGGTGTTCTCTTCAATCCTCATTGTTGAGGGTAAAGGCCAAGGCAGAGAGGCTCGCATCCTGGAGATGAATGCATGGCTACGTGGATGGTGTCATTGAGAGCGTTTTGGTTTCGGATGCTGTTGCAAGGGTTGCAGAGCAGAGATGGCATCCATCTGTCCAAGAAAGGTCAACGCGTCTTCAGTAGTAGACTGGCTAATCTACTGAAGAGGGCTTTAAACTAGATTCGTTGGGGATGGGTGAAGAAAGCCACCAGGTAAGTGAAAGCCCCCAGGTAGGTGATACATTAAATAACTTTATGGAAATGGGTAACAGGGGTAACATATGGAAAGCAGTGTGTATAAATGCCCGTAGCATGGGAAATAAGATCCCTGATGTTGAAGCTTTGGTGGGAGTGGCTGACTTGGATTTAGTGGCAGTTACAGAAACATGGTTCATAGAAACCATGATTGGGATGTAACTATACCTGGCTATACTTTATTCAGAAAGGACAGGGTAGGAAGTAGGGGAGGAGGAGTGGCACTATATGTAAAAACTACTATTAAAGCTTTGGAATTACAGAGCTTAAAAGGGAGAGGGGAGGCATTGTGGGTTAAACTAGAAAGAGGGAAAGATACATCTATTTACATTGGTGTGATATACAGACCTCCCTCACAAGAGGAAGAGGTGGACAGAGTTAATTGAAGACATGCGCAGCATTGCTAGGAAAGGGGAAGTGCTACTGATAGGAGATTTCAATATGCCAGATGTTGATTGGCACATTCCTGCTGCAGTATCATCTAGAAGTAAGGAGATCCTGGATTCTCTACAGGGAGAACTATTCAGGCAATTGGTAACAGACCCCACACGTGAAGGGGCCATACTGGACTTGGTGCTTACCAATGGTGAAAGTGTTTCTGATGTTGTAGTGGGAGATCATTTTGCATCCAGTGATCACCAGATGGTGTGGTTCAGTATTAGGACTAGGGCTGTTAGAATCCATTCCAAGGTGAGGATCTTAGACTTTAGGAAGACCAACTTTGCGAAGATGGGCCAATACCTCAGGGAGATGTTAGTTGGATGGGAACAGCTGAGGGATGTAGAAAAACAGTGGGAAAAACTGAAAGGGGGATATTTTAAGGGCAACCAACCTTTTTGTTAAAATGGTAAATAAAGGTAAAAGGAACAGGAGACCGCTATGGTTTTCGAAAGAAGTAGCTGAAAAAGTGAAGAAAAAGAGGGAGGCCTTCATGAAATACAAGAGATCACAGAGAGAGGAAGACAGGCATCTGTATTTGGAAAAACTTAGAGAAGCTAGCAAAGTAGTCAAGAAGGCAAAGATTCAAAAGGAGGAGGAAATAGCCAATGCAATAAAATGGGGGGGATAAGGCATTTTTCAGATATATTAGTGAGAAGAGGAAAGGCAAGTGTGGTATTGTCAGACTCAAGGGTGCAGGGGAGGAAAGTGTGGTTTGTAGCATGCAGTGTGAGAACTGAGAAGTGTAGTGTGTGGGGCAGTGCGTTAGATTATATCGGTGAACTATTTACATAATGAGCTATATACATATATACAAATAAGGATAAAGCGGAATTGCTTAACAAATATTTTTGTTCTGTGTTCACAGATGAAGAACCAGGAGCAGGACCTCAGAAAACACCCACAAATAGGAACAGAAGCAAAGGACATCTTGAACAAATTTCAAAAGACTGTGTTCGTGAGAAACTATCTCAACTTAAAGTAGACAAAGCGATGGGACCGGATGGGGATACACCCGAGAATACTGAGGGAACTTGGGGACGTTCTAGCAGCTCCACTGACTGACCTTTTCAATGCCTCGTTGGAGTCGGGAGTGGTGCCAAAGGACTGAAGAGAGGCTCATGTGGTGCCTTTACACAAAAGCGGAAGTAAGGATGTGGTTGAAAACTACAGGCCAGTTAGTTTAACTTTGGTGGTGAGTAAATTATTGGAAACGCTGCTGAAAGAGAAAATAGTGAGGTTTCTGGATTCCAGCGGATTACAGGATCCGAGGCAGCATGGATTCACCAGAAGCAGGTCTTGTCAGACAAATCTGATTGATTTCTTTGACTGGGTGACCAGGGAGTTGGACCGAGGGAGAGCTCTAGATGTGGTGTATTTAGATTTCAGTAAAACCTTTGACACTGTTCCTCACAGGCGACTTATAAACAAACTGAGCACCCTAGGGATGGACCCTAAAGTTACTGCTTGGGTTAGAAATTGGTTGGGTGGGAGGCGACAAAGAGTACAAGTAAATAGAGCTCACTCTGAGGAGAAGGATGTTATCAGTGGTGTGCCCCAGGGATCTGTCCTTGGTCCAATTCTTTTTAACATCTTTGTTAGTGATATAGCGGAAGGGCTTTCAGGTAAGGTTTGCCTCTTTGCGGATGATACCAAAATCTGCAATAGAGTAGACACCCAGGAAGGTGTAGATAACATGAGAAGGGATCTAGCTAAGCTTGAAGAATGGTCTAGAATTTGGCAGCTGGGATTTAATGTTAAAAAATGTAAGGTCATGCATTTGGGCTGCAGCAATCCAAGGGAGTAATATAGTATAGGGGGTGAAGTACTTTTGTCCACTAAAGAAGAGCGGGACCTAGGCGTGGTTGTGTCTGATGATCTTAAAGTAGCTAAACAGGTAGAAAAGGCGACGGCAAAAGCTAGAAGGATGCTTGGGTGCATACGGAGAGGAATGGCTAGCAGGAAAAAGGAGGTGATAATGCCTTTATATAAGTCTTTGGTGCGACCTCATTTGGAGTATACTGTGCAATTCTGGAGACCGCACCTTCAAAAGGATGTGAACAGGATGGAGTCGGTGCAGAGGGTGGCTACTAAAATGATTAGTGGTCTTCATTATAAAGCATATGAGGACAGACTGAAGGATCTTAATATGTACACCTTAGAGGAAAGGCGGGATAGAGGTGATATGATTGAGATGTTTAAATACCTCCGTGGCATAAATGTTCAGGGAGAGAGCCTCTTTCAATTGAAAGGAAGTTCTGCCACGAGGGGACATGGGATGAGGGTGAAGGGAGATAGATTCAGGAGTGATATGCGGAAATATTTCTTTACGGAAAGAGTAGTGGATCCGTGGAATAGTCTCCCAGTGGAGGCAGTAGAGATGAGGACAGTAACTGAATTCAAAAAAAGCATGGGGCAAACACAGAGGATCTCTAAAGGTAAAAAGGGGACTGTTGTAGTTGTTATGGAAGGACAGACTAGATAGGCCATGTGGTCTTTTTCTGTCGTCATATTTCTATGTTTCTATGTTTCTAATTCTTCATGGACATGCACTTAGGGAACATCATGCGCAGGCTCAATGATATGGCAGATTATCTCCCTCCAGAGAAAATAAAGCAGTATCTTTTTCTCGTGAGTCAAGGGAAGGAATGTGGAAAATACATTGTCCATATGATATGATATTTTTGATATGACATCGAGAGCCTCCTCTGAGTATTGATGCCTGGAGACTTGATTGGCTTCGAGCCTCAAACTTGCAGGTCAGTGTCCAGGAGCAAAAGGTACAAAAAGCTGCTACCATGATCAAGCAGCACTCTGACACCCTTAAAACTCTCTCCAGGCATAACCTCCGACCCAGCGTCCGCACCATCTCTGAGGTTTCACAGGGGGTTGGGAATGGGCAGTGAAAATCCTACTACTCTTATGGGCTTAGCTATTTTCCTGCCTCCTGCTATACTCAATCAAAACAACTTGCTCATGCCCAAACTTGTCAAGAGAAGATTAGAAGTCCCAGCATGCATCCCATTTAAAATTGGGGGTGGTCTTTGGACTGGCTTTTAGAGAACATGGCCAATATTCCTATTCTTTACTCTGATGACCTTCTAGTCAGCAGGAGGCTTACTCTTTGCTCAAATGTGCACCTTTCTAACCTTCAACTCTTGGGTTCTCAAAATAGTGCAGGAAGAATACAGGCTTTGCCTATTGGAGATACTTCCAAATTTTTCACTAAGGGGCCATTCCATTTCCCAGCAACAGGTGATGGTTTTTCAGGTACTCTCAAAGAGCAGGAATTTATTCAGGGTACTTCCTGGTGCCCAAGAAATGGGGGTATTTCAACCAATCCTAGACCTCAGAGGCCTTAACAAAGTTCTGGTCAAAGAGAAATTCAGAATGGTTTCTAATGGGCACCCTTCTATCTTTTCTCCAAAAAGGGGTTTGGCTGTGTTCTCTGGATCCAAAGAATGCTTACACCCTCATACAGATACAGCCCAGTCACAGGAAGTATCTGCAGTTTGTCATGGGGAAACATTATTTTCAGTATGCGTACTGCCTTTTGGTCTTGTGTCTGTTCTTTGCATCTTCGCAAAATGCTTCTCAGATGTCACAGCATTTCTACCCAGATTGTGAGTGCACATATTTCCCTGTTTGGATAATTGGCTGCTAAAGAGCGCCTCCCAGGAGGGAGGCACAAACCTTTATGGGATCTCCCTTAACCATTTATTCACCATTATTGTGGAACTCAAACAGTCATCTGGGGCCGGTCCTCTCCAGTCTGATCTAACCCCAACTCTTTATTCCACTTAGTTACAATCATATCGTACTTCATTAAAGCTTCAGATTCAGAAAAAACTTCTGAATCCATGCTATTTTCACTCTTCTGACTACTTTGGATAGGAAAAAGTCCTTGAGATTAGAGCAAAAATCACTAGAAAGATGCTTCCTGTTTAAACCCCTAATATGACTATGTAATTGAAGATAGGCAAAAGTATGCCTACCCTCAAGTCAGTATTGATATTGGAGGTCTCTAAATGGGAGCATCTTCCCATCCTCTGTTAGCACCTGCTAAAGCATTGTTAAACTCTTGATCTCCCATTCCTTAAATCTCCCAGGCTGCAACTCTGACTGAATATGGACATTTCCTCATATGGTAAGTATGTGGCTGCTGCGCTGAATGACTGAGCCTAACACAGGTCTATTGCTAGGCCTTATAGACTCCCTGAAATAAGTCCAAACCCTTCACTATTAATGGCATCTACCCAGCCTTAGCATATAAAAGATATTTTAAAGAAATGGAAGAGACCAAGGCCTTCTCATATTTCAAAGGAGTATAATCGTCTGTATGAAACAGCCAGTCTTTAAGATGTTGAAGAAAGCAAGTGGTATTTTATCTATTCAATACTAGCCCCCTCCCCCCAAGACCAGTGGCCCCGCAATAGTGAAATAGAGATACAGGCCTATTGTCCCCACAACAGGAATCTGTTAAGCATCTAATTCATCATCCCAAGGTCTACTTCTACTACTATTATTTATTTAGCGCTACAAAGTGTATGCAGCATTGTACCAAAACATGCAAAAAGACAGTCCCTGTTCATCAGAGCTTACAATCTAGTCCTGCTTAAGTACTCATAAGGGCAGTATCTGTAAAACACAAAGCCACTTCCAGAAGAGCACCACCTTATACAATGTGTTCTGACCCCCTAATGCCAGTGGCAGCTCCTGCCATTGCTGAAGCTGGGCCTCAGTGTCTTGTAGCAATAGGGGGATATTGCTTTATTACAAATTTTTGTGGTTGGCTGGAAGAATAAATGCCTAGATGCAAAACAAGTCCTGCATTCAACTAAAAAGGAAGGTCATCCCTCTGTGGTCTCTTACCTCCAGATGGGTAGGGAGGGCTTCCGATTTATCCAAGTTCATCAAAAATCTTCCAATTCTGCCAATAAGTGAGGTAAAGAGATCCTGAATTCTGTGATGTATTCCATCAAACATTTCCATTTCGAATGCCTACCCTAACCACTCTAATCATCCCATTCCTCTTGATTTTATACAAGAGTGGCTCAAGGATGAGTAGAAAAAGCAATGGAGACAGGGGATAGCACTGTCTGTGCCATGATGGAGTGCAAACAATGTCGTACAGGTTCCATTAAAAATCTCTGCTGCTCCTAGGGCACATGCAGAAGCTGCATGGCTTGGTAAAAGTATCCCATCAACCCAAAATGCTTCAGAACCAAAAACCATATAATTCCAGCTTGCCTTGTTTAAGGCCTTTCCAGCATCAAAACTTTTAAGTTTCGCATGTTCCATGTCTGTCATGTGGGTTTCCTGAATCATTACATTATCTACTTTGTGGTCTTTCAAGGCCTTAAAGATCTTATGTCTTTTAATGATGGTACCTATCCCATACACATTCCATGACAAAATACGTAAGGTCCTTGTCTTCATCCCATTCCATCTTGTGAAAAGGGATTACAAAAAACAATAAATAAATAAATATATATATATATATATATCCTTCATTGGGGAGCCCTCCCGGTCAAAGGCTATCCCACCCCTAGTACCCCAAAAACTATAGAGCTCTGGATCCCAACCCTCCCAAGATCCCCTGTAACCCCTCCAGCAGACATCAAGATTATCTCTGCCCCTTCTTCCTCCTTCCCTTCAGTATACCATCACAGCTCCAACCGCCCTGGGCATCATGTTTTCTGTATCAGGGCGCTCTCCCACTCATGGAGCCTGTCCCTTTATGTCTGCTCCACCAAAGAGCTTATATGCACTCCCCTGTATTCCCCAGCCATAGGCCGGAGAGGGCCTAGATTAACCCAACCCATAATTATCATACTTCCAAACCCCAATCACCCTTTTCATCCCCATCCAATCCTGCACCTGAACATCACATTCATATACCCGTATATCACTTCACCCCTGCTCCACCCACATTCCACTTTACCAACCACCTGCACCCGTCTCCCTAACACCTTCTCCCATTTGAACCTTTCCACTTAAACTTTGCTATGAAAAATGTTCAGAAGCACCCATCCCTGGCAAAAGACACAAAAACAGAATAAAACCCCAAAATGCAAGAACAGCAATCGGTAAAACATATCTTGATTGTTCCAGCTTAGTAAAATAGTCTATGATGGGTTGAAAGCAAGATCAAACTCAGCCCCTTAGGCAGGCACCCATGTTTCAGGTGTCTGCCAAAGAACCCACTCCCCAGCACATCCAAGCACATTGTTCTCAAATTCCAGTACATTCAGGTGGAGATGAGCGTGAACGTACTTGTGGGTCATTGTGGAGCTGAGTAGAGGGGGAAGTACCAACAGAGGTGCATTGGCTGTGACAGGCATATCCGCGGCCGCCCTTGTTCCCCGTGACATCAGCTGGTGGGGCCTGGAACAACATTTAACCCAACCCAGAGGCCTTGGGTCGGTGGAGGAGAGCTTGAGCGTAATTGTGGGCCATTGTGGAGCTGAGCTGTCGCCAAGCAGAGGGGAAGTAGCCAGCAGAGGTGCATTGGCCGCAACAGGCATTTCCGCAGCTGCCCTTGCTCCCGGTGACATCAGCCGGTGGGGCCTGGAGCAACATATAACCTGGCCCAGAGGCGCATACCCAAAGGGGCAGGTCATGCCCCTTTGGCGCCCCTTCTGTGCTCTGAAGGCACTGACTTGGATTGTCACAGTGACTCCCTTAAAGGTACTGTGTTTGTTTGTTTGTTTGCTAAAGTTGTTGTATCCCTATGGGGAAATGGAAAGCAAAGAAATCTGTCTTCCCCAGTGCCCTCTAGTCATCCCGCTAGTATAGTGGTGGGGCCACTGGATAAACACTTTGGTGTTATTACTGAACAGCAATTTTCCCATGAGGGGGGCTCTGATCAACTCTTCAAAACGGACCCCACCCCCGTGCACTATACCACAACTTTCCTCTACTGCTGTCTCGTCGATGTCCTCAGTCAGGGGCAGCTCTATAATGAGGCCGAGTGAGGCGGTGGCCTCAGGCAGCAACATTTTTGGGGAGGGGGGGTGGCAAAAAATGCCCCCAAAAAGACCACCTCGCTCGGCCTTCAAAATGTAAATAATAAAAAGGGCTGACAAGCTGCTGCCTGCTGCTGCTCCCCACTGCCCCGGAAGAGCACTCTGTTGCTTTACAGGCGCCCCGGTTCACCTTTGCAGAGCTGCGAAAAGGGAGAGTGTTTCCTTTTTTTCCTGCGGCTCTGTTAAAGTTGAGCCTGCTGATGCCGAGTGTAAACGAGGCATTTCCTTTCTCGCGCATATGCCTTGTTTGGGTATTTTGGGTAAGTATAAGTTTTTGCCTACAATGAAATGGGGTTACCTTGTTTTAACCCCTCTTTTTTTTTCTTTGTTGTGTTTTGATTTTAATTGTATATTGTGCTCACTTTTTTCCCATTGATGTGGACTATTGCTGAGATTCTATGATCTGTTTTATTTTTATTTGTGTTTCATTTGTGTCCTTTTGCATGTCTTATGCATTTATTTGAATTTGTAAATGTGTAAAGATTTTAATAAAAACATTGACACTACATTCATCCACCCTCCCAGCCATACAGTCATCCACTCCCTCCATTCAGACTGATGAGATTTCACAAACTGGCAGTCATCCAAGGAGTGTGTAGGAAGACGCACAAAAAAAGGTATACTTCATATTCAGTGAAGACATAAAAAAGTAAGGGCCCCAGGACTCTGATCCTACACCAAACCAACCACTTCAAAGATTCTTGACCCTAGTGGGATCAGTACACCTCATGTCCTGCTAAAAACAAAGGGCAAAAGGGGCCACTCAGACCCTATAGAGTTGGAGTCCAAGTCCAATGTCCGCCACTCATTGAGGTGGCAGATGATAACACCACAGAAAAGATAAAGGGGGAAGACCTGCAAAGAAAGAGTTTGTGCCCGTTTCAAATAGTCGGGCTTGGTAAAGCTGAAAACAGAAAACTGTAAGAGACAAGAGTCCATAGTTTCTTGGTTATTATGGAGGCCAAACAAGCATGCCATTGACCCCAAACCATCAGGGCTCTAGGCTCTCTAAACGCTGTGGATGAGGTAGTGGTAGAGCTGTGGGGGTAGTTTTTGGGGCTGGGGCAATTTGTAATGTTATGAGGCAGTTGTGGGGGGTATTTTTAGGAGTGAGGTGGCATGGCTATTGCTTTGGAGCTTCTATTGGTAGGGGCAATGTGCAGGTTGGTGAAGCAGTTGTGAGAAGTGATGAGATGGATGTGGGGTATTTTTTTTTAGGGTTGGGGCAGTTTTGTGGGGTGGTGGGACGGTTGCGAGGGATTGTTTTTTTTAGGGGTAGGGGTAGTTGCGGGTTGGTGGGGATTTGCATGGGGTATTTTGCCTGAGGTACTTTTTTGGGGTGGGTTAAGCATGAGGGTATCATTTAGGGATGGGAGCAGTTTGTGGGGTGGTAGGGAGGGAGTTGTAAGAGGTAGGATTTGAGAGTGGTGCAGTTCGGTGATGAAACAATTGTAAAGGGATATTATTTAGGGATAGGCATTTGTGGGATGCTTATTGGGGTGGGGCAGTTCATGGTGTGGTGGGGCAGTAGCAGGGTTGTAGTTTTTGGGGACAGGGCAGTTTGTAGGTTGGTCAGACAGTTGTGGGAAGTTGTTTTTGGGGGTGAGGACAATTTGCAGTAGAGCAGTTGAGGGGGGGGGAGTTTTTGGGAGCAGGGCAGTTTTCAGGGTGGTGGTGAATTTGTGTGGGTCATTTTTCTATGATGGAGACAATTGGGTTGTTAGGGCAGTTGTGAGTGATTTGGGGGGGCAGTTGTGAGAAGGAGCAGTTTTTGGGGATGGGGCAGTTTGGAGAGTTGGGAAAGTAGAGAACAGGGAAAGCAAGTTTTAATGGAGCAATTCCTTAAACTGCTATTTTTCACTGTATGTCATTTTCTATGCTAGAGAAGCTGTAACTCTTTCTCCCATAGAAGTGTATTGGGCTCTTTTTTTGGGGGAGAGGGAGCTATTTTCTCTGGAACCCCCAGTCTGGTTTGGCCCATTTTTGAACTCTTATCGTTTTTTTTCTTCAGTTTTTCTCACAAGCCAAATTTTATCTCATGCCGTTAAATTTTCGGAGAGTTATTTTGCCCCCAGACAGATAGACATACATTCTCGACCTTTTTTATATAGTTTTGTTCCAACTTCCGTTGGACTTGAAAGAATAAAAAGGAGCAAAAAAATAGGCAAGGTACAGTACAAACAGAAAAAAACAATACCTCAAAAAGAAGAAAAAAGTTAAAGCCTTCTTATTGAATACTATCTCGGTAAATATAGGACAGCTTCAAAAATAAATGACAATAAAACAATACAAATAATCTTAAATATACCTATACAACTGTATGTATGTGTAAATATATATCTAATTTAACAAAAAGTACAGTGTACAAAGATATTGTAACTATTCATTATACCTACCACAAGCAAAGTGACGAGGCATTTAGGCATATTCATTGTTAGGTGCTGTCTTTAGAAATATTTTGAGCTTGAACGGACTTTATGAATTTCAAAGCCAAGTATAAAGGGGTATGTAAGATAAATGAAACTTTCCAAAACTTTATTCCAAAGTTCTTAAATAATAAAGATATTGATGAAAGAATAATATTGTATGCCCTGTTTAA
Organism: Ichthyophis bannanicus; assembly: GCA_033557465.1. Classification (NCBI taxonomy): domain Eukaryota; kingdom Metazoa; phylum Chordata; class Amphibia; order Gymnophiona; family Ichthyophiidae; genus Ichthyophis; species Ichthyophis bannanicus. Next base: position 1,253,596,566 of record CM066032.1, on the reverse strand, counting down.
TAAAAGCTTTGCTGGCGACATCGTGTGTGTGTGTGTGTGTGTGTGTATATATGTGTGTATATATGTGTGTATATATGTATATATATATAGATAGATAGATAGATAGATAGATATATGCTTTATTCTAACACTGTCAATAGCAGAAAGTATGTAACAGAATGTTTGTTTATAAAAGTTCAGCTAATGCCAGCATGACATCAATGTTTATCAATATCTATGTCTTTTAATATCTGATGCAGTTGAATTATGTCACCATAAAATTAACATTACTAAAAAGTATAATCATAGAAATAAAGCTTTAACTGATACTGAAGTATCTGTTAAGATGTCCATCATAATCAGAGGGTCACTAACTCTCATATGAACATAATATAGGCCATACCGGGTCAGGCTGTACTGGATCAGACCAAAGATTCATCAAGCCACTGTCCTGTTTCCAACAGTGCGCACTCCAGTCTTATATTCCAAAAGTAGCCAGTTCCATGCTACTTATCGCCAGTTATAAGCAGTGGTTTGCTCTTGGCCTACTTTTTTTAAATACCACTAAACAAGCTGTACAGGAGCAAATCCTAATGATAATAACTAACACACGCTCCCTCAACGCAAGCAACCCTCAAACATAAATTAGGAGAATTCTAAAACTTTCAAAATACCTCACAGAAAGGCAAAACGACCTCAGGGTGGCTGATACCCCACATGCAGCGAGAAACTCACTGTAGGGAATAGCTGATGCTCACATCATAGGTCTTAGCCTTCTAAGATGATTATCCATCTGATGTTCTACGCAAAGCATATCGTCGGACTCGATTTAATCATCGAGAATGGCTACTGCAACCTACTAATGCTGTTTCACGGTCTAATACTTCATCAACAGTAACGTGTGTATTACGATATTCCAGTTTGTCAACTCGTATTGCTACGGCATTACATCGCCGCTGGACTCTACTGGCGACTCATCCTACGTTTTCTAAATATTCTTTACGGCTTGCATACAGTCGTAGTTTCAATTTGAGAGATCACCTCTGTCCTGCAGTGTCGCGACAACCATCTCCTTCCGCTGCAGAGGCTGGTCATTTTGCGTGTCAACGCTGTACTTATTGTAGGGTTATGTCGCACTCAATCTGTCCGGCTTATAAAGCTAAAGTTTGTGCTCTACCATTTTTTACAGCTTGTGCTACAACACATGTGATTTATGGTCTGTGGTGCTCATGTTCAAAGCTTTACATTGGTAAAACCACCCGACCTCTCCGTACACATTTGGCTGAACATAAGTATAGCCTTCATAAGAAACGGATAGAAACACCTTTGATTCAGCATTGCCTGGACTTTGGCCATCAATTTTTTGATTTGAAGTGTACTGTTTTGGAACATGTTCCAGTACATATTCGGAGGGGAGATCGTGGAAAAATCCTGTTACAGAAAGAACAGCGGTGGATTTATTATTTAGATACTTTATTCCCCTCGGGTCTGAACGACAAAATAGAATGGACAATTTTTTTCTGACTTTAGTACGTTTTTCTGGGATTGCGTGGTATCTGTGGAGCTCCTTTCTTACCTCTTTTTCTTTGTTTCTATGTTTAATTTTTTTGTGTTTAGTATCGTTTTGTGCAGTGAGAAGGGGATTGTATGGTATGTTTAGGGGAAGGGTTGTCTAGGCTATTGCCGTTGGTGATTGGCTGTTGGACGCTTTAAAAGTGACGTCAGACGCCGTCCTTCGGGATGGCGGGTTTGGTAAATCTGTGGTGTAGACGTTGCAGTTAAACCCCTGAAGAAGCCTATTTTTGGCGAAACAAAAGCTTTTGTAGGGTTATGTAGTTATAAGGAGTTGTAATCTTCCCGTCCTGCCAAGTTTGCTTCGGGGAGCGCTTCATTGCTGCGGGGTTACCCAGCTGCTTGTTGCCGCTTTCGGTCATTGTTGAAGCTACTATTTGAAGCTACTACTGCAAGATTGGGCGTGACTGAGCAGTGCTGGAAACGGCTACGGAGTGGAATATTGGTGGCACATTTGATCTGCTAAAGATAAGTTTTGGAGAGCTATTGTGCTCTTAATTTTTGAAGTATGGAGATTGATTATATTTCCTTATCTCTGTAGGTCTTCCTGTGCCGGGCTGTTTTCCTGTTTACATTATATTATAATGAACTCTGATGCTTCCTGGTAGCTTTGCAATAGAGTGAGTGTGAATGTGAATGTGAATGTTGAATGAGTGATTGTGTTTGTATGTGTATTGAGATTACTGTAGTCTTTTGTCTAAAGGATCCCAGGGTGAAATTGTTGTCGTGTGGGTTCTAGGTTTAGACTTTTGTCTATTTTGGAGGAAACTGATAAGGCTAAGACCTATGATGTGAGCATCAGCTATTCCCTACAGTGAGTTTCTCGCTGCATATGGGGTATCAGCCACCCTGAGGTCGTTTTGCCTTTCTGTGAGGTATTTTGAAAGTTTTAGAATTCTCCTAATTTATGTTTGAGGGTTGCTTGCGTTGAGGGAGCGTGTGTTAGTTATTGTCACTACTTTTTTTAAACCCAGCTACACAATCTGCTTTTACCACATCCGCTAGCAATGAGTTTCAAAGACTAATTATACGTTCACAGAAAAAATATTTTCTGTTTTAAATATTCTACTGTGTAGCTTCATGGCGTGTCCCCTTTTTACATTTTAAATTTTTTATTAACAACTTCAATGAAAATTACAAAGCGCTTTGTTCTCAACTTTATACATTCTCCGCAATGCTTATCCATAATATCATATATTCCCCCCCCTTGCTAGTACATCCTTCCTATTCATCTCTCCATGTATGATCCTCCCTCCTCCCTCCCCCCCTTTTCCCCTCCCCCTTATCTCTCATCTTTCATACCTTCATCCCCCTCTCCTCCTTCCACTTGTATGAGTCTCGGCTCTTTACTCTCGTTCACCCTTGGTTTGGCCTTATGCCAAATATCCTAAACTTACTTAGCTAAGATGCAGCCAGCCTTCCATCCTCCTTCCGCTCCCTCCCTCCCTCCCTCCCTCCAGGCTTCCAACCACTTCCACACTCCCTTCCATTTTTCTGCACTCCTCTCTCCTTTCCCCCATCTTAGCTCTGTCAATTTGTGCATCAAACTCACCTCAGCTACTCTTCTGACAAATTCTGCAGGTTGTGGTGTGCTCGGCCCCACCCAGTGCTGTGCTATCTGGCATCTTGCTGCTACTATACAATGATGCAGCCCCCCCTCTTCCCTTCTGGGAATATCTTCTTCTAGTTGATGCAATAAAGATATCTCCGGTTTCCTTTGCAATCTATATCCTATCGTGCCATAGATCATATCTATAATCTTTACCCAATATGCCTGTATCCATTCACACTTCCACCACATGTGTAACCAATCTCCTCTCTCTTGGCATCCCCTCCAACAGTGGTCATCATATCCCTTTCCAGCTCGTTTTTGCATACTGGCGTCCAGTACCATCGATATAGCACTTTATAAACGTTCTCTTTTATTTGAGTAGCAATGGAAATATTGGCCACTGTCTATATTATCTTATCCCACACCTCTTCATTCCAACTCACCCCCAGTTCCTCCTCCCATTTTGACATATATCCCAATTTACTCTCCCCTCCCTCCGTTAATCCTTTGTAAATTCTGGACAAAACCCCCTTTTGACCCAGATGTCCTGAGCATAATGCCTCAAACCATCCCCTATTTTCCCAAAAATCTGTCCACACTTTCTGTTGTCTTATAAGGTGACTAATCTGTAAATATGTATAGTAGTCACTTTCCATTAACCCATATAAATCCTTAATGCCCTCAAACTCGACAACTCCCTTCGTACTTATTATTTGGAAGATATGCGTCAGCCCCGCCTTTGCCCATCTACGTAGGATATGTACCCCGGGTCTCTAACCCCTATCAAAACAGGCCTCCAGTGTCATTCCCTGTGTATAGCCTTTATCTTGTACCAATAATTTTCTATTTTGTTTCCACACACTCAGACTGTGCATAACTATGGGATTTAGGGGTTTGTTTTCAAAGCCTTTACTACCCCTCCAAACTATTTTTTCCAGTCCCACTCCCCATATTGAATCTTCTTCCATTTGTACCCACTGTTTCTGTTTTCCTCTTTGCCACTCATAGATCGTTTTCAGTTGTGCAGCCTCATAGTATTTTCTAAAATTTGGCACTCCTAACCTCCCCTCTCCTTTGGCTCTTTGCATTACTGCCATAGCTACTCTTGGCCGTCTATTTGACCATATGAATCGATTTACGATTCTTTGTACCTGCTTTAACTTACTTTGCGGGACCCTTATCGGTAGCGTCTGAAACAGGAACAAAAGTCGTGGCAATAGCATCATCTTTACGGTTGCTATACGCCCAAACCAGGAAAGGTATCCCCGCCCCCACCCATCTAGTCCAAATAGCTTCAAATAATTTAGCTTATATAAGGCTTCTAGCCTATTACTTATTTGGATGCCTAGATATCTAATTTTCTCCCGAGCCCATTTAAATGGGTATTTCTTTTGCAGTATGTCCTTTACGTCCCTCGTCACTGATAGGTTTAAAATTTCTGATTTTGTCCAATTTATTGTAAATCCCAACAGCCTACCATATTCTTCTAATTCCCACATTAATATTGGGATACAGAGACGGGGTCTAGCCAAGCTCAATATTATATCATCTGCAAACAGAGATATTTTATATTCACTCCGCCCTGCTTTTATTCCCGTTACATCTGCTCGTTCTCTCACCCTCTGTGCGAATGGTTCCAGTGATATAGCAAATAGTAGCGGTGATAGGGGGCATCCTTGTCTCGTTCCCCTCCCTTGCCCAAAAAATTCAGAGTAGGCCCCATTCACCCTAAGACAGGCTTTCGGATGGTGGTACAGTGCTTTTACCCAATTTGTGAATTCTTCCCCCAGCCTCATTCTTTCCATTACCTGAAAGAGAAAAGGCCAAGACACCTGGTCAAAAGCCTTTTCTGCATCCAGGGACAGGAGCAAGGCCTCCTCCCCACTTTGTTCAATGGACCATATCATATTTAATATCTTTCTAATATTGTCTGCTACTTGTCTACCTGGAATAAATTCTGCTTGATCATAATGTATCAGCTTCCCTATTATCTTATTTAAGCGCGTGGCGAGTATTTAGCTAACAATTTAGTGTCTAAGTTGAGCAGCGATATAGGTCTTTATGTATTACTGTTATTCCCGTCCACCCCATAGTATCCGCTAACACCCCTCCCTCCCTTGGAAGATCAAATAACCTCACTAATGGTGCAGTTAATATCTCTCCAAACCTTCTATAGAATCTCGCTGTAAGCCCATCTAACCCAGGTGCCTTATCCAGTTTCAACTGTTTTATCGCCCTCTGCACCTCGTCCACTCTTATGGCCTTACTTAACTCTTCTTGTTCCCCCTCGTCTAGTTTAGGCAATTTTAGGGAGTCAGGATAACTTTGTACTCTCTCCCGCTGTGGAGGATCCCTTGCTTTATACAATCCCTAATAATATTCCCTTAAAGCTGCCTTAATCTCCCCATCCTTAGTTACCAACTCCCCTCCCTAATTTCGAATTTTCATTATATGAGAGCGCAATTTCCTCTGTTTCAATTTCTGCGCCATATATCTCCCCGCTTTATTACCTCCCTCAAAAAATTCCTGCCTCAAAAGCTGCATCTGATGCCGTATCTTTTCTGCCTGCATAGCATTTATCTGTGCTCTTACTGCCAACACCCGACTTCTATATGCTCCCTGTTTTCCCTGCGCATCCAGCTCTTCCAGTTCCACCAATCTTTCTCTCAATTCCCTCTAACCTTCCCTCCCTTTCCTTCCTTTTCCGTGCCCCCCATTTAACTAAAATTCCTCTCACCACTGCCTTGTACCCATCCCACACTCCTCCCCAAGCTACCTCCCCATTATCATTCCAACTTGAAATATTCCCTTGTTTCTCTCTCAATGTCCTCTCTTACCCTCCCATCTTCTAATAATGATTCATTAAGCCTCCAGAAATGTATGCCTTTCCCCTCTCCCTCCAGTATCAAACTTACCTCAACTGGTGCATGGTCTGACCATGTAATTGAGTCCATCTCAACCCCCTTAATCCTACCCCCCACCTCCTTCGAGATCCAGATAGCATCTATTCTAGAGTATGAGCCATGTACTGGCGAAAAATATGAAAATTGTCTCTTCCCTGGGTGTTGGAATCTCCAAGCGTCTATCAAGCAATGCTGCGTTATCTATTCCTATCCGCCCTTTTGCCCTCTCTTTTCCCCGTGGCATCTCTAGCCGGATTCCACGTTAAGTTGAAATCGCCTCCAAAAATTAGAATACCCTCCCCCAATTTCCCTACCTCCTCATTCAGTTTTGTCCAGAATTCACTTTTCGCCCCTGTTGGCGCATATACATTCATTATGCAATACCATTCATTCCCTACTTTTAAACGCAATAACACATATCTCCCCGCTTTGTTCCGCACAATAGATTGCAGTTGCATCTTTAACCTTGTATCAATCAGTATGGCAACCCCTCCTTTTTTCTTTTCCACTGTGTTAGATGCGTGTATACATACTCCATATCCCCTGGGTTTAACCAGGTACTCTGTCACTCTTGTCAAATGCGTTTTCTATATCAGCACTATCACTGCCTTCTGGCGTGCAATTTCTGTATACAATTTTTGTTATTTAAAGGGGAGTTAAGCCCTTTTACATTTAACGAAACTATTTTTAACTCACCTTTGCTTCTTGTTCCCCCCCCTTCTCTCTTAGCTCTACCCCCTCTTCTTCCCCCTCCCTCATTCCCCCCCCCTCATTCCCCCCTCTCTCCTCCCCCCTCCCTCCACCCCCCCCACCCACTCTACCTCCTGTTCCCTTCCCCCCACCCACCCTATCTCCCTTCCCCCACCCCGTCCCCTCATTGGAGACTCGTCTTCCGTACTTGGTGACAATCAATCGAGCCATCGCCTGCTCTTACCCTGCTATTCCACCTTATTCCCCTATCCCTCCCCTTACGCCCTTAACTTGTCCCAGCCCTCCCCTGACTCCCCTCCCCCCGGGCTTATTCCTCACCCTCCCCTACCTCTCCATATAGCTCTTACACTCTAACCCCCCTCTCGTCTAGTCCCCCTCAGCCCTACCCCCATTTCCTTGCTCTATAAACTGTTTGCAAACCTCCTTATTATCCCCATCGCCCTCCTCTCCCCTCCTTCCCTCTACTCCCCTCCTACCCCATCCCCTCCTATGTCACCCCCCTCCCTCCCCCTTGTTATTGACATGACTATCCTGACTTTTCAATTATCAATGTCCCACATCATAATATTGATTGTAATTCTTCTTATGCCAGGTCATCCAGGATCTTCCTTCTCAGCCAATGTCCTTTGCTGTTGCTTTCTCTCCCTGGCTTTCCTTGGTCAGTCTCGTGAGCCTCCATCCATTGGCTGGTGCCCTCTGCCATCGCAAACTGGTCACTCTAGATCCCACAGGTGTATTAGTCTTTGTTCTATCTTGGCCCCCAAGTCTCACTGGGAGATTAGTCAGACCCAAGTCTCCGAGCACTCCCCATGCTTCCTCACTGGTTTTCACCCTCCTTGACATACCTTTCACAGTAATCAACAGGCCAAAGGGGTACAGCCATCTATATCGCACCTCCTCTCACCTCAAGTAGGCTGTCACCTCCTTCATCTCTCTCCAACGCTGCAGTGTTCCCAGGGACAGATCCTGAAACAGTTCCACCTCATGTCCCTCCCACTTGAAGTGACTCTGCTTCCTTGCCACCTTCAAGATGTTTTCTTTAGTTTTAAATGATTTCAAACACACCACAATGTCTCTTGGTCGATTATCTCGTATGGGCCCCAGCCCTCTGTGTGCCCTCTCAATTTGCAGAGACTCACCCTCCCTGCTCTCGTCCTGGGCCGCCGCTTGCAGTAGGGCTCTAAACACTTTTATAATCACTTCTTCGCAATTTTTATATTGGGGGGCCCTCTGGTATGCCTCTCACTCTTATGTTGTTTCTCCTTGATCTACCCTCTAGATCTTCTGTCTTCTCTCGCAATGCTTCTTGTGCTTGCTTCAACTCCTCCCATCCTTTTTGAATCTCCTCCATTGCTTCCCCCTGTTGTTCCAGCTGGGCTTCTGCTTCTTCAACCCGGGTTCCCAGGTCCACTATATCTTGTCTCAGGGTTTGCAGCGTCTCTTTTAATTCCATTTTGACTCCACCAATTTCCACTTTAAGTTCCTCTTTCAGCTCAGTCAGCCATGTCTTAATCATAGCGGCCACTCCTGGGCTCCAGGAACTCTCCATCTCATCTTGTGAAGTAGTTTCCTGCTCTGCCGTCTGTTTTCCATCCTTCACTCCTTTTTTCTCAGCTCTCGATGGAGCATAGGATGATCTAAATTCCGCCAATTTTTTCTTCGCTGATAGGCCTCCTTTAGATTTTTCCATCTTCCCCTCTTCCACCCCCCCCCCCTTGTGTTCCATGGACTTTTTATGTGTTCTGTCCCCGGGGCCCCCGCTTGACCTTCCCGGTGATCTCTCTTGCTGTATTAATTTACCAGTGCTCTTTCCTCTCCCTTTATTTTGTACTGCTTTGGGGCTCTCAGGGGTTATATATTAGACGTGCTGTAGCCAGTTCGTAACTTATGGGGCGTTGTTACGGCACTGCCGTCTGTGTGGTTCCATATGGCTGCCTCACATACCGTGTCTGGTCTCCTGCCGCTTTATCCGTCCGCCTGCTCTGTTTTTATCCTCCTCTTGTGGTTTCAGCTCCCCCTCTGCGGCCTTGCCGGTTCTGCCCTGCTTCTCGTCGCCAATGACTCCACCACGTGCTCCATTTCCCTGTTCACGGGGTTGCACTCTCACCCCTCAGTGCCTGCGGACTTCACTACTCACACTGCCTCTCACTTTCCACCGATTGTATTTTCTGCAGCTTCTCTTTCCTCCTCTTCCCTAGCTGCCGCTCCAGCCATGTACCTCCGCTGTAAGTCTCCTCACTCTGTCGCCTCTTAGTATTCCTGTGGGGGGAGATCACCGCTCACTCTGTCGGCTCGCTCGCTCTCCTGGGTACTACCATTCCATCCCCAAATCTGCCGACTCTGCTTTGGCGTGCCTCTCACTCCCGTCTGCCCTCCGGACAAGCGCACTCACTTCAGTACTCCCGTGCTCCCAGCGCTGCTTTACTCGTGCTCTCGTCCAGCATCCCGTTCCATTTTTATAGATCGCATCGGAGGACGCCTCAGGCTCGCTCTGTCTTTTTCTAATCCTTATGGAGTGCTCCAGCTATTGCCCCTTCATTCCACCTCTTTCTCCACCAGCAAGGGGTATTTTCCCTTATTTTGCAGGCATTGGTGGCGGAGCTCAGTCACTTCGATTCCATGCGGCCCAATGACGTCACCGGAAGTCCAGTCATTGTATCTTTTGAAAGAGTGAACAATCAATTCGTCTCTACCCATTCCACTTCACTCAGGATTTTATCATATCTTTCCTTAGCTGTCTCTTCTCTAGGCTAAAGAGCCCTAACCTCTTTAGCCTTTCCTCATAGGAGAGTCGTTCCATTCCCTTTATCATTTTAATCGCCCTTCTCTATATCTTTTCTACTGCTGCTTTATCTTTTGACATGCAGAAACCAGAATGGCACATAATTCTCAAGGTGTGGTTGCACCATGGAGCGATACAGAGGCATTATGATATCCTTTGTTTTATTTTCTATTCTTTTCCTAATGATTCCTGACATTCTGTTTGCTTTTAAGGCTGCTGCTGCACACCGGACAAATTTTAATAATCACACCCAGATTTTTTTCTTGGGAAGTGATTCTTAACGTGGAACCTAGCTTTGTGTATTTATAGTTTAGGTTGTTATACTCTATATGCAAATTTCATTGCCATTCGGATGCCCAGTCTCACAAGGTCCTCCTGCAATTTTTCACAGTCCACATGTGATTGAACAATTCTGAATATTTTGGTATCATCTGCAACTTTAATCATCTTGCTGTTTGTTCCCAGTTCTAGATTATTTATAAACATGTTAAAAAGCACAAGACCCAAGACAGATCCCTGGGGTACCCCACTAGTCACCTTCCTCCATTGAGAAAATGATTCTTGCTCTCTGTTTTCTATCTCTCAACCAGTTTCCAATCCATAATAGGACATTGTCTCCTATGCCATGACTTTTAAATTTCCTCAGGAGTCTCTGATGTGGGACTTGCCATATTTATTTTATTTATTTAACCAGATTTTTATACCGCCTTATCCTGAAATCAAAGTGGTTTACATTGCAATGCAAACTTAAAACTGGATACAGTGAACTTGGATCAAGGTTGGTATGCCGGGTACTGCAACAACCTCCTACCTGGGCCCAAGGGCATACAGGCAGGAGTGGCCTTTGGAATGTCCTTTTGGAATAAAGCTTGTTAGATGTCCCCAGGAATTCTGGGACCTGTAGTTTGCTTGTCTCCCCCTTAAGGACTGAGCTGTAGTTATGACTCGAGTAGGTAAGGCTGCAAGAATATTTATTTGTGGGGATTTTCTCCAGCGCATCAAAGTTCAGTACAACAAAACGCAAAAAGGATGCAACTCCAACATAAAAGTTGTAACATAAACACAGGAAATGCAACAGAAACTAATTCAGCAGTATTTGGCTGTTTCACAGTTCCTTTGCCTTTCACTAGGCACTGCCTCTTGTGGTCATTTAAAGAAAATACAGGAACTGAAACAGTTGCTTTTCTGTGCAGCACGGCTTCTTACTTTCAGCAGGTGATTAAGCTTATTAAACAACTTGCAAAGCTTTTCAAGGTGGCAGCAGGTATGGCAAATTTACTCTGTATTCCTTCATACAGCTTTCAATGCTCTGTACCACTGCTCTTTTCTATAAGACAGGTTGAACAATCTATAGCAGTGATGGCTAACCTTTTTGAGCCCGAGTGCCCAAACTGCCGCACAAAACCAAAGAATTTCCTCAAAGTGCCAGCACGTCAATTTGCATAAATATTTGCATAATGCTAACATACACTAACTTTTAGTAAACATGTCTCTTAATGAGTGTATGGATAAAGACAGACTAAAAGATTTCTACATTACTATAATCCAGTGCCAACCGCCAGGCACATTAGGAACTACTACAAACACTGCCCATTTAGAACCAATAGCAAACCCGCCGTATCCTAACAGCACTACCAGGACTCACAAAGCACCACACCATACCTATCAAAAGGCAACACTGCAAATATTAAACCAATACATTTCAGACAATAACAATACATGACCTACTGGGGAAAGAGAACAAGTGGCAATGTCAAAAAGGAATTACATAAACAGAATACCTCAGCTCAGTTACACAGTTGCAATTGCTCCAGCCACTTTCTTCTGGTTTCTTCATGTTTTCTGCTAACTCTCCATCATCTGCTGTCCATTTGTCCTTTCTTCTCTCTTCTAGTTTTTTTTTTTCCATTCTCTCTCTCTACATCCGCTTTAACATACTAATCTTTCTCCTTTTGCTCTTTCCTCATTCCTATTTCATCCACTCAAATTTTACCCCTCCATCCTCAATCCCCACTTACTCTCCCAATACCCGGCCAATTGTAGATTTTTTATCCCTCCCACACAAAATATTTTTCCCCTCTCCATTTTACTCTCCCAGCCCCATCCCATTCTAATCCTCCCCCAACATCAGCTCCCTTCTAGTTCCAGCCTCATCCAGCATCCATTCCCTTCTAGTCCCTGCATCAGCCCATTTCCAGTCCTAGCCCCCCATCAGCCCATTTCCAGTCCTAGCAACCCCCCAACCCAATACCAGTCCTAGCCCGCCCCCTCATCAACCCACTTCCAGTCCTAAACCCCCATCACCCCATTTTCAGTTTAAGCCCCCCCTATAACCCATTACCAGTCCTAACCCCCATCACCCCATTTCCAGACAGCCCCCATCAGCCCACAGCCCATTAGCAGTCCTACCCCCCCAGCCCATTAGCAGTCCTACCCCCCCACCCGCCCCCCCTAGCCCATTAGCAGTCCTAACCCCCCCTGCCCATTAGCAGTCCTAACCCCCCCCCCCGTCCCCGCCACCGCCCCCATTAGCAGTCCTAACCCCCGCCCGCCCGCCCGCCCATTCGCATTCCTACCCCCCCTCTGCCCGCCCCCCCCTGTTCCTCACCCCCCCTCTGCTTGCCCCCCCCCCACTGCCCATTAGCAGTCCTAACCCCCCCTGCCCGCCCCCTCTGCCCGCCCCCCCCCTCTGCCCATTAGCAGTCCTAACCCCCCCCTAGCCCATTAGCAGTCCTAACCCCCCCTCCCCCTGCCCATTAGCAGTCCCCTCCCCCTGCCCTATTAGCAGTCCTAACCCCCCCCCTGCCCATTAGCAGTCCTAACCCCCCCCTGCCCATTAGCAGTCCTAACCCCCCCTAGCCCATTAGCAGTCCTAACCCCCCCCCTGCCCATTCCCACCCCCAACCCCCCCCCTGCCCATTAGCAGTCCTAACCCCCCCCCCCCTGGCAAATTTAAAAAAAAAAAAGCAGGCTCTGGCTGCTGCCGCGGCAGATTGCAATGTCCCGCGGGGCCCCCTCCGCCCGCTACGCCCCTCTGCAAGGGCTTTCAGATTCGCGAGGGAGAGCATCTCCCTCGCGTCTCTGTTAAGCCCGCAGGGGCTAATGGGAAATTTCCCATCAGTCCCTCGCGTCTAAAGGGGCTGATGGGAAATTTCCCATTAGCCCCTGCGGGCTTAAAAGAGATGCGAGGGAGACGCTCTCCCTCGCGAATCTGAAAGCTCTTGCAGAGGGGCTTAGCGGGCGGAGGGGGCCCCGCGGGACGCTGCATTCTGCCCTTGCCGCGTCCGCGGCAGCAGTCAGAGCCAGCTTTTTCTTTTTTTGCGGACCTTCCCGCGTGCCAGCTGCAAGGCCTTCGCGTGCCACAGGTTCGCCATCGCTGATCTATAGCATAAGGTTCATGCTCTATTGCAGGCAAACACTCATCCACCTGCATACATTCTTCAGAGCCAGAATTAAAGATATCTTTGTCAGGTTTGTTATCTTTCCCTGACCTCCCTTCCAGAAATTCCCGAAATTGGCTTAAAAGCAATTCAGCTTGTTTATGCACATTTTCCTTAGGATAAACATTTTCCTTTTCTGATAAAAGCCTGCATAAGGTTCCTGCCCCAGAGGGCTCAGCTGTCCTGCTTTTGTCAGGGGAATAGCTTCCAGCAAGGGTAAATCCCTTCCCCCACTTGCTGTCAGCTAACTGTGCTTGGTTAGTCTTTTGAACGTTAGCATAGGTAAAAGGCTTCTCAAGCAAAGAGTTAAAATTGGAAATATCAGCTTTACCTTTGCCAGGGACTTTTAGATAAGCGCTGGTACCTTTTCTCCTGCTATCTCCCAGGGTTTGGAACTCAGCTTTCTTGTAGCTATTTCCACTGGCCTTCTGGTAATTGCTCGGCTGATAGTTTTCCTCTTGGCTTTCTCTGTTGCTGTCATAGCCTTGGCTGCTATAAATCCAACAACCGTTTCTCCACGTGTTTGCTCTGCTAGCTTTCTTGTTCCCAGGCTCTACCTTGCAGTAACTTTCTTCCAGGGACGTTCACTGCTCCCAGGTTCTGCCCTGCTCCAAGGTTCTAGCTTGCTTATCTTCTGGCAGTTCCTCCTGAACTCCTTCCTGGACTGCTTCCCATCTCCTCTCTTCCTTCTCTCCTCGCTCTTCCTTCTCTCCTCCCTCTCTGCATTGCTTGAGGATTTAAAAAGGGTTCACTTCCCTGCACTCCCTGACCTTCCCCTGGGTGTGACCAATCAGTGAACCCACCTGTCTTCTCCTCTGAGCTGAGGTGTGGCCTGAGCTCAGCAGAGAGCTGTGTTTATTTTGTCTCTGGCTTGAAAATCCTGTCTGTCAGTGCAGTGCTATTTACTCCATCAGGATTTTCCCCTATTTTCATCTCTTCTTGAGGGCATTCCTCACTACAGTACTTAACAGTGTGTAACCTATTTACAATTTGCTTGACTTATTTACAGTTGGTTCATGCTATTTACAGTTGGGCGGAGTTATCAGAAGGCCATTCTAATGGTTTAAGGGGTTTTATGCTTTCTGAAAGTCTAAATATACTATATTGACTATCTCGCCTTCAAAGAAATGGACAGATTAGTGAGGTCTTGGCTAAATCCATGCTGACTCTGTCCCATTAAACCATGTCTGCCCATGCATCCAGTAATTTTATTCATAATGGTTTCCACCATTTTATCTGGCACTGATGTTAGGCTTACTGATCTATATTCTCCAAAAGTTAAATGGAAAGTGATGAAACTTGGCATATGTCAGTGAAAAGGTGTATCGAGTATGAAAATGAACTAGATTAGACTGGGGGTTCCAGAGAAATAAGGCCCCCCCCCCCGAAAAAAGTCCCAATACATTTCTATGGGAGAAGGAGTTCCAGCTTCTGCAGCATAGAAGCTTATATATAGTGAATGAAATGGAAACCTTCTGGAAAACATTATACGAGGCACTAGAGAGCACAATCAAGAAACAGAATGATTACTCTATATACGGAAGAATGTAGAAGAGGCAAACAACAAACTTATGGAATAACCTGAGGTAACAACAAAAGAGTAGGAAAGCAGGTTGAAAAGAGCCCCAAACTAAAAGTGTCCTGGCCCAGATGGAGTAACCAGCTTTTGACTCAACAATTAATATCACTCCAGCAAGACCTGGCAAACTGCAAAAATCAGTTGATCACGCAGCCTAGTTTTATTACTGCAAAGGGGAATCCAAGTAATAATCCAAAAAATTACAGGCCAGTAACTTCTCTATTTACAATTTATAAACCATTCACTGTAGTAGATGCAGATAGACAATACGATCATATCAATTCCAGTAATATCATGGCAACAGAGCAGAAGAGCAATAAGAGGGGAGCATATGGAATGAAAGACCCAGTAAATACTGAATAAGGTCATGTTGCAGAAATCTCGGTATAGCATGGATTGGCTATAAGGAAGCCTTTGAATTTCATATATAGCCTTCCTCTGACTTATAAAGAGTATTCAAAGATGCACCCCAACCCACTGGGGCTTCCTCTCCTGCTTCACCATATCATATATCATATCATATCATATCATATTTATCTGCTCAGATATAAAATGTAGTAGAAAGATACAGAGATCTTTCCTGTTGTGTTGGGTGCCACAAACTTGATTAAGAGGCATTTCCAAGCACACCTTGACAGATTACCTATACCAGTGATGGCTAACCTTTTTGAGCCCGAGTGCCCAAACTGCCGCACAAAACCAAAGAATTTCCTCAAAGTGCCAGCACGTCATTTGCATAAGTGGTCTTATTTGCATAAATATTTGCATAATGTTACCATACACTAACTTTTAGTAAACATGTCTCTTAATGAGTGTATGGATAAAGAAAGACTAAAGATTTCTACATTACTATAATCCAGTGCCAACCGCCAGGCACATTAGGAACTACTACAAAAGCTGCCCATTTAGAACCCATAGCAAACCCGCCGTATCCTGACAGCATTACCAGGACTCACAAAGCACCATACCCTACCTATCAAAAGGCAACACTGCAAATATTAAACCAATACATTTCAGAGAATACTGGGGAAAGAGAACAAGTGGCAACGTCAAATAGGAATTTCCTCTTGTACCAAACAAAGCGCAGATGTTAATGATGCACATTTCCCAGAGCTGACATATTCCAGTTAATAAATTCAAAATAAAGAAACATCTTTCTACCTTTTGTGCATTTGTTTTTCAGTTGCAATTGGTCCAGCCACTTTCTTCTGGTTTCTTCATGTTTTCTGCTAACTCTCCATCGTCTGCTGTCCATTTGTCCTTTCTTCTCTCTTCTAGTTTTTTTTTCCATTCTCTCTCTCTCTACATCTGCTTTAACATACTAATCTTTCTCCTTTTGCTCTTTCCTCATTCCTATTTCATCCACACAAGTTTTACCCCTCCATCCTCAATCCCCAATTACTCTCCCAATACCTGGCCAATTGTAGATTTTTCATCCCTCCTACACAAAATATTTTTCCCCTCTCCATTTTACTCTCCCAGCCCCATCCCATTCTAATCCTCCCCCAACATCAGCTCCCTTCTAGTTCCAGTCTCACCCAGCATCCATCCCCTTCTAGTCCCTGCATCAGCCCATTTCCAGTCCTAGCCCCCCATCAGCCCATTTCCAGTCCTAGCTCCCCCATCCATTTCCAGTCCAAGTCCCTTCATCAGCTCATTTTCAATCCTAGCCCCCCATCAGCCCATTTCAAGTCATTTCCTAGCCCCACCATCAGCCCATGTCAAATCATAGCTCCCCTGCACTCAGCCCAATTCCAGTCCAAGCCCCCCATGAGCCTACTTCCAGTTCTAGCCCCTCCATGAGTCCATTTCAATTCAAGCCCCCACCACAGCCCATGTCCAATCTTAGCTCCCCCCAACAGCCCAGTTCCAGTCCGATCCTAGCTGTTCCATCAGCCCAGTTTCAGTCCTAGCTCCCTTCCCTCACAGCCCATTTCCATTACAAGCCCCCTCCCCATCAGCTATTTGCAGTTCAAGCCTCCCCTTCCACTCAGCCCATTTCCAGTCCTAGCAACACCCCAACCCATTACCAGTCCTAGCCCCCCGTCAATCAACTTCCAGTCCTAACCCCCATCACCCCATTTTCAGTTTAAGCCCCCCTATAACCCATTACCAGTCCTAACCCCCCATCAGCCCATTTCCAGTCAGCCCCCCATAGCCCATTGCCAGTCCTAAACCCCCCCCATCAGCCCACAGCCCATTACCAGTCCTAACCACATCAGCCCACCTCAAGTCCTAACCCCTCCCCATCAGCCCATTTCCTGTTCTAGCCCCCCCATAACCCATTATCAGTCCTACCCCCCCATCAGCCCACTACCAGTCTTAACCCCCCCCATAGCCCATTGCCAGCCCTCATCAGCCCACAGCCCATTGCTAGTTTTAACCCCCCCATAGCCCACTGCGTCTTAACCCCCCTCCCCAGCCCACTGCCAGTCTTAACCCCCCCAGCCCACTGCCAGTCTTAACCCCCCCTCCCTAGCCCATTGCCAGTCTCAACCCCTCTCCCTCCCTCCCTAGCCCATTGCCAGTCTTAACCTCCCTCCCTCCCTCCCTCCCTAGCCCATTGCCAGTCTTAACCTCACTCCCTCGCCCATTGCCAGTCTTAACCTCCCTCCCTCCCTCCCTAGCCCATTGCCAGTCTTAACCCCCCTCCCTCCCTCCCTAGCCCATTGACAGTCTTAAACCCCCCTCCCTCCCTCCCTAGCCCATTGCCAGTCTTAACCCCCCCTCCCTCCCTCCCTAGCCCAGTGCCAGTCTTAACCCCCCCTCCCTCCCTCCCTAGCCCATTGCCAGTCTTAACCCCTCCCTCCCTCCCTAGCCCATTGCCAGTTTTAACCCCCCTCCCTCCCTCCCTAGCCCATTGCCAGTCTTAACCCCCCTCCCTCCCTCCCTAGCCCATTGCCAGTCTTAACCCCCTTCCCTCCCTAGCCCATTGCCAGTCTTAACCCCCTCCCTCCCTCCCTAGCCCATTGCCAGTCTTAACCCCCTCCCTCCCTCCCTAGCCCATTGCCAGTCTTAACCCCCCTCCCTCCCTCCCTAGCCCATTGCCAGTCTTAACCCCCCTCCCTCCCTCCCTAGCCCATTGCCAGTCTTAACCCCCTTCCCTCCCTAGCCCATTGCCAGTCCTACCCGCCCCCCTCGGCTCATGGCAATTAAAAAAAAAAAAAAATGGCCGCTGCCGCGGCGGCGGCATGGAGTGTCCCGCGGGGCTCCCTCTGCCCGGCGGGACTCTCCCGGCGCGACTCAGCCCCTCTCTGCCGGCTTGCAGATACGCGAGGGAGGGATACGCGAAGGGAGAGAGTCTCCCTTCGCGTATCTGCAAGCCTGCAGAGAGGGGCTGAGTCGCGCCGGGAGAGTCCCGCCGGGCAGAGGGAGCCCCGCGGGACACTCCATGCCGCCGCGGCCAGCTTTTTTTTTTTTTTTTAATTGCCATGAGCTGGCATATCTCAATTTGCGACCTTCCCGCGTGCCAGCTGCAAGGCCTTCGCGTGCCACAGCTGGCACGCGTGCCATAGGTTCGCCATCGCTGACCTATACCATGTTACATCTTATGAACAACAGAAGGAGGCTCTCTGGCACAATAAAAGTGCTACGTCAAGCATTGGCAATAAATTTGAAAAAATGAAATCTTACGCCATATGCCCTGGCTTAAGAGTAGGGTTCTTTACTGATATGGTATACACAAATCTAACATATTTGGAGAAATCTTCTTCTGAAACTTAGCAGTTATATAGAAAAGCATTACAAAGGTGGCACATCTCATTCATTGGAAACTTTGTAAGCACAACAACATTGCCATACTGGAAAAGCACTGGGAGTACGACACTAAGAATACCTGAGAATAAAGAGGTTATGATCATCTGGAACCTTCCCATCCTGACAGTTAAGAAGCTGGATGAGAGGAAACCGGATATAGCAATAAAGGAGAAAATCGGCAAAATGGCATTCACTGGTCAACATTGAAATCGTTACTGACTTTAAAAGGCCCTAATCTGTAGTATCTTGGTGAGCTGAACACGAATATAACATTAAAAAAAATTATTGGCTCTCGTTTTGAAGATATTGCATGTAGTTCATTTTTGACGTTTCACCGTGTAAATTTATCCAGTAGGACATCAACAACATCCCAAATAAGCCTTGAATGATGTAATATTGCATCAGATTGCATAATACCAGCATGCACACATCATCCAGAGTGGATTGCATCATTTGCTGATGCAGTGCAATACTACTGCCAGACGGCTGCTGAAGCCATCTGACGTCAGCAGTGTACTATACGCAGTCGGAAAGGAAAGTAATCTGGCATTCTGTTCTGATATAGAAAGCCTCATGAATGTCCCCAATTTTTTTTTAACTGTTTTGATATACCACCATTCAAATTGCACATCATAGGGTGGTTTGCAAAACAGGGGAGGCCTGAAGGCTACGGTAATAAAAATATACAATAATAAAACTTGAATTAAAGGTCACAAATAATTTAACAAATACAAGTTTTAAAACAAATTAGTTGACAAAAACATACAAACTATGACACAAAAGGGATGAATGTAGAACAGCAATATAATCCAAGACCAGTTTTATTAACGGAGATAACAAATAGGTAAAGTGGGCGAAAAAAAAGGAATGGTGAATATTAATCTAGCGAATTGTCTGCGAGAACAGCCATTTTTTTATTCCGTTTTTGAAATTAACTTATGAACTTTCCAATCGAAGTTCTGGGGGAAGCAGCCCTTTCAGAGAAGATTTATCTTAATTTTGTTTTGGAGGGAATTGTAGCAAGATTTGCTTGTGATCTAAGAAAATGGGAGGGGTAATTAGAGGGAATTTAAGTAAAGAGGGAGTCCCTGGAAGTATACACGGGTTAGCATCAATATTTTAAACTGAATGCGTTGGATAACTGGTACCAGTGTTGCTATGCTAGAAGTGGCGTAATGTTGTCATGTTTCTTAGCATTATTATGTTTAACTGCCATGTTTTGGATTAGCTGAAGTCTTATGAGTTGGTATTGCGAGACTCCCAAGAGTAAGGAGTTAAAGTAATTAATGTGATTGATTATGAAAGCATGCATAAATGTCTTCAAGGCCCTCGATTCCAGGAGGTGTTTCAGTGACCTTATTCTTCTCAATGAAGTATATGATAGAAGAACTGTGAGAGAGATTTGGGATAAAAGATAAGTTACTATCCCAGATCACTATCGAGGATTTCAGTTCATTCTTAGTGACAATAGGGGTACTCCTGAGTTATGGTAAAAAGGGGACTGGTTTCTCCAGGAACAAGCAGGAAGTTGGTCCTCACATATGGGTGACGTCGTCACTGACAGAATTTGCACGGAGCATTTCCTCAGCTTTCAAAGAAAGCCTTCCCACCCAAGGGTGTCATCTTAGTCTCCCTTTTACCGCGGAGCCCTTCGGACATGTATCTCATCCCCGGAAAACGTTTTTTCTCCTTTCCAACTGGTTTATGCTCTACCGGCCCTTGCCGGTCCTCTTCCCGCCTCCCGAGCATCTCTGCTTCGGACCTGGTCTTGGGGTTTTTCTTTTTGCCTTTTTTCTGTTTTTACCGCGCTTCGCACCCTTTTTAACTTCTGGCCACATTAAGGGTCTTCAACATCGCAGGGGTCGTTTTTGCTCCAATGGCCTCCGGTTTTAAGAAATGTGATAAATGCTCCAAAAACATGTCGCTCATGGACACCTATGACTGTTGTCTGGGCCAACCATGACCCAGAGCTATGCTCCCTCTGTAAGAAGATGTCCTCTAAGGCCATCCAGAGTCATAAGGAAAAACTGGATGGCCTCTTCCGTAAGGCAGCCCCGATATCCCCGATAGCCTCCCGCTCTTTGGCTCCGCCAGCTCCGGAGTCTCCCAAGGCTTCTCCCCGGGCCCGGCGACACTCTGTCCAGGGGTCGCCTGAATGCGAGCGGAAGAAAAAGAAGGCCTCAAGGACTCTGTCAGGGGCGCCAGACAAGTGTGAGAGGTCACGCACCCGATCTCTCGGCCTTCTCTCGGCAGTCTCTGGAGTTGGAGAGGGAGCAGCCCAGTAAAGTGCCTCGAACCGATACAGAGGTCTCTGGTGAAGGCACCCAGTCTCCTGATGGTCGTCCTGGCGAGGATCCCCTCTCCTCCTCGACACCTGACCTGGTCACCTCGGTGTCGCAGGGCCCCACTCCCGAGTGGGAGACCCGGATGCTGGCCTTCGAACACAACGTTTCTGTGTTCCTCACTGCCCAGCAGATGCTGATACCTGGCCCCCGCCAGCACGCGCCTCAAGACCACAGGGAACTCGACTTTGAGGACTCCCTGGGCCACCGTTGTGACCCTCGCCGTGGGTCTCGAGCTCTGTCCCGTTCCTTGGGCATGAGATCCTCACAGGCGAGCACTTCTGGCTCCAGGAAAGTTTTGCCCTTGGAGATCCGGTGCAGGTCACCGACCCATCTGGAGCAGCCCGACCTCGAGTCCTCCATGGACTACTCCGACTGGGAGTCTGACGGGGAGACCTCCCCGGAGACTCTGTCCCACTGAGACCTCCTCTCCAACCTCTCCCTGCCTACCCAGAGGTGGTGATCACCTCCTGAGGACACCTCCTTCTTGTAGCTCATCCAGGATATGGCGCAGGCGCTAGCGTTCGCCACTGAGTCGGAGGAGGATACCCACGCTGAGGAGCTCAATATTTTGCAGTATGAAGCTTCTCCGAGGGAGGCCTTCTTGGTGCCGGTTCCTCCCATTCTGAACCATCTTCTGATCCGCATATGGGAGACCCTGGCCTCTGTTCCAATCGTGAGCAAGCGCCTGGACACTATGTACAAGGTCTAGCGAAGTCCCAGGTTCCGGAAAGCCCAGCTTCCCCACACCTCGATGGTGGTCGAATTGGCCATGCGGAAGCTAAAGAGCCCAAAGATTTATTCGTCAGTCACACTGGGCAGAGAGTCTTCTACCCTTGATTCCCTAGGGCGCAAGGCTTACCAGGGCTCCATGCTGTCATGTCGCATCCAAGTTTACCAATTATACATTGATATGTTCCTCCATAATCTTGCTAGGGACATCGGAGGCTTCGCAGTGGACCTCAACGGAGATCATCTCTGATGCTTTCAGGCTCTCTTGAAGTCCATCAAGGAGTGCTTTAAGTATCTCTCGTGAGCAGCGTATGACAGCTTCGAGTCTTCTGCCTAGATGGCGGCCGCTGGCATTGGAGCCCGCCACCAGGCTTGGCTCCAGTCCTCGGCCTTGGAACAGTGGGTCCAGGAGAAGCTGCTGGACGTCCCTTGCCTCAGGGAGGACAAGGCCGCGGAGATCGAGACAGAGTATGTGACTCGTGCTCACCTCTTCCGGAAGACTTCCCCCCTCCCCAGGAAGAAGAAGCAGAGCAAGAAGCCGTTCTTCCAACGGAAGGAGCTCCCGTACAGGGGCTACCTGACTTTCCCGCCAGTATTGACCCCCATTCAGGGTGGCCAGGGCAAGTCTACGGTCCACAGCCCTCACAAGCAGAAGGGCCCTAAGACCCAACCCCTGGCTTCAGCTCAACCAGCCTTGGGTTTTGACGCCATCAGCATAGCCTCTTGTCCTCTGGCAGGACGGCTATCCGGCGTGGGCGTCTGGTTCATTTTTCCCACAGGTGGGAGTCCATCTCCACTGATGCCTGGGTTCTTCAGATCATTCGGAAGGGCTATCGCCTCCATCTGGACCAGGCCCCTCCCCCGTACTTTCCCGGGGAACCACGACTGCTTCCCCAGCACCAGGTCCTCCTGAGTCAGGAACTCGCAGGCCTCCTCGAGGACGGCATGGTAGAACTAGTCCCATTGCGACTCCGAGGATGGGGGTTCTACTCCCGATACTTTCTCGTCCCGAAGCGGCCTTCAGCCCATCCTCAACCTGCGGAACCTCAACAAGTTCCTAGTGCAGGAGAAGTTCAAGATACTCTCCCTTGGAACCTTACTGCCCTGTCTCTGGCAGGGTGATTGGCTATGCTCCTTGGCTTAAAGGATGCTTAGGCTCACATCCTCGTCCATCCCAAGCACAGAAAGTACCTCCGCTTTATGGTTCAGAGAAACCATTACCAGTACAGGGTACTCCCCTTCGGCCTCGTGTCTGCCCCACGGGTCTTCACGAAGTGCCTGACCGTGGCTGCGGCCCATCTGTGGCTGCAGGGCATCTTTGTCTACCCGTACCTCGATGACTAGCTCGTAACGGGGAGCACGGCCTCCGAAGCCAGAAAGGCCACGGACTGCACCATTTGCCTCCTGGAGCATCTGAGCTTCGTGATCAATTACCCAAAGTGCCACCTCACTCCAGACCAGTCCCTGAAGTTCATTGGGGCTTGCTTGGACTTCCTTCGGGCCATGGCTTTTCTCCCTCAGGACAGAATGGACTGCCTCATGTCCCTGGCGTCCGAGGTGTGGTGCCGCAGCTCCGTCCCAGCCCGGACGATGCTTCGCCTTCTCGGCTACATGGCTTCCATGGTCCATGTCGTGCCCAACACCTGTCTCAACATGCGGGCAACGCAGTGGTGCCTCAGAGTGCAGTTGATGCAGTCAGCCGGCCGCTTCCGGGACCCTGTCTCAGTCTCCCCCGGCGCGGCAGAGTCTCTGACTTGGTGGCAGGAGCTTCGGAACCTGCTTCGCGGAATGCCCTTCCAAGCCCTGGTGCATCAGGTGGTCTTGATCACGGACCCTCCCTGACGGGCTGGGGAGTCCACTGTGAGGGTCGGTGCATTCAGGAGTTCTGGTCTCCCGAGGAGTCCTGGCAGCAGATCAACCTGATGGAGCTCCGGGTGATGCACCTCGCACTCCGGGTTTTCAAAGACTGCTTGCAGCGCCGGGCAGTGCTGGTCCAAACGGACAACCAGGTCACGATGTTCTGCGTGAACAAACAGGGGGGGCAGCGGCTCCTTCAGCCTCTGCTCGGAGGCGACAGCCCTGTGCTCCTTTGCAGTGAGTTAGGGCCACTTACCTCCCAGGTCAGGACAATGCATTGGCGGATGGCTCAGCAGGGTCCTCAGGCTGCACGAGTAGCACCTGTGTCCATGAACGGCGAAGCCCCTCTTCCAGCATTGGGGGACCCTGGACCTCTTTGCTAGCCCAGCGAACTCGCAGCTTCCTCAGTTCTGCGGTCTCCTCTCGCACCTAGGCATGGTGGCCCCTGATGCCTTCCTCATCCCGTGGGACACGGGGTTGCTATATGCCTTATCCCCCATGCCCCTCATCACCCGGACCCTTCTCAAAGTTCAGTGGGACAGGGCTTTGATGATTCTCATCGCCCCAAGGTGGTCCAGGCAGCTTTGGTTCCCCCTGCTGCTCCGCCTCTCTACAGAGCTCCCGGTCCCACTTGGGTTCTCACCGGAGCTGCTGATGCAGGAGGAGGGTCTTCTTCTTCATCCCAATCTGAGGTCTCTGTCCTTCATAGTTTTGCGGCTGATTGGGTCGCTCTAGCCTCCTACCATCTCACCGTGGAGATCAAGGACATTCTCCTGGCCTCGTGGAAGGACTCGACCAGATGGGCTTACACCTTCAAGTGGCGTCGGTTCTCAGTGTGATGCTCAGAGCTCTGAGCGCACCCATTTTCCTGGCCTACCAGTTTGGTCTGGCAGTACCTGCTCCATCTCTCGCAGTCTGGGCTGAAGTCTAATTCGGTTAGGATTCACCTATTGAGGGCAAACCTCTTTTGGGGTTAACGCTTGTCTCTTGCTTCGTGCGAGGCCTGCTTCTTTCCAAGTCCCCCACCCGCCCTCCTCCAGCTGAATGGGACCTCAGCGTGGAACTCACGCAGCTGACCAAGTCACTTTTTGAGCCCATGGCTACCTGCCCTCTATGGTACCTGTCATGGAAGGTGGCCTCCTTGATAACACTCACCTCCACCCGGAGAGCCAGTGAACTCCAGGCGCTGATGGACGAGGCACCATACACAAGATTTTATAGGAACAGGGTAGTCCTGTGGACTCACCCCAAGTTCCTCCCGAAGGTTGTCTCAGATTTCCATCTCAATCAAGAGATAGTTTCTCACCTTCTTCCCGAAACTCCACACAAGCCGTGGGTCGGCAATTCTCCACACCTTGGACTGTAAGAGGGCTTTCTCTTTCTACCTCAGCAGACTCGGGCCCATCACAGGTCCGGGTAGCTCTTTATTTCCTTCGACCTCAGCAGCTTGGGGCTGGCGGTCACCAAGCGTAACTTGTCCATCTTGGTGGACTGCATTGCCGTTGCCCAGGCCCAAGCCAGGTTTCCCTTGGAATGCTGAGTCACAGCTCACAATGTCTGAGCGATGGCAACATCTGTCGCTAGCCTGCACTCGGTGCCACTGGCAGACATCTGCCGGGACACCACCTGGTCTTCCACTCACACC
The DNA here is from genome assembly GCA_033557465.1 of Ichthyophis bannanicus. NCBI lineage: Eukaryota > Metazoa > Chordata > Amphibia > Gymnophiona > Ichthyophiidae > Ichthyophis > Ichthyophis bannanicus. Next base: position 1,253,571,716 of record CM066032.1, on the reverse strand, counting down.
TTCACAGTGTATTACTGCCTGGAGAGGGAGTCCCATCGGAACGCCACCTTTGGCCAGGCTGTACTCCATAATCTGTTCAGGGTTTAGGCAACTCCTGCCCTCCGACCCTTCTTGTTCCGGCTACCGGGAGTGTGGCCATCCATGGACCTGGGATCCTTGGACTGCTTTCGGCTTTCACTGGCAACTGCTCATGGTGGTGCCATACCTTTTTCTACAGGTCCTCAGCCTGTAGCTAGGGAATTCCATATGTGAGGACTGACTTCCTGCTTGTTCCTGGAGAAAGCGTAGTTACTCACCTGTAACAGGTGTTCTCCAGGGACAGCAGGAATCAATCCTCACAACCTTCCCTCCACCCCTTGGAGTTGCTGTATATTTTTGCCATCTTCTTGAAGGGACTATAGCTATGGCACCTGACTGACTAAGATGGCACCCTTTGGTGGGAAGGGGACCACACATGCGTGGTGGCATTCCCAAAGGCTTTCTTTGAAAGCTGGGGAAATGTTCTGCCTGGGCTCAGTCAGTGCCGATGTCACCCATATGTCAGGACTGATTCTTGCTATACCTGGAGAACACCTGTTACAAGTGAGTAACTACGTTTTCTCTGTCAAGGAAATCCAAATTGTCTCAGGTTTCCTTGGATTCAAAAACAGTCTATTGGCTTCTATCCACTGGACTATTTTCTCTAGTTTGACTTGCAGCTCTCAAGTAAATTGTGTGTCCTAGTGCTCACTAGCAATGAGCAGCTGGATGTCATTGGCACACATATACATGATGATCTCTAGATCCTGAATTAAAGTTGCAAGAGGGACCAAAAAAAAATTAAAAATTGTGGGTGCTAATATAGAACCTTGTGGAACTCTGTAGGAGAGTGGTAATATGGAAGAGGTTGAGATATGGGCGCAAATGTGAAATATTCTCATAGAAAGATAAGATCGAAACCAGTTAAATGCATTGCCCGAAAAGCCTACATGTACCAGACGATTAATCAAGAGAGAGTGATCTATAGCGTCAAATGCTGTGCTGAGATCTCATTGCAGAAATAACCCCCTGCAATTACCCACCCCTTCAAATTGCTCCACCTCACCAAACTGCCTCAGCCTTAAACAACCCACCAAACATAACTCACAGCCCCCCCACACACACTTTCCCCAGGCAGGATGTGCACAGCACAGTCAACACATGCACACACAGCACAGATGTAAACCCTATATGTGTGTATAAATAATTTCCTAGCTCTGATATGCTACATTTTAAGTTATTTACATGTATATTTAATTTTCTTTGTTAATTCTACTGTGAAAACTAGTGACTGAATCATTGGTTGCTATGTTTGCTACCAGTTAATATCTGTTGCTCTGAAGGAACACAAATGGAGCAAGGCCCTCGCAGAGAAAGCAAGGAAACACAACGGGTGAAGACCAGTAGAGGTCACAGGTGCAAATTTTATTGGTAAAAATCCCCTACGCGTTTCGGCGTCAAGCCTTCATCAGGGATAGGCATCTAAAAACAATTGTAACAGATAGTAAATAAGTAGAACTAATACTGCCACATATATTAAAAACATCAATCAATAAATATATATAAAAAAGATATTTAATAACATATAAAGAACATTATATCCATAAATAGTGCATCTAAATATCAGAAGATACTTAAAAATGTATAAAAAACATGAATTTAAAAAAGGTTAAAAAAAAAATAAATAAATAAATAATATGCTATACATAAACACATAAAAGAAAGTAGTCAAATAAATAATTAAAATATTACAAAACAACTGAGAATTGCATAGTAAGGAATGCTAGAGAGAGTACTTACATAATACACCATATGAAAATGATTGGGGAGTCTTGAGAAAGACCTTTTTCTGTTATCTCAGAACTAAAAAAGAGAAAGGAACACAGCCAGAGAGGAGAGGAGCAATAAAGATTAAAAATATAATGATAAATACAATTAAAAATGAAACAATGATAAAAGACTAAATTCAATAGAAGGTCAAAACTCAGAGAGGGAGAAAATGTAGTAAATTTAATAAATTTGGTATAATTACAGTGAACTAGTGGTATTAAATTTAATGTCCCAGAGGAAGACTTATGTATAGACATAGCTTGCAGCCTGAAAAATGGAACTGTGTGTAAACATCTGCACTAAGGATGAGGTTTACATGACATAAATAATGGCACAACATAGTGGGCAATATTAGCATGTTCCCATCACAGCAAATAAGGAGCCTTCATGAGGGAGAAGAAACATTAAAAAGGAAGCATTTGAGCGGAGCGTAATAAAAGAGCATAATGCACATCATAAATATACAACTAAATAAAAAACAAGATAAACAAATTGTTAAAACCAAAAACGGAGCACTAGTAAATTGCTGAGGAAGCAGGCAACATTATGTATGTGATAAAGGATAAAATGCTATGTAAAAGACGTGCCGGGGAACTAACGAATAAATAAATTATTAAAACTGCGTGACTAATAGGCATAAATGAAAACGAAAATCAGGATGTTAAATAGAATGTAATAAAAAAACATAAGAAAAACATTTGGGCCATAGTGCTGAACGAATAAAAAGCTAATATTGAAAAACCGTCTGTACAAAGAGCCGTTCTGAAGCGCAAACGCTTATGCGATGTAATGGGGATTCTGAACTGAAAATGTTAGATAAAGTATCATGACGAGTACATTACCCAGTCGATCGTGAAGAATAACTTGCAGCGGACAATGTCAGACATTCCAAACGGGACTATGTGTGAGCGTCTAGGATTAAATAGCCCGATCTTTGCGCCAAAGCAACAATGATTGGCAGATGGACGCGCATGGCAAAGAAGTAAAAAACACCAGCGAATTGTGGTTGAAAACTGAAGAGATAATGTTCCAGTCTGGTTGAAAACTACTGCTCTTGAAGGGAGCACGGCAATGAGGTGATTGTGCAAGGCAGCTAAGCACTTTTTAAAAGGAACCACGGAGAACGAATGCTGAACATCGTGATTTGGCAATGAATGTAGCAAAAACATTCATAGTATAATTATACATTACTGATGTACGAAAAATAAGTTAATTGTATCTGTGTGCAAATATGATACTATTTTGAATAAACCAATTGTGAAAAAGGAATTGTGAAACGTTTTTGAAAAACAAAAAATTCAATAAAACATTGTGCAACATCGCAATCTGCATCATATAGAACTCAATACTAACAATATTCGCCAGAGGAATGAAGAAAAAATGATAAAAACTAAAGAGTAATGAATAAACACATCAGTAAACAAAAGAGCTCAAAATGAATAGGAGATTAACAAAGAACTATATTGTCAGTTTTGACTTTCAAGAGGGGGAGGGAAGGAAGGGGGAGGGGGGAAGGGGGAATGGGGGGAAGAAAGGAAGGGAAGGAGGAGAGGGAAGGGGGAAAAAGGGGGAGGAGGAAAAGGGGGAGGAGGAGAAGGAGGGAGGGGGAGGAAGGGGGAAGGAGAGGAGAAAAAGGGGGAGAGGAAGGAAAGAGAGGGAAGGAAGGAAGGAAGGGGGGGGGCAAATACAAAAGAGAATAAAAATAAAAATTAAAGACTTGTAAAACCAGCAGCACAGGGGGAAACAGCTAAAGAAAGGGATAAAAAGATAAAAGAGTAAAATACAAAAAAATAAATAATAAATAAATAGATGATACAATTAAAGGAACTATAAAAAGACGGAAAGATCAACTTCCTGGTTCAGACCAGACAGCATAAGTGTATTGAGTTCATTAATATACCGTTGTTCTAATCTTAAAAAGATTTTCTCTAAGTCTCTGCCTCGCCAATGGGGCTCCACCGCCTTGATAACCAAAAATTGTATATCTGAAACTGAATAACTTTTTTCGATCCAGTGAGAGACCAAGGGTTTCTCCAGGACCAAGCAGGAAGTCAGTCCTCATATGGGTGACGTCAGTGCCGACGGAGCCCTCGTGCGGAGCATTTCCCCAGCTTTCAAAGAAAGCCTTTGTGAATGCAGCGCGCATGCACGGTCACTTCCTGCCCAAGGGTGCCATCTTGCTCAGTCTTCTTTTTTCCACGGAGCCCGACGGACGTGTGTCTTAGTCACCCGGTTAAAAGTTGATTTTTTCCTTCGAAGATTCGTGTTTTTTTGCCAGTTCGACGCCGGTTCCCCTTCCCGCCTGGACACGGTACACCGGTATCGAGCCCGGAGCTACTTTTTTGGTTTTTGTCCTTTGAGACTAGCGTTCGCGCTTTTTTCTTTTTCACTGGCAGCCCGGTCTTTTGACCTTGCAGGGGCCCTTTTTCCCCCGATGGCTGCCAGCGGGTTCAAGAAGTGTGATTGGTGTAAGAAACTGATGTCTCTCACCGACACACACGACTGGTGCCTTGGGCCCGATCATGGCCCAATGATCTGTGGCCCGTGCGGCAAAATGTCCTCTAAGGCGCTGAGGAGCCGTCAACATCAATGAGAAAGGATCTTCTCTGACTCCGCGTCCAGCCGAGCCCGGACTTCGTCAGAGGCCTCGACATCTCGGGAGTCCGACCCTGAGCATTGTCGGGGTTCCTCTGAGCGGGAGTCTCCCTCACGGCAACACAAAAGGAAGAAGAAACCCACGAGGGTGGCATCGGTGGATGCTCTTGGTCCCTCGAGGGCCAGGTCGCATAGCCCCGACCGCCGTCCCGGGTCCTCGGAGTCGGAGAGGCCTGCCAAAATGCCTCATGTGGAGCCGGAGTCCCTGAGTCATGTGAGTGCTGTTGTCCTCGTGGACTCTCCTCCGGGGGAGCCGACGTCTCGGGGCCCGAGTCGGGGGCTGCTGAGTCTCCTGAGCTCGGACTCAGGTTGACGGCCTTGGAGAGCAGCTTGGCTGCCTTCATGAAACAGCAGCGGGTGCTGATCACCGGTCTGAACGGTGCATCTGCCCCGACCACCGGGATCTCGATGTCCAAGTCAACCCTGGAGGCCGAGCCGATCCTCAAGTCCATGCGGTCTCAAGTCGATCCTCGGCCAAGGTCTCCCTCGGCCTCCCGTATGGGGCCGAGGTCGTCAATGCCGGTACCATCAGCGTCGAGGCGGATGTCATCGGTGCCCGCCCGACCGGAGCCACTCGATTCCTCCTCGGAGAGGTCGGAGTGGGAGACGGAGGACGAGGAGTCCCCGGATACTTTCCGGACCCGGTGCGTCCCATCGGACGCACCGGAATCCGGGCCTTGGAGAAGGTCCCCCCTGGAGGATACCCGGTTCTCGGACTTCGTGAGGGACATGGCCAAAGCTTTGGCCTTCCCCGTGGATCCCGAGGAGGAGCCTCGAGCCGAGGAGTTCGAGGCCCTCCAGTATGACTCGCCACCGAAGAAGGACTTTACTGTACCGGTTCTTCCGATGCTGGAACGGCTGCTCTTCCGTATGTGGGAGGCACCGGCCTCGGCGCCAGTTGTCTGCAAATGGGTCGATTCCATTTATCGAGTCCGTAAGAGCCCTGGGTTCCAGATGGCACAGCTACCGCACCACTCCATGGTTGTGGAATCAGCCATGCATCGTCTGAAGAGTCAGAAGATGCACTCCTCGGTGTCCCCCCCCCCCCCCCGGCAGGGAGGCCCGGAACCTGGATACCCTGGGTAGAAAGTGCTTCCAGGGCTCTATGCTGGCTTGCCGTGTCCAGACTTACCAGCTGTACATGGGCATGTACCTCCGAGACCTGGCAAAGGAGATTGCCGGGTTCTCTGCTGGCCTCTCCGAGGAACCTTTGCAGAGGTTCAAGGCTTTGTCATCGGGGATTCGAGAGTGCTCGAAGTTTATCTCTCGAGCAGCCTATGATGGCTTCGAGGCTTTGGCCCGAGTAGCAGCGGCCGGCATCGGTGCATGCCGTCAGGCCTGGCTATAGTCATCAGACCTCGAGCCATGGGTCCAAGACAAGTTGGTCGATGTCCCTTGCCGGGGTGAGAACCTCTTTGGCAAACCCATGGCTGAAAAGGCTGCAGAAATAGAGACTGAGACTCTCACCAGGACAAGGCTGTCCAGGAAGACTTCTGCCCCTTCTCAGAAGAAGAAGGGCTCGGGGGAAAAAGCCCTTTTACTCGAGGAAGGCCTCTGCCTACAAATCCTACCCTCAATTCCAGGCCTCTACAGCTCCCCAACAGGGTCAGCAGGCCAAGGGGCAGGGACATGGGCCCCGTAGGCAGAAAACCCCCAAGACGCCAGCTCCGGGTCCTGCACAGCAGGGAGCGGGGTTTTGACTCCCACTGCATAGCCTCTCCCCCACAGCTGGCTCCACTCAGCACAGGAGGCCGGCTGACACTGTACGCCCACAGATGGTCAGCTATAACAGGGGATACCTGGGTACTGAGCATAGTCCAAAAGGGCTACTTGCTCCACTTCAACCAGTTACCTCCCTCCTATTTTCCAGGGGAGCCTCCAAGACTCCCTCTACACAGGAACCTCCTCCTTCAGGAGTTGGCAAGTCTTCTACAGGAGCAGGTGGTGGAACTGGTGCCTCACCACCTGATAGGACGAGGCTTCTACTCCAGGTACTTTCTAGTACCAAAAAGGACAGGAGGCCTCAGGCCCATCCTAGACTTGCGAAATCTCAACAGGTTCCTGGAGAGGGAAAAGTTCATGATGCTTACCCTTGGAATACTGCTGCCCTACCTCCAGCAGGGAGATTGGCTATGCTCCTTAGACCTAAAGGATGCTTATACTCACATCCTCATTCATCCAGACCACAGACAATATCTCAGATTTGTAGTGGGAGGAAATCATTTTCAGTACAGAGTACTTCCATTTGGCCTAACCTCCGCAACCCGGGTTTTCACCAAATGCCTGGTGGTGGTGGCGGCCTATCTCAGAAACCAGGGCATCTTTGTCTTTCCATACCTGGACGACTGGCTCATCAGGGGTCAGTCTCCACAGGAGGCCAGATAAGCCACTCTTCGCACTGTCTCTCTTCTCCAGCACCTGGGCTTCATCATAAACTTCGCAAAGTCCACTTTGCTCCCCTCACAGGACGTAGAGTTCATAGGGGCAAGGTTGGATACCTTACAAGCAATGGCTTATTTGCCTGGGAACAGGGCTCACAGACTGATGGCTCTGGCCCAGCAGTTTCGCAGTGGATTTCTGGTCTCTGCCAGACATTTCCTGAGGCTTTTGGGCCACATGGCATCCACGGTCCATCTAACTCCAAATGCTCATCTGCATATGCAGCCTGCTCAATGGTGCCTCAGAGCTCAGTGGATACAGGCCACAGGAGACTTAAGAGACAGAGTAAGAGTGTCCAAACTACTAGTGGCCTCCCTGCAGTGGCTGCATCTCCCGAACCTGATCAAAGGGGTGCCTTTCCAGGCACCACCACATACACAGGTGCTGACGACCGATGCTTCTCTTCAAGGTTGGGGTGCACATTGCCAGGGGGCATGCACTCAGGGCCTCTGGTCCCCGTGGGAGGCCACACAGCAGATCAATCTGTTGGAGTTGCGAGCTATTCGATTAGCTCTACAAACTTTCTCTCATGTCCTCTCTCACCAGTCTGTCTTGATTCTGACGGACAACCAAGTAGCAATGTTCTATGTGAACAAACAAGGAGGCACAGGATCCAGGCTTCTGTGTCAGGAAGCACAGGCCCTGTGCGCCTTTGCAGTCAAGCACGGCATGTTTCTCAAGGCAGTTTATCTACCTGGCCAAGAAAGTTACCTGGCAGACAGGTTGAGCAGGATTCTACAGCCTCACGAGTGGCATTTGAATCCCCTAGTGGTCCAGCAGATCTTCCTAAAATGGGGTCTTCCAACCATCGATCTCTTTGCCAGTCCACTGAACCTTCAGCTGCCCATGTTCTGTTCCAGATAACCGCATCCTCTGCGAATAGCAGCAGATGCCTTCCTAATCTCTTGGTCTACGGGCCTGCTGTATGCATTTCCTCCAATGCCTCTAGTGGCCCATACCCTGTTCAAGGTTCTTCAGGCAGGGCCTCGCTGATCCTGGTAGCCCCCAGATGGCCGAGGCAACCGTGGTTTTCACTCCTTCTGCAATTGGCGGTGGACGCTCCTCTCCCTCTGGGGGTGCAACCCGATCTCCTGTCTCAGGATCAGGGATCTCTCCTGCACCCCAACCTCCAGTCCCTCCATTTGATTGCCTGGCTGCTTGAAGGGTAGTTCTAGCCCCCTTACTTCTCCCTAGGGAAGTGGAGGAGGTGGTTTTGGCCTCTAGGAGACAATCCACCCGGAAATCTTATGCTCTCAAGTGGCGTAGGTTCTCCACCTGGTGTGCTCAGCGCCAAGAGGATCCGTTTTTGTGCCTGGTACCAGTGGTGCTGCAGTATCTGCTTCACCTGTCGGACCTAGGCCTTAAATCCAACTCTGTTCGGGTCCACCTCAGTGCTCTGTCATCGCACCACTCGCCGGTGGAGGGCCAGTCTCTGTCGGTCCACCCCTTAGTGGCCCGCTTACTCAGAGGCCTGCTTTTGCTCAAGCCTCTGATTCGTCCACCAGTCCCTGAATGGGATTTGAATGTGGTCTTGCAACAATTTACTCGCCCACCATTTGAACCGATGGCTACCTGTTATTTACGCTTCCTTTCCTGGAAGACGTTGTTCTTGCTGGCTCTTACCTCGGCTAGGCATGTGAGTGAACTACAGGCTCTGGTTTCTGATAGACCGTACACACGGTTCTGTAGGAACAGAGTGGTCTTACGGACTCATCCTAAGTTCCTTCCAAAGGTTGTCTCCTCCTTCCACCTCAATCAGGAGGTGGTTCTTCTGACCTTCTTTCCCAGGCCGCATGCCAGCCGGGCTGAAATGGCCTTGCATACCCTGGACTGTAGGAGGGCGTTGTCGTTCTACATTGACCGTACGCAGGGGCATCGAAGGGCTGTTCAGCTCTTCGTATCTTTTGATCCTAATAAGCTGGGGTTACCTGTCTCCAAGCGTACCCTGTCCATTTGGGTAGCAGACTGTATCGCCTGGGCGTACAGGGCAATGTTCCCTCTAATTTTCTGTAGGCTGAGTGCGCATAAAATATCAGCTGTGTGCAGCTTTTGAAGGAAGGTTAAATTTTTGTGCGCCACATAACGACACTCAGAGTTATATACTTTAAAATTTGACTACACGTCAGAATACAGTATGTACACCACATTGATTTTAATCAAATTAAATGAAAATAGACGATTACTAAATGAAGTGGGAAATTTCTAGTAATTACAATCATAACTTTTAAATTTTAAGACGTCTGTGTTGTTTTCTATCAGAATCAGAGCCGTAATTTTTGTGCGCTCTGTTGTAAAGTATGTGTGCTCGCTCGGCGAGGTGTGTGCACGCGCACACGCGCACAGCTTAGAGGGAACAGTGGTACAGGGCAGCCGGCCTCTCCTTGCAGGGTCGAGTCACGGCCCACCGTGTCAGGGCGAAGGCTGCGTCAGTAGCTCATCTCCGCTCTGTTCCGTTGGCAGACATCTGCCGGGCCGCTACTTGGTCTTCAAGCCAGACTTTTGCGGCCCATTACTGCCTCGAGAGGGAGTCCTGCAGGGACAGTGCTTTCGGACAAGTAGTACTCCGTAATCTCTTTGAGGTTTTGGCAACTCCTACCCTCCGGCCCTTGAGTTGGGCTACCGTTCGGGGGCGTTCTCAGAGAAGATTCTTATCACGCATGCTGAGGCTCTAGAGGGAGCTTATTTTTCAGCTTTGGGTTCTTGGTAGCCTAGAGCTGGGGAGTCCCATATGTGAGGACTGACTTCCTGCTTGGTTCTGGAGAAAGAGTAGTTACTCACCTGTAACAGGTGTTCTCCAGGAGCAGCAGGAATCAGTCCTCACGACCCTCCCTCCTCCCCTTGGAGTTGCAGTCATATATTTCATTTTGTTTTTTGCTGTCTTTTAGCAATGTCATCAGACTGAGCAAGATGGCACCCTTGGGCGGGAAGTGGACTGCGCATGCGCGCTGCATTCCCAAAGGCTTTCTTTGAAAGCTGGGGAAATGCTCCGCACGAGGGCTCCGTCAGCACCATCACCTATATGTGAGGACTGATTCCTGCTGCTCCTGGAGAACACCTGTTACAGGTGAGTAACTACTCTTTTTCAGGAATCTGTCTGTGTACGCAGCTTTTATGCTCAATAATTTGAGTCTTCACGGGTCTCTTTGTCTTACCAATATAGAGCATATTACAGGGACAACGTATAGCGTACACCACATTAGACGTGTTGCAATTAGAGAATTGATGTAAATAGGTTTTAGAGTCACCATGTTGAAAAAAACTCTTTGTGACTAGAGCATGAGGACACACGGAACATTTCCCCCATCTGAAATGTCCCTTCACTTTTGGAATGATTCTTGGTTTGGACAGGGCTGAGGGTACCAGGATTTCTGCAAGATTACGGTTACGTTTAAAAGCCACGGTTAATTGCTTTGATGCTAAAGCCGTTAATGAAGACAGTAAATGCCATTCCTGTTTTAAAATGTTGACAATATTCTGTGACAAGTTAGAGAACGTAAGAGCACATACTAATTTGTCAGAAGACGCATGTTTTTTTAGTGGCAAGAAGAGTGTCCCTATCAGTGTTTTTGGCTCTATCATAGGCCTCCTGAACATATTTCCCTGGGTACCCACGATGAAGAAATCTATTTTTCATATCTTTAGCATGACGTTCAAAGTCTTGTGAAACCGTGCATAACCGACGTAACCTAAGGAATTGACTAACAAGTAGGTTTCTCTTAAGAGACTTATTATGAAAACTGTCAAACTTAAGAACAGTATTCCTATCAGTAGGCTTACAATAAAGATCTGTGATGAATCCACTCTGAGCCTTTTTGATGAGAATATCCAAGTATGAGACCTCGCAGGTATCAATGCTAGAAGACGCTCACACATAGTCCCGTTTGGAATGTCTGACATTGTCTGCTGCAAGTTATTCTTCATGATTGACTGGGTAATGTACTCGTCATGATACTTTATCTAACATTTTCAGTTCAGTATCCCCATTACATCGCATAAGCGTTTGCGCTTCAGAACGGCTCTTTGTACAGATGGTTTTTCAATATTAGCTTTTTATTCGTTCAGCACTATGGCCCAAATGTTTTTATTACATTTTTATTATGTTTTTTATTACATTCTATTTAACATCCTGATTTCTGTTTTCATTTATGCCTATTAGTCACACAGTTTTAATAATTTATTTATTCGTTAGTTCCCCGGCATGTCTTTTATATAGAATTTTACCCTTTATCACATACATAATGTTGCCTGCTTCTACTAGCGCTCCGTTTTTGGTTTTAACAATTGGTTTATCTTGTTTTTTTGTTTTTTAATTTGTTTTTTTAATTAGTTGTATGTCCTATGTATGATGTGCATTATGCTCTTTTTATTAGGCTCCGCTCAAACGCTTCCTTTTTAATGTTTCTTCTCCCTCATGAAGGCTCCTTATTTGCTGTGATGGGACCATGCTAATATTGCTCTATATGTTGTTCCATTATTTATGTCAATGAAACCTCATCCTTAGTGCAGATGTTTACACACAGTTCCATTTTTCAGGCTGCAAGCTATGTCTATATATAAGTCTTCCTCTGGGACATTAAATTTAGTACTACTAGTTCACTGTAATTATACCAAATTTATTAAATTTACTATATTTTCTCCCTCTCTGAGTTTTGACCTATTGAATTTAGTCTTTTATCATTGTTTGGAGTGGAGGAGTAGCCTAGTGGTTAGAACACTGGCTTGGTAACCAAACAACCAGGGTTCAATTCCCACTAGCACTCCTTGTGGCCTTGGGCAAGTCACTTAACCCTCCACTGCCTCGGAAGAAAGGCCTGGCAATCTACTTCCGGTGACACTGCCAAGAAAACCCAGGAGCTTCTGGGTCACCAGGAGTCAGGACTGACTCGAAGGCACGCATTGCATTGCATTTTGCATCATTGTTTCATTTTTAATTGTATTTATTATTATATTTTTGATCTTTTTTGCTCCTCTCCTCTCTGGCTCTGTGTTCCTTTCTCTTTTTTAGTTCTGAGATAATAACAGAAAAAGGTCTTTCTCAAGACCCCCAATCATTTTCATATGGTGTATTATATTTTATATCTGTAGCATTCCTTACTATACAATTCTCAGTTTTGTAATATTTTAATTATTTATTTGACTACTTTCTTTTATGTGTTTATGTATTGCATATTATTTATTTATTTATTTATTATTTTAACCTTTTTTAAATTCATGTTTTTTATACATTTTTAAGTATCTTCGGCTATTTAGATGCACTATTTATGTATATAATGTTCTATATATGTTATTATATACATTTTTAAATATATATTTATTGATTGATGTTTTTAATATATGTGGCAGTATTAGTTCTACTTATTACTATCTGTTACAATTGTTTTTAGATGCATACCCCCTGATGAAGGCTTGACGCCGAAACGCGTAGGGGATTTTTACCAATAAAATTTGCACCCGTGACCTCTACTGGTCTTCACCCGTTGTGTCCCATATCTATTGCTTTGGACAGGGCTAGCATAAAACACTGAAGAATTGGGCACATTACCAGGTTCCAAAGTTTAGGGAGGCCCTGTCAAATGTGAGCAGGTCTCGGGAAATTAGGATTGACACCTGTCTGACTTTTTTAAGCATTGTACTGATTTTTATGCTAATGCCCTCATGTGAGAAGATGCAATTCCATGGTTGCTATGTTACTGTGCACCTACTTTACTTTGATGCAGCTGCTGGAACTTCTTTTCCCAAAGGGATGCATTGAGGAGGATTTGTTTCTTTTCCGCTTCCTACCATATGCAGCTAGTTTACTTATACATCACAAAAGCTTCCTTCCACTCACATGCTCCCTTTCTGTGACTAGAACAGTATTCTAATGCTCCATTCCCACAGTCTTCCCCATTGGCCGGACCCTAGTTACAGCAGAAGCAAGAAGGGCAGGCTCACTCACAAAGAGGGAGGGGCAGGAGGATTAGAGAACTGCAACTAAAGGTTTTAAACTCTGAAAATGTGCAGACACATTAACCCAGGCTTTATCAGCCCTCCCCTCTCATCTCCTTTCATGATCACAGTGAAACAGAGAACCAGGACACATATAAATATGTGCACATACACGTACACATATATACTAATATGTTCATGCACGCATTGACATACACGTGCAGGCATTCATGCAGGCACATGAAAGCATGCACTGACACATACATACTTAAAAACACATATTGACATTTCAGCCCATAAAGATATATATACACACACAAAAACTGAGAGACAGACAAAAAGCAGGTATAAACAGATGACACATGCAGAGGGGTTTGAAAGAATTCCATGAGCCGTGCTCTGCATGCCCGCCCCACTTTTTTGTTTCAAAAAAAGTACAAAAAAGTGCTTCAGGGGAAACCTTTCCCCTCAGCTCTCAATGGAGCACTCCAATCAACATTCTAGTGTACCCAGTGTCACTACACAGTAGATTCCAGATAGGAGTTCTGTTATCTATATTGGTACTAAAGAAGATGGTCTTTTTTTAATTTGTCAAAATTATATCTGGTAACATAACACGAAAGTTACAGAATGACAGGAAAAAGCAGTATATGCCATTCAAACAAGAAAGTTAAACAAAACAAACTATATTCATCAAGCTCACATCATTGGGGAGAAGGGGGAACAAATACGCACTCAAATCAATAAGCATTATCAGGTAACAGACAGGCCAAAAGCACTGCTGAACCCAAAATACATATCTGTCCAAACAGAGATCAAAGACTATGCGCTTTTAGAAAATCTTACTGTTGCAAGGAGTAAAAAAAAAAAAATATTTCCCCTGGCGTATCGCCAGGCCTTTACAGGGAATTTAAGGAAAAATGTTGGTCCCAGAGCCAAAAACATGAGGCTTCAGCTCCAGGAAGGTCTCACACCTAACCTTGGTAGACCTGGAAACATCAGGGAAGATGTTAATTCTCCAGGAACAACAGGAAGTCAGTCCTCACATATGGGTGACGTCTGTGCCGACGGAGCCCGTGCGGAAGCTTCTCCCCAGCTTTCAAAGAAAGCCTTTGGGAGATGCATCATGCATGTGTGATCCCCTTCCCGTCCAAGGGTGCCATCTTGCCTCAGTCTCCTTTTTCCGTGGATCCCCTCAGACATCTGTATGCTTTTCCTGGAAAAAATGTTAATTTTCTCTTAATTTTTCTTTCACCGGTTGTGTACTGGTTCCCTTTTCTGCCCCCAAGCCTGCCTGCCTTGGCATCGCATCTCAGGTTCTTTTTATTTTTCCTTTTTTTGAGTCTTCTCAACCGGTGCGGCTTTGCACCCTTTTTTTTCTGGCTGGGCCTAAGGTCTTCAACCTTGCCAGGCCCTATTCCCCATGGCCTCTACCAGTGGTTTTAGGTGGTGTGATCAGTGTGTTCGTACCATGTCCCTCACTGATCCCCATTACTTCTGCCTTTGTTGCCTTGGGCCGGACCACGACCTCTTGGACTGTGGCCTCTGTAAAAAGATGTTCTCCAAGGCCATCAAGAGTCAGCAGCAGCATGAAAAAAAATTTCCAGAGGTTCAACTCTGCTCCAAAGTCGCTGGTGACACCATGCTGCAAGGCCCTCTCCAGAACTCTGGGATGACCTCAACACTGCAGGATACAGAGGCTGCCGTTCCTCCAAACGGAGCACCCCGGAGGTGGAACTCAAGAAGAAGAAACCCTCGAGGACCACCTTGGTGGACAGGTCGGGGAAGGTGAGTAAGTCCAACTCCCAGCCCTGCAGCCCACACTGCAAGTCTAAGGGGACGGAGCAGAAGCAGCTGACCAAGGTGGCCTGAAAGGAATCATCGTTCTCTGGTGATTGGCCTCAGATCCCTGAGGCCATCCTAGTCGAGGACTCTCCCTCGTCGGAACTGGTGTCGAGCCTGAAATCCTTGGTGCCTGCTCTGAAGGTTACAGAGCCATCAGGACTGGAGACCAGAATGGCGGCATTGGGGCACAGTTTGTCTGCCTTTATGGCCCAGAAGTGGGCTCTGATGTCTGGTTCTTCCGGTTCATCGGCCCCAACCACTGGGCCCTCGACCTCGAGGACCTCTCCGGTGGTCAAGCCGATCCTCGAGTACTCTCAGCTTCAAGATGTTTCTCGTCCTCTGTCCCGATCCTGCTCTCAAAACTTGGGGCTGAGAGCCTTCCCAGTGATTTTCCATGGCTCCAACTGCAGGACCTCCGGACACAGGCCCTCGGGCCTGGGACCCTAACCCGGGGCCCCAACTGCACTTGACACCTCCACTGGCTATGAGTCGAACTGGGAGACAGAGGATGAGGAGTCCCCTCACACCAGATGCTGACAAGATGTGCCTTTGGATCGATCTCCCTACCAGACCTGGCGCTGGTCCCTGCCCGAGGATATGGTTTTCCTTGACTTCATGTGGGACATGGCAAAGGCACCAGCATTCGACACTGAATCAGAGAAGGACCCTTGCACTGAGGAACTCGAGATCATCCAGTACCAGGCCCTCGTTTGCATGCGAAGCGGAGAGCAGGCCCAGCTGCGTGGCGCCAGCATGGGAAGCACCGCGTCGGTGAAGGGTTTCTAGTCGGGGGGTTTATCAGTGTGGGAACCTTCCCTTGGAGCCCTAACTGTGGCATTTTGGGTGAGAGGGCCTAGCTATTTAGGTTTCTTATTTAAAAAAAAAAAAAAAAAAAAAAGAGAAGATTTTTTCCTTTGAGTTCTGCATCATTGTTGCAGGGTCTGATCCCGGCGGGACGGGGGGGGGGGGGGGGGGGGGGCAGTCTAGGCATGCAAGGGTGCGTGCCAGCTGTTCTCAGGGCTGGGATGCCTTCTAGACCACAAGTGTGTGGTCTGTGGGGCTAGAAAGGGTACGATCTCAGGCTCAGGGGTTTGTAAGGCCTGTGTAAAGGAAGCATCTACTATGGAGCATATGGTGGAAGAGAAGGAGGAGGTCCCGAGGCCCAAAGCAGGGGGATCGGCCTCGCAGGTATCGGACTTGTCTCTTGGTGAGCCGGAGGCAGGGCCATTGTCCGCCCAGGACACTCCCTCCACTCGGGCGTCCTTACCCAAGGGGCTGGCGTCCATCTTTTCACAAGAGTTTGTAACTCTCCTGCAGCAAGCTGTGTTTGGCAGCCCTCAAAAGCAAAAGGGGACCACGGAGAATTGCGGAGCTAAGAGGCTCGCGGCTCCCCTGAATGTTGAGAAGCCCCCGTGTGGGGTCAAGAGACCACGAGTCGACGGAGAGCCTAGAGAGCAGTCGGTGACTTCAGAGGGACAGCTTTATTTATTTTATTTATTTATTTAGCTGTATTTATATTCCGCTTTTCACCGGGTCAAAGCGGTCAATTGGGGGATACATTTAACACGAGGGGATATGACACACATACGTTAATACTTACAGGGAACATGGGCAATGGAGGGTTAAGTGGCTTGCCCAAGACCACAAGAAGTGCCTATAGGACTAGAAATCCCAGTCCCTCCGGCCTGAGATTGCTGTCCCCAGGTGGGACTTGAACCCCCGGCCCTCCGGCCTGAAGTACCTTGTCCTAACCACTAGACCACTCCCTCCCTCCCTTTAGGATGAGGAAGGCCGCAGTGTTGATTTAGAAGAGGAGTTAGAGGAAGGTGAACTCACAGAGAAAGAAGACCAGGCAAGAGTGGTACAGATCTTCAGGAGAGAGGAGCTACCAGCGCTCATCGTAGGGTCACTAAAGGTGCTGAATATGCCGGTTCCGGGGTCGGCGGAGGATGAAGTGCTTGAGGATCCGTTATTGTAGGTCTTCCGAAAGACTCAAAGAGCGTTTCCGGTGCACAGGGTGTTTCAGGAAATGATTCAGGAGGAGTGGAACATACCAGAGGCGCCTCTTTAACGGTTCCAGAGTTATGAACCGTCTTTATCCATTGGTGGACCAGGATAGGGAGGGGGTTTAAGTCTCCCAAGGTGGACGCGGCCATCTCAGCGGTGACAAAAAAGACCACCATTCCCGTAGAGGGTAGTGCAGTTCTCAAGGATACCCAGGACAGGAAGCTGGACGCTTTGTTAAAGCAGGTTTTTGATGTGAATGCTCTGTCGCTCCAGGCAGCTATTTGCGGAGCGTGGGTGGCTAGAGCCTGTCTTCAATGGTTGCAGCGAGTACAAGGTGGGCAGGAGAGTGAGTTGACCGGTGAAGCATCCAGGTTAGAGTCGGGTGCAGCCTACCTTGCGGATATTCATTGTGACCTTATACGTGGTTTGTCGAAAAGCATGGCGTCGGCCGTAGCAGCGAGGCGTTATCTCTGGCTGTGCAATTGGGCGGCAGATAACTCATCTAAGGCTAGGCTAAGTAAACTTCCCTTCAAAGGGCGTCTCTTGTTTGGGGAAGATTTAGAGAAGTTGGTCAAGGATCTTGGTGAGTCCAAGGGTGGTAGATTACCAGAGGACAAGCCTAAGCCAG
Organism: Ichthyophis bannanicus; assembly: GCA_033557465.1. Lineage (NCBI taxonomy): Eukaryota > Metazoa > Chordata > Amphibia > Gymnophiona > Ichthyophiidae > Ichthyophis > Ichthyophis bannanicus. Next base: position 1,253,554,366 of record CM066032.1, on the reverse strand, counting down.
AGCGGACGACACCTGCGGTCAGGGGGCAACAGCGGGATTTTCGTCGGTTCCGTTTCCAGAAGTTTAATTCCGGTCAAAGGGGACATTTCTCCACTAGGAATCAGGGGTTCCGGGGGTTTCGAGGAGTTGGTAGAGGCTTTGAGCCTTCCTCCTTCTCTTCCCTCAATCCCAGAAAGCCACAATGAGATCAGGGGGACCCAGGCGCCCTTACTTCCTGTAGGAAGGCGTTTGCGGGAGTTTTATTCTGCCTGGGTCCGAGTCACGTCAGATCAGTGGGTGCTGGAAGTCATTCGGGAGGGCTATGCGCTGGAATTGCTACGACCAGTGCGAGACGCCTTCGTGAGGTCCCCCGACAAGTCGTCCACCAAGTGCAGGACTCTGAGGGGGACAGTACAAAGGCTTCTAGACCTCAAGGCAATAGTGCCAGTGCTGCCAGACCAATGCGGCTGCGGTCGATACTCCATTTACTTCGTGGTGCCAAAGAAGGATGGAGGGTTTCGGCCGATTTTAGATAGCAAGGGAGTGAATCGTTGTCTTCGAGTGTCGCATTTTCACATGGAAACGCTTCGGTCGGTAATAGTGGCGGTGCAAAAAGGAGAATTCCTTACGTCCCTGGATCTGTCAGAAGCATACCTTAACATCCCCATAAAACCGGATCATCACAAGTTTCTGAGATTTGCGGTTCCATTCGGGCATTTTCAGTTCCGAGCGTTGCCCTTTGGCCTAGCGACGGCACCGCAAACATTCACCAAGGTCATGGTGGTGGTTGCGGCAGCCTTACGGAAGGAAAAAATTCTCGTACACCCTTATCTAGACGATTAGTTGATCCGAGCAAAGTCGAGGTCCGAGAGCGAGAGCGCAACGGCCAAGGTGGTGACCTTTCTAGAAAGTCTCGGTTGGGTAGTCAACAGGTCAAAGAGTCAGTTGGTTCCGTCGCAGAGTCTGGAATACCTGGGGGCTCAATTCGACACGGCAGTTGGGAAGGATTTTCTAACACAACAGCGAGTGCAGGGTTTGCGGAAGTTAGTCGAGAGATTTTTAATCAACAAGGCACCCTCGGCATAGCATTATCTCCAGCTGTTGGGCACAATGGCGGCGACAATAGAGATGGTGCCTTGGGCAAAAGCTCACATGAGACCCTTGCAGAGGGCGTTGCTTCGGCGCTGGTCGCATCAGCAGGATCCACTGTCTCGGGAGCTACCTTGTCCAGCAGAGATGCGTCAAGCCCTGCGATGGTGGTTGCTTCCCAAATCGCTGGAGAACGGGAAACCATTGGAAACACCGGACTGGGTGCCCTTGACGACAGACGCCAGCCTTCTGGGCGGGGGAGCTCATTGTCAAGGGAGGTTCATGCAGGGACAGTGGAACACTCTAGAAAGGTCTTGGTCAATCAACAGGTTGGAATTAAGGGCAATTTTGCTGGCCCTACAGAATTTTCGGGCATATCTCGGAGGGAGAGCAGTTCGAGTGTTTTCCGACAATGCGACCGCGGTGGCCTATGTCAACCGGCAAGGGGGGACCAGCTGCATCGCGTTAGAGACCGAGGCCGAAGGCCTGTGCGAATGGGCCGAAGGGAACCTTCTGGATTTGTCGGCAGCACATGTAGCAGGGGTGGACAATGTGGAGGCCAACTTCCTCAGTCGAGTAACACTGGATCCAGGGGAATGGGTCCTGCATCCAGAGGTATTCGAGATGTTAGTGCGTCGGTGGGGCACGCCAGTCATGGATCTCATGGCGACTTTTGGCTCGGCAAAGGCCAGTCGCTTCTACAGCAGACGAAGAGAAAGAATGTCGGAGGGCCTGGATGCTCTCATTCAAGACTGGCCAGTGGGGCAGCTACTGTATGTCTTCCCTCCGTGGGTCTTGATAGGCAGAGTGGTGCAGCGTGTAGAGCATTACAGAGGACAGGTAATCCTGATAGCGCCAGATTGGCCATGCCGGCCCTGGTACGTGGACCTGATGAGGTTGTTAGTAGCAAAGCCATGGCGTCTTCCTCCTTGAGCGGATCTGTTAACACAGGGTCCGCTGCTCATGCCTCGCGTGGATCGGTTCTCGCTTACGGCTTGGCTATTGAGAGGGCTCGGTTGAAGTCTCGGGGGTACTCCGTGGCGGTCATTGCTACATTGTTGAAGGCCAGAAAGAGATCAACATCGCTAGCGTATGTTCACATCTGGAGGGTATTTAAAGCTTGGTGCGTAGACAAGAAGTGCGAGGCGTTAAGATCCACCATCCCTCAGATCTTAGAGTTCCTACAGGATGGGTTTGACAAAGGGTTAGCTGCCGCGTCTCTAAGAGTGCAGGTAGCAGTGCTGTTGTGTCACAGAGGTAAGATAGGAGGTCAGACGCTCGGGGGACAGTGGGATGTTAAATGGTTTTTAAGAGCGGTGTCTCTATTGAGGCCGCCGTGTAGACAGGTGATACCTAAATGGCATCTGCCGTTCATGTTAGACGCTTTGGAATGGGAGCCCTTTGAACCATTGTCTCGGGCGTCGCTCAAAGACCTCACCCTGAAAGTAGTCTTTCTGGTGGCTATCTTTTTGGCGAGAAGAGTCTCGGAGTTACAAGCGTTATCCTGTAAGGAACCCTATCTTTCTTTCTTTGAGGCAAAAGTAGTTTTGAGACCTGTGCCGGCCTTTCTGCCGAAGGTAGTCTCAGCGTTTCACGTGAATCAATAAATCTCTTTACAGGTTTTCAGGGAGAGCACAGGGGGTTTGGCGACGAGGAAGTTGAATCTCTTGGATGTCCGTCGGGCATTAAAGAAGTATCTACGTCGGACTGCAAATTTCCGCAGGTCTGACAGACTTTTTGTGCTCTTCGCGGGACCAAGAAAGGGAGAAGCGGCGTCAAAGGCTTCCATCGCAAGGTGGATCAAGGAGGCCATTGCGTCGGCGTATGTGCTCAAAGGTAGACCGGTGCAGGAGGGGCTCAGGGCCCATTCCACTAGAGCACAAGCGACATCCTGGGCAGAGGTTCGGTTAGTGCCGCCGGTGGAAATTTGTAAGGCAGCGACTTGGTCATCTTTGAATTCATTTGTTAAGCACTACCGGCTGGATGTTCAAACGGCAGGGGATACCTGTTTTGGATCAGCGGTACTTCAGGCTGGCCTGGCGGGTCCCTCCTGTGGATGATTCGTACTGCTCTGGTACAGACCCAGAGGTTCGGGACTAGACTGGATGGACGATCAGGAAGGTGAAATTAGACTTACCTGCTAATTGTTGTTCCTGGAGTAAATCCAATCTAGTCCCGTATCCCTCCCCAGTATTCTTCTGCAAATAGAAGCCTGACGTGCCTGTATGTGTCACAGGTAAGAGGAATCTTCAGTTACGGGGCTTCGGGGTCCTGGGGTGGGGTGTTTCCGGTAGGATGGCAATTAGCTTGGGGCACTTTCCTTCATGGCGGGTGAGGGAGCGGCCTTGACAAGTTTAAAGACCATGTACAAGAAGGGAGTTTTTGTTTTCCCTCTGTTAAACGTTATTGGCTCAGTTAGTGGTTCATTGTTAGTCCATTCTTGCAGGTGATACTTACTTGTTGCTCCGGTGAGCCTGCTTTGTCAATAGGGTACTGTTGAAAGGAGGCGGCTCCTGAGAGGATATACCAGTGACAACACAAAAGAAGGAGGTTTCACAGTCTCCAAGCTGCTGGATGAGATGGGCAACCCAGAGGTTCGGGACTAGACTGGATTTACTCCAGGAACAACAATTAGCAGGTAAGTCTAATTTCACCTTTTTCCTTTAGAGATCCTCTGTGTGTGTTCCATGCTTTTTTGAATTCAGATACTGTCCTCACTTGGTTTGCAGCTTGTCGTGCTGTGAGGGCTTGTGTGCATCAGTGATGCTGAGAGCTAAACTATCGGTAGTTTAACTACTGGCAGGGTCTCCCAAGGTGGACAGGTCTCAGCTGAGATGCCAGACCAAGACAAACCACCCATCTGGGCAGAAGCAGAATGGGATAGTGTTGATGGCGGAGGATCACATTTCTGTGACAACGGCAACAACACCAAACTTAAATTGCGCGGAAGAAAGGCCCGGCAATCTACTTCTGTATCTTGCCATGAAAACCCAATGGATAGTTACAACAAAACAAATTGTGCTGTAGTGCTGGAAGATGAGACCCCCAGGTCAGAAGGCACTCAACTAGGTACTGGGGAAGAGCTGAAGACTTTTCAGAGTAAAGCCAGCATTTATGATGTGGTTGGATCAAAGCCCTTGGGACGTCTGACTGCTGATGTAGCTGCGCATGAAATGAGAGTCAGAAGCTGTAAAGATGTCTTACACATTGGAACATGGAACGTACGAAGCATGAACCAAGGGAAGTTGGAGGTGGTCAAGAATGAAATGGAACGTGTACAACTTGATCTGTTGGGTGTCCGCGAACTGAAATGGACTGGTATCGGGCACTTTGCATCAGATGATCACATGGTCTACTATGCTGGAAATGAAAGACAAAGAAGAAATGGTGTTGCATTTATAATAAAGAAGAAACTTGCAAGAACTGTAATGAAATACAATGCAGTCAGCGAACGCTTAATCTCTATTCGTCTACGAGGAATGCCTATCAACACAACTATAATTCAAGTATATGCCCCAACAACAGCTGCAGAAGAGAATGAAATTGAAGAGTTCTATGAACAAGTACAAGCTGAAATTGACAGAACATGCAAACAGGATATCCTGATAGTCATGGGTGATTGGAACGCAAAGGTTGGCAACAAAGAAGACGACAAAGTAGTTGGAAAATATGGACTTGGCAACAGAAATGAAGCTGGAGAAAGACTGATAGAATTCTGCAAGACCAACAATCTATTCATCTCGAACACCTTCTTCCAGCAACACAAGCGGCGACTGTACACATGGACTTCACCCAATGGATTGTATAAAAATCAAATTGACTACATCTGTGGAAGTCAACGATGGAAAAGCTCTATAACATCAACAAAGACAAACCCTGGAGCTGACTGTGGTACAGATCATCAACTACTTGTATGCAAACTCAAGCTAAAGCTGAAAAAGAGCAAACTACTCATGAATGCAGCAAAATATGACCTTGAGAATATACCACTGGAATTTAAAGACTGCCTGCAAAATCGATTTGCTGCTTTAGATACAAATGAAAGAGTTCCAGAAGAGTTATGGAATGACATCAAGAAGGTTGTGTTGGAAGAAAGCGAGAAGTCTCTACAAAAGGTAAAAAAGAAAAAACGGCCAAAATGGATGACGGAAGAAACTCTGAAAATTGCCCAGAAACGCAGAGAAGCTAAAGCCAGAGGAGAAAGAAAGACAATCACAGAACTCAACAGAGATTTCCAACGTGCAGCAAGACAGGACAAGGAAAAGTACTACAATGACGCATGCAAGGAAATAGAAGCAGAAACTATTAAAGGAAGAACAAGATCAGCTTTCCTAAAGCTACGAGAGTTAAAGAAAAAGTTCCAGCCTCGAATTGGAATGTTACAAGATGCTCAAGGTTCTATGTTGAATGATGCTGAGAAGATCAAGAAAAGATGGAAGGAATATACAGAGTTTTTATATGATAAAGATCAAGTGGACCAACAGCCGTTTCAACCTGTACCTTATGATCGGGAACCATTGGTGATGAAAGAAGAAGTTGAAGCAGCATTGAAAGCCTTATCAAAGAACAAAGCACCAGGCATTAATTGCATTCCCATAGAAGTATTACAGCAATCTGATGCAGCTGTTACCGTACTTACAAGGCTCTGCCAAGAAATATGGAAGACAGCATCATGGCCAACTGACTGGAAAAGATCTGTGTTTATACCAGTACTAAAGAAAGGTGATCCAACTGACTGTGGAAATTATCGCACAATCGCTCTGATCCCACATGCCAGCAAAATTCTACTGAAGATTATTCAAAAGAGACTACAATCATACCTGGAACAAGAACTACCTGAAGTGCAAGCAGGGTTCAGAAAAGGGCGAGGAACGAGAGACATCATTGTGGATGTGAGATGGATCCTTGAAAAGACTAAAGAATACCAAAAGGATATCTATTTGTGCTTTATCGACTATAGCAAAGCTTTTGACTGTGTAAACCATGAGAAACTCTGGGCCACATTAAGAAGCATGGGTATACCAGAACACCTGATCGTTCTCTTGCACAATCTGTACACTGATCAAGAAGCAACAGTTCGAACGGAACAAGGAGAAACAGAATGGTTTAAAATAAGCAAAGGTGTAAGACAAGGCTGCATACTTTCCCCCTACCTGTTTAATTTATATGCAGAACAAATCATCAGAGAAGCAGGATTGTATGAAGACAACAGAGGTGTGAAGATTGGTGGAAGACTCATCAACAGCCTTCGCTATGCTGATGATACCACATTACTGGCGGAAAGTGAAGATGATCTGAAACATTTGCTTCTCACAATCAAAGAACATAGTCTCAAAGTGGGCCTGCAGCTTAATGTAAAGAAGACAAAGATCATGACAACTGGCATAATCAACAGGTTCATCGTCGAAGGAGAAGAAATTGAAATCGTGAATAACTTTAACCTACTTGGATCAACTATCAATAAAGAAGCAACAAGCAGTCAAGAAATCAGACGACGCATTGCTCTTGGCAGAATGGCTATGAAAGACCTAGATAAGATTCTCAAGAGCAGAGATGTCTCTCTCCATACAAAGATTCGAATTGTTCAGGCCATGGTATTTTCAATAACATCATATGGATGTGAAAGCTGGACAGTGAAAAAGATAGACAGGAAGAAAATTGATGCCTTTGAATTATGGTGCTGGCGGCGAATACTGTGTATACCATGGACTGCCCGAAGAACAAACCAGTCTGTACTAGAGGAGATCAAACCTAAGCTTTCTTTAGAAGCTCAGATGACAAGACTTCGACTTTCATACTTTGGACACATCATGCGGAGAGAGAGATCATTAGAGAAAGACATCATGCTTGGCAAGATAGAAGGTCAACGCAAAAGAGGAAGACCAGCAATGAGATGGATTGATACAATAACAGCAGCTACGGGTACCAGTCTGTCAACAATGAGCTGCCTGACTGAAGATCAAACACAATTTAGGATAGCTATCCAGAGGGTCGCCATGAGTCGACTCCGACTCGACGGCACTTAACAACAACACTGTCCTCATCTCTACCACCTCTACTGGGAGACTATTCCACGCATCCACCACTCTTTCCATAAAGAAATATTTCCTCATATTACTCCTGAGTCTTTCTTCTTTCACCTTCATCCTATGTCCCCTTGTAGCAGAGCTTGCTTTCAATCAAAAGAGACTCTTCTCCTGTGCATTTATACCATGGAGGTATTTAAACGTCTCTATCATATCTTCTCTATCCCATCTTTCCTCTAAAGCATAGCACAATATAATAAATAACTTAAAACATTGTATACTACATATTAATAAAACAACATCAAAAATACCTAGGGCATCTGACCACAATTACATTTAGTCAGTCTTTTTTATAATGTTTTACCATTAAATAGCCTTCTGTTCACTTCTGAATCCTGAGTTGCAGATTGAAAATAAGTGGCTATCTAATATTCTTGTTAATTCTAAGCTGTGAGCCAGGACACAGAATTGTTCCCTTGTACTTTTCTATTCTTTTTTTGTTCTACCTGCTATATAAAATGTGTACTACGGTCGTTTATTTCCAGCATTGGGACAGACTGAAGGGGCGGGGAGCTTGGAAGATTTTGGTGCCAATTTTCAATAGCACTTATCTGGATAACCACAAAGGTTATCCAGAAAAGGACACCGAGTGAGATATTCAGTGGCATTATTTGGATAGTGCCGGTGAATATGTCTATAGGCTGCCTTGGCTCTATCCGGAGGTGGGTGGAGCAGCCACTATTTGGATAATCAGCACATTAATCTGTATAGTGGTAATTTTCAGCTGCTAATAAGTTATACGGATAGTTTGGATAGCAGAAAAAGCTGGTCTTAGTAGCAGTCTGAATAACTTACAGTATCTGGATAAGCAGCTGAAAATTGCCACTATCTAGATAAGTGCAGGGATTAACCAGACAGTGGCCGTGTAGTCTGGATATTCAGGTGTAGCCACTATCCGGATATTGCTGCTGAACATCTGGAGGATATTTAAATGCCACGGCTGGCTGCTGTGACGTTTAAATATCAGCAGGTCTGAATGTCGGCTCCTATATTCTTTTCTTACTGTGACCTTTACAGTAGCTAGAGCAGTGAGATTCTGTCAGCAGGCCACAGCATGGTTAGCTTGTTCATTCAGAAGATTTTTTAACCTTCAGTGTGGCAGAGGAAATATTCTATGACACAAGATGCTGGAAGAGTGCGGTATGGACGTCAGTTGCTGTTTGGAACATGAACTGCCTGCCTCCCCACCCACCAAACTCTGGGTACATCTGGTGCTTTTGACTGTCATATATCCCTAATTCATCTCTGTGAATGGTATAATTACAGAGAGCCCAGCAGTAAAGATCATTCTGCAGTATTGCTGAAGGGAATGGAAAGTTAACAAAAACAGCTTTCCATCTGTTCTTTCAGTCCGCGTGAAATGCAAAACCTTTGTATAAAAAGCAGTGCATTTGGAACCGTCAAGGGAAGTTACTTACCTTGACCAGATCATATGTACTAGAGAAGGTTCATTTTATTTTATTTTGATATTTATATTCCCCATATTCCAAATCATATGATTCACTTAAAAGTGGATCACATAATAGCATAGAATCAATAATAAAATTTGCAAAATAAATTATATCAGTACTACTTGAAATAAGTAGTTTGCTCATCCAGTAATACATAAACAGTAAAAGATCACATAAAATATATAATGAAAATAAAAAAATAACATAAATAAAAAAATCAAAATTGATACAAGTTTAAAAAAAATGTAAATGTTCTGAAAGAGGATCTGTTAGGGAAAGTAACACTGAGGAAGGGCTGCACTAAGAGGGGAGAGGGTTTGCTAATATTTCCAATTTTCTTTAGGTCATCTTAAAATGAAAGATTATTCTTCTAGTTGTTTATTTCCAGAAATTCTACTGCACAGGTCTCCATTTCATTTCATTTATAGGCCAGGTTTGATAGAAATTCACTTTGAGTGGAATGTAAATACGCTTATCCTCTGATGTTTGAGTCAACCAGAAGGTGGAGTGGAACAGATAAACAGGAATTGGGTTTTTTTACTTTTTTTTTTTAAAAAATACAAAAAATGGGGGGCACAAAATGAAGTTACTAAGTAGTACATTTAAAACAAATTGGAGAAAACATTTTTTTTACTCAACACATTCGTTGAGTAAATTCATTGCTGGAGGATAAAGTAAAAGCTGCTAATGTAATTGGCTTTAAAAAAGATTTGGGCAAGTTTGGAGGAAAAGTTTATAAACCGTTGTAAAGATGGACTTTGTGAAATCCACTGTTTATCCTTGGGATAAGCAGAATGGAATCTGTCTGCCTTTTGGGATCTTGCTAGGTACATGTGACCTAGATTGGCCACTGTTGGAAATAGGACACTGGGCTTGATGGACCTCACCAGTATGGTAAATCTTATGTTCTCATGTCCTTGCCATTAATGTGGACACAGTCCAAGACGTGAGATGGATGGAAAAACAATTTATTAATTATATCAAGACCTATAACAACCCGACACAGGCCGTGTTTCGCAGACTTTCATCAGGGGTTGGTCAGGCAAGGTACTAAAAACATAAAAAACCATAAATATTAAATATAACAACACATTAAAGAAGTAAAAGAACCGATCCAAAGTTATAATATATAAAAACAAACGTGCAAATTAAACTCATAAAAGGTAAAACAATGTTTTTTTATTATTCAGTTTCAGGATGTTCAATATGTATGTATAGTTCTATATGGTTAATAGATACTTTTGTGTGTTATATTTATCTATTTTGGTTATTGCCTGCCAAGGGCCATTTCTTTTGGGTCCATATTCAAAGGCACCCCAGAAGTGCATTATTGCTTGTCACACCTTTTGTTGTGTTTTTATTATGACTTTAGTTTTCAGTGTTATTAAAAAATGTGGTCAAATTATGTTTATTTGAATCCCATTTAGCGTATCCTCACTTTTAAGTTTTATTATTCCTTTTAGCTTATAAGATATTTATTGTTTTACCTTTTATGAGTTTAATTTGCACGTTTTTTTTATATATTATAACCTTGGATCTGTTCTTTTACTTCTTTAATGTGTTGTTATATTTAATATTTATGTTTTTTATGTTTTTAGTACCTTGCCTGACCAACCCCTGATGAAGGTCTGCGAAACACGGCCTGTGTCGGGTTGTTATAGGTCTTGATATAATTAATAAATTGTTTTTCCACCCATCTCACGTCTTGGACTGTGTCTGTGATCTTTACGTGAGTACTGCCTTTTTGTTGGACACTTGCCATTAATGTGTACATGACCAAATTTCAATAGGAATTCAGCAAAAATAATTACTTTTTAATCTTAAAAATTGCATCAAAATGAAGCGCTATTAGAGAGCTTTTCAACTAGCCCTTATGAATTTAAATTGCACTCAAACCAACCTACCCCTACCGCTCATGTCATGGTCTTTTTAACTTTTTATAATTACTCACAAGTATCCAGTCTTCTCAATATCACCAGCTATCACATAATACTTTGTGTTACATTTGCCGGCTGCCTGTCACCTGTCTGCTTAGGCTTCCGTCACTGCCTAACCATGTTCCAGTGGCTCTGTATTGCACAATCCCTTACTCCATACCCCTGTTGCCACTTCATGGTTTGACTCTGGTGGCTGAAATCTATACTGCTACAGTCTCAATACCCATGGGTTCCCTCAGTGAGGCCCAGACATTTCTGGTAACTTCCTGTTTCTGCACAGCATCAGCTTCTATTGACAGCCTCATTCCCTCTTTGCCACCACTATTCACCCAGCGTCCTCCTCTGTGAGAGTCGATAAGTAGTTGCATGGGAGGTATCTGAATGCTGCCATTACAGTCAACCCCACAATCGGCTGATTTTACATGTATTTGTTACCACTGTGGACCTGGCTGCAATAATGTAAAAGGGCCAGCTGAAGCCTTGTCTTTCGTGGCAGTGTTTGGTGGACCACATGATGGAACATGGTAGATTTGAAACAATCCATGGGTCATCTATTTGATACTCTGCTGTATTTATGGGACTTCTTTCCTGGCAATAAATAATTCTAATACTAATTAAAGAAAATATTTCTAGTGCTCTAAAGGAAAGCATGGTAGAACAGTGGTTCCCAAACTTTGGCAGAATAATATCATGTTACTGCCCGCTTCCCCAGAGTACTTTCGATGCTCAGAGTAATGCCGAAGCCAGAGGCATGGGGCATCAAAGCATATACCACAACAAGGTGGAAAGGGCAGCATCGAGAATTGGCAATGGAGGAGAAGGGCACAGATAAGAGTGACTTGCCTAATGAGCATAGTTCATAAGGAAAGGTATAAGAAGATAGATAATGAGGCGCTGCAGCATGAATGCATTTTTAAGTAAGAGAAGCTGGAATTATATGTGGAAGTGAATGGAGAAACAGTATAACGACTTGAGGAGAGAGATTAAATGTTTGTAGCAATGCTGAGGGAAGGTAAATCATGCAGCTGAATTTTAAATAGAACGTAATGGAGAAAACTGGTTCAGTGGGAGACCGCTGGGAAGCTGGCTGCAGTAGTTTAAAGAGGAATCAAAGTAAACTTAAATAACCTTTACACTTCAAAAATTAGAGGGGCCTAACTTGCACAGAGTGGCGGATACAACCCTAAACAAAGGCATAGTGGGGAGTAACCTGCATGGTGCAGGTACCAACCTAAACAAAGGCATAGAGGGTGGATAGCTCTCACAGATATGTTAATAAGAGAAAATGAGAATTTTGTTAGCATCTTCATAAAGAAACAGATGGATTTTAACTGTATTAAAGATGAATAAACAACATGCTTTAACAATATTTCACGTGTATGTAGAGAAGGAGAAAGTGGTATTGAAGATGAGCTGGAATTTATGGACCTAGGAAACTGGTAAGGTGAGAGTGCTATTCTTAGAAAAAGAAGGGAAATGGGTTTGGGGATAGAGATGTAATATAGATCACCTCCAACATATACCTCCAATGTTTAACAAAAAACCCAAATGCATTAGAATTACGCAATGTAGTTGTATATACACTTAGAACTATTTATGTTGTTGATCTCAGGTAAATTTTAAATTCATATGTTTTTGTTGATCTTATGTAAATAGTTTATGGAATGGTTCTACAAATAGATTTTCCCAGTTATCCAAGTTCTTAAACTGTTATCTGTAAACTCATACTTGTTAAATGTACTGAGATGTTTTTGTTCCATGTAAACCGCGCTGATGCCGAATAGTGCGGTATAAAAGAAACTTTAAATAAATAAATAAATAATGCCACGTTATGTTTAAACTGGCAGTGAAACATCCAGGCAGCGATGTTAAGACAAGCAGGCTGAGATTTGGGACTGGATTTTTGGTGAAACTTGTGATACAGAGAAATAGATATGGGAGGCACCACCATAAAAACGGTACTAAAAGCCATGAAAATAGATCAGAACACCAAAGAAACAAGTGCAGAAAGAATAGAGAAAAGGGCTTAGGATAGAACCCTAAAGTACACTGACTAATAGCAAACTTGGAGTGGAGGAAGAACTAATGGGATATAGTGAAAATACCATTGAAGAGGTAAGAAGAAAACCAAAATGGAGCAGCATCCCAAAATCCAGTTGAGTACATTGAATCAGAAGTAGTGGATAGGCCAAAGAGGATGAGGCTTGAGTAAAGGGCCTCGGCCTTGGCCATATAGAAAATAATTTTATAACAGGTTGTCTATGTTTGAAGGCTATGTAAGAACTTATTTTTAGCCTATGTGCCCTTATAAAATAATAGCAGAAATTCTGCAGAAATAGTGGCTAGATTGAAGCTGTGGGCATTTACACCTGCTTGGGAGGTAATTTTGTAAGAGGCCTTAAACATGCATGTATACCTAAAAAATCCTTTAGAAATCATCTACAGAGCACCATATGTGCCTTTATAAGATAGCCTAACCCAAAGATCCTGCGCAAAGTTACATCTGCTCCAAGGCAGGAGTAACTGCACCTCTATATGTTAGTAGAAATTGATGCATATGCATGTATTTTATAAAGTACACGCATAAGTGTCAATCCTGCTCCACCCATTCTGTGCCCTCGGGAATATTTACATTTATAAAGTCTGATTTTGAAACAGGTGGCCTATGTGAGAAATCGAAAAAGGCACCGATTTTTTTATAAAGGTAACATTAGGCGCTTATGTATTTTTATGAAACAGGCTCCCAGATCCATTCCCAATAGCGTTTACTCTATGCATCTACTTGTGTATTTATTTATTTGACAATTCTTTTATACCGCTTTTCATAATATCAAAGCAGTTTACAATGAATGTCAACAACGGAATACATGGAACTAGAGTCTAAAGTTCAACTTTGGTGTTACATTAACAATGGATTAATTGTGATGTAGTTGTATGTTATAAAATACACATGTACATCACAACTCTGCTCCTGCTTTGCCCAAATTACACCTTCAAGAATGTTATACTTGAGATGCGTGTATGTACATGCTTATCTTGTTGCATATATACTTAAACACATCTATACCGCCATACAATTTTATAAAATGCCTTTCCAAATCATCCTGCTAGACCAGTCCAGACAAAAGGGTTGTGTTCCCCTTCCAGCAGATGTGGAGACAGAGAAAGCGTCCAGAGGCTTCTTTTGACATCATCGTGCTATTAACAGACTGTGCCCTCTGAGAGCATAAATCAGTAATTCTCTATCTCTAGCAGATGGTGGATAAAAGTTTTTCAGTTAGATAAAATCTGGAAAAACAAAGAAGACTGAAGAAGGAAAAATTGATTTTGCTTGTGAGCAATCACGTTTTCTGGTGATTTTCTCATTGGAGTGCAACATGGGAGGCTCCACTAGATACACCCTTAACACTGGTACATTTTCAGATGCCGTAAGAAGGAGGAGAATTGGTTCAGCTCCGTGTCTTTATCCTGTTACAGACCTGTTGAGCAGCCCGAAGATTGGAAAGGATTCTTTGACCTCAAACGACCTCAGTTTGTAACTGCAGGTCTGGCAACAGGGGAGTAAAACTGAGCCTGGCATGGTTTTACCTGCCTTGGGACTCCTTGGGAGTGAATACCAAAATTAAGTCTCTGTCTGACATGTTTATGGTTGGCTCCTGACCTCGTCTGCTGGTGGTGCATGAATTGGTTGGGCTGCTTGGGGAATCTTTTGGGTCGATGCTGGTATTTTCCTGCCTTGTTCAACTGCTTTCACATGCATTTTTGCACTTTCTGCACTTTGCCACTCCCCTTCTGCTAGAAGACAGAAGGGCAATACAGAGACAAGGCACGCTAAATGGCACGGAGCCTTGCCAACAAAGGATGTGCAGACAGTAACAGCATGCATCAGTGCCACGTAGACATGACCCACCCATGTAAGGGCTGCATGGAATAAAAAATGGAATAACGAATAAAGTAATCATATTTGCAAATGACTCAAAACTATTTAAAGTTGTTAAAGCCCAAGAGGATTGTGAAAAATTGCAAGAGGACCTTGATAAATTGGAAGACTGGATGTTCAAATGGCAGATGAAATTTAATGTGGACAAGTGTAAAGTTATGCACCTAGGAAAGAACAACCCAAACTATGGTTACACAATGCAAGGTTCCATATTAGGAACCATCACCCAGGAAAAAGATTTAGGCGTCATCCTGGATAACATGTTGAAACCCTCTGTCCAGTGTGAAGCGGCGACCAAGAAAGCAAATAGAATGCTAGGAATCATAAGGAAAGGAATGGAGAATAAAACAAAAGATATTATAATGACTCTGTATCGTTACATGGTATGACCATACTTCTTAAAAAGGACATGGCGTCATTAGAAAAGGTACAGAGAAGAGCCACCAAAATGGTAAAGGGGAGGAAGGATACCTATATGAGGAGAGGCTAAAAAGGTTAGGGCTCTTCAGCCTGGAAAAGAGACGGCTGAGGGGAGATATGATAGAGGTCTATAAATTAATGAATGGAGTGGAACGGGTAAATATAGATCAATTGTTTATGCCATCAAAATATAGAAAGACTAGGGGACATGCAATGAAGCTACAGTGTAACCTATTTAAGACTAATAAAAGAAAATATTTTTTCACTCAACACGTAATCAAACTCTGGAATTCGTTACCAGAGGATGTAGTAAAAGCTGTTAGTGTAGCTGGGTTTAAAAAAGGTTTGGACAAGTTCCTGGAGGAAAGGTCCATAAACCATTATTAAAGCATTGTGAAACCTTTGTCCTTTGGGGAAACTGCTAGGAACTTGTGACCTAGATTGGCCACGGTTGGAAACAGGATATTGGGCTTGATGAACATAAGATATGCCATACTGGGTCAGACCAAGGTCCATTAAGTCCAGTATCCTGTTGGCAGGATACTGTTCTTATGTTCTTATTTGCAGGAGGCTTTCACCCAGGAACAGGAGGACTGCACTGCATTTTTCAGAACATCAAGAATGGATGCACATGTCACAACAGTCACAAAGTGGACCACCATCATTGTGGAAGGCAGAATAACACTGAAGGACCCCATGGATCGTAAAGTGGACTCTCTCCTGAGGACTCAGTTCACAGCTTCCATTGTTATCCTTCATTTGGCGGTTTGTGCGGGCCTGATGACTTGAGCTCTGCTCCAGTGGATTCAGTCTCTTACGCCAGAGGATATTATGCCCCTCTTGGAGTCGACAACAGCCTTTCTGTCGGACACTATGTATGATCTCATTCACTTGGTGACCAAAGACATTGCTCTGTGAATGGTGATGCAATATTGGATATGGCTTTGCCACTGGATGGTGGATTCATTCTCCAAGTCTCGGTTGACCCAACTAGCCTTTAAAGGGAAGCTTTTGTTTGGGGCAGATTTGGAGAAGCTGGTCAAGATTTTAAATGAATCCAAACCTCATTGCCTCCCAGGCCAAATGGATCTGGAAGGTGAATGAGTGCATTCTTCTCCTCAATGTATGCTCATTTTCCTTGTCCATGCAACTTGGATTCCCAGCACCCCTGACCACCTTGGAAAGCCCCTTCTCTCTTTCTCTTCTGGTTTTCAGTCCCGAACTCAGTCCTTTTGTGGAACTTACAGGTCCTGGAATTCTACCACATCCAGAAGTGCTTCCTCCAATCCAGTGCAATAAAGGATTGAGGGCTCATTCTGGGGTACCCCCAGTGGGCAACAGGCTGCGCCTTTTCTTCCTGGAGTGGGTCCAGGTCACCAGGGATCGCTGGATGCTAGACACCATTTAGCACAGCTATGTTTTGGAATGCAGAGAAGCCTATTCCCGGACACCTTCGTTATCTCTTAATGTGGATCCATGGCCAAGAGAACCACTGTTCAGATCCATTGAACAGGTAACACTGTCTTTGGGCAGGCAAGGGCTGATACTCCCATCTACTTTGTGGTGCCAAAGAAAGATGGTTCCTTTCAGCCAATCCTCGATCTCAAGGTAGTCAGTGCTCACCTGCACAACCTTCACTTCCATATGGAGACCTTGCAGGCAGTGATCCATGCGCTATACCTCAGGGAGTTCTTTGCAGCACTGAATTTAGCTGAGGCTTATTTCCATATCCTATCTGGGAGGAATGCAGTTCCTGGAGAGTCTCACCTGGATGATCGGTTGTAGAGTGGTATATCAAATCATTAATAAACATAAACATAAACATCAACTGAGAAAAGAGCCACTTGGACGATTACTTGTGGTTTTTTATGTCAACATATGCCAGCATGTTTGGCTGGGGAGGCCATTGGAAGAGCCGTGCAGCGCAAGGTAGGTGGTGTAGATGAGAGTTGGCATGGCTCATCAAGTATCTTGAAGCAGGTACCATTAGTTTCTACTTCTAGACCCTGGTCAAGGGTAAAGCAATCCAAGTGTACTCAGAAAATGCCACGGTAGTGACGTATGTCAATAGGCAAGAAGACATAAGGAGTGCCAGAGTTGTACTGGAGAATGACACTCCTGTTCTCCTAGGCATAAGGGAACCTCCTAGCTCTGTCGGCTTAGCACATTGCTGGAATTGACAACATGGAGGCGGACTTCCTCTGTTGCTACTTTCTCGATCCTTGGAAGTAGGAACTGAATCAGATGGCCTTTCAGAAAATTCTGCACTGCTGGTGTCATGCTGAGATGGATTTGAAGGTGATCTGCTCCAACGCTAAAAGTGCATAGATTCTTCAGTTGCTGTAGAGAGGCAGACTCCGAGGGCATTGATGCACTAGTTCAGTGCTGACCAAAGCACTGACTGCTATATGTCTTTCCTCTGTGGCCACTTGTAGGATGTGTGCTTCGAAGTGTAGAGAGGCTTCCAGACTGGGTTGTCCTGGTGGCACTGAATTGGCCACAGAGGCCATGGTTCATGGACCTAATGTGGCTCCTGCAGGAACCTCCTCTATCCACAGCCAGGGGTCTGTTATGTCACAGGCTGGTGCTTCTGAATGACCATAATTGCTTATAGCTTGGCTCTTGATAGGTGTCACTTAGCACAAAAAGACTATTCTCCTACCATGTTTACCACTCTCCTCAAGGCAAGAAGAAGATCTACCAACCTAGCCTACATGCGTGTCTGATGTCTTTTTGAGCATTGGTACCATGAGCATCGCGCTAGACCTGATACAGGGAACTTGTTGTCCTTGCTTGCTTTTCTTCAGGATGGCCCGGACAAAGTCTTTCCCTCAGTTTCCTGAAGGTTTAGGTGTCTGCCCCTGCTTCAGTTGACCAATTGCAGGGTGGTCCATTGCCTTGTACCTGTTTCCTTCAAGGGGGTACAACTCCTGTGTTCCCCCTGCATTCAGTTGTTCCCTTGTGGGATCTCTGCCTCGTGCTCTGGGCATTGATGTCAAAGCCCTTTGAACTCTTAGAGGGCTGCACTTAAAGATCTGACTCTTAAGACTATCTTCTTGGTTGTAATCTGGTCCTTCTTTCTTACCCAAGGTGGTATCTGCCTTCTATATGAATCATGTGTTTGTCTCCCTTTCTAAGGAGCAGTGCCAAAGAAAGGACAAGGACCGTCACCTGGTGGGTATCTGGAGAGTGCTTCTCCAGTATTTGAAAGCTGCTAATTCCTTTTGCAAGTCAGACCATCTATTTGTGGTGTTTGCGGGTCCACATAGAGATGACTTGGCAGCTGTGTCTACTTTGGGATGCTGGATCAAGGAGGCCAGTGCCTCAGTTTGTCTTATGCAGAAAAGGCCTGTTCCGGAGCGATTGCATGTGCATTTCACTCAGGCGCAAGCATCCTCGTGGACAGAGTGTAGCTCAGTCACCCCCTCAGACATTTGTTGGGCAGCAGTGTAGGCATCACTTTCCGCTTTTGTCAAGCACTACTGCTTGGATGTCCATGGCCTTTGGCTGCAAGGTCTTAAAAGCTACTGTTTTTTCTTTACACCTAGTGGAATTGTCGCTTTGGCATGTTCCACTCTGTCTGGACTGGTCTAGCAGGACTACTACTACTTCTACTTATCATTTGTATAGCACTTCAAGACGTATTTATTTATTATTTTATTTATTACAAGCTCTTATATACCGCACTATTTGGGATCAGCGCGGTTTACAGTACAACAAAAGACCAGAACAACAAGCTGTTTGGTTTTACATTGAACAGGAAAACGAACTTGGATAATACATGGGGAAAATTTAACTGAAACAATTTACAAAATATTTACATGTTGTCACCGACTCCCCAGGCCCCTGTGGTGGAAGGCTGGAGATGTGCAGTGGGGTCCTCTTATTTCAAGCAGGGACTTTATAATGTCCCCTGGGTTTGTGTGTCCCAATAGCCAGTCAATAAGAAAGTAGTTGTGCGCGAGTGACTAAGCTTTCAAGAGGTTTTATTTCCTGTCCCGGGAGAATTCTTGCATCAATGTTACAAAAAGGAAATAAACCATATTTTTCTGGTAACACAAAAGGATCAGTAAGGATAACAAAAATGCTTCTCTTCAGCTTAAACAAACAAAACAGGAAAACAGTTTTCTTACTTTTCAGAAGAACTGTGCTGTTGAAATCAGTGCCACCTGCACAGATTTCAATGGGAACGGCACTTCAGCAAAAAGAGGTTATAGCATCTGAAAGAACTATTGTACAGTCCATTCTAGAGCAATTATCAGTATCAGCACAACATTCATAATCCATATCTTCAGGACTTTCTTCTGTGCAAACTTGCTCAGGGCTGTAACTTCTCTGGCAATCATTTAACCCTCTTTCTTCGTAGCTGAAGCTGCTCTCATTTCTATCAGTGAGGAAAGGCTGGTTACCATAGAGTCTGGCTTCTGCCCTCACAGGATCTTTCCCTCTCAGATCTCTAGACAGGAATTCCAGGGCCCCTCTATTCCATTCACCAGGGTGCTTCCCAGCCCAGCGTCGGTTTGTTTGCTTAGAAGTGTGACTGCTAAGCCTGTTATCTATCTCTCTCTCCCTCGGTTTGCTATAAGCAATTCTCGTCAGCTCACAGCCAGGCTTTTCCTTATTGTAGCCCTGGTTTAAAACACTGACCTGAGAGAATTCTTCTGGGGCAAACTCTCCTTCAGAGCAGATAGATTCTTCTTCAGAAACACTCCGGTATGGCTCCTGGGATCTCTCTCTATCCCTTCCTCTGCCTTGGTTTCTGGCAATGGCTTTTCTGCTAGTTGCAGTCTTTCTGTATCCTACAGTTCTGTCAACTGCTTCTGGGCTGGTGTAGTAACTTCCTTCTTTCCTCGTGCCTTTAGCTGAGCTTCCTGTTGTGCTCCTCGTATACCTGCTTCCTGTGTATCTGCTGGTGGTTCCCTTCCTCTCTCCCTCTGTGCTCAAAGCTGGCCCTATTTTAACTGCATCATAGCTTGAGACTTCCATTGGGCTAACTTCCTGCAGCTGTTTCTGCCTTACTAATGAGCCCTTACGTAATGCGCTCTCTGGGTGTTTTGCTGCAGCATGAGTTTGTGTTTTCCTTTGTTGCTCATGGCAACCCCTAGCCATGTGCTTCTCAGTGTGCCTTTTAAAACTCCCCCGAGCATTTTCCTGCATTTCCTCTGGTCTATTCTGCCCTGGACCATGACAAATCCCCCCCCTTAAACTATTCCTGGCTGCAGTCCTTACCTGACAGCCGGGAATACCTTTTTGAGACCTACCTCTAGGCTCCAGTCTCTGGGGTCTATCTTGGTATATCAATGTGACTAAACTAGCCATGGCAGACCGTTCCTTCCACAATTTAAGGACGTTAATGTGGTATGTCTGTTGGCGGCCTCTCTCATTTTCTACTTTATAAGACACAGGGCCAACCTTCCCCACCACTGTTCCCGGGCCCCTCCACCTGGACTCAAATTTTGGTCCGGGGTCGGATACCTGGATCAAGACCTTATCACCAATTTTTAGGTGTCGCTGCTTGGTGCCCTTATCATAATATCGCTTTTGTTTATTCTTACTAGCCTGTAGATTTTCTCTAGAGGCTCTAGCGGTTCTTTCCAAGCGCTGCCTTAGTTCTTTAAGAAATTGGGGTACCCCTACCTCCTGTATGGTTGGCTCCACCCATTGCTCGTGCAAAATATCCAAGATACCTCTTGGAGTGCGGCCAAACAATAACTCGTATGGGGATGTCCCCAGGGACGTCTGTATGCGCTCCCTGCAAGCATACAATGTGAACGGGAGTAACGTATCCCACTCTTGCATTTCTTTTTTCGTCAGACCCCTGCGTAATAGCTGCTTGATCGACTGGTTTGTACGTTCCACCAGTCCGTTCGATTGGGGATGGTAAGCAGATGTTTTGATGTGGCGAATGCCAAAGGCTTCCCAAACCATGGCCAAATGTCGTGAGAAAAAATTGCTCCCCTGATCAGTCAGAACTTCCCTAGGGAAACCTACTTCACAAAAGAGTTTAATTAACTCTAGAGCTATCAACCTAGCTGACGTGTTCCGCAAGGGAATGGCCCAAGGGAACCGGGTGGCATGGTCAACCACAACTAAGATATACTTAAATCCTCTCGGCGTTTTCACCAGAGGTCCAATGATGTCCATACCCAATCTATTAATAGGAGTTGCTATTGTAGGAGTCGAGACCATTGGCACTGCCTTAGGCTTCGCAACCGTCACCCTTTGACAGCTTGGACAAGCCTCACAGTACTGTCGCGTCTCTTTAAAAATCCCTGGCCAATAAAACCTAGTTAAGATTTGGTCCAGCGTACCCTGAACCCCCTTATGACACCCCACCGGATGATCATGGGCCAATCTTAAAACACTGGCTTTAAAAGTCACGGGAACCACTAGTTGTTTTCGCACAGCATCATTATGGGGATTTATAGACTCTCTATATAGGAGGTCATCCTCTAAGAAAAACCTGGGTAGGTTCTGTCTAACCTCTTTTGCCCATTCAAATGCCTTCTTCAGCGCTGGGTCAGCCCTTTGCTCCATGGGAAAGGAGGGAAATTTTTTCACCACCTCCGCCGGTACCCATGGTAACCCTATGGAACCTTCAAGTTCGGCCCTCCCCCGGGTTCTAGCTTGTCTTTCCTTGCGCTTTTTAGCTTTCTCTTTCCTCTCTATTTTCTCAGAGGGATGTATTATATCCTCGTGGCTAGGGAGAGTAACTAACTCTTCCTCCTCTGGGTCCTCCCTTTGAGTGTCTTTCTCTTTTGGATCCCCTTTTGGAACATTCTCTTCCCCTTCCGGGTCCCTAGTGTGCTCATGTGACCCTCCCCCATCCTTTGAGGGTCCTGCCTGAGAGCGAGTGGATATTAGCCCCAACTTAATAGCCCACTCTTTTTCTAACTTATAGTGTAAAGGAGGCCAATCTTTTCCTAAAACTACATCATCTGGGAGTTTTGGAACTATAGCCATTTTCATCACTTCAGTGGTGCCTAAACCTTTTATGACAGCTTTGTGTAAAGGATAAGGAACAAACGTGCCGTGCACACATTTGACCTTCACATGACTGTCTGCTCGACTCGGGGGCGACTGACGGTTCTCCTCTATGAGCTCCCAGAGTTCTTTGGAAATCAGACTCTGGTCAGCCCCCGAGTCAAGTAGCGCTAAGGTATATATACCTTCCACTTGCACTTGTATGCGGTATTCATCCTTCTCCGCTTCCTCTGTCCCTGTCATCAAAACCATCCGTTCGGTACAGGATCTTTGGTAATGCCCAGCCTTTCCACACCTGAAACATTTACCCTTAGGCATGGAATGAACATTATCATCAGAGACATTAATATTTACTGCTGCAGGGTTATACATCCTATCATGTACATATTTTCCTTTCCTATTCTCTTTCCTTCTCCCTGCTGCTAGCCAGATACCGTGCCCCGAGGTGTCAGTTCTCTCAGCAGCGAAGTATCGCTCTGCCAGAGTAGCTGCATCCTCCGAGGTCTGGCACTGCTGGAGGGTAAGGAAAGTTTTTAGCCCACTGGGAACAGCCTGTAGAAATTGTTCCAATACAATTTTATCTATGACTGTTTCCATTGTTGCACCTTCTGTTAACAACCATTTTCTTGCTAGACTCTTTAATCTTTGTGCTAGGGCTTTAGGAGTTTCCTGGGGCTTAATCACTGCCTCTCTCAACATTCTCTGGTAATGAAGAGGGGTAAGCCCTAACCTATCTTTTACGGCCTTTTTGACCTCAAGATAGTTAGAGGCTAACTCCGCGGGCATAGCCTTATAGGCCGAAAGCGCCTCTCCAGAGAGCGATAGGGCGAACCGAATGGCCCACTGCTCTTCTGGCCATTTTAAAGTAGTGGCTATACACTCGAAAGCGTCCAAATAGTCGTCCAGGTTATCCTGAGGCTGTAATTTATTTTATTTTATTTATTTATTTTACATTTCTTATATACCGCACTATTTACGATCAGCGCGGTTTACATAAAACAAAACAGAATCCGACAATGAACAAGAGTCAGGTCATTACAATGAACAGGAGCAATCAACTTGGATAACGGGGGAAACTATGTACATAAATGGAATACTAAAATTGGTAAACTATGTACATAAATGGGATACTGAAATTGGTAACTGTATATATGTGAGATGGGGTCATTGTGTGTTGTTCGTACCTGGTGGCTGGGGTTCGAGGGAGGCTGTGAGGTATTTGATAAAGAGGAGGTGTTTTAAGGCCTTCCTGAACTGGCTCAAATTGGGGATAGCTCTGATGTGTGGTGGTAAGGAGTTCCAGAGGCTTGGGGCGCTCAGGCTGTAGGCTCTATTTGAAGTTGATATGGCGCATCTTGTCATAGCTTTTGGTATTGCTAGCATGTTGGTTGCAGCAGTTCTTCTTATCCTGTTGGGCATGGGTTGTTGTATGAGGTCACATATTGAAGAAGAGGATAACCCATTGATGGCCTTGAATGTCATCACTAAGATCTTGAAGTTAATCCTGGCTTGGATGGGGAGCCAGTGCAGCTGCATCAGGAGGGGTGTGATGTGCTCTCTCCTTGGTGCTCCTAAAAGGATTCGCGCAGCGCTGTTCATGGCGAGTTGTAAGGGATGTAAGGTTGTTTGAGGGAGACCTTGTAGGATGGCGTTTGCATAATCAAAATGAGGGATGATGAGGGCTTGGTAGATGGTACGGAAGTCACTCAGCTCGAGTAGAGGGCGTATGTGTCTGAGGGATCTGATCTTGAAGTAGATCGCTCTTACTGTTTTTGCTATGTGCTGCTTCATGTTGAGGTTCTGATCCAATGTGACTCCGAGGTATCGTATGGCTGATTTTACTTGCAGCTTGGCGTTGTCTACTTCCAAGTGGTTAGGTGGAATAAACTCAAGATTTCTAGAGATGAATAGGACCTCTGTTTTCTTATGTTGGATGCGCAGATTTTGAGAGAGGAGCCATTCGGATACTGCATTGAAACACTTAGTTAGTGGGGTGAGGTCTGGGCAATCCAGGGATATTGGCAGGTACAGTAGGACATCGTCGGCGTAAATCATGCAACTCACATTAAAGTGTCTAATGATGTTACATATGGGTTGGATATAAATGTTAAACATAAGAGACGATAGGGAGGATCCTTGAGGGACTCCTTGACTTTGTAGGAATGGCTCAGATGTGGTTCCATTTGCTCGTACGTGTTGCCATCTTCCAGACAGGTAAGACCTGCACCACTCCAGCGCTGTTTCAGTGATGCCTTTCTCTCTTAGCCGAATCAGGAGGATCTCGTGGCAGACAGAGTCGAAGGCTGCCGCAATATCTAAAAAGATAAGTGCGAAACCTATACGTGAGTTGTCAATGCCTGAGATTATGGTGTTGAAGAGAGTGGTAAGTAGTGTTTCCACTCCATGTGACTCTCTGAACCCGTGTTGTGATGGATCTAGAGGTGCATAGGTGTCCACATGATCTTGTAGCTGCCTGTATACTATTTTTTCAATGATTTTAGAGAGCATCGGGATACTGGATATGGGTCTGTAAGACTCGACCTTTAGAGGGTCTAATTTGGTGTCCTTAAGCAGCGGTCTAACAGAGGTCTGTTTGAGCATGGATGGGAACGATCCGGTGCTAAATGATAGTTCCATCATTTTAGCTAAGATTGGGGCAAGGTCAGATCGCAGATCTTTTATCCAGAATGCTGGACATGGATCTGAGTATGAAGTGGAGGTGTTTAGGGTAGCGATGGTGTCTTCAATAATTATCTTAGACGGAGTGGTAAAGGTGGATAGATACGTTGCGCATGCTTGAGCATAAGGGGGGGTCCGGTATCACCATCTTGTTGGTTCTGCATAGCTTTGATTGCATAAAGTTGGCATAATCCTGAGGGTGTATAGATTCTGTGCGCTCAGGGGTTGGTTCTCTGGCAAGAGATTTGACCAGGTTAAAGAGGTCGTGCGGCTTGTTTAATGAACGTTTCAGAGTGTTGGTGTGATGTTGTTTCATTTTGTCTGTTACAGCCCTGCGATGAGTGTGTAAGAGTTGGATGTATGCTGCTTGATCGCTGCTGGTATGTGATTTCCTCCAGCGTTTTTCCGATCTTCGTAGGAGGGTTAAAGACGCATTTAAGTCAGGTGTGAACCAAGGTGCGGATGGTCTTTTCTTTGAGGCTTTAGTCGTGGGAGGGCGGATTGCGATCGCGCTGAGCTTGCTGTTCCATGTGGAAATTAGGACATCCAGGTCTTGTGAGGTATTGTCAAGGAGAGAGTTTATTTCATCCAGGATGCGTTCTTTGTTAAACGGATGAAAACTTCTGGCATTTGAGGTTGTGATTGTTTGTTCGTTCGTAATGGACCTTTGTGACCTGGTAGGGGTCGGAATTTGGAATGAAATAAGCTTATGATCCGACCATGGAACTGCTGTTAGAGATAACGTGATGTTTTGTGCTTGTTGAAGCACCACTTGTGGGGCGAATATCAGATCAAGAATGTTGCCCTTTGTGTGTGTAGGTTCATGAACCAATTGGGTGTATCCCAAGATTTCTAGGGCTTCTGTGAAGGCGGCTGCCTGATTGACCTGTAGGGATGGTAGGTTAAAATCACCTAGTATCCAGCTTGGTCTATGTGGAACATGGGTATTTGTTGCTATGTTTATGATATTGGAGAGATTGTCTGGATCAGTGGAGGGCGCTCTATAAATAAGGTTTATGGAGCAAACGTGGTTGGAAATAGATAATGTTTCAAGGGTATTGGTATTGCTGGCTTCTACCATTTTGAATTGAAGGTCAGCTCTGGTGATGATGGCAACTCCTCCACCCCTTTTGTTTTGCCTGTGGCTTGTGAAAGTTACGAAGTTGGGTGGGAGAAGTTGATTGAGGATGGTATTATCTTCCGGTGAGAGCCAGGTCTCAGTTATCATAATGACATCTAGATTAAGATGAATTATTGTTTCAGTGATTGCTGGCCATTTTTTGCGAAGTGATCGAGCGTTAATGAGAGCGCACTTCAGGCTGTTAGTATGTGGGGGTTTATTTTGCTTTGGTTTAGAGTTATTTTGTAGGGGGATATAGACTAGACGGGGGCGGCGTGGATAGCTCGCTCCATGATAGGGGTTGTTGATGTCATCAGAGCATTTTCTTCCACTCGTCCAGAGCGTTGGGATGGGGTTTTGTGCTGTTAGTGCCAGAGAGCTGGATGGCAAGATAGTAAGTAGAAGGTAAAGACTCATTAGAGTGAGGATTATGTGCTTCATTTTGGGTCTATCTGTTCCGGTACAAGGGTGGCAGAGGAAAATATGAGACAATTGGTGTGGTTTCAGGTTGTTAAGGTGTGGGAGAAAGAAAGCCTCTTATAGCTACCTTTTTGGAGTGGTATAAGACTGTAGGCAGCTGGTAAATATGTAGACACAATGTTTCATTCTTCCATTTGGAGCATTGGATATGTGGTAGAAACAATGTAACAAATTTTTGAGATGTAGCAATGTACATGCAGCAGAGACAATGTAAAATGTAAGAGATTGAGCAATGGAGACAATGTAGCAAATGCTATTAGACGTCCCTACCCACAAACACTCATCAGTTAGCCAGTGTAGTAAGCAAATAAACTTGTGTGACAATATTATTCAGGAAATTAATTCAGATAGTCATGTCTTTGTGAGAGAATAGTAAGGTTGATAATGCTTATCAAACCTGGTTTCCACGGGGTGTTGCCTGGTGATGCAGGAAGGAGCAGTCTTGTGGGCTAAGCGGGGTGGTTTGTTGCTGTCGCGTGTTGTTCGGCAGAGGTGTAATTACCTGGAGAGGAGAGAGCTCATCGCCAGGGGAGCTTAATCTAGGTGGTTGCCTTGACTTTAGCTTCTTTCGGTGTGCATACGCTCAGAGTAATGGCCTTAAAGAAAAAGCCTCATACGACCTCATTCCTGCAGCTTGCAATGTCATGGGGATATCCGCTCCAGTGTCCGCTGGTTTCTTCAGTAAAGCTTCTATGGCCTCAATCAATGGCTTCTGCTGTGCTTGTATAGTCTGCGTGGTCTGCTCCTGTAGAAAGTGGATGAGCTTGACCTGCTTATCCCACTGCTCCTTCATCCAGTGAGCTACCTCACGAGGCTCCATCTTTCACTGATGTACCTGTGGGAGAAACAAGAAAAACCAAACCAAGTGCGATAATGCCACTTCTATGTATATATATATTTTTTTTATTTTTTTTTCCACCATCTTCCCTCTGCCCACCAGCACCCTCTTTCTCACTCTTATCCTCCCTGCACAGGCCTAGGTACCCTTTACCTGAGTCTCCTGGCAGGGGTCAGCCTATGAGAAAGTTTCTTTTCTGGTCAGCTCTTGGTGGCAGGAACCTGCTTGACAGTGCTTCTCCTTTAAGATGTTTTTTTCTTTGCAGACTGTAGTCCTCTGTGCTTATTCCTTTTGCTGTCTTATGCAAAAATCCTGCAGACGTCGCCACTTTGTCACCGACTCCCCAGGCCCCTGTGGTGGAAGGCTGGAGATGTGCAGTGGGGTCCTCTTATTTCAAGCAGGGACTTTATAATGTCCCCAGGGTTTGTGTGTCCCAATAGCCAGTCAATAAGAAAGTAGTTGTGCGCGAGTGACTAAGCTTTCAAGAGGTTTTATTTCCCGTCCCGGGAGAATTCTTGCATCAATGTTACAAAAAGGAAATAAACCATATTTTTCTGGTAACACAAAAGGATCAGTAAGGATAACAAAAATGCTTCTCTTCAGCTTAAACAAACAAAACAGGAAAACAGTTTTTCTTACTTTTCAGAAGAACTGTGCTGTTGAAATCAGTGCCACCTGCACAGATTTCAATGGGAACGGCACTTCAGCAAAAAGAGGTTATAGCATCTGAAAGAACTAGTGTACAGTCCATTCTAGAGCAATTATCAGTATCAGCACAACATTCATAATCCATATCTTCAGGACTTTCTTCTGTGCAAACTTGCTCAGGGCTGTAACTTCTCTGGCAATCATTTAACCCTCTTTCTTCGTAGCTGAAGCTGCTCTCATTTCTATCAGTGAGGAAAGGCTGGTTACCATAGAGTCTGGCTTCTGCCCTCACAGGATCTTTCCCTCTCAGATCTCTAGACAGGAATTCCAGGGCCCCTCTATTCCATTCACCAGGGTGCTTCCCAGCCCAGCGTCGGTTTGTTTGCTTAGAAGTGTGACTGCTAAGCCTGTTATCTATCTCTCTCTCCCTCGGTTTGCTATAAGCAATTCTCGTCAGCTCACAGCCAGGCTTTTCCTTATTGTAGCCCTGGTTTAAAACACTGACCTGAGAGAATTCTTCTGGGGCAAACTCTCCTTCAGAGCAGATAGATTCTTCTTCAGAAACACTCCGGTATGGCTCCTGGGATCTCTCTCTATCCCTTCCTCTGCCTTGGTTTCTGGCAATGGCTTTTCTGCTAGTTGCAGTCTTTCTGTATCCTACAGTTCTGTCAACTGCTTCTGGGCTGGTGTAGTAACTTCCTTCTTTCCTCGTGCCTTTAGCTGAGCTTCCTGTTGTGCTCCTCGTGTACCTGCTTCCTGTGTATCTGCTGGTGGTTCCCTTCCTCTCTCCCTCTGTGCTCAAAGCTGGCCCTATTTTAACTGCGTCATAGCTTGAGACTTCCATTGGGCTAACTTCCTGCAGCTGTTTCTGCCTTACTAATGAGCCCTTACGTAATGCTCTCTCTGGGTGTTTTGCTGCAGCATGAGTTTGTGTTTTCCTTTGTTGCTCATGGCAACCCCTAGCCATGTGCTTCTCAGTGTGCCTTTTAAAACTCCCCCGAGCATTTTCCTGCATTTCCTCTGGTCTATTCTGCCCTGGACCATGACAATGTACATATAACAGTATTATTCTTAAATAAGGTTGGGTGTTCAATGAGGGTTGGAGGTCAGGAAGGTGATAGGGTGTTCTGGTAGTAGTTGGGGAATAGATGGGATTTGATTGCCTTTCTGAATGAGGTTAGATCAGGGATAGCCCGAATTTCTAGTGGTAAAGTGTTCCAGCACTTAGGGGCATAGAAACTGAACGCCCTGTTAGATGTAGCTCGTGTGCATTTAGTTGCTGCCTTAGGGATTATTAGCGAGTTTGTAGATACAGTTCTCCTGGATCTGTTAAGTGGAACGGTCTGAATGAGGTTCATTAGAGAGGAGGAGGTGATACCTTTGATAGCCTTGAGTGAGTAATAATGTTTTGAACAGTCTCCCGTGTATGGGGAGCCAGTGGAGCTGCTTTAGAATAGGTGTTACATGGTCTCTTCTTGATGCTCCGTAGAGGACTCTGGCCGCAGTGTTGATGGCAAGTTGCAAGGGTTTTTTTTTTGTTTTGTTTTTAAATTTTAAACAATTCTTTATTGAAAATAAAGCAGGAATACAATCAAGTCCACATCTAGGAGACATCAACCTGCCCAAGAAAAGAAATAAAGGGAAAAAAACAAACAAACAACGGATTCACAATATTCAAAGCCCAATTCACATGGAAGAAAAGAACAATATATCACAAGGATTCTTTACTAATCAGAAATGCCTCAAATTGGCCAACATCAAGAAAAACAAATTTAACACCCTCTAAAACTACAATACATTTACAAGGATATTTCAGAAAGAAAGACGCACCAATGGCGATGGTCCGTTCTTTTAATCCCAAAAATGCCTTCCGGCGAGCCTGGGTACTCCTACACACGTCAGGAAAAATTTGTATGGGGGCTCCACAAAAAACCTGATTCTTCTTTTTAAAGTATAAACTTAAAATCATATTTTTATCCTGAATTGAAATAAAGGAAACTAACAAGGTAGCTCGCTGGGAGATTAAATCATTAGAGGATTCCAAAAATTGAGACAAATCCAAGGACTCTACGCCATTGGGGTTCCCTTCCTGTAAAGCAACAGGAGAAGAAGCCTTTACTGCAGAAGACATAGGAATATAATATATAGAGGAAAACTTGATAGAATCCACATCATCAATAAGCAATACTTCTTTAAAGTATTTTTGTAACAAAATCAAAGGAGCAAGATAATGAGTACACGGAAAATTTAAAAAACGTAAGTTTTTCAAACGATTACTATTTTCCAAAGCCTCCAACTGATGATGAACCATAACACTATCTTTTATAGAAGAAGAGGCAGTAGCCTCTAATACAGAAAAGCGACCCTCCAATTTAGACAGTAATTTATCATGTTTAGAAAGCGATTCCTCATGATCTGAGAGCTTCTGTACCACTTCACTGGAAAAACGCTCTACTTGGGAGAAAGAAGCGCGAAAGGAAGCATCCATACGCGCTATCAACTCCCAAATATCCTTCAAGGAGACTTCCGCAGGGACAGCCACATCCACTGCACCAGAAGAAAATTTAACCGGAGTGGGAAACATAGGTCCTTGTTCTTTAAAGGCCAACAAAGATGAAGACGTCTGAACTGAAGGAGCATTTCCACCGGGAGAACCCTCCCGAGCAAAAATAACCTCTAATACTTCTTCCCTTCCGGGTTGGGCAACCCCATGCGTATTAAAGGAGGATTCAGACACAGTACTCACGGATTCCCTCGAGTGTTCTTCCTGAGAGGGAGACGAGGCTACACCCACGAGATGGCGATCCATGGGCCCGACAGTTTTACCAACTTTAGCAGGAATTGATGAAAAAAACTTTTTCCTCCGTCTCCCCATGAGACCGTGTTGAACAACTCCTCACAGCTCCGAAGGGGCTCCAAAGGGGCGTGGCCTGCCCCTTTGGTCACGCCCCTTTGGGCACGCACCCACGGGTACGCGCCCGCGGGTCGCGTTCTGCGGCGGGCCGACGCTGAAATAGCGGCCCGAAGGGGGGCGGGGCCTCCAATCTTCTCCTCCACCCGACGCCGCACCGGAACCCAGGAAAACAGCAGGCAAGTCTCACCGGGCAGCTGGAGGGCCGACGCTGAAATAGCGGCCCGAAGGGGAGCGGGACCTCCAATCTCCTCCTCCACCCGACGCCGCACCGGAACCCAGGAAAACAGCAGGCAAGTCTCACCGGGCAGCTGGAGGGCCGACGCTGAAATAGCGGCCCGAAGGGGGGCGGGGCCTCCAATCTCCTCCTCCACCCAACGCCGCACCGGAACCCAGGAAAACAGCAGGCAAGTCTCCAAGTTGCAAGGGGTTTAAGGTGGAGTGTGGGAGGCCTTGAAAAACGGCATTAGCGTAGTCAAGGTGCGGTAGGGTTAACGCTTGGAATATGCAACAATGTACATATAGATGTAAAGCCGTCCCTTCTCACTGCAAATGCAATGTGTGCTTTTGAATGAATTCTGACTCCTGATGACCCAGCAGCTTCTGGGTTTTCTTGGCAGTGTGAGCAGAAGTAGATTGCCAGGCCTTTCTTCCAAGGCAATGGAGGTTTAAGTGACTTGCCCAAGGTCACAAGGAGTACCAGTGGGAATCAAACCCTGGTTTCTTGGTTACCAAACCAGTGCTCTAACCAGTAGGCTAAGAGCTTACGATCTAATCAAGAGTAACAACATCACAAAGCTGGGGACTAGAGTATGGTAAGATACTCATAAGTGGTGAACAGGATTGTGAGGGGCATCAGGATCCATGACAGTATGGAAGGTGACATTTTTCTTACCAAATAATGTCCTTTCCTTGAGTCCTGCTAGACTAGTCCAGGATCTGACCCTGGGACCTTTTCTGATCTGCTGTACTCTGTGGTTGGCCTTGCAGGCTCATAACCTTCTGACAAGCCTTCTATTGAGGCTGATCCTGTACATAGTTACATTTCCTGTTTTGTCGAACCTTGTTATCTTCACTGAGGTTATTTATTTATTTATTTATTAACAATTCTTATATACCGCACTATTAGACATCAGCGCGGTTTACATTGAACAGAAAACATCCGACAATTTACATATGTCTGGTCATTACATTTAACAGGAAGTATAAACTTGGCAAATAGGGGAAACTATATACAAAGGTGTGTTATCTGACAAAGGTGTGTTATCTGACAAGGTTGTGTGAGATTAGAAATGCCTGACCATGCGCTTGGATATGGATACTTGTTTATGCCTCTAGAGGCATGGGCTGTTAATGGCATGATTTATTTATTTATTTATTTAACGCTTTTCTATACCGCACTATTCGGCATCAGCGCGGTTTACAAGGAACAGGTTTGTACAATGAGGAACAGCCGTACATTGAACTTACATAGAACAGGGAATTTAAACATGGATAACAGGTGAACTTTATACATAATATACAATAGGGAGATTTAAACAAGGATAACAGGAGAACTTTGTACATTATATACAAAAGGGGATTGCATCTTATGATGATGTCATAAGAAGCCTCTGGAAATTTCCTCTGTCTTCACATCTGCTGGTAGTGGAACACAACTCACTTTTCTGGACTGGTATAGCAGGACTCAAGGAAAGGACATTATCTGGTAAGTAAAATGCCACCTTTTGCTTGTAAAACAAAGCTTTACACACAGAAAACCTATATAAAATTTCTCCCACGTGGAGGCCAATTCAGGTCTGGCACCTCCGGGCGTCCAGAACCTGGACAGGCCAGATTTGCACCTGATTCTGATCCCGTGGGGGCTAGACATCCCTGCGGGATCAGAATCTGGTACAACTAGCATGGACAGGCTGGCCATGTCCCATTTCTGGGCCTCTGGATGTGCAAGATCTTCCTCGGCTAGCCCAGCTAGGCTCCTGCATGGAGCCACAATGTCGTGGTGTTCTGTTGCCATGGCATCGCAGCTCCATGCAGGAGCCCCGATTCCTGGCAGATGCAGCAATGGTCCTTTCCAGGCTGCCCAACCCCAGATTGGGCCTGCCATGGCCAGGGTCGGGCTGTGGGGAATCCCCTACTCCCCCTCATCTCTTTTTCCGGTCCCAGATTCTTCCTTTGCCACCATTTAGGGGGACGTATTCCACCTCTGAGGTGGAATAAATCCCTTGTCCAGATCGCCAACCCTGGACTTACAAGGCTGACAAAGGAATCAGCCCTGTACGTCCGGGGTAGGGGTCACACCTCTGGCCCGTCCTCGCTGCTCCCTTGGCCCGCCCCCTGCCACCCCCGTACGGAGCTCCCCGCACATCTCTGCTAAATGTGGGTCAGAACCTACCCCATCATGTAAAAATAGATGCTATGTTTTGTGAATGCCTCCTTTTTTTTGTATGTGTGCTGGGATAATTTTATAAGTCATTCGATAAGAAAGGCAAACCTACTATAATAAAATGCTAAAACTGCAGCACAAGCAGAGAAGTTCTAGATCAGTAAGGGAAGTTAGCAAGTCTTTAAAGCACTTTAAAAACGGAATCAGTCTTATCAAAGAATGGTCAGTTACAAGACCAGTGTGTTAAATCATTTAGCTGAACCTGACTTCTTTTAGTGAAGATGCCTGCATCAGGGTTAATGTAAAATTCTGTATTTACCAGACCACTGGAAGATGACTCTACTCACCAGTAAGCAGATATAATCTTAGGTATAAATAAGGGTTGAAGTTCTCCCCCTGTTTGCTCACCAAGGGCATCATGCTACAGATTCTGACACCTTTTTACCTTTCTGGGTGACAGGTTTTCCTTTTTATTGGCAAATGCAAGGGCAAGTGTCAATTTTTATCCTGTTGAGTTCATCTTCTTAGGAATAGCAGCCTAGTGGTTAGAGCAACAGCCCAGTACCCAAGAGATTTGGGTTCAATTCTCACTGGCACTCAGTGTGATCTTGGGCAAGCCACTTAACCTCCATTACCTAAGGTATAAACTTAGATTGTAAGCCCTCTGGGGACAGGGAAATAACTATGTACCTGAATGTAACTTGCCTTGAACTACCATTGAAAAGCGTGAGCTAAATACTAATAAAAACGTTTATTTATTTATTTTATTTATTTAACCTAACATAGTATATGATGGGAGTGGAGGAGTAGCCTAGTGGTTAGAGCAACTGCCTAGTACCCAGAAGATCAAGGGTTCATTTCCCACTGGCACTCCTTGTGACTTTGGGCAAGTCACTTTACCCTCCATTGCCTCGGAAGAAAAGGCTGGCAATCTACTTCCAGTGATACATTGCCAAGGAAACCCAGAGGTAGCTGGGTCGCTGTGAGTCAAAACTGACTTGATGGCACTAAAAAAAAAAGTATATGATGGCAGATAAAGACCAGTATGGTCCATCTCATCTATCCAGTAAGGCAGCAAGAGTAAGTGCACTTGCCGCTCCATGCAGGTCATCCCTCCCCATGCCTTTGTTTAGGGGTGCATCCACCGCCTTATCCTGAAATCAAAACGGTTTACATTGAACTCAAAACATGAACAGGATACCTTATAATCGGCTTAGGATATTTAACAGGGTAGTAACTATATACAACTTATTCAACATATTTACATACAAACAAACAGAACCCATGTATGTATCTGATTGGGTTATCATGTCCACTTGAGTGTTTCAAAGAGCCTTTCATTGGGGTCAGTACTATTGTAAGACTATGTGATGTGACCATCATGTTCTGTGAACAGTAAGGTTTTGAGGTTTTTTTGGAAGTCCATGATATCTCCAGTGGAACATATTTCTTCGGGGAGGGAATTCCAAAGTTGTGGTGCAGCTATTGATAATGCCCTTTTGGAGGTTGATTGCTTACTTTTCCGGTAGTCAGGTGGGACGTTGATCATGTGTCTATTGTTGGTCCTCCTAGGGCGGGTGTTTTCTTCTTCTGTGATTAGTGTTTCTAGTATGTCTGCTGAGGAGTGATGGATGATTTGGAAGTTGTTTAGTATAGTTTTGAACTTGGCACGTGCTTGAATTGGTAGCCAGTGTATTGGTGTAGTACGTGTGTAATGTGGTCGGTCTTGCTGTTCCTGAGCGGGTGTCCAGTTTAGTCCTCCACATCCGGGTAGTGCACCTCCTCCTGCAGCAAGGAGACTGGACCAATCAACTCTTCAGAATCATAGCCTGCTTACTGCTGGAACTCCCATGAGCCCTCCAGTGTGTCCAGTCTCCTTGCAGCAGGAGGTGGTGTGAGCCTGGAGCTAGGCTCACTTCTTCTTTTCTAGTTGGGGTGTTCTCCAGTTTACTTTAATTTACTTTCCTTTGGTTTGCTTTAGTTTTCTTTTTTCTAGCTACTGTCCCTTTAATTGCTTTACAAAAAAAAAAAAAAAAAAAGACAATCCCCTTGCAGAGCGTGTCTCTGACTCACGGGGCTTCCGGCAGTTCAAGAGGCTGAACGGTACTGCCCTTCGCTCAGGGTTACCTGCTAGCAGTCTTCACCGGTGCTCTGATCGCTCCCCCAGGACTGTTAGGGGGCAGCATCAGTAGACCCGCGGCTGTGCTGCCTTCCGATTTCTCTCAGCTCGCTGACAGGCACTCCGGCTGCAGTCCGGTGCTTGTCAGACCGGCAGTTTTCAGGCTCTCTCCTCTGCTCCGCTACTGTGGGGAGTCTGCCCTGACGCTTCCCTTTACCTGATTTCGGGGTAAGTGTGTTTTTTTCGGCGCGGTTTCTTTCTTTATTTACTTTTATTATTTTCTTCTGTTTTTGGCGCTCTTTTTCCTCAGCACGTCTCGCTCGCGGTGGCCATTTTGGATTTATTTTTTGGCGGTTTTTTGCCTTTGGGGATTCTCATTTCTTTTCAGTTACTAGCGTTTTGATTTCCCTGATATTTTGGGGCGCTTATCACTGTTTCTTTTTTGTTTTCGGTTTGCAAAAAAAAACAAAAAACAAAGCAAAATCAAAACCAGCACATCAGCTAAAAACAGGGGACCAGAGAGCAGTGTAAACCCACTTTACAGGGGTTTTCAGCCCGCGGGCTCTGTGGGGGGTTTAGCTATTCCCTTTCTTCCTTCAGCTGCCACTCTGATTGCCTCTATCCATGTCTTCAAAGCCACAATGCTTGGTGTGCGGTTTGCGCAGGCGCTCTGTCTCTGCCGCTGGTTTCTGCTCCAGCTGTGCTGCAGTCTCTTCGGGCATTGAACATCAGGAGAGCTCCCCTTCTCCAGCGGAGCACTTGGTGGCCCCGCCCTCTGCTGAGGGTGATTCTGCTCCGGTGCCTCTGTTGCCGCCTGTGGCTCCCGGCCCTCGGGGTCCGGGGTCTCTGTGGAGCACGGAGATGTTTCATCTTCTCTGACTCATTTTTCTCCCGACTTCGTGCTCATCATGCATCAGGCCTTCAAATTGGGCAAATGGCCTGAGGCCTCCCCCTCAACTTTCGTCCCTCTGCCGTCTGTCTCGGCCCCGCCGGAGCCGGCCTCCAAGGTGGCTAAGAAATCGCACTCTGTGAGCTTGGTGCAAGAAGAGCTCGAGGTACAAGACCTCGACCTGGATGCGGACCTTGAGGGCAGTGCCGATGACCTTGAAGAGGGTGAGATTCCAGACCCTGAGGATCAGGCTAGGATTGTTCGGGTGTTTCGTAGGGAGGAGTTGGTGCCTCTTATCACCGAAGCCCTTCAGACGCTCAATCTCTCAGCGCCGGTTTCTGGGGAGGCCGATGTATTGGAGGATCCCCTTATTCAGGCGGTTCGGGACACTCAAGTGGTCTTCCCTGTTCACCGGGTGGTTGCTCAGATGATTCAGACCGAGTGGGACCATCCGGACGCTGGTTTGAAGGGCATCCGGACGATGCATCGTCTTTACCCGTTGAAGGACGAGGATAAGGAGAAATTCAAGTCTCCACGTGTTGATGCGGTGGTATCTGCGGTGACCAAGAAGACCACTATTCCGGTGGAAGGCAGTGCTGCCTTGAAGGACTTTCAGGACAAAAAAGTCGATGGTTTATTGAAACAAGCATTCGACACCATGCTTTATCGCTTCAAGCTTCCATTTGTGCGGCCTGGATAGCTAGGGCGTCTTTGCATTGGGCTCAACGCTTGCGTCAGAATTCTTCTTTGGACCAACAAGCGTTGCTCGAGGTTACTCGCCTTGAGTCGGGTTCCGCTTATCTGGCGGATGTCCATTATGATTTAATCCGTACCATGGCGAATAGTATGGCCTCGGTGGTGGCGCGCAGATCTCTTTGGTTGCGTAACTGGGCCGCCGATCCTTCTTCCAAGTCTCGTCTTAGCAAACTTCCCTTTAAGGGTAAGTTACTCTTCGGGGAAGACTTGGACAAGTTGGTGAAGGACTTGGGTGAGACCAAAGGTGGTCGGCTTCCAGAGGACAAGCCCAAGTCGGTTAGATCTTTACCAGCGCTTCGAGGTTCCTTTCGGGATTTTCGGAGATTTCGGTCCACCCGTCTTTGGAATTCCCAGCGAGGCCGGTTTCCGTCTCGGTCTCAGTCCTTTCGAGGTTTCCGGGGAGCTGGCAGGGGTTTCTCCGTCGCTTCCTCCGGTGCCTCCTCCTCCTTCAGTCGTAAATCGCAATGAGATGAGGCGGGCTCCGGAGGGGGTTCCAGTTATCGGCGGACGTCTTCGCCACTTTCTCCCCTCTTGGGCCCACATTACTTCGGACCGTTGGGTTCTCGAGATAGTCAAAGACGGTTATGCGTTGGATTTTGCCTTCCCTCCAATGGATTCCTTTGTCCTCTCTCCCTGCAAGGGGTCGCAAAAGGAACGGGACATTCGGGTAACCTTAGATCGCTTGTTAGCGCTGGGGGCCATCGTCCCAGTCCCTGCGGTCGAGTGCGGCCTCGGTCGTTACTCCATTTATTTCGTGGTGCCAAAGAAGGACGGCTCCGTCCGCCCTATTCTCGATCTCAAGGGCGTGAATCGCTGTTTACGGGTGCCACATTTCCGGATGGAGACTCTGCGTTCCGTCATTGTCGCCGTGCGACAAGGAGAGTATTTGACTTCTCTGGATCTCACCGAGGCTTATCTGCATATTCCGATTCGTCCCGCACATCAGAAGTTTCTCCGGTTCGCCTTTCCCTGGGGTCACTTCCAGTTCCAAGCTCTACCTTTCGGCCTGGCCACCGCGCCTCGCATTTTCACCAAGGTGATGGTGGTAGTCGCGGCGGCCCTACGCAAGGAGGGGGTTCTGGTGCACCCCTACCTCGACGATTGGCTGATCCGAGCGAAGTCCGCGGAGGAGAGTTTGCGAGTCACGGACAGGGTCGTTCGTCTGCTGCAGGATCTCGGCTGGGTAATCAACGTTCCCAAGAGTCAGCTGGTGCCGTCTCAACACCTCGAATATCTAGGGGTTTGTTTCAATACAGCCACGGGGATGGTGTCTCTCCCCGGTCACCGGGTCCAGAACTTGCGTCAGTTGTTGCAGATGTTCCTGGCGGACCCCGCACCTTCGGCCTGGTGGTATCTCCGATTATTGGGGACCATGGCGTCGACTCTGGAAGTGGTTCCGTGGGCCCGATTTCATATGCGGCCGCTTCAGCATGCGCTGCTGCGTCGTTGGTCCCATCAGTCGGATTCCCTAAACCGTCGTTTGCCATGCCCTCTTCGAGTTCGACGGGCGTTGAAATGGTGGCTGTCCCCGCTCTCGCTTCGGACGGGAACACCCTTGGAGCAGCCTCTCTGGTTGCCGGTCATCACGGATGCGAGTCTCTCCGGCTGGGGAGCCCAGTGCCAGGGCCGGTTTGCACAGGGGACCTGGTCTCCGCAGGAGGCTCTTTGGTCGATCAACCGGCTCGAGCTACGAGCGATACGGCTTGCGCTTCAAGCTTTCGAGGAGTCAGTCCGCGGTCGAGCGGTTCGAGTTCTGTCGGACAACGCGACGGCGGTTGCGTACGTCAACCGACAGGGCGGCACCGGCAGCATGCCACTGGAAGTCGAGGCGGACGCGCTTTTTGCTTGGGTGGAAAGACGTCTCCTGGCCATTTCGGCAGCACATATCGCTGGAAAGGACAATGTCATGGCAGATTTTCTCAGTCGGGTGCGCATAGATGCCGGCGAGTGGGAGTTGCACCCACAGATTTTTGCTCAGATTGTTCGTCTGTGGGGTCCACCCGTCATGGATCTCATGGTGACGTTCACATCAGCCAAGACGAGTCGTTTCTTCAGCAGGCGTCGGGAGCGAATGTCCGAGGGTATCGACGCCCTTCTCCAGCCGTGGCCCGAATTCCAGCTTCTCTATGTTTTCCCACCGTGGGCTCTGATTGGCAGGGTAGTTCAGCGCATCGAGGCCCACCGCGGAACCGTCCTCTTAGTAGCGCCGGATTGGCCCCGTCGCCCGTGGTACGCGGATCTCGTCCGGCTACTCCACGGCGTACCGTGGCGCCTTCCTCCCCTCGTGGATCTCCTCGTGCAGGGACCTCTGCGCATGCCTCAAGTGGATCGGTTCTCGCTTACAGTATGGCCATTGAAAGGGCTCGGTTGAAAAAGAAAGGGTATTCCCCAGCGGTTATTTCCACCCTACTGCGTGTGCGGAAACCTTCTACCTCCCTCACTTATGTTCAGGTTTGGCGGATCTTTGAGGATTGGTGTTCACGGCATGCGGTCCGTGCTGCCACTTCTTCGGTTGCTGTCATTCTTAGTTTTTTACAAGACGGTTTTGACAAGGGTCTGGCTGCAAGCTCGTTAAAGGTGCAGGTTGCCGCTCTGGCATGCTATCGCGGCAAAATTCACGACGTCCCTCTTTCCTCTCATGTGGACGTTCGACGTTTTCTCAGAGCGGTATTCCGGTTGCGCCCTTCTCGCAGGGTTGTCTTGCCGCCCTGGGATTTGAACCTGGTGTTACAGGCTTTGGCTCGGGCGCCCTTTGAGCCTCTCAGCAGTGCCTCTGTAAAGGACTTGACATTGAAAGTAGTCTTTCTCGTTGCCATCTGCTCGGCGCGTCGTATCTCTGAGCTTCAGGCGCTTTCTTGTAAAGCTCCCTTTTTATCCTTTCTTAGTGATAGGGTTATTCTGTGGCCGGTTCCTTCTTTCTTGCCTAAGGTGGTGTCCCCCTTTCACGTGAATCAGCCAGTGGTTTTGCCGGTTTTTGCTCCGGGATCGTCTTCCACGTCCGGCGCAGTGCTTCATAAGCTTGATGTACGTCGCGTCCTACGTCGGTATCTCAAAGTGTCCGCGCCTTTTCGAAAGACGGATCGTTTGTTCATGCTCCATGGGGGTCCGCGGAAGGGGGAAGCGGCGGCTAAGGCCTCCATTTCTCGGTGGATTAAAGAAGCAATAGCGTCGGCTTATCTGCTACAGGGAAAGCCTGTTCCCTTGGAGTTGCGCGCTCATTCTACTAGGGCGCAGGCCACGTCTTGGACGGAGCATAGTCTCGTTTCTCCGCTGGACATTTGTCGAGCGGCGACGTGGTCCTCCCTCCATGCTTTTAGTAAACATTACCGTTTGGATGTGACAGCGGCTCGGGATACCAGTTTTGGGTCTGCGGTCTTGCGCGCCGCGAGTAAAGATCCCCCCCCCGTTGTTAACTGCTCTGGTACATCCCGGATGTGGAGGACTAAACTGGACACCCGCTCAGGAAATGGAAATTACACTTACCTGGTAATTGAAGTTCCTGGAGGGTCCAGTTTAGTCCTCCTTCCCGCCCGGAATTTGTTGCTCAGTCTTGGCGGCGCGCTCTGCCCGTTCTACTCTGATTTCAGTTACCTTACTGGCGCCTCTGCGTAAAAAAAAAAAAAAAAAGAGAGCAAACTCACAAAATAAAAAAAGAAAAAAAAAGAAAAACAGGCAGGAGACCACTCTCCCTTGGGTTGGTGTCCCATAGCCTTCCTTTCCTCGTGGTCGATCTCGGACTTCTTTCTGTTTCCTCAGCTCCCGGTGTTGACTGTCGGTTTCGGGACCGGGAACTGAAGCAAGGTGCAGCGTTTCAGTCCTCTCGTTTGGGGAGGGGGATCTGCAACGCCTTAATGGGTACTTTATGATTCTCTGTTCTTTCCTTAATCTGTTCTTTATTTAGTCTGCTTTGTTACTAGTTCACTGGAGGGCTCATGGGAGTTCCAGCAGTAAGCAGGCTATGATTCTGAAGAGTTGATTGGTCCAGTCTCCCTGCTTCAGGAGGAGGTGCACTACCCGGATGTGGAGGACTAAACTGGACCCTCCAGGAACTTCAATTACCAGGTAAGTGTAATTTCCATGTTCTGCTGATGATTTATGCTATTGTGTTCTGAACCATTTGAAGTGGGTGTGTGACTTGCTTTGGGAATCCTTGGTATAGATAGTTGCTGGAATCCAGTATTGGTATGATGATGGCTTGGCAAACGGTTTGGAAGTGGTCTTGTTGTAGGAGTGGTTTGAGTCCTCTTATGAGGTTCAGTTTGCGATATGCCTTTGCTGCAGTTTTGCTTATGTGTGATTGGAGGTTGATGTTTTTATCTAATGTGATACCTAGGTATCGTACCTCTTCCTTTACAGGAATGGTTTGATTCAGTAGTTGGATTTGTTGTGGAGGATTGAAGGTGGTGCTACTGCTGATGTATAACGCTTCTGGTTTTTTATAGTTTAATGAGAAGTTGTCGTTGTTGAGCCGGCTGGCTACATCCTCTAGGCATTGCGTGATGGCTGTGAGGTTTGGTGCTTCAAGATCAATCGGAGTGTATAGCATGAGGTCATTAGCATACAGATGGAACAGGATTCTGTGTTTCGTGATAATACCGCAGACAGGGCGCATGTATATATTGAAAAATATTGATGAGAGTGCCGATCCTTGTGGGATGCCTTGTGATATAGTGAAGGGATCTGAGTAGTTTGCTCCACATTTAATTTGTTGTATCCTGTCGCTTAAGTATGAGGTGAACCATTTTAGTATGGTATTGCAGATGCCAATTTCCTGGAGGTGTTGGATTAGGATAGGGTGTGAAACTGAGTCAAAAGCAGAAGAGATATCCATGAAGATGAGAAGAAATCCATTTTTTGGCTTGTCAGTTCCTTTCAGGATGTTATTGAAGAGTGATGTTAGGAGTGTTTCCACATTGTGTTGTGGTTTGAAACGTCCAGTGGTGCGTTGTGGTCTGTATGGTCCTGGAGCTGTATTTGAATTGTCTTCTCTATGATCTTTGCAATGAATGGTAAACTGGAGATTGGCCTGTATGTTGCAGGATCAGTTTTGCAAAGTGAAGTGTTCTTCAGGATTGGACATATTTATTTATTTGAGGTGATAATGCCTCTGTATAAGTCTTTGGTGCGACCTCATTTGGAGTATGGTGTGCAATTCTGGAGACTGCACCTTCAAAAGGATGTGAACAGGATGGAGTCGGTGCAGAGGGTTGCTACTAAAATGATTAATGGGCTTCATTATAAAGCATATGAGGACAGACTTAAGGATCTTAATATGTACACCTTAGAGGAAAGGCGGGATAGAGGTGATATGATTGAGATGTTTAAATACCTCCGTGGCATAAATGTTCAGGGAGAGAGCCTCTTTCAATTGAAAGCAAGTTCTGCTACGAGGGGACATGGGATGAGGGTGAAGGGAGATAGATTCAGGAGTGATATGCGGAAATATTTCGTTACGGAAAGAGTAGTGGATCCGTGGAATAGTCTCCCAGTGGAGGTGGTAGAGATGAGGACAGTAACTGAATTCAAAAAAGCATGGGACCAACACAGAGGATCTCTAAAGGTAAAAAGTGGACTGTTGTTGTTGTTATGGAAGGACAGACTAGATGGGCCTTGTGGTCTTTTTCTGTCATCATGTTTCTATGTTTCTATTTATTTATTTGTGCGCTTTTCTATACCGCCCCTTCCAGAGATCAGGGGCGGTTTACATAGAACGTGATAAAAACAACCAACATGGAATATTGGATTACATGAAACATTTTGAGCACTTATGTAACTATCATACAAAGAATGTGTTAACTATTTATATATGTTAAGAAAATAATTATTCATTATTTACAGGTGATGCTTATTTCAGGGAGGTTGGCATATATCCCTGTAGTAAGGATAGATTGACTTTGTATGTATGGACTGAGTTGTTCTTTAGTGTTTTTTATCCATTGCACAGGGCATGGGTCGTTTGGAGAGGTGGTGGTGTTGAGTGAAGCGATGGTATGCTCTATTTCTCTATGAGGTGGCATGTTGAATTTGCCCCATGGTTGTGTGGATGTTTGCACTTCTGTGTTGTTATATTTTATGTCTGTAGCCAGTGGGTATTTATTGAGTTTGATGTGTTTTCTGGCTAAGTGGTTTGCCATGTCTTGGGGGTGAAACAACCAAAGTTTTATGGGTTGTTGGAACAATGTAAACCATTTATCATCAAAACTCCGGGGTGGCGATGGGGGCCACCTGCGCCCCCTCGATAGCGAACCTCTATATGGGGGAATTCGAACAGAAATAGTTGTCATCATCACCGTTCCAGCAATACATCCCTTTTTGGGGGTGTTATATTGACGATGTCTTTATGTT
This sequence comes from Ichthyophis bannanicus, assembly GCA_033557465.1. NCBI lineage: Eukaryota > Metazoa > Chordata > Amphibia > Gymnophiona > Ichthyophiidae > Ichthyophis > Ichthyophis bannanicus. Next base: position 1,253,511,309 of record CM066032.1, on the reverse strand, counting down.
GTGGTCAGGTCAAGAGAGCCTTTTAGTTTCTTTTTTCAGCTGGTTAAATCAACAGGATGCTCATATTCAATTCACTCACCTTTATCACAAGGAGCAAATAACCTATCTAGACGTGACTGTGGCGAGAAAGAAAAATTATTGGTCCACCTCAATTTATAGGAAAGAGGTGGATAGGAATGCTCTGCTTCATTATAACAGTGCACATCCTATACAATTGAAGAATAGTCTTCCTTTTTCGCAGTTCCTCAGATACCGGCGTAACTGTTCTGAGGAAGCTGCGTTCAAGGAACAGTCTAAGATTCTCCAAAATAATTTTGAAGCCAGGGGATATCCCAGGCAAATTATTAAACAAGCATACATCCGAGCACGGTACAATAATCGTGATTTGCTGTTGGCACTGAATGAGCCTAAGGATAGCTCAGGAGAAGCATCAGTGAATTTGATAACCAAGTTCTCACCCTTCAGCGGTCAGCTTAAGAAAATTTTGAAGCGCCACAGCAATGTACTGCACAGCATTCCAGGTTTGGAAACTAAGTCGATACGCTGTGTATGGCGGCGACATAAAAATTTGAAGGAACTTTTGAGTCCGGCAGCATTGCGCCCATTGGGAGAAGCGGAAGTTTCTAAACAAAAAGGTCATACTACATGCGGCCAATGTAACATCTGTCCAGTCTCGGAACTAACAGAGTTTCAGTATCATGACACGACGTATGTTTTGAAGCGACAAACCACATGTGGGTCTAGTGGAGTAGTGTATGCGATTCAATGCCCCTGTGGGCTTCTGTACATAGGGAAAACTATACGCACTTTCAGAATTCAGATTAATGAACATCATAGCCGGCTCCGATGTAAGAAGATGGAAGCACCAATTGTGTCTCATTGCCTGGAGTTTGGGCATCATTTTGATCAACTCAGAGTTTTTTGTATAGATCAAGTACTAGTAGGATTTCAAGGTAAAACCAGAGATCAAAGTCTTCTTTTGTGTGAACAGCGTTGGATATATACTTTACGAACAGTACACCCTGATGGATTGAATGCCCAAGTTGATTGGTCTGTCTGCACCTAAAGATTCCACTAATAAGTTAATGGTTCCGTTGCGGAGATCCACCGTTTTTTATTGCCAGAGTACTTCAAGTTAGAAGCTGGACTTCATAAGGAGAATTTGTGATTTTTTTACTACTGACGGTAATGTGATTCCACAGGGAGAAGAGGTGGAGGAGCCCTTTAAGTAGCACTTGATTCATCGTGCCGCCTTGTAGTTAGGGGGCGGTCCGGTGATAAAAGTTTGCCTTCGTTTGCTACCTGCGCATGCGTTGGCGTCTTTTTGACAGAAGATGAGTTCAGTGAAGACCGTCTGAAGGTATGGCTGTTTGCTACTGGAAGTCATCCAAGTGAAACTGTTTTTAATTTTTAGAAAAGAAATTGCTTTTGATGCAGCGTGATGTACTGATTTAATCTTTTTTGGCTTTTTCAGAGCATTTTGGGATAAGCAGTTGCATGTCATGATTAAGTGTTTGAATTAGTTCAACAATCCCCCGAAGAAACCGCGGAAGCGGTGAAACACACTGGCGCTGTTGATTTGCGTTGGGACGTTAACAGAGATTACAGATAAGCGTTTCGCTATGTTTTGGAATTTTCATCATTACACAAATGAGATCTAATTGGGGACGTTTACAGAGATTATCAATAAGCGTTTCACTATGTTTTTGGAACGTGCATTAGTACATAAATGAGATCTAATTGTTTCGATAAGCTCGTTCAAGCATTTTTTGTAATATTTACTAAGGGAAGAATATTGGGTCCTTGATGCAACATAGGGGTTGAATAGCCATAGAGGCACAGTTCCTCCCAGGTTTTTTCCCCGATTAAGTCTGAGACCCATTCCCGAAGTTACTAAAGTACTTAGCTGTGGTTAGTGAGTGGAACAATATTTTTGTGAATGTCTTGGGGGTGGACTTCATTGTTCTCCTGATGCGTATTGTCTTTGGTGAGAGCTCGCACAATGTTGAACAGCTCTGTTGGTTTGTTTACTGATCGCATGATGATGTTTGTGTAGTGCTGTTTGCAATGGTTGATGAGGGTGTTGCACTCCTATGTTTAGTGTGGTATAGTTGTTGAATGCTTGGGTCTTTTGTTCTTCTCCAATTTCTTTCTATTTGTCTTAGTTCTCTTTTTGCATCTCTGATTACGTTGGAGTACCAGGGGGCGGATGGATGGTTTAGTACGTGTGTGTGTGTTTTTCCTGGGGGGTGCTGTAGCTGCGGTAGTCATTGTGTTGGTCCAGTTTTCGATGATCTTGTGGAGGTCTTCTGTATCTTGTTGTAAGTTTGGGATTACTTCTTTCAGAAAGGTTTCTCTATTGAAGGATTTAAATCTTCTTTTGGTTTCACGTTTTTCCTGTGGATGGGTTGGTTGCTCAATCTGTATTTTGATGGTTATTATGTTGTGATCTGACCATGGTATTGGTACGATTGTGGGACGGGAGATTTTGTTAGGTGCTTGTAGCGATCTGGGAATAAATATGAGATCCGGGGTTGTTCATGCCTGTGGGTGGGTTCCCTTGATCAGTTGATGATAATGTAGTGCTTCCATTGCTTTAAGGAAGGCTTTGGCACTCTTATCGAGTGCTGGTCCTAGGTTAAAGTCATCTAGGATGAAGAGTGGCTTGCTTGTTGTGTCATGTGAGCATACTGTTTTGAGTATCTTCGAAAGGTCGTCGAATTTGGTGTTTGGAGGTCTATGTTGTTGTTGTTAAGTGCCGTCGAGTCGGAGTCGACTCATGGCGACCCTCTGGATAGCTATCCTAAATTGTGTTCGGTCTTCAGTCAGGCGGCTCATTGTTGACAGACTGGCACCCATAGCTGCTGTTATTGTAGCGATACTAGGCATATTGCCATATGTTTGTTGGAGATGTGGATTATGCTAGTTTCTTCTGTGCTATTTGTTAGGGTGGTTTTGAATTTGTAGTGGCTTCTGGTCAGTATCAATACTCTTCCACCTCTTCTGCCTACTCTGGGGCAGTTGAAGGCAATGTGATTTATAACTACCTGATCGGTGTCATTGAGCCAGGTCTCTGTTTTACAGAGTATGTCTGTTCTATGTGCGTGTATGTAATCCATGATGGTATTGGCTTTGTTTCTGATTGATCTTGCGTTTATGAGTATGCAAGTGAGGTTGGTGCCTACCATGGGGTTGGTGTGGTGGTTTTGTGCAGTAAATATGGGGTATACATTGTTCGTGGCATCTGTTTTGTGTGTATGCGTTTTCCACGTTGTGTGTCTGATTTGGTTGGGCCTTGGGTGGGGATATCTTGTATGTGCCATGGGTGAGGTGTTGTATGTGCAGAGGTTGGGTATATGAGGGTATGTATGTTGTGGTGTGGAATGTTGTTGCCTGTTGTGTGAGGAGTTGCAGTATTAGGAGGGTTAGTAGGCGCATAATTGCGTGGTGTGACATGGTTATGTAGTGATATAAAACCAGTCAGGGTTTGTTTTCAGCTTTACTGAATCGAGTTGTACTGAAATTATCTCAGGCTTCTAGAGTTTCTGATGGTATTGGGTGCAGTATCAAGTGAGGTCACCTTTGAATAAATATTATAGTAGTATTCGTGTAACTTGCCTTGTGTATTGGATGTTAGTGCTAGTTGATTTAAGTAGTATTTGTGGTTGTTCCTGAATGTCCTCAGTAGCTTGTTGTGAGAACTTCCGTTTGGTTCTTGTTTTTTAGCTTGGTTTCCACTCTTGTTTATGGTCCCCGCCTTAGAGTCATGCCAAAGGGCCCTCAGGCCCGCATGCTCCTTTCCGGCGCTGTTTTAAAGTGATGTTCATTGGGTCTGATTGGTTGTGCTGGATGCTGATTGGGCTTGTGGCTGCCGGTGTTCTTCGCATCTTTCTGTAAATGAGTTGAAAGCTTTGTAATTTGAAACTCAGATGGCTCTGGCATGCTTTCATTGGCAAGTGGAAGTTATGCCGATAATCTTTTCTAACCCTGATATAGCTGCTATAGTATAGCGTTGAGCCCCATCACCAGATCAATAGTTTGGTAGAGCAGTCCTGTGTTGGCAGGCTAGATAGAGCTCTGACTGCCTTGAACCCAGTGAGAGCTCATTTGAATTGGGGCCTTGGTGATTTAGAGCCCTTAGTCAGAGCCAAGGTGGAAGCATTGCAAATAGCTGAAAGACTGAAAGGTCTCCTCTTGTGTGATCAGAGCTGCAGACAAGAAGTCCGGCATTAGATTCTCAGTATTGGGTGCTTCCATTTAAAAAGACCTGTGGAGTTTGCTCTGTAAATAATTTATTTAGCCAAATTGAATTTAGAAAGCTCACTGTCTGATCAAATTGCTCTTATAATCAATAGCTTAAAGGTTGAAGCACTGATTGATTGTAACAAGAGAATTGTGACTTTGGTTAATGTACTGTCCACCTCCTTTTGTCCCTCTAATTCAGTTTCCAAAGATAATACTTTCTGTAAATAAGAGAACCTAGACATTGTCATTCAACATAATTCATACTTAATTCTCATGGAGTTCCTCTGATATCTCCTCTTGAAATCTTTAAAAGATATCTTAAAGAAAGTCCTTTCAGTCTGTTCCTTCTGCTGCTAGAATTTATTACCTTTCCCCTCTTAAGAGAAACATAGCAGAGGTTGAAGGAGAGCATCTGGAAGTGTCCCAGTTTTTCTCAGGATAGTTTGGAATTGACTGCTCTGTTACAGCGTTCAGATGAGAATATTGATACAGTTTTAGCTTCAGAGCATAAAAACTGCCATACTGTGTCAGGACAAAGGTTGATCAAGCTCACTATCCTGTTTCCAGTAGTGGTCAATCCAGGTCATAAGTACCTGGCATATCCCAAAAGTAACCAGTTTCATCCTACTTACCCCCAGGAATAAGCAGTGGTTATATCAATCTACCTTATGGACTTTTCTTCTAGGAATCTGTCCAAGCCTTGTTTTAAACCCAGCTGCACTACCTGCTTTTATCACATCCTCTGATGATGAATTCCAAAGCTTACTTATACGTTAAGAGAAATATTTTTCCTATCTGTTTTTAATATACTACTTTGTAGATTCATGACATGTCCTCTAATCCTTGTACTTTCTGAAAAGAGTAAACAATGGATTCATGTTCACCTGTTCCACTCCTCTCAGGATTTTATAGACCCCCATTTTATTTCCCCTCAGCTGTCTTTGTCACCATGCTGAAGAGCCCTAATCTCTTTAGCCTTTCCTCATAAGAGAGTTATTCCATTCCCTTTATCATTTTGGTCGCCCTTCTCTGTACCTTTTCTGTTGTCACTATCTTTTTTGAACTGTGGAGACCAGAATTGCATACAGTACTCAAAGTGTGCTTTCATCATCATTCTCTATTCCTTTCCAAATGATTCCCAACATTTTGCTTGCTTTTTTGGCTGCTGCCACACACTGAACAGAAGATTTTCAAAATATTGTCTGCAATCACACCTAGATCTTTTTCATGGGAAGTGACTCCTAATGAGAAACTTAGCATTATGTATCTACAGTTTGGGTTATTCTTCCCTGTGTGCAATTGCACTTGTCCACATTCAGTTTCATTTGCTATTTGGATACCCAGTATCAGAGTCTCACAAGGCCCTCCTATAATTTCTCACAATCAGCATGTGATTTAACAACTTTGAATAATTTGATGTCATCTGCAATTTTAATCACCTTGTTGCTTGTTCCAATTTTAGATTATTTATAAATATGTTAAAAAAACGGTTCCATTACAGTTCCCTGGGGTATGCCACAATTCATCTCCCTTGAGAAAATGGACCATTTATCTTTACTTTGTTTTCTATCTCTTAACCAGTTTCCAATCCACAATAGGATGTTGCCTTGGCTTCTTAATTTCTTCAAGAGTCTCTCTTATAGGACTTCATCAAACACTTTCCACTATATAAATTGGCTTACATTTATCAACATGTTTATTCATGCCTTCAAAGAAATGGAGTGGAGTAGTAGCCTAGACCAGTGGACTAGAACCAGGATTCATATCCACTACAGCTCCTTGTGACCTTCGGCAAGTTACTTAACCCTCCGTTGCCTCAGGTACAAACTTAGATTGTAAAGTCCTTTGGGAACATAAAAATATCCACTGTACCTAAAAGTAACATGCCCTGATCTTCTGAGAAAGGGCATGACCTATATCCAAATGAATCAAATAGGTGAAGCAAGATTTCCCTTGTCTAAATCATTGTTGACTTTCTCCTATTAATCCATGTCTGTCCGTGTATTCAGTAATTTTGTTCTTTATAATGGTTTCTCCCATTTTGCCCAGCACTGATGTTAGGCTTACCGGCCTGTAGTTTCCTGGATCACCCCTGTAACCCTTTTTAAAACTTAGCATTACCCTGGTCATCCTCCAATCTTCTGGTACCATAGACAATTTTAATGATAGGTTAAAAATTATTAATAGTAGCTCTGCAATTTCATCTTTGAGTTCTTTCAACACTCTTAGGTATGTTCCATCTGATTCAGGTGATTTGTGCTCTTTAGTTTGTAAGTTTGTTTTACTACATTTTCCAGGTTCACTGAACTTTGATTCAGCTCTTCTGACTCTTCATCATTAAATACCTTTTCTGGCGTGGGTAGCTTCCTCATTCTTGTACACCCTGAGTACCCCTTTTATCCCTTGAGCATCTAATGGTCCAGCTAATTCCTTCCCCGACTTCTTGCTTTGAATGTAACTGAAAAAGGTTTTATTGAGAGTTTTCATCTCCATTACAAGCTTCTTTTCAAATTCTCTTTTTTTGTTTCCTTTTCAGTGCTTTGCATTTAACTTGCTAATGCTTATTTTCTTCATTTGGATCCATTTCTATTTTATGGAAAGATGGGGGGTTTTTTGCCCCTAATAGCCTCTATCACTTCACCTTTTAGCCATGCTGGCTGTCATTTGGCCTTTCTTCCACCTTTCTTAATGCATGGGATATATTTGTTCTAGGCTTCCAAGATTGTATTTTTAAACGGTGTTCATGCCTGATGTAAACTCTTGACCTTTGTAGCTGCTACAATTAATATTGGGATAATTAAAATCATCCATTATTACTGTGTTGCTACATTTGTTAGCTTTCCTAATTTCTATCCAGGTGGACAGTAGTAAACCCCTACCACTATTTTCTTCCCCTTCACATGTGGAATTTCTATTCATAAAGATTCAGTGGCACATTCTGTTTCCTGCAGACGTTTTAATCTATTTGACTCAAAGTTTTCTATAACATAGAGCACAACGTCTGCACCAGTTTGATCCATCCTATAATATGTTCTCTGGTATCAGTGTCCTATTGGTTATCCTCCTTCCAGCAGGTCTCCAAGATGCCTATTATATCTATTTCTTCATGTAGTACTATATATTCTAACTCTCCAATATTATTTTTTAGGTGTCTAGCATTTGTATAGAGATATTTCAAGGTATGTTTGAATTTGCAACCTTGATAGCGGAGGAATAATTTTTAATCATTCTACTCTTTGTACACTCTGTTTAAAGGCAATTGAGCTACTTTGACCTTTATTGCAACCTCTCTATCAGGATGTCCTAATTAACCTGTTTTGATGGTATCTTTCAAAGATACCATCCAAACCATGTGCTCTTGAGCGACTGTCTGCGTTTCCTCAAATTCTAGCTTAAAAACTACTCTATCTCCTCCATAAACATTAGGACCAGCAGCCTTGTACCACCCCAATTAAAGTGAAGCCCATCTTTGCAAAATAGATTCCCCTTTCCCCAGAATGTATCCCAGTTCCTAACAAATCTGAAACCTTCCCTCCTGTACTATTGTGTCATCCATGTTTTGAGAATCCAGAGCTCGGCCTGTCTCTTGGGTCCCACCTGTGGAACAGGAAGCATTTCTCTGAAGGTCCTGAATTTCAACTTTCCTGTGTTATTGGTGCCAACATGTACCAGGATAGCCAGCTCTTCCCCAACACTGTCTAAAAGCCTAGCCAGATTATGTGTGAGATCCACCACCTACTCACCAGGTAGACAAGTGACCAAGTGATCCTCACACCTACCAATCACCCAACTATCTACATGTCTAATGAGTGAATCACCAACTAGAACAGCTGTCTTAACCCATCCCTCCTGGACAGAATCCCAGGGAGACACATCATTGGTGTGTGAGGATATTTCATCTCCTAGAGGGCAGGTCCTGACTATAGGATCACTTCTCTGGGAATAAGCAGGAAGTAAGTCTTCACATATGGGTGACATCACCAACAGAACCTGTACAGGAACAATCAGCTTTCATAGAAAGATTTGAAGTCCACCACGCATGCATGCCTGTCTTCCCATCCGAAGGAGCCTCTTACCTCGGCTTTCTTTTTTTCAGAGCCCTTCAGATGTCTGTCTGCCCCCGGAAACTTGAAGTAACCCTTGCAGTTCATTTTTCTAGCTTTTTCACTTCATTTTTCGGTCATGTGTTTTTCCTCGTCTTCCTGTCTGAGTCCTGGAGTGTTGCATTTTTTCTCGGGTACCTTTTCTTTTTGTTGTTTTTCTAGCATGTGGGTCTTTTCTCTTGCACCCCCCTGGTTGTTCGGGACATTGGCGTCCTTTGATTTGGCGGAAGCCATCTTCCCCAATATGAGTAAACCGGCCAGTGGTTTCAAGAAATGCTCCAGACGGGCCGCCATAGGTGGTGCATTCAGTGCCTTGGGCATGATCACAAGCTCTTCACCTGCAATTTATGTTTTCAGAGAACTCAGAAGGGGCTGAAGAAGAGAGAAACAGTGGGAATCACTGTTTGGATCATCTGAGTTGGCGGTATCGGTGCCAGCATCAACATTGGCATCAGTGCCCTCGAGGACCTCTGCTGAGACCTTGGCTCAGTGTGGCGCTCAAGCTCATTTGGAGCTGACAGGCCAAGGTGGCCTGGACCAGAGACTATCCTTTGATGAGGGATCCTCTACCCTGTTGACGTCAAATGGTAATGCCAAGAGCCAGGGTAAAACCCATGGACACGGTCAATGAAACCCTGTTCAATGTAATTCCGAGGGTGAGGGCCAGGAGTGGCCACCATAACTGCCCTGGTGGGAGGAGTTGCCTCCCAAGACCCCAGAGTGCCATCAAGGGTCTCCCGATGCGGTCACCATTGTGGAGTCCCTGACAAGGGAGCCAGTATCGGATCGGCATTGCTGAGCAGATGCAAGCCCTTGCTGCGTTCCTGGCTGCACAGGCTGCGAGGGACCCAAGGCCTTCTGAGTCCTCGATGCCGATGGCGGCCCCACAGCCAGCAGTGGTTCTGATGATGGAGATGCAGCCAATCCTTGAAACCTATACCCTCCCAGGTCATGGAGAGGCCTCGGGCAGGCATGGACTTGCTCTCTGTGCCCAGGGTTTCCCCTCTGAGTGCTTCTGAATCGGAGAGCCATCGTTGAATGCTTCGAGAACCATGATCCTTGTCCACCCCTCCCAAGCACTGTCGACGCTGGAAAGAGAACCTTCGATACTTTGACTTCCTCCCAGACTCAGATTCTGATGAGTAGGAGACGAAGGAGGAGTCCCCCATCTCTGAGTGCCATGGAGATATTCCATTGGAACCCCCGCTGCCTTATGAGTGCTGTAAGTCCCCACCCGAAGGACGTCTCATTTCATGGGTTTGTCAGGGGTACATGGCGAAGGCTGTACCATTTACCCTCAAGGCAGAGGAGGAGCCGAAAGCTGAGGAGTTGCAAATCCTTCAGTACCTTTCTCCCAAGAAGGCTATAACGATTCCAGTCCACTGTATCCTTGAGAGGTTACTCTTTCACATCTGGGAGACTCCCCTCACAGTGCCCCCAGTAAATCACTGGCTGGACTCCATGTTTCGAGTCCAAAAGAGTCCTGGTTTCAAGAAACCCCAGCTTCCCCACAGCTCTTATGGTTGTGGAGTCTGCCACAATGGCCTGGCAGATGCTTCGCGTCCTTGGCTACATGTCGCCCCTCTTCAGATTAGATAAGTGCAGTGGACTGTCTGCATCCAATGGTGTCAGGCCATAGGTTGTCTTGGTGACAGGATTGTGGTTACTCCACCCTTCAAGGAATCCCTGCTCTTGTGGCTACAGCCTCAGAACCTACTCATGGGTCTTCCCTTTCAAGCCCCTCTGCATCAGCTTGTTCTGACTACCGATGCCTCCAAGATGGGCTGGGGGGCCCATCTCAACAGCCTGCACATGCAAGGTCTCTGGACGGCTCAGGAGTGCCTGCATCAGATCAACTTCCTGGAGCTCCGGGCCATTTCAAAAGCCCTTTGAGCGTTTCAAGAGCAGTTGGCCAACCAGATCATTCTCATTCAGACAAATAATCAGATGGCAATGTTCTATATCAACAAACAGGGCTGCATAGGATTGTATCTCTTATGTTAGGAAGCAGTCCGTCTCTGGAAATTCACCTTCTCCCAATGCATGCTCTTCTGGGCCATATATCTGCCTGGGGAACTCAGTTTCTTAGCAGATCGTCTCAGCAGGATCCTTCAGCCACACGAGTGGACCCTCAGCACATGGGTAGCCAGCCACATCATCTGGATGTGGGACACCCCAAGCATAGATCTCTTTGCATCTCTGGACAATGCTCAGGTGTCGCAGTTCTGCTTCAGAATTCCATGCAGCCATCAGATAGCCTTCGATGACTTCCTGCTGGACTGGAATGAGGGCCTTCTCTATGCGTATCCACCGACCTCGCTGGTGTCCAAAACCTTTTCACACTTCAGGTAGACAGGGTGACCATGATTCTCATTGCCCCACACTTTCTCTGAGGCAGCCACTCAGACTGGGCTGTGACCCGGATCTGGTCTCAGGACAGCGGGTCTCTTCACTCCAACGTCCACTCTGTGGCCCTCACTTTGTGGATGCCGAGCATAGTTCTTGCAGAGCTTCACCTCTCTGCGGATGTGGAAAATGTGCTCCTCACTTCCCTTAAAGACTTCACCCTCCCTGCCTATGCCTTCAAGTGGCATGGGTCTTCTATTTGGTGCACAGGGATGGTGCCTAGACCCTTTCTCCTGCACTGTGGAGGTGTTGCTGACTTACCTTCTCCACCTTTTCAACACTAGTCTCAAGTCCAACTCAGTGAAGCTGCATCTTTATCTTTATCTTTATCTTTATTTGCATTATTTGATAAACCGCCCAAGCCGAGGCATCAGAGCGGTGTACAATACAAACAAGGTAAGGCTACTGAGCGTGGTTGCCGCGTACCACCACAGCGTGGATGGTAAACCCATTTCCGCACATCCTCTAGTAGGCTGCTTCATGAGAGGTCTCCTGCTCTCGTAGCCTCCTATCAAGCCCCCATCAGTTGCATGGGATCTTAATGTGGTTCTGGGGCAGCTCCTTTCGATCCCCTTTGAACCTCTCAGCTCCTGTTTGCTTAAACACCTCACCTGGAAGGTAGTGTTCTTGATAGTGGTCACCTCAGCGCGCAGGATTAGTGAACTCCAGGCACTGGTGGTGCACCCTCCATATACTAGATTTCACTACTATAGAGTAGTCCTCCAGACCCATCCTAAGTTCCTTTCTAAGCTGGTTTCTACTTTTCATCTCAACCAGCCAGTAGTACTGCCCACCTTTTTTCCTAGGCCTCACGCCAGCAGGATTGAGGCTTCTCTACATACATTCAATTGTAAGAGAACTCTGGCTTTCTATCTGGAGCATATGAAAGCCCATCAATGTTCCTCCCAGCTCTTTGTCTCTTTTGAGCCTAATAGACTGGGCACTGCTGCTTCTCCAGGACCAAGCAGGAAGTCAGTCCTCACATACGGGTGACGTCGGCGCCGACGGAGCCCTCGCGGAGCAATTTTCCCCAGCTTTCAAAGAAAGCCTTTGGGAATTGCAGCGCGCATGCGCGGTCCTCTTCCCGCCCAAGGGTGCCATCTTGCTCAGTCTTCTTTTTTCCGCGGAGCCCTACAGACGTTGCCTGTGAATCCCCGCAGAAAAGTTGATTTTTCTCTCTTTTTCTCTATTTTTTCTTCGGTTCGACGCCGGTTCTTTTCCCGCCCGGACTCGCGACGCCGGTTGCAAGTCCGTTCTTTATTTTTCGGTTTTTTGTCCTTCGTGACAGATTGAGCGCTTTTTTCCTTTTTTCCCTGGCTGCCCGGTCGTTCGACCTCGCAGGGGCCCTTTTTCCCCCGATGGCGGCCAGTGGTTTCAAAAAGTGTGACCTCTGTAAGAAACTTATGTCTCTTACAGACACTCATGACTTCTGCCTCCGCTGCCTCGGCCCAGATCATGACCCCATGATCTGCGGGCCATGCGGCAAAATGTCCTCAAAGGCTTTGAGGAGTCGGCAGCACCAGCGGGAGCGTATCTTCTCTGACTCCGGCCGGGCTCAGACCTCGTCAGAGGCTTCGACGTCTCGGGACTCTGGTCCTGAGCATCGTCGGAGTTCCTCTGAAAGGGGGTCTCCTACCCGGGAGCATCATCGGAAGAAGAAACCCGCGAGGGCGGGATCGGTGGACGCTCCTGGTTCCTCGAGGGCCAGGTCGCATAGCCCCGATTCCCGTCCCGGGTCCTTGGAGTCGGAGAGGCCGTCGAAACATCCTCGACTCGAGGTGGACTTGCCTGCTCACGTAAGTACTGTTGTCCTCGTGGACTCGCCTCCGAAGGACCCGACGTCGGGCCCGACGCCGTCGGGGCCCGAGTCGGGGGCTGCTGGGTCTCCTGAGCTTGGACTCAGGTTGACGGCCTTGGAGTGCAGTTTGTCTGCCTTCTTGGACCAGCAGCAGGCATTGATCGCTGGCCTCGCTGGTGCTTCTGCCCTGACCGCCGGGACGTCGACCTCCAAGTCGACCCCGGAGACCGAGCCGATCCTCGAGTCCATGAGGGCTCGAGTCGATCCTCGGTCGAGGTCTCCTTCGGCCTCCCGTTCGGGACCGAGGTCGTCGACGCCGACTCCCTCGGCGTCAGGGCGGATGGCATCCGTGCCCGCCCGACCGGAGCCGGTCGACTCCTCCTCCGAGGAGTCGGCCTGGGAATCTGAGGACGAAGAGTCACCTGGTTCCTTTCGGATTCGGTGTGTCCCTTCGGACTCCCCCGAGTCCGAACCTCAGAGACGGTCCCCCCGGAGGATACCCAGTTCTCGGACTTCGAGAGGGATATGGCCAAAGCCTTGGCCTTCCCTGCGGATCCCGAGGAGGAGCCTCGAGTCGAAGAACTCGATGCCCTCCAATATGACTCTCCCCCGAAGGAGGCTTTTATTGTACCGGTTCCTCCCACGCTGGAACGGCTTCTCTTCCGCATGTGGGAGAGCCCGGCGTCATCGCCGGTGTTAAGCAAGCGGGTCGATTCCATTTATCGAGTCCGCAAGAGCCCCGGGTTCCAAAAGGCACAACTACCGCACCATTCCATGGTAGTGGAATCAGCCATGCATAGACTGAAGAGTCAAAAAATGCACTCCTTGGTGCCTCCTGGTAGGGAAGCCCGAAGCCTGGATGCCCTCGGTAGGAAGTGCTTCCAGGGCTCTATGCTTGCTTGTCGAGTCCAGACATACCAGCTCTACATGGGCATGTATCTCCGAGACCTGGCTAAGGAAATAGCCGGGTTCTCTGCTGGTCTCTCCGACGAACCTTTGCAGAGGTTCCAATCCTTGTCTACTGGTATTCGGGAGTGCTCCAAGTTTATCTCCCGAGCAGCCTATGATGGTTTTGAGGCTTCGGCTCGAGTGGCCGCGGCCGGCATCGGTGGACGCCGCCAGGCTTGGCTTCAGACGTCCGACCTCGAGCCCTGGGTACAGGACAAGTTGGTCGATGTCCCCTGCCGAGGTGATAACCTCTTTGGCAAGCCCATGGATGAGAAGGCTGCACAAATCGAGACGGAGACTCTCACCAGGACTCGTCTCTCAAGGAAGACCTCTGCCCCTTCTCAAAAGAAGAAGGCCTCGGGGAAAAAGCCCTTTTACCCTAGGAAAGGTGCTGCCTATAAATACTACCCTCAGTATCAGGCCTCACCAGCTCCCCCTCAGGGAAAGCAGGCCAAGGGACGGGGTAATGGGTCCCGTAGGCAGCAAGCCCCCAAGCCTGCACCACCAGCCCCTGCTCAGCAGGGTGGGGGTTTTTGACTTTCTCAGCATAGCCTCTCCCCCTCAGCTGGTTTCTCTCAGCACAGGAGGCCGGCTGGTCCACTTTGCCCACAGGTGGTCCAACATCACCACAGATACCTGGGTGCTTCAGATAGTTCAAAAGGGCTATCTTCTTCATTTTCACCAGGTACCTCCCTCCTACTTTCCAGGGGAGCCTTCCAGACTCCCTCTGCACAGGGACTTACTCCTTCAGGAGTTAGCAAGTCTTGTTCAGGAACAAGCCGTGGAACCGGTGCCCCACCACCTGAAGGGTCAAGGGTTTTATTCCAGATACTTCCTGATTCCGAAAAGAACAGGAGGCCTCAGACCCATCCTAGACTTGCGAAACCTCAACAAGTTCCTTGCAAAGGAAAAGTTCAAAATGCTTACCCTTGGAATCCTGCTGCCCTACCTCCAGCAGGGAGACTGGCTATGCTCCTTAGATCTAAAGGATGCGTATACTCATATCCTTATTCATCCCGACCACAGACAATACCTCAGGTTTGTTGTGGGCGGACACCATTACCAGTACAGAGTACTGCCTTTCGGCCTATCCTCCGCCCCCAGGGTGTTCACCAAATGCCTAGCAGTGGTGGCGGCCTATCTGAGACTTCAAGGTCTCTTTGTGTTCCCATACCTGGACGACTGGCTCATCAGGGCCCAGTCTGCCCAAGAAGCCACTCAGGCTACTCATCGCACTGTGGCTCTGCTCCAGCACTTGGGTTTTGTGGTTCAGCGGATCTTTGTCCGGTGGGGCCTCCCCACCATGGATCTGTTCGCCAGTCCTCTGAACCGGCAGCTTCCCAGATTCTGCTCTCGACAGCCGCATCCTCTCCGGGTAGCGGCGGATGCTTTTCTGATTCCATGGTCCACAGGCCTCTTGTATGCCTTTCCACCCATGCCTCTGGTGTCTCAGACGCTCTTCAAAGTTCTCAGAGACAAGGCGTCGGTGATCCTAGTGGCTCCCCGGTGGCTGAGACAACCTTGGTTCCCGCTTCTGATGCAGCTGGCGGTGGACACCCCTCTTCCTCTGGGGTTTCAGCCCGACCTCCTCTCGCAGGATCAGCGGACGCTCCTGCACCCCAACCTTCGGTCCCTTCATCTGATGGCCTGGCTGCTGAAAGGGTAGTCCTTGCTCCTCTCCAGCTGCCTCCAGATGTGGAAGAGGTCGTCTTGGCCTCCAGGAGGCCTTCCACCCAGAAGTCCTACGCTCTTAAGTGGCGTCGGTTCTCCGTCTGGTGTACTCAGCAGTCGCAAGACCCCTTCTCCTGTTCAACGTCAGTGGTCTTGCAGTACTTGCTTTCCCTTTCCAATCTTGGACTTAAGTCCAACTCGGTCAAGGTCCACCTCAGTGCTATTTCTGCGCACCACCTACCGGTGGATGGTAGGCCTCTTTCCAGCCACCCTCTGGTGGCTCGTTTTCTCCGGGGCCTCCTACTCCTTAAACCACCTTTGCGCCCGCCAGCCCCGAACTGGGATCTCAATGTGGTTTTACAGCGGCTTACCTGTCCGCCTTTTGAGCCTATGGCTACCTGTCCTCTTCGTTTTATTTCCTGGAAAACCTTGTTCTTGGTGGCCCTCACTTCTGCTAGACGCGTTAGTGAGCTACAGGCCCTGGTATCTGATCCTCCTTACACTAGGTTCTACAAGAACCGGGTAGTCCTACGGACTCACCCTAAGTTTCTTCCTAAAGTGGTTTCCCCTTTTCACATCAACCAGGAGGTGGTACTTCCGACCTACTTTCCCAGGCCACACTCCAGCCGAGCTGAAATGGTCCTGCATACCAAGGACTGTAGAAGGGCGCTGAACTTCTACCTTGACCGTACGCGGGAGCACCGAAGGGCTGTTCAGCTCTTCGTGTCTTATGACCCCAACAAGTTGGGGCTCCCTGTCTCCAAGCGTACTCTGTCCATCTGGATTGTGGACTGCATCGCTTGGGCTTACGAGGCTACGGGCCTCGTGCTGGAAGGTAGAGTCACCGCTCATCGTGTTCGGGCGAAGGCTACGTCAGTGGCCTACCTCCACTCTGTTCCGTTGGCAGACATCTGGCGGGCCGCTACTTGGTCTTCAAGCCAGACTTTTGCAGCCCATTACTGCCTGGAGAGGGAGTCCCGCAGGGACAGTGCTTTCGGACAGGCAGTTCTCCGTAACCTCTTCGAGGTATAGGCAACTCCTACCCTCCATCCCGGATGTTGGGCTACCGGTTGGAGACGTATTCAGAGAAGATTCCTTCCTTCTGTGCTGCTGAGCTAGAGGGAGCTCATTTTTGTGCTTAGGGTCTCCGGTAGCCTTAAGCTTGGGAGTCCCATATGTGAGGACTGACTTCCTGCTTGGTCCTGGAGAAAGCGTAGTTACTCACCTGTAACAGGTGTTCTCCAGGAGCAGCAGGAATCAGTCCTCACAACCCTCCCTCCTCCCCTTGGAGTTGCAGTTTTATGCTTTCGTTTTGCTAATTTTTTGCTGTCTTTTAGCTATGTCATCTGACTGAGCAAGATGGCACCCTTGGGCGGGAAGAGGACCGCGCATGCGCGCTGCAATTCCCAAAGGCTTTCTTTGAAAGCTGGGGAAAATTGCTCCGCGAGGGCTCCGTCGGCGCCGACGTCACCCATATGTGAGGACTGATTCCTGCTGCTCCTGGAGAACACCTGTTACAGGTGAGTAACTACGCTTTCCAAGCGCAGCCTTTCTCTATGGATTGCAGTCTGCATCTCCTTTGCTTACACTCAAGCTTGTCTGACCCTGGAATGCCACATCATGGCTCATAAAGTCCAAGCTATGGCTGCTTTGGTGGCAGACTTGTGATTGATCTCCACGGTGAAGATCTGTAGGACTGCTACGTGATCTTCAGTCCACATCTTCATAGCCCATTACTGTCTAGATGGAAATTCCTGGCGTGACAACAACTTTGGCCAAGCTGTACTCTGGCACCTGTTTGGAAGTTAGCTTCAACTCCTCCCACCAGCCCTTCTGTCCGTCCAGGCTACCGTAGAGTCATCCTGATGTTGATGTTCTCGCTGGACACTGACTCTCAGAATCTTACGGAGATTACTCACACTGTTTCTCTCGGTTCATTTTTTGGATTTCCCTGTTGGGCTTTTTGCAGATTTTTTTCGTTAGACTGTAGCTGGAGAGTCCCATATGTGAGGACTTAACTTCCTGCTTGTTCCTGAAGAAAGTGTAGTTTTTCACCTGTAGCAGGTGTTCTGTGGGAACAGCAGGAATAAGTCCTCACTACCCTTCCTCCTCCCCATGAAGTTCATTTTTGCTTGATTGAACTATGTCATCACACTGAGGTATGCTGGCTCCTTTGAGTGTGAAGACAGGCATGCATGAATAGTGGACCTCTCAATAGCTTCCTATGGAAGCTGGAGATTGTTCTCACATGGGCTTCATTGGTGATGTCACCCATATATGAGGACTTATTCCTGCTGTTCCCAGAGAACACCTGCTACAGGTGAGTAACTGCTCTTTACTGTGACACCAGGATTATGTTCTCCTTCCAGGTGACCTCTCTTCTCCAAGGCGGCATAGAAGCTGCCAGACTGGAGGTAGGACTTCTCTTTTAATTTCCCTATAGGTCTCTTCTCTATACATTTGTCTACTTCGTCTCTTCCAAGTCTGCTACTCTTGCTTCCAGAGATCAGATTTTGTTTTCTGAGATCCAGGAGCTCTGTGCACTGAGTGCATATGTACATATGGCCTCTTATCAACTGGGAGAAAATCATACATGTGGTACTCAATGCAAAAGATTGGATAGCCCCTATCTCACTGCTGGACTGCTGTGTACATCTTTGTATTGATGAGTTGTTTAGAGTTGCTGAAGCAGTAGGGCTGCCTAGACTAAAATGGAGGTTTTCAGGATTTTTTGGTATGTTATCTAATAATATTTTGTTTGTGCTTCCCACTGAACTTTAATCTTTAAAGGATTAAATACTTGCTGATTAAAATATCCAGGAATGACAAATTTTACTCTTAATTGGGAAAACTGACTAAAAATTAGGAATGTCACTGGGGTGGGTGGGAGTTGGGCAGGGTGGGTGGGAAAATGATTAACTATCTCTCTATTTTTTTACTATAATTCTAACAACGCTAACTGCAAATGAGGGCAGTTTAATTCTACAGCTTTAAGCCAAGCCAATAGCTCATTTATGCTTTTAAAAAATTTAAAATATAGAATCTTTCAAATAAGGCCATAATCTCTTTTGTCCCAAGATTTAAAGCATCAAAATTTCCCAGCATAGTTGTGTTCACTTACCTGCAGAGGATTCTTCTTCTCTCAGATTCCTTTTGGGGGATTGTGATCTTTGTCTTCGTCCTGATCAAGATTGATCTTTAGGCCTTTTCTTTGTACACAGAAATACCCTGTTTCATAATATGAATACTGTATATATGGGTTCCCAGATATCTCTCAAATGACAAAAAGGCAATTTTTTTCCATTTTTCCAGAAATTCAGGACAGTGGCCTGTCTCCTTGCCTCCCACTGCCCATATCCAATACTATACAAGGAAAAGGATTTTTTGAAGAGACCCTTTTTCAGCAAAGTGAATTGGATTTTGCTCCCCTGAGGTAAGAGAGAGGATTCTTTTTTAAGGATTTCCTGTTCTGCATATTCTTCTAGTGTTAATTTCACAGTGCACTTATTCTCCACTATGATGGAGGTCCTAATTGATGATCCAGCCACACTGTATTATGTATAATGTTTATGCTTCTGGAATAACAAGCTCTTACTGCAGCTCTATAGAGTTGTTAACCACTTGCTATCATTTAGGCTATACAGACACTGTAGTGCTAGATAAATTAAATAGGAGCAAACATTCAAAGAAAATTACATTTTCTTTGTTTTTTTGTGGATTGTGCACATTACTGATGAGACTAAATAGTATTCCGAAGAAGTTGAAAGTGTTTCAAAGTAAAACCCTTAAACTATTATATTGAGAGTTACAAGAGTTACAATAGCCTAGCCAACTGATCACTGAAGCATGAACCAGTGTATGCTGCCTTTTATAAGCAGGCTCTCAGTGCCTTAATATGCCGAAGAGCAAAAAAATCAACTTCTGATTACTGAAGAAACTGAGCCTCCAGTAGACATCTAATTGAAATCCTAGAATCCGCAGTGTAAATACCATATAAATCGGTTTTCCCAGAAGTATATTGGTACCTACTGGTACTAAATAATAGCTCAAGACTTGAATGGTTTTAAGGTGATGACGTTCCAGGCAATCTGCTACTGCAGCCAGACAGGCATTTATTGGAGCAAGATCTGCAAATAAGTGTCCCTTTACCCATAAGGAATCTGAGTTTGATGTAAACCACCCCTGATCTCTGGAAGGGGCAGTATATAAGTGCATGCTAAATAAATAAATAAAACCAGGGTCTCCATCAGCATCAAAAGTAAATTAAACAATATTTGGACAAAATGATCTTTGAGGCACTTCACATTGGAGAAGATGGATCTATAAGTCCCAGATTGGGAGGCTATAGTATACAACCTAAAGTCCAAGAATGATTTGAACCAATGTAATATCCTTACTCTCAATCCATTCTCACTTAGCTGACATAATAAAAGATGATGATCCACTGTATCAAAAGGTGCTGAAAAGTCTGGAGAAACCACTAACACTAGTTCACCTTTATCTAAAGACTTCTTGACTTCACTCATTGGAGACAGCAAGCAAGTTTTTCTATTGAATTTTTCACAGAAACATGATTGGCCTGGATGATAGTACCTCGGATTTAGCAAGAAAATCCTTCAGCTGTCCTATGACTGCTTTCTCCACCACCTTAGCTGTAAATAGAATATTTAGCAGTGGTTGATAGTGTTGAGGAAGGGCTGGATCCACTCTCCCATTTTTCTGTATAGGGTGAATTAGTGCCTCTAACTACCAGATGGAGTTCTCTCTTCTCCAAAATGGAAATAACCAAAGCTGGAATAGTAGGAAGAAACCCACTATGGCAGTTTTTTTAAAACTTTGAGGGAACCAAGTCTAAAGCAGAAGCATTTAAAGATGTAAATAAATTTGACACAGGATGAAAAGAGTTCCAAAAACTGGGATCCTCTTCATTTAACTCTGCTCCTAGTAAATCCAGTGATGACTCCTACAGAAATTGCTGTAATTGATCTATAGAGTTGTTCCCATTTATAGCAGAAGCGGTTGAAATCTGCAAGAAGGAATTCCTTAAATTATCAGTCTTCATTGAAAAGAAGACAACAAGTTTTTTTGCAATCAGAAGATTGTCTGGATCAAACGGGGCCTGACCCTCTGATCTGACAACTGCTCTATAGTTTGAAGCAACTCTGGGTGGAACTGCACTAGCTAGTATTCCTGTTTAGCCTTCCTTAATTAACAGCCTCTTGTTAATTTAATATGTTCTTTATATTCTGCCAAGACCTCAACCCGTCTTAGTTCCCTCTATACCCATTCTGCTCTCCCGATTTGCATTTTGAGAAGGCCTAAACCTGCATGAAATCATGGCTGATGGTGGCGAACACATGGCCTAACTTTCCATAAAGGCGATAGCATGTAGTGTAAATCATGATGTTCATAATACTTGAGTTTTTCTTTGAATGAAAACCTAACTCTAGCCAGCATTTTGTCATTTGGCTGGATCAGAGATTTTCAAAATGGGCTATGGCTAACGTTGAATTTTTCTTATCAAGAAAATGAAGTCTTAAGCATTGTGATTATCTAATTCTCATCATTTACACAAGGTAAATTTTTCATTTTATTGTTTTCACAGACATATAAGTGGGGTTCAGATATTACACACTGCAGTGAAGATGCACTAACATAAAAATCCTAGGAGGTTTTTTAGACCTGTGATAGAATTGAAATGGTCTTTCATGCCTGTTGCTTTCTAAGAGCTTTTCTATCCTTGGTTTATATAAGATTTTTTGAATAATTGCTTCTATCACAGTATTTCACTGTTTCTTGGTTTAAAAATCAGAGTTTGACTTTTTTTGTGGAGTTTGTAGATTTTTGATTAATTTCTCCACTGTCCCTTTTATATTTGGTATTCTCCAGGAACAAGCAGGAAGTCAGTCCTCACATATAGATGACATCAGCACCGAAGGAGCGCCCGCGCAGAGCATTTCCCCAGCTTTTAAAGAAGCCTTGGGGAATGCTACCACGTATGCGTGGTCCCCTTCCTGCCTAAGGGTGCCATTTTGCTCAATCTCCTTTTTTCCATGGAGCCCAACGGACGTAGTCCTCTACTCCCCCGGAAAAAGCACCAATATCTCCTTTCCTCTGGTGCTGCACTGGTCTCCTTCCTGCCTTGAGTTGGCACCCTCGGCCCCGGTCTCGGCTTTTATCCCCTTTTTTTTCCTTTTCTTTTTTCCTTGAGGTTCTCTCTCGACCAGCCTTCGTGCCATTTTTTGCCCGGGGGTCCTCGACCCCAGCTGGGTGTTCTCCCACCATGTCTCCCAGTGGGTTCAAGAAGTGCGACCGCTGCAGTCAGACTATCTCAGTAACTGACAATTATGACTGCTACATTCGTTGCCTGAGCCTGGACTACAACAGTCCACCTGCGACCAGTGTGAGGCCATGACCCCCAAAACAAATAAAAGCAGTCGGAGTTGCAAGGGAAGCTGTTTCCAAGATCTGACTCTGCCCCAGCCTTCCCATCGCCGAGCCCTGAAGTCGACCCTTTGCAACAGGTCCGTGCATCCTCGGAGTCCAGCGGCAGCAGCTCCTCTGGCGTGGCCCCAGACCCTCCCAAGAAGAAGAAGAAGTCCTGAAGAAGGTGCCTCCAATTAAGCCTGACAAAGTCCCTCGCCGGGACTCAGGCAACTCTGAGCAGTGCCCTCAGAAGGTATTGAGATAAGAGTCCTTGGCCGGCGGATACCTCACCAGGACCTGTGAGCCTGTCGCCCTCCTTGAGGACGCACTCTCTGGAGTGCCAGTGTTGGACCCAAGACCCTCTATGTCCATGCTGGGAGCTGCACAGCCATCAGGCCTCAAGTCCCGCATGGCGGCCATAGAAGCCTCACCTCCAACTTGGCCTTTTAGCGGGCGTTGATTTCCGGGCTTCTGGCATCATTGACCAAGACACTGGACTTCCCAACCTCAGGGGAGTCCCTGGGCGTTGAACTAGGCACTGAGCGCCATCGGCCTCAGGTAAGTCCTCGGCATCAATCAAGGTCTCGATCACGCTCCTCGGGAATCCGGTCTTCCCTGGCGAATTTCCAGGAGTCCGACCACAGGTCCTCCTGGGGGGCCCCAGTTCCTCAGGGTTGACCCCGGGGCCGACTCCTCAACATCCTCGGGTTCTGATTGGGAAACCGAGGATGAGGCCTTGCCGGAGACCTCTTGGCACAGAGACGTTCCCTCTGAGCCATCTCCCCCGGAACCTCGGCTCCACTCTCCGCCTGAGAACGTAGCCTTTCATGACTTCGTCTGCGACATGGCTCGGGCTCTCTCGATCCATACAGAGTCAGAGAAGGATCCTCATACCGAGGAGCTTGAGATCCTGCAGTGAGTCCCCTACCAAGGAGACTCTCACGGTGCCAATTCCCCCCATCCTTGAAAGGCTACTCCTCAGGATGTGGGAGATCCCAGTCTCGGTGCCGGTGGTCAGTCGGCATCTGGAAGGGCCCCAGATTCCATAAACCACAACTCCCCCACAACTCAATGGTGGTGGAGTCCTCCATGCAGAAACTGAAGAGTCAGAAAACCTGCTCCTCCGTTCCCCCCCGGCAGGGAGGCCCAGGCTCTCGACACCCTAGGCCGCAAGTGCTACCAGTGCACCATGCTCAGGTGCCGAATACAGGCATACGAGTTGTACATGGGGATGTACCTTAAAGGCCTGAACAAAAGAAGCAATAAAGTGTCTGTAGGATACGCAGGAAAAAAAGGAACAGATACCAAGACTGGCAGATATTGAGGTTTGAATAAAACCCCTTTTATTGACCCCTACGCGTTTCGGCCATAGGCCTTCTTCAGGGGGATATCAAACGAGGGAACAAACCTCAAAAAAGCAAATACAAGATTAAAACAAATACATTAAAAACATTTAAAACATAAGAACACTGTCAAAAGCCATAAATAAATAAATGAATAATTAAAAAATAATAAAAGAGAGAAGATAAGTTTAAATAAATATATATATATATATATATATATATATATATATATATATATATATAAACAAGTTGTTGTACGTTAGCAAGAACATTATAACAACTTAAACTGATTGTAAAATAAAACCACCAATATAATAAATATACAAATGTGTAAAATAAAACAATTATATAGGTGCATAAAAACATTAAATGCCAAGTATATTATGCATAAAAAGATGAGGATATATTATGACAGGTAAATCAGAGTTCCAAAATAATAAATAATAACCATAAAATATTAAAATATGAATATGTAAAAGTGTGACTATGTAAAACATCAATACCTTTTGATAAAAACTTGCAGATAAAGGACATTAACCACTGAAATAAATAATTAAAAAACATTGTCAATAACTAGATGACTAAAATAATAAACCACATATTAAAACATTTATATCACAATTATAGTGTATTAGCACCAACATGAAAGTTTCCATAAGACCATAACAATGTCAAAAGAGAAAGAGGCATACTGCAAAACCTCTACTGGAGAGGGGAGGAAAATGATAGAAATTAAATACAACCTAAAACAGGCAATAGAGGAGCCTAAAATAAAAATAAAAAAGATCTGACTGATTATTGACAAATGAAGAGCAAATTAGGGTTTTAAAAGCATGTTCTTAAAAGCTTACAGTTAAGACCACTAAATATTGTTGGTATAATGCTCATTTTTCAAAACAATAAAGAAAAGGAGAATCCAATGTAAATCATCTTGTGCCGACACCCAGGAATGATCAAGTTTTGATTTTACTATATATCAATGACTAGATCACTAAATAAAACGTCTCCCAAAGTGTTTTCTATCGTCAAAAATAATACGTATTGTACCCATATTCCTTATGTGTAACAGACAAAACTGTTAGTTTTTCAATTTCATAAAAAGATGCAGAAAAAAAGGATTCTTATATATCATAACGGCAAGAGTCATTTTCTACAAGCCGTGCTGGTTAAAAAATATATATACCCTGGATCCTTGTGCCGACATTTTCCTGCCAAATTAAAATAAGACAAACAAACAAAACCCCCTTTGTGTCAAATGACTACAAATACATAACAAAAACAGAAAGTCATTGAAAAACCACAAGGATTCTCCCAAAACCTTCTATGTGCTTGTCTAAGTATGTTATTTTTGTCGGGACCAGACTGACAAGAGAGGGGAGACGGGAACTCCCTCCTCAGCGTCAGTCGGGCCCGTTTACTCAACAAAAACAAGCAAAAACGTGAATTGAAAATAGTGCAAAATCACTTATCTGAAAGAAAGGCGATAAAACTTCATAATTGTTCAGCACAGCTGTACAGTGCTGTTCAGTGCTGTGCTGAACAATTATGAAGTTTTATCGCCTTTCTTTCAGATAAGTGATTTTGCACTATTTTCAATTCACGTTTTTGCTTGTTTTTGTTGAGTAAACGGGCCCGACTGACGCTGAGGGAGGGAGTTCCCGTCTCCCCTCTCTTGTCAGTCTGGTCCCGACAAAAATAACATACTTAGACAAGCACATAGAAAGTTTTGGGAGAATCCTTGTGGTTTTTCGATGACTTTCTGTTTTTGTTAAATTAAAATAAGACGGCAAAAGCCATTTTTTATACAAGCAGGATTGATTAAAGAAGAAGAAAAAAAATAAACCTTTTCTACCGACGCTTTTCCACTGAATTAAAGTAAAAACCAATTTTATTATGCCATATATGATATCAAGATATGTCTTATATCAAGAGACTATAGCATATTATGTCAGCACGTTGTGCTAAAAAGAACAATTCCGGGATATCACATCACGACGGCATGAACCATCCGGTATAAACAGTGTTAAATAAAGTAAAAGTAAAAAAATGAAAAAATTGCCATGAGTCTTTGTCCGGGTACATTATATTGCACATAGAAATGTATTTCTGCCATAAACCTATAGCGTAGTGTACCAACGAATACTGTTCAAACTAAAGAAATTTGGAGAAGAAGGATTTTCTTACCGCTTCAGCGTAACAAACTGTATAGAAAAGTAAGAAGGAAAAAACTGACAGCCGTGGTTCTTTATATCGGCGTTTTCCCGCCAGAACAGAGTGAGAGGTCATGGTACAGAATTCTTGAAAGAGAAAGTCAACACTTGTTTAAAAGCTAAAGGAAACATAAATACCATTACCTCAAACTTTTAACGGAATGCAATGTGGGATCTGCAAGATATATTGTATATTAATATTATATATTATGCTGAAATGTGCTGAAATTAAATGTAGAAGGGAGAGAAGGGGGGAAGGGGAAAGAATGGGGTTAGGGGGAAAGGGGACGGAGGGGGGAAGGAGGGAAGGGGAGGGGAGAGGGGGAAGGGGGAGGAGGGGGGAGGGGAAGAGAGAAAAAGAGGAGAGAAAAGGAGGAGGGGGAAGGGGGGAGGAGGGGAGGAAGGGAAAGGAGGGAGGGTGGGAGGTGGGAGGGGAGGGAAGGGGAAGAAAGGGAAGGGGAAGGAGGGGGAAAAGAAAAGGGGAGGGGAAAAAAGGAATAGGGGGAGGGGGAGGGAAGGGAGAGAGAGGGGAAAGGGGGGAGGGAGAGAGAAAAGGAAAGAAAAGAAAAGGAAGAAAGAAGAAAGAAAACTTAAGAAATTCAAAAGGAATGAGGAGGATTACAGAACTGGCAATGTATATTTTTGGACCAATGTAATAACCTCTACTAGAAGTATTTCTAGAAAAAGGAAATATGATCCTAAACATGACAGGTATAATAACAGGTCTCGATATCCCTCAAATGCAGGGAGCCCAGAAAATAATAATAAAAAAAGAAGTTGAAGTGAACATTCAGATCTTCCTGATCCTCCTGCCCCCCTTTTTTCTTTTCATCCACCTCTGAAACAACAAAATAAACACAAGCAGGATTTTTGGAAATTTATGGAAAGGCGGAGGGAATACAAACAAAAAAGAGTCTTGGTTCCAGACAATCCACATTCCTCCAAGGATTCCCCTTATCACATACGGAAACCGATAGAATTCCATTCTCGAGGGAGAGGCAGGGGCAGAGGTCAGTATCACCAACACCAATACCAATTAGATCACTAGAAGGTATTTTTAATCTTTCTAGTTATAACCTTACACCTTTGGAAATTTCTGTTTTAAACAAAGGTCTTTCCTTTGTTCCCACGAAGAAACATGACCCCTTCGTTACACAAGTGGAGTTGTTTAAGTTTTTTCGGAAACTTCAAATAAAATAATTTTTTGATAATCACAATACAACACCTCATGATATTTCCATGATTAGTAAACCCTCGACTTGGATTCCTCCCAGAATGAATAATGCTGTGATAGAGACTTTCCAGAAGGTAGTATACCATGAAATACAAAAACTATACAATGAGAAGAAACCACGTACTTACTTTAATTTTTAAGTCGGGAGGAGAAAACAGCATTGACGCAACTTAAAAACAATTTTGAGATCATCATCAACCCAGCAGACAATGGAGGAGCACTTGTTATTCAAGATAGGGATTCTTATATAAAGGAAATTCTACGACAAACTAAAGATACCACCTATTATCCCACCCAAGTCCTTAAAAGTAAAATTGACACATTAATTTATGTAGGCCAAGAGGCAGGATATCTTACACCAAAAGAAGTTGAGTTTTTAACAATAAACCATCCTGTGATGCCAACGATATATGTTTTACCAAAAATACATAAATCCTTAGTGAATCCTTAGTGAAGGAGTGGAGGAGTGGCCTAGTGGTTGGGGCAAAGTACTTCAGGCCGGAAGGTCGGGGGTTCAAATCCCACTAGAGGACAGCAACCTTGGGCCGGAAGGACTGGGGTTTCTAGTCCCACAGGTGTTCCTTGTGGTCTTGGGAAAGCCACTTAACCCTCCATAGCCCATGTTCCCTGTAAAATAGTTATCTCCAAGTTATAATGCCCTGTTCAATGTAATTTCAGTTTGTTCAATGTAAATCGCACTGATGCGGTATATAAGAGAATGTAAATAAATAAATAAAATAAAATAAAAATCCACCGGGAAGACCCATAATATCAGCAATTGGCTCTTTATTTGAGCCTGTTTCAAAATGTTTTGATGTCTTTCTCCACCCCTTTGTAGAACTTACTCCTTCATATGTTCGTGATTCATCTCATATGATACAATGTTTAAGCACTTACCAAGGGACTCATGTTGGTATCTTATTGGTCACTCTAGATTTAAAATCATTCTATACTAATATATCTCAAGAGGGGCAGCCTTAACAGTTTTAGAAAACATCCTTATTACAAGACCTAGACCTGTAAGGGCACCCACTTGTTTTTTAATGCAGTTAGCTACTTTAATATTATGTAATAACTTTTTTTGTTTTCAAGACCTTTATTACCATCAAGTTAGGGGTGTTGCCATGGGGTCTTCCGTAGCACCTGACGTTGCAAATCTTTATGTTTCAAATTTCGAAAAAGTTTTCCTTACTTCATATCCATTTCAAAAACAAGTACACTTATGGAAGAGTTATATAGGCGATATATTCTTCATTTGGGAAGGAATATATGACCAATTACTTGTATTTATAAATTGGCTCAATTCATTAGATCCACATCTGCAGTTTGAGCATGCATGTAGTCCAGAACAAATCTCATCTGGATATTTTGATTAAGAACACGTCAGACTGTTTTATTACGACTCTTTTCAGGAAACCAACTGACAGAAATTCATTACTGCATTTTAGCAGTTTTCACAATCGTTCCTTAAAAGAGAACTCGCCAGTAAGCCAATTTTTAAGAGTTAGCAGACTTTGTACTACTAATGGTGACTTTGAGAATCAGGCCACAATAATGAGTAATAGATTTTTAGATTTTTAGTGGAATGTGTTGAAAAAGCGTTGCAACGTGCCTGGTCTTCAGACAGGGAGTCCCTTTTGAAAAACTATACCCATGAGCAGACTAATAATATAGTGTGTGCGCTCACTGTTTCTATCTATTCAAGAGAGATAACTCGGATCTTAAAGAACGCATGGCACATTTTGGAACCTTTGCCTTTTTTAAAAGATACTAAGTTATTAGTGGCCTACAAGAGAAATCCAAACCTAAGAGATATTCTGGTTCCGTCAGCCCTCAGCAAACCACAATTTTTATCTAAGGCCTATGGCCATTTTAAATGTGGCAGATGTACAGTATGTGCGAACGTGATGGTCATCAAGAGAGAATTTATTCATCCTATTACCTCCTATAAAGTAAAACTTTGTGATTTTTCAAACTGTGAGACATCAAACATCGTTTATCTAATGCAATGCCCCTGGAAGTTATAATATATAGGAAAAACTGAAAGGAGTATCAAAACATACATTATTGAACATAAGAGCTGTCTCCGCAGAAAAGTTCAAGAAAACCAATTAGTACAACATTGGATTGAAGCTCAACATTCTGTGTCAGATTTACGTTTTCTTGTTTTGAAAGTAGTGAGACCCCATTGGCGAGGGGGTAATATCAGTAAAATTCTTTTAAGGATAGAACAGCGGTTAATATATGAGTTGCGTACATTACATCCACAAGGTTTAAACCAAGATGTAGATTTGTCTGGTTTTTTTGTAATAGTATTTTCTTTCTTCTTTCTTCCTTTTCTTTTCTTTCCTTTTCTTTCTCCCCCCTCTCTCCCTTCCCTCCCCCTTTTCCTTTTTTACCCCCTTCCCTTCCCTCTCCTCCCCCCTCCTCCCCCTCTCTCCCCCTCCTCTTTTTTCACCTTTTTTCTTTTCTTTTTCTTTCTCTTTTTCTCTCTCTTCTCCTTCCCCTCTCTTCTCCTTCCCCTCCCCCTCTTCCCCCTCCTTCCCCTCCCCCTCCCCCTTCTTTCCCCTTTCCCCCTCCCCTCTCCTTCCCCTCCCCCTTCCCCCTTGCCCCTTCCCTTCTTCCCCCCTCCTCTGCCTTCTTTATTTAATTTCAGCACATTTCAGCATAATATACAATATATCTTGCAGATCCCACATTGCATTCCGTTAAAAGTTTGAGGTAATGCTATTTATTTTTCCTTTAGCTTTTTTTTTATTTTTTTTTATTGAAAGACTTCCAAAGAATACAGAGATACAAGAACCACAAAGATCTTCAAAAAGAATGCAACAGTAACAACATAACGCCAGGTCACAATAGTATTCTACAATATGTCTTCATTTTTGCAGTTTTAAGATAAGGAAACAGGGAACAACAACCCCCCCAACCTCCCTTCCCCCCCCACAAACTCTCCCTAGTCCAGGGCCCCCCCCCCCTCCTCCCAGCCCCCCCAACTATGGCTTGCTAATCCTTAAGCGCGGGAAAATGGTGAGCAAACAGACACACACAAGGAACGAGCTCCCTTGGAGGTTGGTGTATTCCCCCCCGTTTGTCCAAAGCAATCACGCGCCATAACGAGAGACAAAGGGCGCCCACACCAACTCAAAGCGCGCCAAACGCATCCTGCTAACAGCTACCCCCCGCTCCATGGAATACATATCCCACATTTGTTCCAACCAAACCTGGAAGGAGGGGGCCAAAGCACGCTTCCAAGCTGCCGCAAGGGATAAGCGGGCTGCATTCAGGCCGTGACGGAGTAAAGCAAGCTGCAGAGCCCGGGCCCCCGGCACTGAGGCCCCAAAAAGAAAAATCCCCGGGTCCCAGGGGATACTCAGTCCCAAAAGCAGCTGCATCCGGAATTGTACACCCCTCCAGAAGGCACGAATGCGGGGACATGCCCACCAAATATGCCCCAGGGTGCCCCGTTGCCCACAATTACGCCAACATAGGTCCCCAGCCCCGAGGTACCTACGAGCGATCCGTGCCGGAGTCATATACCAACGGTACAGCAATTTATAGTTCGTTTCACGGGCATTAATCGCTACCGAGCTCTTCCACAGGAAGGACAGACTAGATAGGCCATGTGGTCTTTTTATGTCGTCATATTTCTATGTTTCCACCGTCTCCCACTGTTGATCGGTATAGGAAAGTCAGAGTTCCAGAGCACCCTGTGTCTTGTAGAGCATGCTTGGGACCCCTGCAAGTGGGCATATAAGGTCGCCACGAGACCCTTTGTGGTAGTGCACCCCTCGCAGTAGCGTTCCAGATCCGTCAGGTCCCGAGCAACCTGGGGCCGAACAAGTCTAGAGCTGACCCAATGCGTCACTTGCGTATAGTGATAGAGATGCCTAACCGGAAGGTCAAATTCGTCTTGTAATGCACGAAAGGATTGTAGCCGACCGTCATCAAAAAGTTGTCCGACCCGGCTAAGGCCAAGATGCCCCCACTGCCGAAAGACTACATCACTTAATCCCGGTGGGAAAGAAGCGGTATCAACTATAGGGGCCAAAGGGGATAGATCCATACCACGGGGTCGAAAATGCTGATCCCAGCAACGGAGGGTATGAAAAACATAGTGATTACTGATGCATTTACCGCGCCGAAGCTTTGGACCAAGCCACAGCCAATCCCCTAATCCCGCTCCCCCCGCCAAACTCATTTCCATTTGTACCCATCGCTTAGTGCTATCAGCAATCATCCATTCCACCCCCGCTCGACATTGCGCTGCCGCATAGTACCAATGCAAATTGGGCATGCCCATACCTCCAGAGCGCGTGCGGGCATAGAGAACCTGCCGCGCTAAGCGCGGGCGACGATAATGCCATACAAACTTCATAAGCAACTGTTGCCAAGTCGCCAGAGTAGCCCGCATAATGGAAAGTGGTAGAACCTGAAAAAAATAAAGGAAGCGGGGGACGACCACCATCTTGACTACAGCTATACGCCCAAACCAGGAAAGGAGCAGGCCATTCCAAACCTCTAAGTCCCACCGAACCTGACGAAGCAGGGGGTCATAGTTAGCTTTAAAAAGGTCCGCCCGCTCCACGGTTAGGTACACCCCTAAGTATCGCAAGGCTCCTGACACCCAGCGAAGAGGGTAAGCCGCCTGGAGCTCCGCACAAACCGCCCCGGGGACCCCAACATTCAGGATCTCCGATTTAGTGTAATTGATTTTGAAACCGGATACCTGAGAAAAGTTTTCAAAC
Organism: Ichthyophis bannanicus; assembly: GCA_033557465.1. NCBI lineage: Eukaryota > Metazoa > Chordata > Amphibia > Gymnophiona > Ichthyophiidae > Ichthyophis > Ichthyophis bannanicus. The sequence goes on along the minus strand of CM066032.1, from coordinate 1,253,480,180 downwards.
AGCTGCATTGCGGCTGGAAGGGAAGCAGGCGGGTCCACCAAGGACAATATGATATCATCCGCAAAAAGCGCAATCCGATATTCCGCAGGACCAATGCGGACCCCCTGCAAGCCTGAGTGTTCTTGAAAGCTCTGAGCCAGAGGTTCCATCGCAAAGGCAAAGAGCAGAGGCGAAAGAGTGCCCCCCATTAATCCGAACGCACGCCTGAGGCTGCTGATACAGACTACGAACCCAACGAATATAATTAGGGCCAAAGCCCATTATCTCCAGAACACACCATAGATATCCCCAATCAACCCGGTCAAAAGCTTTTTCTGCGTCAATTCCCACTAGCAATGCCGGCTGTGGGTCCCGTTGGGCCACATGAATAATCTGCAACATACGCCTGAATGTTATCGGCGGCCTGGCGCCCTGGCACAAATCCAACCTGGTCTGGATGAACCAAGCCTGGAAGAACCCGATTCAGACGTGCAGCCAGCACAGAAGCAAATATTTTAACGTCAACGTTTAACAAGGAAATGGGGCGATACGACGCCGCATCATGCAATGGTTTACCGGGTTTGGGTATCATCACTATCAATGCCTCACGTTGGGACGAGGGGAGGGAAGCCGCCCCCAAGACCTCATTGAACAAGACGGTCAGGGTTGGTGCTAGTTGTGCCCGAAACTTCTTATAATATTCTGCTGGAAAGCCATCACTACCCGGCGCACTGCCAGTTTTCAGGCGCCGGATGGCATTTTCCACTTTGTCAACCATAAATTCAGAATCTAACTGAGCTCGGTCAGGGTCAGAAAGACGCGGTAGAGTGGTCCTCTGTAGATAATCCTGCACACGGTCCCGATCAAAGAGCTCTGCTTTATAGAGCCGCACCAAATAGTCAGCAAAAAGAGCACGTATCTCCCAGGAAATAACCCTTTTCCGTCCCCCAGAGTCGCGCAGTTCGCGAACCACTCTCGTGGACTGCTGTTGCCGCGGACGCAAAGCCAAGAAGCGGCCAGCTTTGTTCCCATGCTCATAAAAAGTTTGCCTTAGTTTCCGGCATACACGCATCTAAACTGGCTCGAACCGTCCGCCATTGACGTAGGACCTGCCGCGAACCGGTTCGGGCGTGCTCCAAGCCCAGGCGAGCAGATTCCCTCACCAAATGATGGTGGTCACGCGTCCACAGTCTGCGCGTGCGGGCCGCCTCAGCAATGAGTTGACCTCGGGCCGTGGCCTTATAAGCATCCCACACCGTGGGAAGGGGAACATCCCCAGAGTTGTTAAGCTCAAAGAATTCCGTGATGAAGCGGGCATGCTCCTGCACTGCACCCTGCCGCCGTAGGAACCTCACATCTAAACGCCAAAGATGGCAGTACTCACTATACAGTCCGGCCGGGAGGGTAAGCCGGGAGGGTAAGCCAGCACGGGGCATTGTCTGACCAAGTCAGCGCTCCAAGTCCAAGTCCAGCCTTCACTCTCCTGTCCATCAGGCGCTGATCCAATAGAAAATAATCAATGCGAGTATGAACCTGATGGACCGGAGAGTAGTAAGTATAACCCCTCTCCCCCGCATGGGTGTCCCTCCATACATCCCGTAAGCCTAGATCAAGCATAAGGCATTGAAGGGCTCTTGCCAACCCCCCCCACTCCCCCCCCAGCACAACCGTAGAATCCAAATGGGGCACTAGATGTGTGTTACAATCCCCACCCAAAACAATGGGGCCTTTTGCAAAGTCCGCCAATATGGCTTTCAATCGCGTAAAAAAGGGCCCCTGACCTGTGTTTGGCGCGCGTAAACATTAGCTAAAGTTAGCAGGTGTCCATCTAGGCGAATATTCAAAAAAAGCCACCTCCCCAGGGTATCTCGTTTTATCTCTTCAATCTGCAAGGAGAGACTCTGATGAAATAGTAGGGCCACTCCCCGCTTCTTCCGGCCCTGCACGTCTGAGGCCACCTGCACCTCAGTGTATGGGGACCGCTTTAGCCAGCCCTGCTTAGAGTTCTGAAGATGGGTCTCCTGTAGGTAAACAATGTCCCCCTGCAAAGTGCGCAATTCTGAGAACAGCAGGGACCGCTTCCTTGGGGAATTAAGACCCTTAACATTCAAAGAGATAAAGCGCACCATTAACAATTACAACCTAAACCCTCGCATCCACCAGCTACCCGAAGGCTCCCAGTGGCAGCTCCCCCACAGCAAACCCAGGAAATTAGTTAGTCGGGCCCACCTATTCCACCCTCCAAGAACAAAGGCCATAGTCCCTCCTCCCAAACCCAAGCACACCCACCAGATCCAAATTGAACCCCCCCTCCCACCCATCTCCCCCCCCCTTCCACCCATCTCCCCCCCTTCCCGTCAATACCACTTGCCTGTCTAAGTTAATACAGGACACGGTAAATTGACCACAAACCCCGTTCCCCCCAAAACCCCACAAAGCGATAATTCAACCTAAACATAGAAAAACATTCCCCCCACTACTCCCCCACCCACCCTGGGTCATCAATCCCACCGTGCCTCCCCATCAGAACAATAACATCATCAAAACATTTGCAGATCATCCGCTGCCCCCCATGTATAGTAGAGTGGGGGCCCTGAGCTAATCCTTACCACCACTTATCCAAAAATCTTGTTGTTAAGGTTTAATTGACGTGCTGGCACTTTGAGGAAATTCTTTGGTTTTGTGCGGCAGTTTGGGCACTCGGGCGCAAAAAGGTTAGCCATCACTGGTATAGTCCTTTGCAGAGATCTTTTTGTTGCCCAATAGAAAGTTCATCCTAAATGGAAAAGACCAAGAGTAGCGAATCCCCTTGCTGTTCAGGACCGCTGAGACTGGTTTCATCTCTCTCCGGCGCGCCAGGGTGAACGTCGAGAGGTCTTGGTAGATGGACACTGTCGCGTCCTGGAAGCGGACCGTCTTTTTCTCCCGGCCTCGACGTATAAGAAGCTCAGCATCAGAATAGCGCAGAAATCTCGCAATGACATCACGAGGTTGGTTGTTGGGGTTTTTTCCCAAAGCGCGATGAACTCGTTCAATTTCCATTCCAGAAGCGCGTGTAGCCAAGTCCTCCGTCGGGAGCAAATCCGCTATCAACAGTTTAAGCACAGTTGGCAAATCTTCTCCGCCCCCCACCGCCTCTGGAATTCCACGGAAACGCACATTATTGCGGCGGGAGCGGTTTTCAATGTCATCTATTTTATAAGTCAGCTCCATGGCTTGCGCATGCTGCCGGTCAAGGGCACATTGTAGATCCATCAGAGTCCCATCATGATCAACCACTTTGGTCTCCACGTCCTCTACTCGGGCTCCCAGCTCTTTAACGTCGGTCCGGAGTTCTGCGACGTCTTTCATCAAATCCTCACGTAGCGTGCGAAGCTCATTGGCCAACTCCGCAAAGCCCCTACGGAGTTCTTGTTTGAGTTGAGCCGAGGAGAGTTGCTTATGAGAATCCAATTCCTCTTCACTTACAGTCTCATCATCAGTGCCTGATGGGGGAGATTGTTCGCGGGGACTGCTTGGGACTCCAGACTTGCTCTGCAGTCGCTGGGAGGAGCGCATCCCCTCCCGAGTTTCAGAACTTTTAGCTTTAGCAGCCATCCCACAAAGTCACCAATATCACACAGTGTTAGGAGAGAGATATAGCCAATGCCAGCAAGGGTGAAGACACCAGGAAGATGGCGGCGCCCAGAGTCTCACAAGCCCGCAGAGCAGTCACTGCCACACAGTGTCAGGAGATGAGTACAGACAATGTCCGCAAGGCGCAAGGCACTGGGTAGACAGCGGAGCAATGGGTAGAAAGCTGCCTCCGGCCCTCCCGAAGAGACAAGCTGTCACAGATGAGGATCAAATTGCTCTGTAGAGCTATGTGGAGGTGGAATAGCAAGTGCCCACAGCTGCAGGATGTTAAACCCCAATGAGAGGCCTGGGGTCAGAAGAAACACAAGTGCTTTCCAACAGGGCTCCTGGGATCCACACAAAAGAGCAGATGCCTCGGCGGGACACGAGGCTGCTGATAAATAGCCCCTGTCACCGGCTCCGGTTGCAAGCCCAAGGGTAGGAGAGGAGAGAAAAGGTTCTCAGACCTACCCCCCTCGGGGTGATTCGCGTTAGCGGGAGAAGGTGGTGAACACCGGCAATTGCCACGTGGGCTCCACGCCGTCCCCTCAGGCCTCACAAGCAGGTCTTCAGCTCCACGATCAGACGCCTCCGTTTTGGAAGTAGGTGCCCCCCCCCAGACAAACGGGCTGCCGCACGTTCTGCGACTCGGCACAACGGGACCAGCCGCTCAGCCCCGAAGGGGTCCGCTCAGACGTTGTTCAAGCCGCGCAAGGCACAGAAGTTAGCCGCAGGGTCAATCAGGCCCGATTCCAGCGATGAGGAGAGGCACCCGACAGGCCGCGCTCCTGGAGTGGACTCCGCGGTTTCCCAGCCGCCAAAGATCCTGCCAAGCCGTCGAACCAGGCTTCGAGGGGGACCGCTTGCCTGTACTGACCCAGGGCAGGTAAAGGAGGGGTAAATTGCGGCAGTTAGCAAATATTTGCAAAAGTTTTTGGGGTAGTGGGGACGGAGCTCTGTTAAGATGCGGCCATCATGCAGCGGGCTCATGAGCGCCCCCCTTTTTCCTTTAGCTTTTAAACAAGTGTTGACTTTCTCTTTCAAGAATTCTCTTTCAAGACCATGACCTCTCACACTGTTCTGGCGGAAAAACGCCGATATAAAGAACCATGGCAGTCAGTTTTTTTCCTCCTTACTTTTCTACACAAAGTTTGTTACACTGAAGCGGTAAGAAAATCCTTCTTCTCCAAATTTCTTTAGTTTGAACAGTATTCGTTGGTACACTACGCCTAAGGTTAATGGCAGAAATACATTTCTATGTGCAATATAATGTACCTGGACAAAGACTCACGGCAATTTTTTTCATTTTTTTACTTTTACTTTATTTAACACTGTTTATACCGGATGGTTCATGCCATCGTGATGTGATATCCCGGAATTGTTCTTTTTAGCACAACGTGCTGACATAATATGCTATAGTCTCTTGATATAAGACATATCTTGATATCATATATGGCATAATAAAATTGGTTTTTACTTTAATTCAGCGGAAAAGCGTCGGTAGAAAAGTTTTATTTTTTTTCTTCTTCTTTAATCAGTCCTGCTTGTATAGAAAATGGCTTTTGCTGTCTTATTTTAATTTGGCAGGAAAATGTCGGCACAAGGATCCAGGGTAGATATATTTTTTAACCAGCACGGCTTGTAGAAAATGACTCTTGCCGTTATGATATATAAGAATCCTTTTTTTCTGCATCTTTTTATGAAATTGAAAAACTAACAGTTTTGCCTGTTACACATAAGGAATATGGGTACAATACGTATTATTTTTGACGATAGAAAACACTTTGGGAGACGTTTTATTTAGTGATCTAGTCATTGATATATAGTAAAATCAAAACTTGATCGTTCTTGGGTGTCGGCACAAGATGGTTTACATTGGATTCTCCTTTTCTTTATTGTTTCGAAAAATGAGCATTATACCAACAATATTTAGTGGTCTTAACTGTAAGCTTTTAAGAGCATGCTTTTAAACCCCTAATTTGCTCTTCATTTGTCAATAAACAGTCAGATCTTTTTTATTTTTATTTTAGGCTCCTCTATTGCCTGTTTTAGGTTGTATTTAATTTCTATCATTTTCCTCCCCTCTCCAGTAGAGGTTTTGCAGTATGCCTCTTTCTCTTTTGACATTGTTATGGTCTTATGGAAACTTTCATGTTGGTGCTAATACACTATAATTGTGATATAAGTGTTTTAATATGTGGTTTATTATTTTAGTCATCTAGTTATTGACAATGGTTTTTAATTATTTATTTCAGTGGTTAATGTCCTTTATTTGCAAGAAGGTTTTTATCAAAAGGTATTGATGTTTTACATATTCACACTTTTATATATTCATATTTTAATATTTTATGGTTATTTATTATTTTGGAACTCTGATTTACCTGTCATAATATATCCTCCTCATCTTTTTATGCATAATATACTTGGCATTTAATGTTTTTATGCACATATATAATTGTTTTATTTTATACGTTTGTATATTTATTATATTGGTGGTTTTATTTTACTATCAGTTTAAGTTGTTATAATGTTCTTGCTAATGTACAACAGCTTGTTTATATATATATTTGAACTTATCTTTCCTCTTTTATTATTTTTTAATTATTCATTTATTTATTTATGGCTTTTGACTGTTTATTGTTTTTAATGTTTCTAATGTAGTTGTTTTAATCTTGTATTTGCTTTTTTGAGGTTTGTTCCCTCGTTTGATATCACCCTGAAGAAGGCCTATGGCCAAAACGTCAATGAAAGGGGTTTTATTCAAACCTCAATATCTGCCAGTCTTGGTATCTGTTCCTTTGTTTCCTTTCTTCCTTAAAGGCCTAATACAGGAGCTCTTGGGGTTCTCGGCGGGCCTCGCCCAGGAACCTCTGCAGAGGTTCCAGTCTCTGGTGGTGGGCATCCGGGACTGTTCCAAGTTCCTCTATCGAGCCGCCTACGACGGTTTCGAGTATGCAGCAGCATCGGAGCCTGGTGCCAGGTTTGGTTGCAAACCTCGGACCAGGAGCAGTGGGTACAGGAAAAGCTGTTAGATGTCCCCTGCAATGGCAAGAACTTGTTCAGGATATTGATGTCTGATAAGGCAGCTGAGATTGAGGCCAAGATAGTAACCCGGCAAAGGCTGTCCAAGAATATCTCGACCCTCCCCAGAAAAAATCCTTGGGAGGAAAAAGGGCTACTGCCAGGCCGGCCACTACCAACCTTACTCTGGGCAACCACATCAGGCCTCACAGCCGAAAAGCCAGGGACATAGCTCCAGGAAGGCCAAGGCTCCCAAGCCTCAGATACCAGCTTCCATCCAACCGGGGGGGAGCTTTTGACTCCCAGGGCTGGGCCTCCCCTCCCCCCAGAGTTCCACCTCCGCCCATAGGGGGTCATCTGGCCTCTTTTGCCCACAGATGGGCCAGCTTTACCACAGACCAGTGGGTCCTGCAGGTGTTGAGAGAGGTTACTTCCTGCATCTACAGCACAACCCTCCAGACTTCTTTCCAGGAGAGCCATCACAGCCTCTCCTCCACCAGGCTTTGCTCGCCACAGAACTTGCAGACTTGCTCAGGGACAGAGCAGTGGAGCCTGTACCCCAACACCTTTAGGGGCAAGGGGTTCTACTCGAGGTATTTCCTGGTCCCAAAGAGGACAGGTGGCCTGCAGCCCATTCTGGACCTGCGCAGCTTGAACAAATTCGTGGTGAGGGAGAAGTTCAAGATGGCTCTCCCTTGGAACACTGCTGCCTTACTTCCACCAGGGAGATTGGCTTTGCTTCTTAGACCTCAAGGATGCATACACCCACATCCTGATCCACCCTTCTCACAGGCAATACCCGAGATTCATTGTAGGGGGGACAGCACTACCAATACAGGGTGCTACCATTCGGCCTGGCCTCCTCTCTAAGGGTCTTCACAAAATGCCTAGCGTTAGTTACCACCCATACCTTCCCATACCTGCCACCCATGTCTTCCCATACCTGGACAACTGGCTCATTAGAGGCAGCACATCCCTTGAGGCCAGCCAAGCCAGAAGACTCACAATCCACACCCTGCAGTAGTTGGGATTCATCATCAACTACCCCAAGTCCAGCCTCTCCCCAGTCCAAGACCTGGAATTCATAGAGCCCATTTGGACATTCTGCAGGTCAAGGCCTTTCTCCCGATGAACAGGGCACACCACCTGATGCAGTTATCAAAGGAGGTACAAGGCTGCAGTTCGGTGTCAGCTCGACTGCTCCTCCATCTGTTAGGCCACATGGCCTCGACGGTTCACATTATGCCTTTGGCTCGCCTGCACATGTGAACCGCCCAGTGATTCCTCAGAACCCAATGGATGCAAGCCACAGGCAGGCTGAGAAACAGGGTGAGGGTCACCCACCGGTTGGCAGCCTCCCTTACCTGGTGGCAGTCCCTGCATCACCTCAGGGAAGGGATGCTCTTCAGGCACCAAGACCTCAGAGGATCCTCACAACAGACGCCTCCCTTGCGGGTTGGGGCGCATATTGTGAGGGCCAATGCACCCAGGGCAGCTAGCCCTAGAGGAATCCCTTCTGCAAATCAACCTCCTCGAGCTCAGAGCCACCTTCCTGGCCTTACAGGCCTTCCGCCGCCTCCTGAGCAACCTCCCGGTCCTTATAGAGACAGACAATCAGGTTGCCATGTTCTATGTGAACAGGCAAGGGGACACAAGCTTGTGCGCCCTCTGTCAGGAGGCAGTGGCCCTCCACTCCTTTGCAGTGCACAATGGCATTCTCCTGAGGGAAGTGTACTTACTGAGCCAGGTCAACCACCTGGCAGACAAGCTCAGCAGGGTCCATCGGCCACACGAGTGGTGCATGGATCCCATAGTGGCCCGAAGGCTCTTCCACTTCTGGGGCAGACCCTGGCTGGACCTGTTCGCTTCCCCGGTCAATGCACAGCTGTCAAAATTTTGTTTTCCTCAGCCACATCACAGAAGGATGGCAGCAGATGCGTTCCTGATCTCATGGTTACAGGTCCTGCTTTATGTATTCCCATCGACCCCTCATAGCCAAGTGCCTTTTCAAGATCCAGAGTGAGCACACTTCAGTAATCCTTATTGCTCCCAGGTGGCAGCCCTGGTTTCCCTGCTGCTCTCCCTGTCAGTGGCAACCCCAGTACCACTGGGCCAGGACCCAGACCTCCTAACACAGAAGGGGGCTCCTTGCTACACCCCAACCTGGGGTCCCTAATGCTGACAGCATGGCTGCTGAAAGGATAGCGCCTCAGCTTTTTATCTCTTATGACCCCAGCAGACTGGGGCTACTGTGACCAAGCGAACCCTGTCCACTTGGGTGGCGGACTGCATTGTCCTTGCTTATGAGTGAGCTGGCCTCTCTCTCTGGAGCACCAGATCACTGCTTATCACATGAGGGCCATGTCGGTGGCCAACCTATGCTCAGTGCTGGTGCAAGAAATCTATAAGGCCGCCACATGGTCTTCAGTTCATACATTCGCAGCTCATTACTGCCTAGAGAGTGAGTCCCGCAGGGACAGTGTCTTTGGCCAGGCAGTAATCAGAAGCATTTTCAGTGTATAGGCAATTACTGCCTTCCGACCCTTCTGTGTTCAGGCTACCGGAGTTATGGTGATGCTGAACACTGGGGTCTGCAGAGTCTCTTGGTTGGGACTCACCTTCTGCAACTCACGGCCTCCCTTTTGGTCACCATTGGTGCTGTAGTGGTTTGGTCCCCAGCGGCCTGGAGCTAGGAAGTCCCATATGTGAGGACTGACTTCCTGCTTGTTCCTGGAGAAAGCGTAGTTACCTGTAACAGGTGTTCTCCAGGGGCAGTAGGAATCGGTCCTCACAACTCTCCCTCCTCCCCTTGGAGTTGCCTCCTTTACCTTATTTTATCTTTTGCCTAAGCTATGTCATCTGACTGAGCAAGATGGCACCCTTAGGCGGGAAGGAGTCGATGCATTCTTGGTAGCATTCCCAAAAGCTTTCTTTGAAAGCTGGGGAAATGCTCTGCGCGGGCTCCGTCGGTGCCAACATCACCCATATGTGAGGGCTGATTCCTGCTGTTCCTGGAGAACACCTGTTACAGGTGAGCAACTACGCTTTCTGGGACATAGAAGTCTGCAGGCCTATATAGGGAGCCCTACCCAAAAGTTGTAAATCCTAAGCTGCTAGAGAGTCAAATATGCTATTATAAAAATATACATTCCCTCTCTAACAGATGATTTACCGAACAAATGGGAGACCTTTTACTAAAGTGCAGTAAAGAGTAACTGCTTGAATTAGCGCGTGCTAACAGCACACGACCACGGTAACAGTTAGTTACTACGCTGCCATGACACATTGGTGGTAATTTTATAAAGTAATTTTTGCACTTACATGACCTGTTAATACGAATATACATACATTGCCGGAGGGGATAACCTGGAGCATGGGCAGAATTTGCAAGTACACGTGTAGATTGTTAAACAACTTAATTTATACGTATACTTCAATAATCTAGGTGCAAACATTTAATCCTGCTACAGAGCAGTGGTAATTGCCCGTGCCTGCTTTTAAGGCACAATCACTGTCACATAAACTAGTATTTTGTAAAGACAAATTGGCAGCTATGTGCTTTCATAAAATAGGCTTAAAATAATCACCTGCCTCTTATCCTAGACACCATGTTATAAACGTACCCTCCATATGCATGCTAGTTCACTTGCTAATTGTATTTCATGGAATAAGGTAGGAAATGGGAATGGACTGCGCCTTGCAGTAACATGCACTAACTTACCATGACAGACAGTGCAGATCACTTAGCTCCACTTTAGTAAGAGGCTATAAATGCACAAAGGCTTTTTAGTCACCATATAATAATTTGTGCACTTACAGGCCGATGCAGATAGCCAGCACTGAAATCACGCACTATCAACTCTGTACGCTTCTTTTCAGCACACTGATAGCACGAGATTTCAGCTCCAACATGCAGAAAGGGGCACATATGCAAATTAGCCATGTTTAAACTGTGGTGCAAATGGCAGCATTAAACTGGGAGAGCAAGCCAAACACATGCATACAGAAAACGTGCAAACATGGCATGCTCTCACAGAGAAATAGGAGCATCTTGTGGCTTATTTGCATATGTGCCCCGGCAGTATTTTGATGGCACTGGGGGCTTTCTTTGATGCCTGGTTCATCTGAGCTGAAGTGTCAAACTTCCCCTCAGATGATCCAGGCATCGGTGAAAGCCCCTAATGCCATCAAAATACTGTCAGGGGCCAATGCCCCTGACAGAAAGCAAATCCCTGGTGGGCCAGCAGCCCCGAGCCCCCCACTCCCCTCCCGATACCTTTATAAATGAGAAGAAATGCTGCCATCTTGAAAAATGGTGGCGCCTGACCCCGCATGGCGCATCCTGGGATACACCAGGCAGGGCCAGACTTCCATATAAGGCAGAAAATGCTTTCTGTATGGGGAGCCAGCCCCCGATGCCATCAAAATACTGTCAGGGACACTCACAAGCCACCTCAGACCCAGGCATAGAGATATTGGTGCTAAGGCTGGTTACGAAATCCTCTATGCGCTTCTCTGCATCAGGCGCAGACAATATTAGCATGCCATTTTATTATGTGCAGCTCATTTTCCTATAATTTAAATATTCTTGGCGTTATGTGCTTGCTGTTCCTTTGCTGTACACACACGCGTCCATCTCTTTTCTGCATTTGGCTGTGGTGGTAATTGTGTCTAAAAGTTGCATTATCTTCACATAAAGGCCGTGCTAGTTTTCTGCATCGGCCCCTTAATGCAGAGTAACTGAGCTATGTTGTAGATAGACATATATCAAGTAGGTACTGTAAAACTTAGAGAATCTGCTGAGGTGGGCAGATATAGGCAAGGGAAAGGAATATCGGCAGTTTCATCCAAGTTAGAAATGTCAGAGACCTCGGTGATCAGAACAGAGGGACATGCACTGTATCAGTAATGGTATTTTATATCTGTGAGGAATGACAAAACAAAACCACCTCTTCTGCTTGGATGCAGAGCAATCAACAGTATTCCAAGTAAAGCATCTTTTAAAAGATATTCAAATGTGTGTTTTTGTCTGTTTGTTTTTCATCTCACTCCTGCTGAAGGGACTTAGATCTACCTCTAGGAACTTCTGGCATGCTTCAGAAACAAGGAAGCACCCAGGGCCTTATTGCATATTTGAATATAAAAGTCACTAGCAAACAAAATAATATTTAGAGGTGTGCCAAAAAATCATAGTCAACTATCTGTCTTAAATAAAATCCATAGAATAACTTGTAATTGTTAGACTCTGTTTAAGAATGGTGCTCGATATTTTACCTTTTGTTTTTTTTAAAAGGATTGATTTACTGACCCTCCCTCCCCAAAATAAAAATTTATATAAATGTTAGGTTGAAAATTGGACTAGTTGATGTCAGAACACTGCTGATTGTTTGAATGGATGGCTGCACTTTCTGAGTTAAAAAAAAAAAACTGTAAAATTTTTATTAGATGTGATTGTTTTTTTTTTCTGTTCCAGAGGGTCCCTTGATGTCTCTGAGGTCTCCAGACAGCACACAAGGCCTCTACAAATCACTAGTGATGCCGAGCAGTTGGTAGCTACTGAAGCTTCCACAGATCTTGTTAGTGGCTGTTTCACCCTCTCACAGCATCCATTTGCTCTAAGCACCTTACAGGCTGGAGATGCCAGCAGTATATATTTTTTATCTCAGCACCCCATTTCTCCTTTAAGTCCAAGGATTGAGGAGGAAGGTAAAGGGCATGGCAACCAGACAGGAAATAGTGATGTTCATTGCAACCCAGATGGCAATAAGCACTCAGTTGTGACAGATAATGTGATGGTGATCAACGGTCAAGTGGAGTTACAAAAACATGGAATTTCTTCTACTGATGACACTCACAAGGTTTCTGCTACTGATGATGTCTTGTTCTTGGATAGTAGTATTCCTGCTCCTCTGCTGCTTGAGCTGCTGGAGAAAGAAATAGGATTATCTAATAATGCTGGAATCTCATCAGGATCTGGGAACTCTTCCAGCAAAACATCAGCCAGGGGCCCTGATGAATATAAAACACAACAGGAAGTTGAAGTTGCAGATCTGCAAGAGTTAGGTCTGGGGCAAGAATCCTGGCAATCATTAAGTGAAATCAAACCTATTCTTGAATTTGAGCCATCATTTAGAGATTACACGGAGGCAAATAATCCAACAAAGTCTTCCAAAATGTTAATGACAACTGTGAGAGAGTATGTGGACTTGAGTGACTCTCCTCCATCAGATCTATCTGGCATTACTGTTTGTCCTTTGATTAGACCACTCAATAATGCCAACAAGGATGAGCTGTTGAAGCAACTGTGTTCCGAGATTCTACACAAGCATCAAGAAAAAGAAGCATCTGATTCCACAAGAAACTGTACTTCCCAAAGCATCCATATTCAGCCAGCTACTGAGAATGCTAAGTCTACAGAAACATACAGTAACAAAAAGAATACCACTGAAATTCGGACAGGGGATATCAGGGCTGAACTAACAGTTTCATCGGGTTGCAGCATAGAAAGAGGACATAAAGATACATATATTTCCCCATCTGTCAACCCTCCCATGGATGATAGCTCTTTTTGTGAGCAACTGGTTGATCCTATCTGTCAGTCAACTCCAGGAATATTTATGAACAAAAGCAGCAAACCAGAGTTGCCTGGTAAACTGACCACCATCAAATCAAGTCTTCAGTCTTTAACTGAAGAACTTTCTAGCAGATCATCCAAAAGTACACTTACTACTTCATTTCATAGGGTGCAGTCAGATCAAAGTGGCCATGAAGCAAATTTTGAAAGTAGAGAATCTTTAAGAGAGTCGTCTCCTACTGGAAGAATTGGGTCCCTCCCTACTTTGAGTTATATTGAGAAGGTTGGAGCTTGGAACATGAACCGACCATCAGAGAAGATTTTGTCTGATACTTTATTACTACGTGGTCTAACAGGAGTTTCTCCTAAGAAGAAGGCCTACAGTGCAGTTGCCAGTTCTTTAAATCGCATTCTGTCTAAGCAGACCAACTATAGCAGTCCAAAGAGAACTCTAGCTGCATCTTTTGCAAGTGTACACTCTCTGTCTGGTTTGAATTCTGAGGATAAAAATCCAACTTGTACATTATCATTGACTAGGTCTCTGTCTGATAATATTATAAATATAAGGAACAAAGATAATTTACAGGCTGAAGAACCTCAAACAAAGATCCAGAAGGAAAGTGTTCAAGCCTTAAAAGAGGAAAACTTTAATAGGGGCTGCAAGACTGGTATGCCAGATGGGGAGAAAAATAAAGCGGATCTGAAAGATTTTAGAGAAAAACACATTACGGCTTCACATGATACTAGTGGACCCATGACTAACTGTGATTTTAAGGGCAAAGGTCTGGAGGAAAATTTGTCCAATTTTAATGAAAAAGTTCCTAAGCTTTTCAAAGAAAATGTACATGACAAGCAGGAGAAATTTAGCATCTTCAAGGAGCCACCAGATGCCACTTCCGCCAGCAGCAAGATTACTAAGCATCAATTCAGTGATGTTTCCATGGATACTAATTTTAACATGCTCTGTAGCTCTCCGGCAAAAAGCCATCTTGAACAGACAGTCACAGAATCAACTGGAGTAGTTTCTGACCACTCTCTCACTAGTCTAGAAGTAGATAATTATGCCCCTTATTGGTCGCCTGCAATAAAAACACCTGATAAGGAAGAAATAAATATTGAAGACAGAATACCGGTAAGTTGTTAATTATTTTGTTCCCTAATGTAGTCTTTGTGAGGGATGGGACAATAATCTGGGAGAGCCAATGCATTTTACAAATACTTGACTACAGTCATATATGTTCATGAATCGTACAAATGTTTCAGAGTTTCTAAACGAATATCAGCAATTTCTCTTAACATTGCTTACACATTACAGTTGTTTCACACAATGTGAATTGATTTTTATACTCTTCTTTATTTCAGTTTGTCTTTCATTTGGTTTTTATTTGTTTCACAAAACTAGTTACAATTCTTCAACCCTTAGACAGTTAATACCTTACCATTGCCATCTTATCACATCTGTGTGGCTTCAGGACCAACAATTCTTTAAATAGTTGCTATTGAGAAAATATGGTGCTTGTATATCACTAAACTGGTTCTCTTGCCAATAATCTGCCAACTTCTATTCCTTCCAATATATGCAATCTCCAGGAACAAGCAGGAAAGCACAGTTACTTACCTGTAACAGGTGATCTCTGGGAACAGCAGGAATTAGTCCTCACATATGGGTACGTCGGTACCGACGGAGCCTGCGCGGGAAAGCTCCCCAGCTTCCCAGAAGGAAAGCTTTTGGGGCCTCCCACTGCGCATGCGCGCTGCCTTCCTGCCTTCCTGACCAACTCTCCTCAGTTCGAGTTTAAAGCTGAGACAATAGAGAGAGGAAAGGAAAGAGAGAGATAGATAAAACTCCTAGGGGAGGCGGGTGGGTTGTGAGGACTAATTCCTGCTGTTCCCAGAGATCACCTGTTACAGGTAAGTAACTGTGCTATCTCCAGGAACAAGCAGGAATAAGTCCTCACATATGGGGACTCCCTAGCTAAGATGCCTGGGAGATCCCCTGAAGGGTATGAGACCCTGAAAGGTTCCTCATCTTCCTATGGATCTCAGGCATCCATTCAGGGAATGTGGGCTGGAGTTGTTCAAGAATGGAACAGGTGTCTGAGGACAGCCTGACCAAACAAGGCATCCCAGCGGGAGTCCTTGTCCAAACAGTAATGGGCTGTAAAGGTATGAACCGAGGCCCAGGTGGCTGCTCGACAGATCTGGTCAATGGACACAGAGTTTAAATGAGCCATAGAGGTGGCCATGGCCCTCACGTTGTGAGCAGTGACATGGCCCTCCAGAGAAAGGTTCTTACTCTGGTAAGCAAAAGAGATACACTGAGCAATCCAATTGGAGAGTGTTCTTTTGGAGACTGGAAGTCTGAAATGAGAAGGATCAAAAGCAACAAAAAGCTGAGAAGACTTTCGATGTTGCTGTGTCCTGTGGAAGTAAAAGGCAAGAGCTCTTTTACAGTCTAGAGTATGAAGGTTCCTCTCTGCACTGGATGCATGAGGAGCTGGAAAAAAGACAGGTAAATATACCTCTTGATTAAGATGAAAAGGGGAGACCACTTTAGGCATAAAGTGGGGATTGGTCCTAAGGACCACCTTATCATGATGGAACCTTGTATAAGGTGGATTAGCCACTAGAGCTTGCAGTTCACTGATACGGCGAGCTGAAGTGACTGCAATAAGAAAAATAACCTTCCAGGAAAGAAATTTCAAGGAGGTAGTGGCTAAGGGTTCAAAAGGTGGCTTCATAAGCTGACCAAGAACCAAGTTTAAGTCCCATGCCACCGGAGGAGGTCGAATGGGAGGTTTAGTTAAGGTTAGGCCTCTCATGAATCTTGCAATAAGAGGATGAGAGGAAACAGGTTATCCATTGATGGGCTTAAGTGATGCCGCAATATCACTCAAATGGACTCTTACTGAATTTGTTTTGAGTCCTGCATTGGAGAGATGCAGGAGATATTCCAAAAGAGAATTCAATGGGAGTGCTAGAGGGTTAAGACCCTTTTGAGCACACCAAATGGAAAATCTTTTCCATTTAAAAGCGTAAGAACGCCTAGTGGAAGGTTTCCTAGGGGCATGTAGGATATCCTTCACTTGCTGCGAAAGATTGAAGTGGTGAAGGTCTAGGCCTTCAGTAACCAAGCTCTGAGGTGAAGGGACCTGGGGTTTGGGTGCTACAAAGTCCCCTCCTCCTGAGACAGAAGGTCTGGAGCTACTCCCAAGTCCAGGGAGGGGGCTTGGGAGAGATGCAGAAGTAGATGGTACCACACTTGGCATGGCCAGCGTGGAGCTATGAGGATCATGGACCCTTGATCCCTTTGAAGTTTGAACAGAGTCTTGGGAATCAAAGGAATGGGAGGAAAGGCATACAGGAAGCCCTGACCCCAATGCAGGAGGAAGGCATCCTTGGCCTGAACTCCCTGACACGGAATTCAGGAACATAACCGGGGAAGTTTGGCATTCCACGGACTTGCAAAGAGGTCTATGTCCGGGGTTCCCCATTTCTGGAAGATTCTGAGTACCTGATCCATGTGCAAGGACCATTCGTGTGGAAGCAGAACTCGACTGAGTCTGTCTGCCCAAGAGTTTTGGATTCCTGGAAGATATACTGCCAGGAGATGGATTTGATGCGCTCTGGCGAAGGCCCAGAATCTTAGAGCTTCGTTGCAAAGCGACAGAGAGCCAGTCCCTCCTTGTTTGTTTATGTAAAACATGGCTACTTGATTGTCTGTGTGAATAAGGACTGTCATGTTGCTGAGGAGGGTATGAAAAACTTTGAGAGCCAGAAAGATTGCTCGAAGTTCCAAGTGGTTGATATGAAGGGTGGTCTCCTGTGGAGACCAAGTGCCCTGAGTGGAGAGATCTTGGAGATGAGCCCCCCAACCTGTTTGGGAGGCATCTGTTGTGAGGGTTGCTTGGGGCAACAATGGTTGAAAGGGGGCCCCCAACAACAGATTTTGAGTGGATATCCACCATTGGAGAGACCAAAAGAGACGATTGGAGTTTGCTATTTGGTCTGAGAGAGCTCCTGATGCTTGAGTCCACTGGGTGGATAAAGTCCATTGAGCTGCTCTCATATGTAGGCGAGCATAAGGCACCACATGCACTGTGGAGGCCATGTGGCCTAATAGTTGTAGCATCTCTCTGGCAGTCAAGTGGCTTCTGGACTGAGTCTGAGAGGCTAAGTGCACTAGACGTTGGCAATGGGCCTGAGGTAGATAGGCCTTTGCAGTGGTGGTATCCAACCAGGCCCCTATGAACTCCAGGGATTGCGTAGGGGTGAGTTGAAACTTTGGCAGATTGATCACAAGTCCCAGATACTGCAGGATGCGTCTGGTGCGATCCAGGGAAGTCTGAGCCTCGGACTGAGATGGAGCTCGGATGAGCCAGTCGTCCAGGTATGGGAAGACAAAAATTCCCAGGGTGCGTAGAAATGCAGCTACTATTGCCATGCATTTGGTAAATACCCTTGGAGCAGAGGCTAGACCGAAGGGAAGTACTCTGTACTGGAAATGTTTTCCCTGGAACAGAAACCGTAGGAATTTTCGGTGGCATGGGACTTAAACTTGGTTCTTGGTCAGCTTATGAAGCCACCTTTTGAACCCTTAGCCACTACCTCCTTGAAATTTCTTTCCTGGAAGGTTATTTTTCTTATTGCAGTCACTTCAGCTCGCCGTATCAGTGAACTGCAAGCTCTAGTGGCTAATCCACCTTATACAAGGTTCCATCATGATAAGGTGGTCCTTAGGACCAATCCCCACTTTATGCCTAAAGTGGTCTCCCCTTTTCATCTTAATCAAGAGGTATATTTACCTGTCTTTTTTCCAGCTCCTCATGCATCCAGTGCAGAGAGGAACCTTCATACTCTAGACTGTAAAAGAGCTCTTGCCTTTTACCTCCACAGGACACAGCAACATCGAAAGTCTTCTCAGCTTTTTGTTGCTTTTGATCCTTCTCATTTCGGACTTCCAGTCTCCAAAAGAACACTCTCCAATTGGATTGCTCAGTGTATCTCTTTTGCTTACCAGAGTAAGAACCTTTCTCTGGAGGGCCATGTCACCGCTCACAACGTGAGGGCCATAGCCACCTCTATGGCTCATTTAAACTCTGTGTCCATTGACCAGATCTGTCGAGCAGCCACCTGGGCCTCGGTTCATAAAAGCATAATAAAAGCATATTCATAGTATAATGTTGATTGTACATAGTTATCCCTGTTATTCCATGTTATATATTCCCTTGTTCTCTGTAAACTCGATGTTACCTGTACACATTGCAGTATATTTTGTTCAATGTACACCGCACTGATTTTAATAGCGCGGTATATAAGAGATGTTAAATAAATAAATAAATTAAATAAATAAATACCTTTACAGCCCATTACTGTTTGGACAAGGACTCCCGCCGGGATGCCTTGTTTGGTCAGGCTGTCCTCAGACACCTGTTCCATTCTTGAACAACTCCAGCCCACCTTCCCTGAATGGATGCCTGAGATCCATAGGAAGATGAGGAACCTTTCAGGGTCTCATACCCTTCAGGGGATCTCCCAGGCATCTTAGCTAGGGAGTCCCCATATGTGAGGACTTATTCCTGCTTGTTCCTGGAGATAGCACAGTTACTTACCTGTAACAGGTGATCTCTGGGAACAGCAGGAATTAGTCCTCACAACCCACCCGCCTCCCCTAGGAGTTTTATCTATCTCTCTCTTTCCTTTCCTCTCTCTATTGTCTCATCTTTAAACTCGAACTGAGGAGAGTTGGTCAGGAAGGCGGGAAGGCAGCGCGCATGCGCAGTGGGAGGCCCCAAAAGCTTTCCTTCTGGGAAGCTGGGGAGCTTTCCCGCGCAGGCTCCGTCGGTACCGACGTACCTTTATGTGAGGACTAATTCCTGCTGTTCCCAGAGATCACCTGTTACAGGTAAGTAACTGTGCTTTATTCCATATCGTCCTGCTATACCAGTCCAGACAAATGGGTTGTGTTCCCCTATCAGCAGATTGGTGGAGACAAAGAACCAATGAAAAGCCCAGGTTTCAATGGCATCACTCCCATGCCTCTATCTGTCTCAGCCACCAGAGATCTCTTCAGTATTTCTTTGTCTCCAGCAGATGGTGGGTGGATTTTCTCTACTGTTAAGAAAATATGAATAATTGAGAGGAAAAAATTATTTAAATGCTTGTGAACGACAAACTTAAGAACGACTCTCTCACTTGAGCGTGATGTGGGAGGCTTCACTAGACACTGTTTTTTTCGGTAGCCATAGGAGGAGGGAAAGTTGCTTCACCTCCATGCCCTTATCATGATAAGATCCTGTTGAGGAGACAGAAAATTGGAAGGATTTGGAAGAATTCAGCAAACTCATGCAACCTCAACGCCTACTCTCTTCTCCTCTGTCCCCCTTGTTTGCTCCCGAAGATTCAAGAAGGCTCTAAGAGGAATCTGCATGCCAGACATCTTAAACACGGTGTTTGCAAAGCCAGAGAAAGAGTTTCAGGGGAGTAGATATGAGCCCGGCATGGATTTCTGAATTCTAAGGCTTGACCTCACCATTGTCCTTGGTGGGGGCTTCTGAAAGGAGACAGCACATTTGAGCTACTCTCCAGTGGTAATTTTCCACTCTGTTTAGAGATCAGAGGAGGTCTACCAGCCTGGTATATATGCGAATCTGATGCCTTAAGGTACATTGGAGCTGGCTCTTGAGACGTCTCTGTTGGCCTTTTCTGCATGTGGTCTGGGGAAGGGCCTTTCTCTTAGCTTCCTGAATGTTCATTTGGCAGCTTTGGCCTGTTTCAGAGGTCCGTTGGCTAGTAAGTCTCTAGCCTTACACTCAGATGTCTTGTGCTTTCTTCAGGGGGTTCGGCATCCTCCCCTCTGATCTGTGGCCCCTTCCTGGGATCTGTATCCCCTTCCTGGGATCTGTATCTGGTGCTCAGGACCCTGATGTCAGAGCCCTTTGAGGCATTGAAGTTCTCTGAAGGATTTGACACTCAAGATGGTCTTTTTGGTTGCGATTTGTTTTTCAAGGAGGATTTCTGAGCTGCCAAGTTTGTCTTGCCAAGATCCTTACCTGTGTTTTTCTAAGGAAGCTGTTTCCTGTGCCTTCCTTCTTCCCTGAGATGATTTTTCCCTGTCATGTGAACCAGGTGGTTTGCCTGCCCTCCTCCTCTAAGGAGCAGTGTCGGAGGAATGGTAGGGATCTTCACCTTGTGGATGTCTGGAGGGTGCATCTCTGGTTCTTGGAGGTTATGAATTCTTTTCATAGGTCAGACCATCTTTTTGTGCTGCTTGTTGGCCTGCGCAAGGTGACACAGCGGCTAAGTCTGCATTGGGATGAAGGACTAAGGAGGCCATTGCCTCTGCGTATCTGTTGTGGAACCAGCCAGTTCCAGAGGGCTTGTGTACCCATTCTATCCAAGTGCAAGTGTCCTCAGGCAGAGCAGAGCTTGGTAGCTCCTGCAGACATTTGTCAAGTGGCAACATGGATATCACTTTCCACTTGTCAAGCATTTCCACTTGGATTTCCACGCTTGGGCAGATACAGCCTTTGGCTCTAAGGTTGCGAGCTGCTGTGTCTTCTTCCTGCTCAGTGGAGGCATAGCTTTGGTACATCCCATTTGTCAGGACTGGTCTAGCAGGGTGATGTGGAAGGTGACTTTTTACTTAACAGATAATGTCCTTTCCTTGAGTCCTGCTAGACCAGTCCAGGGCCCGCCACCTGGAACTGTGTGTGCTCTGTTTTTCTGCAACAGTACCCTGGGATCCGCTATGATTTGTATACTTGGCTCTGTAGGTCCATCTTCTACGGGCAGCCTTCTGTTTATGCTTTCCTGTACATAGTTCTCTACTGTTTGATTACTCATTGTTGCTCACATTTAGGTTGTGCGAGGCTTGCCATATTCTCCCATATGCTTTGGGACAAACACTGAAGAGGCATCTGGTAGCTGAGGTGGATAGAGGCATGGAAGTGATGTCATTGAAACCTGGGCTTTTCATTGGTTCTTTGTTTCTACCAGTCAGCTGGTAGAGGAACACAGCCCATTTGTCTGGACTGGTCTAGCAGGACTCAAAGAAAGTACATTATTTGGCAAGTAAAATGTCACCATATGGATGCCAAGATTAGAAAATGGGATAAGTATTCAGTTTCTTTCCATTGTAGATTATAACATGTTGGATTTTAGCTGTACCAGGACTAAGATTATGCCTTAAAAAGTAATACCAGGGTAGATAGGATCTTAATTTTATAATAATTTTTGATAAAATTTACACTTTTAGCAAAATGATACTATCAAAGAGAGGGCATAAGCATGCATATTAGCATCTCCAGGAACAAGCAGGAATGTAGTCTTCACATATGGGTATCGTCGGTACCGACGGAGCATGCGCGGGAACGCTCCCCAGCGTCCAATTAGAAAGCTTTTGGGAGCATCCCACAGCGCCTGCGTGCTGCATTCCCGCCTTTCCCAACTACTTCTCTCCAGTTCTTTGTTTTCCGCTGAGCCAGTAGGTCGTTGTTCCTGTCACCGCAGAAAATTCTTCCTTATTACTTTTTTTTTTGTGGTCGCGTCTGCCTTCCTCGACGCTTTACCGGTACCGCCGCTTTTTCTTTCTTTATTTCTGTTCTTTAAAAAAATATATATATATATACTTAGTATTTTTCCCATTTCTCCCAGGTGCACGCACCATTTTGGGCCTCAGGCCCAAAACATTTTTCCTACAATGGAGAAACCTGCTTCAGGTTTCAAAAAGTGCACCAAGTGTGGCGGTACCATCTCCGTCACCGACACCCATGAATGGTGTCTGAAATGTTTAGGTCCTGACCACTCCATCACGGATTGTATGTCCTGTGCCATGATGTCTAAAAGAGGTCGGCAGAACCGAGCTGCTAAGCTCAGTACCCTGTTTCCCTCTGATGCAGCTTCGGTGGCATCGACGTCTTCCAGGGCTTCCTCTTCCTCCCATGGATCTCAGGTAACTAAACATAAGTCCAGCCGGTCCTCAAAGGGTAGATCTCCGTCCAAGCACCGAGATGCTCTGGCGTTGCCCTTGATGATTCTGCACCGGCAAAATTGCCCCGGCGGGAGGCTTCGGCTTCCAAAGCATTATCGAGGCTTCAGGATGTTCTCGAGGCCTCGACCTCGGCAGAACTACTGGTGCCATGCTCTGGGGTACCGGCTGTCTTCTCCGGTACCGACATCCAGGCATCAGCAGCGTCGATAGATCAGAGGTTCCTGGCTATTGAACGCAGTCTGGCGGCTCTCCTTGCGGCATCGACACCCTCGGAACCGCGTCAGACAGTTCAGCCGGTACCGGCACCGGCACCAACTCTGGCACCGGTATCGGTACCGGTACCGATAGCATCGACATCAGTGTCCGCAGTGCCAGCACCCAGTCACCCGATGCCCTCCGGTACCGATACACTGGTATCGATTCCCCCGGTACCGACTTCGGTCGGTATGGGTATCGGGCTCTACAAGAGCAACCGGACAGAAGGTACTTTGAGACCTCAGAGGAATCTGAGGATTCCAACAGTTATGTTGATGCGGGAGCACTTCTTCCAGAGGAGCCCTCCTCCCCTAAACACAGGATGTCTCCTCCAGAGGATATCTCCTTCCAGGATTTCATCAGGGAGGTGACTCGGGGTCTCTCCATTACTGTGGCTCCTGAAACAGAGCCTAGAGCAAAGGAGCTGGAAATTTTACAATATCCCAAAGCTCCTAAGGAGGCAACTACTTTGCCCTTCCATGAGATCTTGCATGATTTCATGCTCAGAATGTGGGAGACCCCTCTTACCACCTCTCCTCATTCTCGTAGACTTGACACCATGTATCGAGTCCCTCCTTGTCCTGTTTTCCAAATAACTCAGCTCCCTCACCACTCTATTGTAGTGGAGTCAGCTATGAGAAGGATCAGGAGTGCAAAGAGGCATGCCTCTAATCCCTCAGGACGTGAGTGCAGAACTTTGGATGCTTTTGGACGTCGTACCTTCCAAGCTTCCATGCTTTCTTCCAGGATCAGTTCCTATATTTTATATTTGGGAATGTTCCTGAAGGAAATCACAGGAGATTTAGAGGTTTTGAGTCCTCTTCTTCCTGAGGATAGAAGACAGGATTTTCTCACATTGGTCAAACATGCCCAGGATGTTTCCAAATTTGTCAACCGTGCAGCTTTTGACTGTTTTGCGTGCATAAGCAGAACCTCTGCCATTGCCATAGGTGCACGTAGAATTGCCTGGCTCCAGGCATCTGATTTGGAGCTCTGGGTACAAGACAAATTGGGCAATATTCCTTGTACTGGTGAGAACCTGTTTGGCAAAGATTGGCAAGAAAAGGTCAGTGAGTTGGATGCTGACAGCTCCACCTTGGACAGATTATAAGGGCACAGCCGATCCTGCAAGAAAGAAATCTTTCAAGAAACCATCCTTTTCCAAAAAGAAAAGGTTTTATCCTGCTTATTCCCAGCAGGGAAGCTCTGCATGTCAACCTGTCCGGAAGGGTCAGCAACCATCCAAGCAAAGAAAAGCAAAGACTGCTAAGCCTCAACTGCCTCAGCAGTCTCAGCCTCCACAAGGTCTTTGACTTGCATCTAGAGAACTTAGCCTTCCTGGCTCTAAATGGACCAGAGCCTTCCACAATTCCAGGAAGGTTATGTCACTTTGCCCCAAGATGGGGGCAAATAACAGCAGAGCATTGGACACTCTCCATCATAAAAGAGGGGTACAAGCTTCATTTCTTGAGCATGCCCCCTTCCACAATAGTAAAACAGTTCAATTCTCAGACCTCTCTCATCAACTTCTTAGATCAAGAGGTCACCATACCTTTTGCCCAGGGGGCAATAGAAGAAGTACCCATTCATCAACAGGGTACAGGGTTTTACTCCCCCTATTTCCTTATCCCAAAGAAAACAGGGGGATACAGACCTATTTTGGACCCCATAAAATTGAACAAATCCCTGTTCAAAGAGAAATTCAAGATGATTTCTCTAGGAACTCTGCTGCCATACCTTCAGAGTCAGGATTGGCTTTGTTCTCTAGATCTCAAGGATGCGTACACCCATGTTCTCATCCATCCAACTCACAGAAAGTTCCTTTGGCTCCTTTTTCAAGGAAAGCATTACCAATACAGGGTGCTTCCCTTTGGCCTGGCCTCGGCTCCAAGAGTGTTCACGAAATGCATGGCTGTGGTAGCAGCATTTCTCCGAACTCTAGGCATATTCGTCTTCCCCTACTTAGATGACTGGCTCATTCGAGCCCCATCAGAGCCAGAGGCCAGAGCTTCTCTATCTTGCACAATGCGTATCCTTCAGTATTTGGGTCTAGTCATAAACATCCCAAAATCCAGTCTAACTCCCACTCAGTCTCTAGAATTCATAGGAGCTTTGCTGGATACCAAAAAGGCAAGGGCCTATCTCCCCCAGGCCCGTTGCCTTCGCATGGTGCAGTTAGCTTCTCACGCAGTGCTAAAACCTCTTCTCACTGCCCGAGAAATGCTACAACTACTAGGCCACATGGCATCCACAGTGCATGTGGTTCCTTATGCTCGCCTCCATATGAGAGCAGCCCAGTGGACTTTATCCACCCAATGGACCCAGGCATCAGGGTGCCTGTCAGACAAAATAGCAAACACAAATCGCCTTATTTTGTCCCTCAAATGGTGGCAGTCCACTCAAAACCTGTTGCTGGGGTCCCCATTTCAACAGCCTTTACCCCAGGCAACTCTTACAACAGATGCTTCGCCAATGGGTTGGGGAGCTCATCTACAAGACCTCAACACCCAAGGCACCTGGACTCCACAGGAGACTCATCTACATATCAATCTCTTAGAGCTCAGGGCAATCTTCCTTGCTCTTCGAGTGTTCCACACCCTGCTCAGCTACAAGACAGTCCTCATTCATACGGACAATCAAGTAGCCATGTTCTATGTGAACAAGCAGGGGGGAACAGGCTCTCTGTCACTTTGCAACAAAGCTTTGCGACTATGGGCCCTCGCCAGAGAGCATCAGATTCATCTCCTGGCAGTGTATCTTCCAGGCATACAAAGCTCTTGGGCAGACAGACTCATTCGAGTTCTGCTTCCACACGAATGGTCTCTACATGCAGACCAGGTGGCCAAGATTTTTCAAATTTGGGGAACCCCGGACATAGACCTCTTTGCAAGTCCGTTGAATGCCAAACTTCCCCGGTTCTGTTCCAGAATTCCGGCTCAGGGATCTCAGACCAGGGAAGCTTTTCTCCTTCACTGGGGTCAAGACTTCCTTTATGCCTTTCCGCCCATTCCCCTAATTCCCAAAACCCTGTTCAAGCTTCAGAGAGACAGAGGGCGTATGATTCTCATAGCTCCACATTGGCCATAGCAAGTGTGGTACCCTCTGCTTCTACATCTCTCTCAAGCCCCATCCCTGGAGTTAGGATCTGCTCCAGATCTCCTGTCTCAGGAGGACGGAATGTTATGGCATCCCAATCCCCAGTCTCTGCATCTCAGAGCTTGGTTGCTGAAGGCCTAGATCTTCATGATCTTAACCTCCCTCAGCAAGTAAAGGATGTCCTTTATGCTTCCAGGAAGCCTTCCACAAGACGCTCTTATGCTTTTAAGTGGAAAAGGTT
This sequence comes from Ichthyophis bannanicus, assembly GCA_033557465.1. NCBI lineage: Eukaryota > Metazoa > Chordata > Amphibia > Gymnophiona > Ichthyophiidae > Ichthyophis > Ichthyophis bannanicus. Next base: position 1,253,454,407 of record CM066032.1, on the reverse strand, counting down.
TACCATATGGTGTTCGCAGCAGGGTCTTAACCCTCTTGCAATACCTCTGGAATCATTACTGGAGTATCTCTTTCATTTATCCAATGCAGGACTTAAAACTAACTCAGTAAGAGTCCATTTGAGTGCTATTGCAGCTTCTCTCAAACCTCTAAATGGACAACCTATCTCCTCCCATCCTCTTATAGCAAGATTTATGAGAGGCCTTCTTCTAACTAAGCCTCCCATTAGGCCACCACCGGTGGCATGGGACTTAAACCTGGTTCTTGTTCAGCTCATGAAGCCACCTTTCGAACCCTTAGCTACTACATCATTGAAATTCCTTTCTTGGAAAGTTATCTTTCTCATTGCAATCACATCAGCACGCCACATCAGTGAGTTACAAGCACTAGTAGCTGATCCACCTTATACAAGGTTTCATCATGACAAGGTAGTCCTTAGGACTTATCCACACTTTATGCCAAAGGTGGTCTCGCCTTTTCATCTTAATCAAGCAGTCTACCTGCGTGTGTTCTTTCCAAGACTTCATGCATCAAATGCAGAAAGGAATCTTCATACTTTGGACTGTAAAAGAGCTTTAGCCTTTTACTTGCAAAGAACACAGCAACATAGAAAGTCCTCTCAACTCTTTGTTGCTTTTGATCCTTCTCATTTGGGACTTCCAGTCTCCAAGAGAACACTGTCCAACTGGATTGCACAGTGTATTTCTTTTGCCTATCAGAGTAAGAACCTTCCTCTGGAGGGCCATGTCACAGCTCACAATGTGAGAGCCATGGCAGCTTCAATGGCCCATCTTCACTCTCTGTCTATCGACGACATCTGTCGAGCAGCCACTTGGGCCTCGGTTCATAGCTTCACAGCCCATTACTGCTTGGACAAGGACTCCCGCTGGGATGCCTTGTTTGGTCAGGCTGTTCTCCAGCACCTGTTCCATACCTAATCAACTCCTACCCGCTATCCCTGGTTGGATGCCAGAGATCCATGGGGGGAAGTGGAGCCCTTTCACAGGGGCACACAACTTCTGGGGTCTCTCCCTGGCATCTAAAGCTAGGGAGTCCCCATATGTGAAGACTACATTCCTGCTTGTTCCTGAAGATAGCATAGTTACTCACCTGTAACAGGTGATCTCCGGGAACAGCAGGAATTTAGTTTTCACAACCCACCCACCTCCCCTAGGAGTTGTATCTCTCTTTCTGTCTCTTTCCCTTTCCCTCTCTCTCTCTTTATCTCAGCTTTAAAACTCAACTGGAGAGAGGCAGTTGGGAAAGGCGGGAAGGCAGCATGCAGGCGCTGTGGGATGCTCCCAAAAGCTTTCTAATTGGACGCTGGGGAGCGTTCCCGCGCAGGCTCCGTCGGTACCGACGATACCCATATGTGAAGACTAAATTCCTGCTGTTCCCGGAGATCACATGTTACAGGTGAGTAACTATGCTTTCCTGTTTAAAAGGTGAAAGAAAGGCCCATAAAAGAAAGTTAAGCGGTTATTTTACACAGATTGCTGTTTTTCCTTCTGTTTTGCCTACTACTAGACATATCTTCAAAACCTTGGCATTGATCAGTCACCTTCAACTATACTGAAACCATTTGTCCCACAAGGAACAATTAAAGAGCTGGAATTTTCACCATCAGAGCTTCAAACAGTGAAAGGATCCACAGACACCCCAACAAAAAGTGTGTCACAGTTTGAAGGTATGAGAACAAATAAGAAAGTGGTTTCATGGACTGACAGAGAAACATAAAGAAGACTTTTTTTGCCAAATATCTTTCTGCTACAAGAATAGCGAGCTTTGAATTAATCAGGCTTTGCCTTCTTCATCAAAGAATTTTAGATCCTTATGAGAATTTTAGATCCTTATGACAGTGACAGAGATTTGACTATCTATCAATGGTTCTATAATATAGCAGCTACTCCATATAGAGATTGTATACCAAATTATGTAAAATGATGAAATATGGCATATATTTGTATATTTTCAACACTCTCGTAAAAGCTTAGAGGAAAAGAAAAGTTTCCCAAAACAGAAACACCTGGAGCTCTAAAGCCACTTCTAAATTTGCCTTTCGACAGATAATGGCACACCAAGTTTTGCTTAAATCTAGAGGGCCTAAAATGCAGAAGCACTTAAGCAGTTTGCTGCAGCATTGCTTGTTAGCTGTTTTTTTTATTTTATTTATTGTCAGCAGGGCCTGCCTGCCATTAGATGGGCTAGGTAGCTGCCAAGGGCGGCAGACCTCTGTTGATGGCACATATGGCCTGCCACTTTTGACCCACCTCTGACAGGAAGCTGTGTTGGAGGGGGGCAGGGGTGGTCAGAAGCACATGGCCTGCCACGGGCTGCTACTGCTGCTGCCACCACCGCACCAAGTCAAGCCTTCCCCTCTCCACTGACCCTAGCGACAGAATCTGCAGCGGCTTGGCTCGGAAAGGGGGGGCGGCACGGCTGGGGCTTCTGCATGGGGGGGCAGAAAACCTTGGGTCAGCCTTGATTGTTAGATGTTCATATAACTTGAGCCATTTTATTTGCCAAACAGCCTAAGTTACGCATCAGGAAAAGAGGAGTGTGTTAAGGTAGAACAAGGGGGGTGAAAAGGTTATATGTTCAGTGATGAAATTCAGCTAACGAACAAATAACTAAGTGCAGATGGGTAGATAACAGGTTTAATTTTAAAAAGCCAGTTATACATTTAAGGTTATACATGAATTTTTATTGCAGTAGGTACTTAAATCCGCTGCTGGTAATGCTTAGAACTTTAAATACATATGTTCTCCAGGACCAAGCAGGAAGTCAGTCCTCACATATGGGTGACGTCGGTGCCGACGGAGCCCCCGTGCGGAGCATTTCCCCAGCTTTCAAAGAAAGCCTTTGGGAATTGCAGTGCGCATGCGCGGTCCCCTTCCCGCTCAAGGGTGCCATCTTGCTCAGTCTTCTTTTTTCCGCGGAGCCCGACGGACGTAGTTCGTTTTTCGCCGAGGAAAAAGTTGATTACCCTGTTTTTTGTCTTCCTTCTTCGGTTCGGATCCTTTTCCCGCCTGGGCCCGATACGCCGGTATCGAGCCCACTCTCTCTTTTTTCAGTTTTTGTCCTTCGTGACTAGCGTTCGCGCCATTTTTCTTTTTCACTGGCAGCCCTGTCTTTCGACCTTGCAGGGGCCATTTTCCCTCAATGGCTGCCAGCGGGCTTAAAAAGTGTGATCGGTGTAAGAAACTTATGTCTCTTACCGACACACATGACTGCTGCCTCCGCTGCCTCGGACCCGATCATGACCCGATGATCTGTGGTCCGTGTGGCAAAATGTCCTCGAAGGCGTTGAGGAGTTGGCAGCACCAAAAGGACAGAATCTTCTCTGACTCCGCGTCCGGACGGGCCCGGACCGTGTCAGAGGCCTCGACGTCTTGGGACTCCGGCCCCGAGCAGCGTCGGGGTTCCTCTGAGTGGGGGTCTCCTTCGCGGGAGCAGCGCAGGAAGAAAAAACCTGGGAGGGCGGCGTCGGCGGACGCATCTGGTTCCTCGAGGGCCAGGTTGCATAGCCCCGACCGCCGTCCCAGATCTTCGGAGTCGGAGAGGCCTGCCAAGCAACCTCGTCTCGAGATGGAGTCTCCTAGGCACGTGAGTACTGTAGTCCTCGTGGACTCTCCTCCAGGGGAGCCGACGTCAGGCCCGACGCCGTCGGGGCCCGAGTCGGGGGCTGCTGAGTCTCCTGAGCTCAGACTCAGGTTGACGGCCTTGGAGAGCAGCTTGGCTGCCTTCATGGAGCAGCAGCGGGCACTGATCGCCGGTCTCACCGGTGCATCTGCCCCGACCACCGGGACATCGACGTCCAAGTTGACCCCGGAGGCCGAGCCGATCCTCGAGTCCATGCGAGCTCGAGTCGATCCTCGGCCACGGTCTCCCTCGGCCTCCCATTCGGGACTGAGGTCGTCGACGCCGGTTCCCTCGGCGTCGGGGCAGCGGGCATCGGTGCCCGCCTGACCGGAACCGCTCGATTCTTCCTCCGAGGAATCGGGCTGGGAGACGGAGGATGAAGAGTCACCCGACACCTTTCGGACTCGGTGTGTCCCATCGGACTCACCGGAGTCTGAACCTCGGAGACGATCCCCACCGGAGGATACCCGGTTCTCGGACTTCGTGCGGGATATGGCCAAGGCCTTGGCATTCCCCGAGGATCCCGAGGAGGAGCCTCGAGCCGAGGAGCTCGAGGCCCTCCAGTATGACTCTCCCCCGAAGGAGGCCTTTACTGTTCCGGTTCCTCCGATGCTGGAGCGGCTGCTCTTCCGCATGTGGGAGACCCCGGCCTCGATGCCGGTGTTAAGCATCTATCGAGTCCGCAAGAGCCCCGGGTTCCAAAAGGCACAATTACCGCACCACTCCATGGTTGTGGAATTGGCCATGCATCAACTGAAAAGTCAGAAGATGCACTGCTCAGTGCCTCCCGGCCGAGAGGCCCGGAACCTGGATGCTCTCAGTAAGAAGTGCTTCCAGGGCTCTATGCTTGCTTGCCGTGTCCAGACATACCAGCTCTACATGGGCATGTACCTTCGAGACCTGGCAAAGGAGATTGCCGGGTTCTGTGCTGGTCTCTCCGAGGAACCTTTGCAGAGGTTCCAGGCCTTGTCCACTGGTATTCGAGAGTGCTCGAAGTTTATCTCTCGAGCAGCCTACGATGGCTTCGAGGCTTCGGCCTGAGTAGCCGGGGCCGGCATCGGTGCCCGCCAACAGGCTTGGCTACAGTCATCCGACCTCGAGCCATAGGTACAGGACAAGTTGGTCGATGTCCCCTGCCAAGGTGAAAACCTTTTTGGCAAACCTATGGCTGAAAAGGCTGTTGAACTCGAGACCGAGACTCTGACCAGGACTAGGCTGTCCAGAAAAACCTCTGCCCCTTCTCAGAAGAAGAAGGGCTCTGGAAAAAAGACCTTTTACCCGAGGAAGACATCTGCCTATAAGCAATACCCTCATTATCAGGCCTCTGCAGTTCCCCAACAGGGTCAGCAGGCCAAGGGGTAGGGTCATGGGCCCCATAGGCAGAAGGCCCCCAAGCCACCAACACCGGCTCCTGCACAGCAGGGCGGGGGTTTTTGACTCAGAAAGCATAGCCTCTCCTCCTCAGCTGGCTCACATCAGCACAGGAGGCCGGCTGGCCCTTTTTGCCCACAGGTGGTCAGCCGTCACATCAGATACCTGGGTGCTCCATATAGTCCAAAAGGGCTATCTTCTACATTTTCACCAGGTACCTCCCTCCTTTTTTCCAGGGGAGCCTCCAAGACCCCCTCTGCACAGGGACCTACTCCTACAGGAGTTAGCAAGTCTGCTAAAGGAACAGGCTGTGGAACCGGTGCCCCACCACCTGAGAGGTCACGGCTTTTATTCCAGGTACTTTCTGGTACCAAAAAGAACAGGAGGCCTCAGACCCATTCTAGACTTGCGAAACCTCAACAAGTTCCTGGAGAGGGAAAAGTTCAAGATGCTTACCCTTGGAATCCTGCTGCCCTACCTCCAGCAGGGAGATTGGCTATGCTCCTTAGATCTAAAGGATGCTTATACTCACATCCTTATTCATCCAGACCACAGACAATATCTCTGATTTGTTGTGGGAGGAAACCACTATCAGTACAGAGTACTACCCTTTGGCCTAACCTCCGCCCCCAGGGTGTTCACCAAGTGCCTGGCGGTGGTGGCGGCCTACCTAAGGCTTCAAGGTCTTTTTGTGTTCCCATACCTGGATGACTGGCTCATAAGGGGCCAGTCTTCACAGGAGGCCAGTCAAGCCACCCTTCGCACTGTGGCTCTGCTTCAGCACTTGGGGTTTGTCATAAACTTTGCAAAGTCCACTTTGCTCCCATCCCAGAACATGGAGTTCATAGGAGCAAGGCTGGACACCCTTCAGGCGAAGGCTTTTCTGCCCGTGGACAGAGCCCACAGATTAATGGATCTAGCCAGGCAGTTTCGCAACAATTCCCTGGTCTCCGCCAGGCAATTCCTGAGACTTCTCGGCCATATGGCTTCCACGGTTCATGTAACCCCCAATGCCCGCCTGCATATGCGGCCTGCTCAGTGGAGTCTTCGAACTCAGTGGCATCAGGCCACAGTGAGCCTTGTAGACTCAGTAAGAATATCCACACTGCTTGCCTCCTCTCTGCAATGGTGGCTTCATCTTCCGAATCTGGTGCTCGGAGTGTTTTTTCAAACACCTCCGCACTCTCAAGTGCTGACAACCGATGCTTCTCTTCAAGGTTGGGGAGCTCATTGCCAAGGGGCATGTACTCAGGATCTCTGGACCCCTTGGGAGGCTGCACAGCAGATAAATTTCCTGGAGCTGCGGGTGATACGCTTAGCTCTGAGGGCCTTCTCCCATCTCACATCTCACCAGTCTGTACTGGTCCAGACGGACAATCAAGTTGCCATGTTTTACTTGAACAAGCAAGGAGGCACAGGCTCCTTCCTTCTATGTCAGAAAGCACAACGGCTGTCAATCACGGAATCCTTCTCAAGGCAGTCTACCTCCCAGGTCAAGACAATTACCTGGCGGACAGACTGAGCAGGATCCTGCAACCACACGAATGGAAATTGAATCCATTGGTGGTTCAACAGATCTTTCTGAGGTGGGGCCTCCACACCATGGATCTTTTCGCCAGTCCTCTGAACCGGCAACTCCCGAGATTCTGTTCCAGACAACGGCATCCTCTCAGAGTAGCAGCGGATGCGTTTCTGCTCCCGTGGTCCAAAGGCCTACTGTATGCGTTTCCTCCCACGCCACTAGTGTCCAGAACACTGTTCAAAGTACTCAAGGACGGGGCCTCCATGATTCTGATAGCCCCCAGGTGGCCGAGGCAACCGTGGTTCCCATTTCTGCTGCAACTGGCGGTGGACACTCCTATTCCTCTGGGGATTCAACACGATCTCCTGTCTCAAGAACAGGGATCTCTCTTACACCCCAACCTCTAGTCCCTTCATCTGATGGCCTGGATGCTGAAAGGGTAGTTCTGGCTCCCCTGCTACTGCCTAGAGAGGTGGAGGACGTAGTCTTAGCCTCTAGAAGGCAATCCACCTGGAAATCCTACGCTCTTAAGTGGCGTAGATTCTCCGCATGGTGTGCTCAGCACAGCGAGAATCCATTCTCGTGCTTGGTAGCGGTAGTATTGCAATATTTGCTTTACCTCTCCAATCTAGGCCTTAAGTCCAATTCTGTCCGAGTTCACCTCAGTGCTCTCTCCGCGCACCACTCGCCGGTGGACGGGAGGCCTCTTTCCAACCACCCTTTGGTGGCTCGTTTCCTCAGAGGCCTTCTCCTGCTTAAGCCTCCTCTACGTCCACCGGCCCCTGAGTGGGATTTGAATGTGGTCTTACAGCGGATTACTTGTCTGCCATTTGAACCTATGGCTGCCTGTCCTCTCCGTTTTCTCTCCTGGAAAACTTTGTTTCTGGTAGCTCTTACTTCTGCTAGGCGAGTAAGTGAACTTCAGGCGCTTGTGTCTGATCCTCCTTACAGTAGGTTCTACAGGAATAGGGTAGTCTTACGGACTCACCCTAAGTTTCTACCTAAGGTTGTCTCCTCTTTCCATCTTAATCAGGAGGTGGTTCTTCCGACTTTCTTTCCCAGGCCGCATGCCAGCCGGGCTGAGGTGGTCCTGCATACCCTGGACTGTAGGAGGGCGTTATCGTTCTACCTTGACCGTACGCGGGAGCACTAGAGGGCGGTTCAGCTCTTCGTTTCTTTTGACCCCAGTAAGTTGGGGTTACCTGTCTCCAAGCGTACTTTGTCCATATGGGTCGCTGACTGTATCGCCTGGGCTTATGGGGCAGCCGGCCTCTCGTCGGAGGGTCGAGTCACGGCTCATCGTGTCAGGGCGAAGGCTGCGTCAGTGGCTCATCTCCGCTGTGTTCCGTTGGCAGACATCTGCCGGGCCGCTACTTGGTCTTCAAGCCAGACTTTTGCGGCCCATTACTGCCTTGAGAGGGAGTCCCGCAGGGACAGTGCTTTCGGACAGGCAGTACTCCATAATCTCTTTGGGGTTTAGGCAACTCCTTCCCTCCGGCCCTGCTGTTGGGCTACCGGTCGGGGGCGTTATCAGAGAAGATTCCTTCCTTACATAATGACACTCTAGAGGGAGCTCATTTTTTCGGCTTGGGGTCTCCGGTAGCCTTTTTTTTTTGTAAACTTTATTTTAATCATCACCTACAAACACGATAAGCATACAACACACAGCCCCCGGGGGGGTGGATTCTTATCCCCACCCGGAGAAACACATACAGGAGATGAATACAGTATTTTATAACATTACCCCTCCCACTCTCCCCCCCTCCCCCTTCAGGTCGCACCCCCCTCCCCACCTCACCCCTCCCCCTCGACTACAACGACCCACCTCGTATTAGTGCCCCTCCGCCCCCTACTCCTCCACCACCCTAATAGCCGATATGTAGGAGCTCGTTACGACACCGAGCCCCCAAGGTATCGATATACGCGCCCCATATCTGAAGGAAGATAGTCCAATGCTTGACACTGCCCCACGCTCGCCACCGCTCCATCAACATTAACTGATGGAAACAGTTACGCCATTCCACAAACGTTGGGGAACGTTGCTCACGCCAGAGGCGCAATATTGGGCCTTTACCCACCAGACAGGCCTTCCGCATTAGCAAACGATCTGTGCGCCGGGCAGGGCAGGGAGGGTCCATCCTGTCCAGAACCACGAAAGCTCCTGTCCATCGCAACCTCTGTTGCAATAAACCGCTGACATATGCTCTTATTCGAGCCCAGTAAGGTTGGACGTGGGGACAAGCCCACCACATGTGCAATAGGTTAGCTGATGGCGCTAAACAACGCGGGCACCGACCGTCCTCCGTCAGATGGCTGTGCAGGGCTCGGCGAGGTGAGAAATAGGCTCGAGTGAGGCATTTAAATTGCACCTCCTGCCACCTCGCCCCCTCCACTACAGTAGCAATCCGGCGCAGAGTGGTACGGATAGTGTCAGGAAAAACCTCCCACCCCAGCTCTGCCCCCCATGCCGCTTCCACTCCCTGATAATCAGCTTGATTGCGGAGGTTATCCAGGCGAGCTCTCAGGCCCGCAATAGTGGGAGGAGTTTCCTCCCCTAGTGCAAAAAAACTCAGTAGCTGCTCTGAGCGCTCCAGCGTCAACGCCTCTCTAGGTAAGGAGGAAACATAGTGAGAGACCTGCAAGAACACAAAAGTATGCTGTGACGTCAAATCGTATTCCTGACAAAGAGCCTGGAATGATTTACAGCGCCCCCTAGCATCGACTAAATGCCCTATAGACCGAATACCCCTCCGCCGCCAGTCCCAAAAACCCCGGGACCCCGAGCCGGGGGTAAAGTGAACGTTGCCCTGCAGGGGCAGCCAGCTGGAAACCGTCCAGGGCGTCCCCCAGCGGGTGTTTAAATACTGCCATGTCCGCTGGGCTGAACCAAACCAGACGCTATGCACAAGGTGGGCTGGCAAGTCTTTAGACATCGTGTGCAATGCCCCTAGCAAAGAGAGAGGCGCTACAAAGGCCTCCTCCAAAGATGTGGGTGTGTACACTGCAGTCTCCCCAAGCCAATCGCCAAGATGGCGGGCCTGACAGGCCAGTGCATACGTGCCCAGGTCAGGGAACCCCATCCCCCCCTCTCGCCACTTCCCCATGAGTCTTACCAAGGTGATACGGGCCCGGGCTCCGCGCCACAAAAAGGTCCGAAGTATCCCCTCCACCCGACGCAGATCTCCCCGGAGTAGCCACACCGGCAAAGTTTGCAGCCAATACAACAGCCTTGGCAGGATCACCATCTTCACCGCCGCCACACGTCCCGACAGAGAAAGTGGCAAAGGCCCCCAAGCCAATAGCTGGGACCGCACTCGATTCAACATCCAGTCCAAATTACACCTATAGAGGTCCCGCGGTTGACTAGTCAGCCTAATACCTAAATATGTAAAATGAGAGTTTGCCCACTTCAGGGGGAACTTGCCCGTCCAGCCCCTTTGCAGGGACCCCGAGACATCCAGGGCCTCCGACTTGTCCCCATTGATCCGCAGGCCAGCGAAGAGGCCGTAGGTCTGAAATTCCTGCAGCAACTGAGGCAAGGACTCCTCCGGGGACAAAAGATGCACCAAAAGATCGTCCGCAAAAGCCGACACGGTAAATGTTTGGGATCCAATCCGCACCCCCCTGGATCGTCGGCGATGCCTCCACCGCCCGGATCAGCGGGTCTAAGGACAAGACAAATAGCAAGGGTGAAAGGGGGCAACCCTGCCTCGTGCCTCTCTCCAACGGGAAGGCCTCCGACAACACCCCATTGCACAGTATTCCGGCCGTCGGAGCGGCATAAAGGCTGTCTATCATAGCACAGAAGGGGGCTCCCAGACTGTACCAAGGTAACAACATTTTTAGGTAGCACCAATCGACCCGGTCGAAAGCCTTTTCCGCATCGAAACTAATAAGTAGTGAGGGCAGATGCTGGTCATGCACCCATTCCAGTGACGCTAGTATTTTGCGCATATTCCGTACTATATACCGACCTTTCACAAAGCCTACCTGGGAGCTATGGGTCAGAACATCTAAATATCCCGCCAGTCTGTCTGCCAGTACTTTGGCAAATATCTTAAGGTCAAAATTTAGTAGAGAAATCGGACGGTAGGAAGCAGGCGATACCGGGTCTTTTCCCGGCTTGGGGATTAAAGTAATATGAGCATGATTATTGCCCCACCTAAAGCCGCCCTGGTCCACCCGCCGCGCATACACCTCTACCAGGACCGGACTGACAAAACTATTAAGCAGTTTATAAAACTCGGCTCCCAAGCCATCGGGCCCTGACGATTTAAAGTAACTAGCCGCCGCAATGACCGATCCCACTTCCTCTGAGGTGACCGGGCGCCCCAAGTGCAGACTTTGTTCCTCCGTAAGCGAAGGCAAATTCAACTTCCGAAGGTATTCCGATATTGCCGAAGGTGAGCCACTCTCCGCTGTATAAAGTTTCTGAAAAAACCCCCGAAATACTCAGGCTATCTCCTTACTATCTCGCTGTAGCCCCCCATGTTCATCTCGCAGGGTCGCCACAGTATTTGGGCCTCTCTGACCTCTCAGACAGCGGGCCAGCAGCCGCCCGGGTTTATCCCCATAGCACTGTAGCCGATATTTATAATATAAAATGGACTTCTTGGCTCTCTGGTGCAACAACTCATTGAGATCTACTCGAGTTTCCCACAGCTCTTTTTGAAGCCCCGGAGTCGGGGCCTGTGCCAGCCGACGGCGTAGCAAGGATACCCGCTTCTCTAACCTGAGAATCCATTCCACAAGCATCCGACGTCTGCGTGCCGCGAACCCAATAATGTCGCCACGCAGTACGACTTTGGCTGTCTCCCATACCAGTTCCGGGTCTCCCTGATGACCTTGATGGACCTCGGCAAACTCCTGCCAGCGTTGTTCTAAAAACTTGTGAAACTGAGCGTCCTTGTAAAGTTCCGGCGGGAATCGCCAAAGCCTGGATCGGTCCGTCACTCCGCCCCAAAATAGTTCCAACCATACCGGCGCATGGTCGGAAATTTCGAAGGGCCCGATCTGCGTATCCCCCACCTTCGCAAATATCCCGTTGGAAAGCAGCAGGTAATCAATGCGGGAGCTGGAGCCGTGAGCTCTGGACTGGTGAGTGAAATCTTTCTCTAAGGGGTGTAATACCCTCCATGGGTCCACCAGCCCCAAGCGAGTCTTAAATCGCTGCAACACTCGAGTTACAGGTCCCCGCTCACGCGCTTCCCCCCCTCTGGAAGTATCCAGATCCACATCCAAGACTCCATTAAAGTCACCTCCCAACACCAGAGGAGACTCAGGCATCTGCTCCACTTTAGAAGCCACACTTGCATAAAAATGGGGGTCTAGGGTATTCGGTCCATACACCGTCCCCAAGATGACCGGTTTCCCCTCCAAGGTACCCTGTAAAAGCAGATAACGTCCCGCCGCATCTCTCACTTCAGCTTCGATTACACAGCGCACCCGTTTATGAACCAGGATAGCCACACCCCCTTTTCTTCCTGTCGCCGGAGCCCCCCAGACCTGCCCGACCCAATCTCGGCGCAGCTTATTATGCTCCTCAGCCGTCTGGTGGGTCTCCTGTAAAAATGCAATATCACATTTTTGCCTAGCTAAGGCCTGTAAGACTTTATATCTCTTAATAGGGTGGCCCAAACCGCACACATTCCACGTGATAACTCTCAAAGCGGCGGGGCAGTGTCAAGGCCCACCTGACCAGTATCCCAGACTAGTCGGGATGGGGCTCTCCCAGCCTGGAACCCCCTCCCCTCCCCCAACCTCTCAACACTAAGCAACCAATGGGGTCTACCAGGGTTGCGACCTATCCCCCTCCCCCCCCCCCCAGCTCCCCCCCCTTTATTATTTGCTCTCCTACCCATCTTTCACCTCTCCTCTCTCCCATGGATCTTTCGGTGATACGCTCCACCGCCCCCCACTTTCCTCTATACCCCAGTCACCCACACATTCCCCCGAGCCCCTGAGCGGTTACTGGCACCCCAGTCGCCCCGGCAGCCCCCAACCCCCAGTGACCCAATCCCTCCAATGGGGCAGAGCTGTAGTCAAATTAGCTAGGGGCCGAGTGTAGAATTCAGGCACCTAACCCCAAGCCCGGGAGAGAGTAACCCTCCTTCCTCGAAGGAGAACTGCTCCAACATTAACCAAAGTGTACTACCCAAAAGCTCGGCCAGGCGCTATCGCAGGGAGATTCCCAGGTAAAAGCAAATAATCCCCATCACCAGAAAATAGTACCTTCCCGGTACTGAGGGGGGAGCGCCAGTAGACATTATACTATTTTAGAGTGCTCATACCGAAATTCGGGTAAATTGGGGCCCCCCTCAGCATGTAAACAGGTAAGAATCAGCACCCCTGCTAGGAAGAGCCCCGACAGTCTACTGTAAAGATTCTTCCCCAAGCAGCCACAGGGCTCCATGCCTGTATCCCTAGTGCACGGACCCCGTCCAGTCCTAGCTACTGTGTGGTAGTTCTCTCCGCTCCTAGCTTAGGCCATCGTACCAATCATAACCAGGCTCGGCACAGAGCGGCACTGTTTGCCCTGACTGGCAAGGGGTCCCATGAGGGGACTCTACCAGGACCACCCAACGTGTGCATGAACCTTCCCCACCCCTCGACTGATTTTGGGAGGCAGAAGCTATTAAAACTGCTACCATAAGGCTAGCCATGGGATATACGCTCAAAACACATACTGGGTTCCGAAGGATGGGAAGGCGCTGCCATACAGACCCTGCACAGCAGGCCGAGCTCCCCCTCCGTGCCAGAACAGTCTGGCCGAGCTATGGCACCAACCACCGCCCCTACAGCTATTTTCAGAGGTGAGGCCCCGGTTCCCCCAGGGCCTGCAGGATCGTGTCCATTAAATAGATTGGGGGCTAATATGGGCTCCGTAGTTTACCCAAAACCCCGCATTGGACGATAGGGGCACCATCCCGCCCTGGACGCCCCACTAGGCTATCCGGTATCCCTCCCCTTGGGACAGAGGAGGCCTCCGTGCATCCCCGCTATTAGGCCCATCCCCTACTCCCAGCCACCGCAAGGAGCCTTCCACAAGGTAGGACTCGTTCAGATCTACCCAAGTTTATCCGTATAACAAACATTAATAACAAAAGAACAGCATCCCAACATTTTAACAAAATAACAAATAACCCCTCCTACCCACCCGGCTACTCAGCGGTCGCTGGGAGCCGAGGCTCAAGCCATAACCTAGGGGAGCCGAGTTGCGGTTGGTATCCAGGAACTAAAAAGGTATACCAGTCCAACGTCCTCAAATCCAGTTGCGGCTAACTCGGAGCTCTTTCAACGCAGCTTAGTCATTGAAATCTTATAAATGTCCAACTGTTTAAAGAGAAATTAGTGCAACCTCTTCAGGGGCCTCAACCCTCTCCTCCTTCAGGGGTGATACTCTCCACGTACAGCGCCGCAGCGTCGGCAGACTCGAATGACTTGCGCTGCCCTTCATGGAACACGTGGAGGCGTGCCGGGTATTGTACTGTAAATTTGATCCGACGGTCAATTAACTTTTGGCATATGGGCGCGTAAGCCCGGCGTTGTTGGCTCAGTTGCAGAGAATAGTCCTGTGCAATTCGAACCCTCACATTCTCCGCTTCCAAGGCACCATGGGCTCGCGCCGAGCGCAAAATGGCCTCCTTCTGCGGAAATTGAAGAAATTTCACTAGGACCACTCGGGGTCTGGAATCTCGCACATTTCGGCTGCCCACCCGGTGAGCTCGCTCAATCTGGATCTTTTCACCTGGAGCGTCCCCCTTTAGCAGCGGCGAGAAGAGCCCCACCAGGTACTTCTGCAGCTCGGCGTCCATCACAGTTTCGGGGACTCCCATCACCCTCAAATTGTTTCTCCTAGAACAATTTTCCAGGTCATCAATTTTAGCCTCCTGGATTCGCAGCTGGGTCTTCAGGGAGTCCACCGACTGGTGTAGTTCAGTTAAGGTGTCCTCCGCACGCCCACGCGCTCCTCTGCCTCCTGCAACCGCTTGCCGAAAGTCTCCACGGAGCTCTGCACGGCGTCCAGTTTCTCCCGGAGGGTGGTAAATTGAGTAGCTAGAGCCTCTGCAACCGCCGCCGATATTTCCTCCACTCTAGCTGGGGAGGCTGGGGAGCTCGGCGCTACCGCTCCATCCGCCATCTTGCTGGGTCCCGGCCCGCGGTCTCGCTCCTTCTTCCCCGTTCGTAGCGCTGCGGCCATCCCCTTTCCTCCTACTATTCGTCTCAGAGGTTATGATGGACTGTCCGGTACCTGGGGTAACACTTTGCATCGGTCCGAGGTTCAAAGAACCGGTTCAAATTGCCGGTTTAAGCAGGGGACGGTCGGAGTGCGAACAGAACACGACTGCTCGCTCTCACCGCATCACCGGAAGTCCGGGTCTCCGGTAGCCTTAAGCTGGGGAGTCCCATATGTGAGGACTGACTTCCTGCTTGGTCCTGGAGAAAGAGTAGTTACTCACCTGTAACAGGTGTTCTCCAGGAGCAGCAGGAATCAGTCCTCACAACCCTCCCTCCTCCCCTTGGAGTTGCAGTCATATGATTTAATTTTTGCTATTTTTGCTGTCTTTTAGCTATGTCATCAGACTGAGCAAGATGGCACCCTTGGGTGGGAAGGGGACCGCGCTTGCGTGCTGCAATTCCCAAAGGCTTTCTTTGAAAGCTGGGGAAATGCTCCGCACGGGGGCTCCGTTTGCGCCGACGTCACCCATATGTGAGGACTGATTCCTGCTGCTCCTGGAGAACACCTGTTACAGGTGAGTAACTACTCTTTATACATTTAAAGATAATGGTGGCTGCGCTGTTGAATATCAACTTTTATATTTTTATACTGATGAGCCATTTCCCATCCCATTTTGTATAGATGCATAGTTTGGCAGATTATTCCATCACTTTGTGACAATATTTTCCTTAATATTCTTCATAATGCTATCTCTTTCCAGCTTCATTACTTGTCTCATACCCTCAGCTCTGATAAACTACTTACCCTCACCTGCATTTGATAAAGTTTGTCACGGTAGAGATATAACAAGTAAAAAATATACACATTGAAGGTAGTGTCCTCAGATGTATAGTAAAGGGGGTATTCTATAATAAAGTTCTGTTTTAGAAACATAGAAATATGATGACAGGAAAAGACCACATGGCCTATCTAGTCTGGATAGGAAGGTTTTTTTGGGGGTAGCAAAATTGGTGTAGAAAAATTTAAAATTTTTTTTAGAGTCATAAAATCAGTAAAGGTGTAAGTGATAGGACATCAAACTGGGTGCGTAACAGTATGAGGGTAATTTTTATAAATGGTGGCTAGATTTATGCACATGAGCGTGCATGTCAATCATGGTATTTTAGTGGCTTATGGACAGAATGTAGTCCGTCGCTATTCTGAAAACATGTGCGTGTGCACAAGGATGGAGTTCTGGCAGAGTGCAAATTTACACACACAAATTATACTATAATTTACACACGCAAATTATACTATAATTTACACGCATACTTGCAAAATCTAAACATAAGCATTTACACCAGTCATGGAGCTGACATAAGTTCTCATGCCTAGTTTGATGTGCATTTTTGACCACTTAACGCCCCTGTTTTCTAAACTACACAATTGCCTTACTTTAGGTGCAAAATAAACCTATCGTTAGGCATGTACATCTAGTTGACCCTTATAAAATTACACTTCATACTCCTATCACTACTTAACATTTTAGTGCTAGTGGGTATATGCTTTATTATACAGATACGTTTTTGAGAAAATTCCTGTTCGGTGGGATTACAATCTAATTGAGACACACACAAACAACAAATACATTTCTAATCATTTTTTAACTATTAGAATAAACGTGTACATGTTGTAGAGGGATGGGTGTGTCTCTTAATTTATATTTTTAGAAAGTAACATGCTCTTTCTGTGCTCACAGTGTGTAAGTTTTGGGGATTCTGATGACTGTCAAATCGTACAATTATACTGAGGGCTATTAATGATTGGCAGTCATACCCACCAGGAATTAAAAGTAAAGACAAGGTTTGCTTTTAATCCATATTTGTTTTGCTACTGCTGTTGCTATCCAAATACGTTCTTGTTAGCTTTAATTCTAAACAGATTATATTAGAATAAATCTGTATATGAGATAGGAATGAAATAATGTCTTTTGTTCCTTGTAGGAGACTCGCAGAAGGATATTGACAATTCCCAATCCAGCTTCTATTCTGGTGTGTCCACTCTAAGCATGTCTATCCCAATGGGTTCTGATGTTGGTAACGATACGCCATTACCCACGGAGCTCTTATCACCATCAATTTTAAGATCCTTCCAGGAGAGACCAATCAGTCAGTGTAACATCACCTACTGTCACGCTAAACAGGTGGAGCTTCCATCCCAACTTCCCATTGAAGGTACTGCAGAAATAGCAAATGCCGAAGAATCATACAACAAAAAAGAAGTGCTACCAGAGTTGCCTGTCTCTCACTCCTATGATGAAAACCCCCAAGTAATTTCAAAACATGTACAACTGCTAATTGATAAATTTGAGTCTAGAAGTCCTACCCTAAACAGAGACAATCCCACTTCAAGTTCTTTAGTGAAAACTGCAGTGGGAATGGAAGGCAGTAGAGCATTATCTTCAAATTTTGGTACATCATTCAAACAACAAAACAAAGATGTGGAAAATGATTCCTTTGTTGGATCTAGGACTCTTAAAGAGATCCGCAAATTATTAGAGGAAGCAGAAGATATTACTCATGAAAGTTCAAACCATGTTTCCCTTTGTTCCGTAAAAGAATATGATGACTTTTCTTCATCTTTAAATTGCTTTCGAGACTCCACATCACCCAGGGATAGTACAGGAAGTCTGACTCCATTGCTTGAACGAAAATTATCATGGGGTTCCTCAAGCAGTGTGTCAAAAGACATCTTCCAGATAAAATCTCTTTCTTCCTTAATGGACGGGTTGAAATGGGAGACCACTGATGGCATTAGTCAACCTACAACTGGGAAAGACATTTTGCAGGAGCCCATAGGGAAAACGACCATATCAGCAGTACAAGAAACTGCTGAACAATCCAAGATAGCAAAACAATTGAGACGGTCAGAACCAGAGGGATGCAGTGGTGCCATTGTGGATACAAATATACCTGCTTCTGCTCATCGTGAAGAAGGTGGCATCACTGAGGAATCTTCTGTCGAGAAGGGTTTTGATTTGCAGAGCAGCCTCAGCACAGAGATCTCAAGTGGTGTTTCCAGTTCCCTTGAACGTCTTGAACATGCTCTAGCTCAGATGAGTATAACTGGTAACGTTAAGGGGGACAGAGTTCGAGAGAGTGATGACAGCAGCAGTGCAGATTCACTGGCAGCCCGTGTTGCAAGTCTTCTGAAAGGTGAAGAACCTCTGACACATGCATCACGAATGATACAGAATGCTGAGGAAGAAGAGAAAAAAGCACGTGGTAAGGAAAGAGGCCTTTCAGGTTCAGAGAATGACTGAGGCGTAATCTGCAGTATTGCAACACAGCTCTGTGCATGAAATGGCCATGAAAATATATAAATATATTAAAATATAGTGTGCCCAGTTTATGGAATTAATATAGCACCACACTGTATTCATTACAGCAGGCCCCAACAAATTTTCTTTGAATCTAGGAGGCAGCCCAGAAACGTAAGGGCCAGTAGCGGGGACCTCTTCCCCCTCCTCTCCCTCACCAATGTCACCATTTAGGTTCAGGAGGAAGGGGGAATCCTTCCAAGATCTGATTTACTAAGAATATTTTCCCATTCTGTGTCTATGGAACATGAACATTTAGTTAATCAGTCCCTTAATGTGCCACTGCACATCACTGGCAGAAACCAGTAGCCTCCCTTCCCCAGAATACTGTCAGCAGTGTAGTAGCACCCTTTGATAGATGAAACAAAGAAACAATCAGGGCCAGCCCGACCATTGTGCGGGAATGTCACCTGCACCTCGGGGGTCCCGCATCTGCCTGACCAGCTTCAGAGGGAGCTGGGAGGCGCGGGTGCCACGGCTCACCTCTGCACAGCCACGGGAGTGAACAGCATTTTCAAACGGGCATTTCCTGTCTCTTGTGCAAGAGACAGGAAATGCCTCTTTTTGACCGCTGTGGACTCAGCGTATCAGTAGGCTGTCAGTTATCATAGCCACGAGAGTGAATTAAAGTACTGTTCATTCCCACGGCTGTGCAGAGGTGAGCTGGGGAACCAGGCCTTGAGCCTCACCAGCTACCTCTGAAGCTAGTCAGGCAGGCGCAGGGCCATTTTTGTGGGGGGAGGTCCTCTGGAACTTGAAGAGGACTGGTACTGGGGACTAGAATGGGAAATGTGCTAATGTTGGAGAATGGGGACACTGCATTTGAAAGGGGGATAATGCTGAGTGGGGGCAGGACTGCGAAAGAGCTGATGCTGAGGAATGGAGGGACTGGAAAGGAGAGGATTGTGGGAGGGACTAGAGGGTACTGATATGGTGGGGGGGGCTAGGACAGGAAATGGATTGATACTGGGGGATGGGGAGACTGGGATTGGAAGAGAGATGATGCTGGGAGGGAATGGTACTGGAGGAGGACTGATACTGGGGGGGCTAGGACTGGAAATGGGCTTATGTTGGGGGATGGAGAGCCTGGGATTGGAAGGGGGATGATGCTGGGAGGGAATGGGACTGGAAGAGGACTGATGCTGGGGGGGGGAGGGGCGGCAGACGGCTAGGACTGTAAAAGCTGATGCTGGGGGATGGAGGAACTAGAAGGGAGCTGATGCTGGGATGCACTGGGACTTGAGGATTGATACTGGGGGGCTAGGACTGGAAATGGGCTGATGCTGGGCGATGGACAGAATGAGACTGAAAGAGAGCGGATGCTGGGAGGGGTTGGAACTAGAAAGGAGCTGATGCTGGGGGAGGACTAGAAGGGGCTGGGTCTGGGGGGGAGGAAAAAAGAAGCTGGGAAGTGAGGATGGAGAGCAGAATAGATATTTTGTGTGGGAGGGAAGACAAAATGGCATACAGAGGAAAGAGTTGAAAGAGAGGGGCATAAGAGTCAATGCTGGAGTAAGAAGGAGGAAAGACAGAGTTGATGAATATTTAAGAAGAAAGTAACTGGGTGACGGAAGGGATGTAGGAGGCACAGAGGGGAATAAGAGGCTAGCAAAGGAATGAGATGAGAAATGGGGAGGCTAGGCTGGAAAGCTCTTAGGTAAAAAGTCAAAAGGGGATTGAGGACGGAGGGTTGAAATTGAGTGTATGAATGAGTAAAGAAAGAAATAGAGAAAAGAAGAAAAAAGCGAATGATCAGTATGTCAGAGGCAGATGTAGACAGAAAATGGAAAAAAAAATAAGAGAAGAAAGGACAAATGGACAGCAGACTATGGAGAGGTAGCAGAAGACATGAAAAACGCAGAACAGAGAGAGACTGAGGCAATTGTGACTGAAAAATAAAATGCCCAAACAAAAGGTAGAAAAAAAGTATTTTATTTTCAATTTATTAACTGGAATATGTCTGCTCTGGAAAATGTGTGCTGATATCTTTATGCTTTGTTTGGTATAAGAGGAAATTAATTTGATAGTTTCATTTTTCCAGTGTTGTGGTGCATTCAAAGTTTGGCTTTTGGGGATCCCAGTTCAATTATTGTCTTTATATTTCTAAATAGTGATCCCTTGTTTACTATTTGGTGATGGTCTGTCTGTTTTGAGTGTATGACAGAACTGTGCTATTCTGCTTGTCTAGTTTCTGTGTAGTAGACCCACTTGTTCTCTTTTCCCAGTAAGAGATGTATTGGTTGAATATTTGTAGTGCTATCTTTTGATAAATAGAGTTAGGTGCTATGTGAGTTCTGGTAGTGCTGTTATGATATTGCAGGTTTGCTATGGGTTCTGAACGAGTAGAGTTTTGTAGTAATGCACCTGGCAGTTGGCACTAGAGGGTAGTAATGCAGAAATATGGTAGCCTTTCTTTTTCCTCACTGTACATGCCAATGGTTTTCAGACACTCATTAAGAGGCATGTTTCAGACACTCATTAAGAGGCATGTTTACCAAAGGTTAATGTGAATTCACAAATTTGAATGTGTGCCAAGTGTGGCAACACCCATTTATGTCTATGGGTACAGTAGCAGTTAACACACATTAATGTTTAGTAAACATGCCCCTAAGACATTGTTAGGATAAAAAAGAGGCCTGTGAAGGACTCCTCTAAAATCTGCTTAAAATTTTAGATATCAAATAGTTACTGATTCTCACCCTTCCCAAAATAACAAAATACATTTTTTTTTAGTATTCTTTTTGTCGGATGGAGCCAGGGGAAGTGAGAACTACACTCTAACCACTCCAGATGGCAACATCCATTTTATTTAAGATTCAGTATAAATGTCTTAAAAAGACTTAGCTTAAATTCAAATAGATACTCCTTCAAAACGCAGCACAACACAGTCTCCAACAAGCATGGCACGACGTGCACGTTTCGGGAACAACTCCCTGTGTCAAGTGCATTCCTCTTCAGTCTGTGCAATCTGTGCAAAACGTGCACGTCATGCCATGCTTGTTGGAGACTGTGTTGTGCTGCGTTTTGAAGGAGTATCTATTTGAATTTAAGCTAAGTCTTTTTAAGACATTTATACTGAATCTTAAATAAAATGGATGTTGCCATCTGGAGTGGTTAGAGTGTAGTTCTCACTTCCCCTGGCTCCATCCCACAAAAAGAATACTATAAAAAAATTAATTTTGTTGTTTTGGGAAGGGTGAGAATCGGTAACTTTTTGATATTGATATTTTTGATATTGAGGATTTATGGTATTACCGAGATCTGGGGTTAGAGCTTTATAAAATATTAGATAGGCAGTATATGCATTTTAAAATAAAATAAATTAGATTTATACAAAAGAGGCCCAGTGGATATGCAAATGAGGCCCCACAATTAGTCTCTGCACATGGCCCCACAACACCCTTGGGCCTCCCCTGGAAACAATTGCCTCTTTGCTTCACATATCATGATGGCCTGGGTCCACACATCTCGCTCGCTCTTAAATACGGCCCACCCCAGTCTTCACCCATTTTCTCTTTCTGTCTCTCATATATACCCACCAATTTCAGACTTCACCCACTCTGTCTCTTTTATAGACCTAGGGCTTCTAGGGGGTTTATAAATTGTAAATTTAGGTATTCATTTTTTTTTTTTAATTTAAATCTTTTTATTAGTTTTTCAACTGCCAAACACAACAGGTCCAACAAATACAATTCCCCCGACATACATATCAGAAACCCTGAACCCACAAATCATATCCAATACAATTCCCTCCCCCCCAACCCGCCTCCGTCATCCCCCCCTCCCCCCCCCCGGCCACCTCATCCCCCCCACCACCCTTTCCCTCAACCCCTAACTCCCCCCCACCTCCCAACCCTCTGGATAAATCCCCCGCCACAACTTCTCCCACCGAGCTTCAAATTGACTCCCCTTCTCATTCCTCGCTGCTGTTAATCTCTCCATTAAAATAATATGTTGAATACGCCCTTCAAACTCTCCTATCCCCGACGCTTCTTTACGCTTCCAGGCAGCTGCCACAGCACATCGTGCCGCACATAGACAGGCCACTACCCCTCGTCCCCCTCCCTTGCACCTCGCCCCCCCACAAGACAACAGGAACAAGCCCGGGGACATCTCAATTTCCTCCCCAAGTCTATCCCTTATCCAATCTCGTATTTGAATCCAGAATGTCTGAATTTTTGCACACACCCACCAAATATGCCAAAAAGACCCCTCCCCTCCGCATTCCCTCCAACATGCAGAAGAGATTCCTGGATACATCCTATGCAGTTTCTCTGGAGTATAATACCACCGCATCAGAATTTTGTAACTGTTTTCCCGGATACGGCTCGAAATAGGGGTCTTTTTAAGCTGATCCCATATCCCCTTCCAATCAACTGCCTCTAACTGCAACCCTAGGTCCTTCTCCCACTCCAGCATGTATTTAAACTTTGGACCCCCTACCTTGCTCACCCCTTTATACAAGGCAGAGATCATTCCCCTAGTACTCTCAGTCCCTACCCAAACAGCTTCGACCCCCGTTAAGTCCACCTCTAATTCCCCCTTACCCCGCCGCCCCCTAATGTAGGACTGAGCCTGAACATGAGCATAACGATCTGCCTCCTGAAGTCCATAGCTCTCCTGCACCTCCTCAAACTTCATCAGCTCGTCGCTATCCATCAGCTGGAAAAAAACATTCCAACCCATTACGCGTCCAGCCATCAAAGGCCCCTCCTTCCCACCCCAGAAGAAACGCCTTATCCCCCCTCCATGGAGTTGCCAGAGAAAACCCCTTCCCCCCCTCCTATAAGGCCCTGTGCTCGGACCTCGTCCCACACTGCAACCACCTGCTGCATAGCTGGGGACCCTACCCCTAATTCCCTCCTGTCTTTCCCCTTCACCCATAACCACGCAGCTAACCTCCCCCCCTTCACATACTCCTTCTCTGCCCTGAAGCCCATTTTGACCAGTCTCTTTTCCCTCTAATCCATAACATGCCGAAGCTGCGCCGCTCTATAATAATCTCAGAAATTGGGAACCCCCAAACCCCCCTCCCTTTTACCAGCATACAAGACCTCCCGCGCTATTCTCGGGGGCTTTCTTTTCCAGATATATTGAAACACTTTCCGCTGTAGAACCCTAAGAACTCTATCCGGCACCTTCACGGGTAGCACCTGAAAAAGATACAATATCCGGGGTAAAATATTCATCTTCACCCCAGCGATCCTACCAAGCCAGGAGACCTCCGCATTCATCCAGCAGTCCAGGTCCCTATACAGCTCCCCTAACACCTTGGGATAATTCACCCGATATAAATCGTCATACCTCCCCGGAATCTGTACCCCCAGGTACCCTAATGATTTTGAGACCCATCGAAACGGGAACTCCTTCTTCAACCGCTGTTCCTCCCCTCTTGGGACCGAGATATTTAATACCTCCGTCTTCTCCAGATTCATCTTAAAGCCCGCCACCCCCCCCAAACCCCTCCACCTCCTCCATAATGCTTGCCAAGCCTCCCGCCGGATTACAAATATACAATAGGATATCATCCGCATATAAGGAAATCTTATGCTCCACACCTCCCGCTGAAACCCCCCAAATCTTCCCATTGTCCCTGATCCGTTGCGCCAACGGTTCGACCACTAAGGCGAACAGCAACGGCGAGAGAGGGCACCCCTGCCTCGTCCCTCTTTCCAATTCAAAGTCCGCCGTATAACTGCCATTCACCTTCACCCGGGCCTGGGGCCCCTTTTACAACCCCTCCACCCACTTTACAAAGTTCGGCCCGCACCCAATCTTCCCTAACACTTGCCATACCAAATCCCAGTACACCCGATCAAACGCCTTCTCGGCATCAATTGACATCAGAATACACTCTGCCCCCCCACCCCCCCCCCCCGCCCTCGCTATCTCAATCACCTCTATTGCCCTCTTAATGTTATCCCCCGTTTGTCGCCCCATTATAAACCCCGTTTGGTCTTCCCGCACCAACCCAGGCATCCACGGAGCCAGCCTATCCGCAAGAGCCTTAGCTAATATTTTTACATCCACATTAAGCAGGGATATCGGCCGGTAGGATCCACACTCCATAGGATCCTTCCCTGGCTTCGGCAAAATCGAGATCCCTGCCATCAACATTTCAGGGAGCAACTCCCCCCCCTCCCTTAACATCCCATTGAATACTCTCAACACGATCTCTCCCAGTTCCCCCCAAAACTGCTTATGGAATGACCCCATAACTAAACCCAAAAACCTATTTGTTTCCCACATATGATATTACTCACAAAAAGAAAGAGAAACCAATTAATCTACAAATTTTTGTTGGAACGCACGCCTTGAAGGAAGGAAGAAACCTCCCATTCTCGTAGCGTGTTGCTCCGTTTTTATCTTTTAGTAAAATTTAGGGATTTACCCCTAATAAAGGATCGAGGGACCACATCCCTCAATACCAACCAATTAGTGATTTTCAAGAATAGTACTTAGCTTGAGGTTGTCTGTTTTCTGACAAGTGTCCAAAGGTGTTCACCACTGGCAAACTATAAAAGGTCTTCGCTGCTGTAATTAAGTATTCATACTCCCAGCTACTGCAGGGCCTAGACACTTCGGGCCCGGCTGTTAGACCTTTTCGCGTCGCTTGTCGTTATTTCCTAAGTGAGATGCGCAAACCAATGTCCAATGACCAGTCACGCCCATATGAAGCTGTTTATTGGAAGCTAGCTTGGGGATTTTTTGGGCTAAAGGCTCCCGAGGTCTCCTGAGGTCTGTGTGAAGCAGATTATACTGGACATTGGTTTGCGCGTCTCACTTAGGAAATAACGACAAGCGACGTGAAAAGGTCTAACAGCCGGGCCCGAAGTTTCTAGGCCCTGCAGTGGCTGGGAGTATGAATACTTAATTACAGCAGCGAAGACCTTTTATAGTTTGCCAGTGGTGAACACCTTTGGACACTTGTCAGAAAACAGACAACCTCAAGCTAAGTACTATTCTTGAAAATCACTAATTATTGATTGGTATTGAGGGTTGTGGTCCCTCGATCCTTTATTAGGGGTAAATCCCTAAATTTTACTAAAAGATAAAAATGGAGCAACACGCTACGAGAAGGGGAGGTTTCTTCCTTCCTTCAAGGCGTGCGTTCCAACAAAAATTTGTAGATTAATTGGTTTCTCTTTCTTTTTGTGAGTAATATAGAATGACCCCGGCAGCCCGTCTAATCCCAGTGATTTACCCCCCTGTAACCCCCTCACCACCTTACCCACTTCCTCCTCTGTCAATTCCCCCTCCAACCCTTCCCGCGCTTCCTCTCCCAGGGTAGGCAGCTCCAGACCCGCCAAATACTTACGGATTTGCTCGACCCCCACCCCCTCCTGTCTCCGATACAACTCCCGATAAAATTGCTCAAATCTCTCCCTAACCGCCTGTTCCTCCCTCAGCACCTCCCCATCCTGGCGCCTAATTTGATATATCATAGAGGCCCCCATCCTAAGCTTGCGAGCCAACAAGCGCCCCGCTTTATTGCCAAATTCATAATATAGCTGTTGAACACGCTTCAGGTCAAACGCTATCCTATCCACCTGTAAGGCCTGCAGTTCCCCTCTAATACGCTCCAGGTTTTTCCTGGCCCTCCCCGATCCCACTTCTCGGAACACTCTTTCAGCCTCCCTCACTTCAGCCTTTAACCCCTCCTCCTTCCGCCCTCTTTCCTTCTTCAACCTCGCCCCCCATTTAATAAACCTCCCTTGGATATATGCCTTCAACCCCCCCCACACCATGACATCTCTCACTTGCCCATTATCATTCCTAGCTAAATATTCCTGTATCGCCCCCCTAATATCAGCCAACACCTCCTTATTTTTCAAAAGGCTCTCATTCAAACGCCAGAACCTAGTTCCCATTTGCCGCTTACTTCGCACCCCCACTACTACTGCACTATGATCCGACCACACAATCGGGACAATCTCTGCCTCTATCACCTCCACCAGCCATTCCTCACTCATCATAATCATATCTATCCTACTCCAGCAATTATGTGGTGCTGAGAAAAAAGTATATTCTCTGCCCGAGGGGTATCTCTTTCGCCACACATCTACTAAGTTATGCTGCTCCATTAACTTTTTAAGCCCTTTCCTATTAGACCCCCTCCCATCCCACCCTCTGGGGTTCCTATCCCACCCATCTTGCAGCGTGCTATTAAAATCTCCCCCCAACACCACCTTTCCCTGTGTCTTCCGATCCAACAACCGTCTGGTAGACTCCCAGAAAGTCCCCTGGGCTCCGTTAGGAGCGTACACTGAGACAATAGTTATCTCCTCCGTCCCCCACCTCCCTTTAATCCCACCACTCTCCCCTCCTCATCCTTAAACCACTCCCTCACCTGTATCCCTACCCCCCCCTTTCACCAAAATTGCAACCCCCCGCTTACGTTCTCCCCCCTTAGCACATGAGAAAAATTGCTCAGGGTACCCTGTGTGTTTTAATCTTGTCACCTCCCCTCCCCTTAGGTGTGTTTCTTGCACCAAGATCACCTCCCACCTATTATCCTTAATTTCTCTAAAGAGTTGCCGCCTCTTCTGTGGAGAGTTCAACCCCTTCACATTTAGAGATCCAATCCTCAACATTACCCTACATCACTCGCTGCCCCGCACCTCCAATCCCTCCAAGAAGTGGCATCACCTCCTTATCCTCCCACCCCCCCTCCCCCGCCCTCTCCCCCTCCCCCCTCCCTTCCCCAGACCACCCCCCATCCCTGCCAAGCTTCCGTGTGAGTCATGTCCTATCCCGACCCCCTCCCTTAGGTCCATCCCTATCCCTTCCATCGCACCCCACCAACACCACAATCCTTCCCTTACCGCAAGCAACCCCAACCCCCCTATATGCAACCCCAACATGCAGCAAGCATCCCCCCATCACTCTACCATCCCATTCCCCCCATGCCCACCACCACCCCTTCCCATCATACTCAATTTAACATCCCAAAACACACGTCAACAAGAACCCTCTCTCAATATTCAAGTATTCGCTGCGAGGTCCCCTCCAGACGCCTCCTGGGATAGTCTTTTAAGCCGTTTCCCCTTCTCACAGACTCTTCTCCACTGCGACGTTCTCTGCTCCTTGCCGCGCTCCTCCCGGGGAGCCACACCATCCACAGACTTGGGGAGATGTTCGCACCCCAACTCAGTCAATACACTCCAAGCCTCCTCTGCTCCTTTGACTCTCCTAGAGACTTCATTAACAGTCAGCAGCAGGCCGAAGGGGAATAACCAACGACATCTCAGTCCTTTCCCCCGTAAGAACGCTGTAACTTCCTTCAAACCATGCCTCCTCTCCAGCGTTCCTGTAGACAGGTCATTATATATCTCCACCTCACAGGATTCCCACGCAATTCGGCCATACATCCTTGCCAAGCTCAGGACCCGCTCTTTGAGAGGGAAACTGCTCAAACAGGCAATCACGTCCCTTACTTGTTTTTCCCGCCGAGGGCCGAGGCTGCGATGCGCTCTCTCCACTCCCACCACTTCCACGTGCTCCTCCCCATTTTCCTCCAGTCTCAGGACATGCCGACATAGCTGTTGCACCGTTTTAACACAGTCTTTGTAACTGTCCGTTTCAGGAATCCCTTTAAATCTCAGGTTATTCCTTCGTGCCCTGTCTTCCATCTCCTCCATCTTTTCTTGCATCTCTTCTTGCCAGTCTCGCAATCGGTGCTGCTCCACTTCCACTTCCTGCAATGCGCCTTCCACTGTTTCCACTTGTTCCGCCACCTCCTCCACACGTTGCCCCACGTTATTCAGTTCCTGATGGAGCGAGTGCAGTTTCTCCTTCAAGTCCTTTCTCAACTCCTTAATATCGCCCAGATGGCTCTCTTGAACTCCAATAGCCATCCTTTCAACTCCATGCCTGTGGAGCGCAGCTCGGGCCCACTGTTATCGTCTCCCGAACTTGCACCGCCACCACTCTCTTCGCCCGCCTCAAGACTCCGCAGGCCTTTCTCCTCGCGCCGGTCGTACGCGGACTTGAACCCCTCCAGTTTCTTTCGGGCTGCCATAGCACACCCTGGGGTATCCTTCTCCACTATTTTCGCACCCGGGATCTCGCTCATTGCCTACTTTAGTCGGGAATCAGACGGAGCTCGGCTACCTCGCGGCCATCTGCTCCGTGACGTCACCGGAAGTCCTAGGTGTTCAATTTTTAAGCTTTGTGGTTCACATCACAATATTTAAATTTTGGGTACATTTTTTAGGTGGCTTCTATTTTTTATAAGAATTTTAATATTAAATATTTATTTATCAAATTTTATTCCACTGTTTGTATACACTTTTTTCCATCCCTTCATCATCCCTAGTACCAACTCTCAAGCCCCTCATTATCCACAACAGTCACAATCTCCCTCTATCTCGGTCCTTCTCATAATTTGTAGCAGTTACATTTATTTATTTATTTAGACAGATTTGTATGCCACCTTTTCCTTCAATCAAGGTGGTCACGTCACATGATAATTGGAGGATTACATTTAACATTAGGGTACATGTAAACATTTAGACAGTACAGTTCCTTGAGAGTAATTAGACAGTACAATTGAGGTAACATTTAACATGAAGTTATTTAAAATGTGGTATGAAAGATTTGTGTGTGTGGGTAGTATGGATGTGTGTTTAGTTGGTGGAGGTAGTAGTGTTATTGTTCGGTAGGGGATGTTGCCTGAATGCTCATAGGTTTCTATAAATAGGAATGTTTTGAGGTCTTTGCGGAAGTCTGTGAGGTCATATAATGCCCTTAGGCTCATTGGGAGGGAGTTCCATAGTGTGGATGCCAGTAGTGATGGTGCTCTTTTTGAAGTTGTTTGTTTGGTTTTGTGATAGCCTGTGGGCGTGCCTATCATGTTGTCATTATTGGTTCTTCTAGGTCTGTTGTTAATGTCCCTTGTTATAATGTTTTGGAGTGCGTCTGCTGAGAGATGGTGAATGATTTTGAAGATGATCATGATTGTTTTGTATTTAGCCCTTGCCACCATTGGGAGCCAGTGTAGTTGTAGGACGGGTGTGATGTGCTTAGTCCTTGGAGTGTCTGTAATGATGCGTGCTGTAGTGTTTTGTACCATCTGTAGTGGGTGGAGTGTCTGTTGAGGAAGGCCTTGATATAGTGAGTTTCCATAATCAAGCAGTGGTGTAATGAGTGCTTGGCACACTGTGCAGAAGTGGTCTTGATGGAGCATTGGTTTGATTTGTCTGATTGTTTTCAATCGATGGTATGCCTTATTTGCAGTTTTGGTGATGTGGAATTTTAGGTTCAGGGCTCTGTTTAGTGTGATGCCTAGATACTTAACTTCTTCTTTGACTTCTATGTGTTTGTCTAGGATGCTGATAGTTTGTGGAGGTATGAAGGTGGAGTTCCTAGTGACGAACATTGTCTCAGTTTTGTCGTAGTTGACTGTTAAGTTGTTGGCTATGAGCCAGTCATTCATGTCTTCAAGGCATCTTGTTATTGTTGTAGTGTTTAGTGCTAGTAAGTTGATTGGAGCGTACACCATGATGTCGTCGGCATAGATGTGGTAGTGTAGTTTGTGGTGCTTGATGATGTTGCATATGGGCTGTATGTAGATGTTGAAGAGCATTGATGATAGGGCTGAGCCTTGAGGTATTCCCTGCGTGACGGGGAATTGTAGTGATTTCTTTTGATCACATTTGACTTGTTGCGTTCGCCCTTCCAGGTATGATGTAAACCATTTCAGGGTATTTTTGCATAGTCCTATCTGTTGTAAGCGTTGCAATAGCTTAGCATGTTACACAGTGTTGAAGGCCGCCGCGATGTCCATGAACACTAGCAAGAAGCCGTTTTTTATGTTGTCCATGCTTCTTAGGAGATTGTCAAAGAGGGAGGTGAGTAGTGTTTCCACGCCCTGTTGGGGCTTAAATCTGTGCTGGTGTATGTCCAGTGGGGCATTGATATCTATATGGTCCTAGAGCTGCCTTTGCACTGCCTTTTTCACGATTTTAGCAAGGAATGGCAAGCTGGAGATGGGACGGGATGATTTTGGTTCGGATGGGCTCAGATTGCTACTTTTAAGTATTGGTCGTATCATTGCGTGCTTTAGGGGTTGCGGCATGTATCCTTGTTGGAGTGATTCTTTAACAATTTTTTGAATGTGATGAGAGAGCTGGCTTTTGGTGGCTTTAATCCAAGACACTGGGGACGGGTCCGACGGTGAAGTCGTTGTGTTTAGTCCAGTTATAATGTCTTCTACTTGCTGCTTTGTTGGTATGTTGAAGCTCTCCCATGTTTGATGTTGCTTTTTTATCGTGAGATTGTTTGTTTGTGGTGCAGTAGTATGTGTTTGGTTAGTGTTCTTTGACTTCATGTAGCCTGCATATTTTTGTGGGTCAAGATGGTGGATGCTTTTTTGCATGTCATCCTTGGTGAGCTTCTGGACAATGCTAAAGAGTTCTCTTGGTCTATTAGTAGATTTCATGATCAAGTTGGTATGGTGTTGCTGTCGCCGCTCATTTATTAGGTTGTTATATTCCAGTTGTTTGTCTCTGTATTGGGTTAGGAGGTTGTGTGATTTATTCCATCTCCATCTTCTTTCCAGTCTTCTGAGAGTGCGTTTTGCAACTCTGATTTCATGTGACTACCATGGTGCGTTAGTTCTCTTATGTGTTTGTGGTTCTTTAGTGGCTGGGGCAGATGCTGCATTGGATATTATTGTGTTCCATTCTTCTATGTTTAAGTCCAGGGTTTCTTGTTCCTGTTGAAGTTGTGGGGTGATTTCGTTTATGAATGAGTCTCTGTTAAATGTTTTGAACCGTCTATTTATTCTTTCATCTTCTTTGCGTTGAGCGGGGTTATTCAAGGTCATGGTGAATTCAATTACATGGTGGCCTGACCAGGGGACTGGTGTGATTGTTGGTTTTGTGATCTTATTCTGTTCTACTAGTTGCTTTGGCATGAAGACCATGTCTGGAGTTCTGCCATGTTGGTGTGTTGGGGTGTTAATTGTTTGGCAGTATTTTAATGACTCCATGGCTTTTAAGAATGTTGTGGTTTCTCTGGTGGGTGCAGATATTAGGTTGTAGTCTCCTAGTGCAATGAAGGGCTTGTGCGTTCTGTTATGTGCGCATATCGTTTCGATTACTGTAGATAGGTGTTCCGTTGTGGTTCCAGGTGGTCTATATGTTAGGGAGATGGTTAGATACTTGTTGGCTATAGTGAGTGTGTTAGATTCGATTGTGTTAGTGGTGGTGATAGTTTTGAATCTATATTCCTTTCTGGTAAGTATTAGTACTCCTCCTCCTCTTTTCTGTGCTCTGATGCAGTTAAATGCCGAGTATCCTGTTGGGGTTACTTGGTTTAATATGACCTGGTCTGAGTCGTCTAGCCAGGTTTCGATGATGCATATTATATCAAGCTGCTTGTCGTGGATTAGATCAAGGATAGTATTTGATTTGTTCCTGATAGATCTGGCGTTTAGTAGAGCACACCTGATGTTTGTTGTTATGATTGGGTTTGTGCGTTCATTATTTGTGTGGTGGGGGGGTGTATTACGTGTTGCATTGTATGGTTTGTGGGCTATATTTTTTGTTTGTTGGCGTTCTTTGGATATGTGTGATGCTGGCCTGCATCTGGGTTGGGTGGTATGTGGGTTGATCAAGGGGATTTGTTGTTTGAGTCTGATGCTATGTGTGTGGGGTGAAGACATGGGAGGAGTGTGAGGTAGGCCATGAAGTAGTGGGTAAAGGAGTGCATTTTATAGCTTATGTTTTACTGATCAGGGATACAACATACATTCTGCATCTCAATCAATTGCCCTAATCATTCCCAGCATTCTCTCTCTCTCCCACCCATGAACATAAGAACATAAGAAATGTCTTACTGGGTCAGACCAAGATACATCTGTAAGATGTGATCATAAAGATGTAAGATGTAGTCAGCTTTACTCTCCTGTAGGTCCTGGGTTCATTTCACTTCACAGAGGCAGTAGGGCTTGTAATAAGACAACCAAACAGGTGTGGCTTGGAGAAAGGTTTTTTATGTAGAAATAGGCTTATTACATAGGTATTGAACAGAGGTATATAGTGATTGTTACAGAGCTGTTTCAGTGTGCATCAATGAATCTGTGTGTGCAGGTGCATGTGTGAAGTGTGAGAGAGAGGCCAGAACATGTGGGTCAGAGCCTCATGGCAAGAGAGAGAGAGAGAGAGAGAGAGAGAGCGCGGGGGAGGGGTGAAGGGAATTGATTATCAGAGCCTCCTGTCCTTCATGTCCGATGAATGGTGGAAGAGAGAGAGGTAAGAACATGTGGGTCAGAGCCTCATGGCAAGGTGTAGTGGAAGAGAGAGAGAGAGAGCGGGGGAGGGGTGAAGGGAATTGATTATCAGAGCCTCCTGTCCTTCATGTCCAATGAATGGTGGAAGAGAGAGAGGTAAGAACATGTGGGTCAGAGCCTCATGGCAAGGTGTAGTGGAAGAGAGAGCGGGGGAGGGGTGAAGGGAATTGATTATCAGAGCCTCCTGTCCTTCATGTCCGATGAATGGTGGAAGAGAGAGAGAGAGAGAGGAAGTGTTTCTGTTCTTTATAGTGTATTGAATCCTCTCCAGCACTTCCCCTTGAGGTCTGCCATTGTTTCTAGCCACTCCCCTTTTAGGTCTGCCATTCTTGATTTAGCAAGGAGGGGCTTCAGACAGGCCTTGGAGACTGAAATCACCAGGGGGTCAGAGTTAATCTCATCTTGTAAACTGTCCTATTACCTTTGGAGACTGAAATCACCAGAGTCCAAAGCTGCATGAAATGTATGCTGACATCTCCCACACCTTTTTTATTTTTATTTATTATTTGTGCCTGGAAATGGTGGAAGCAAGACTGTGGTACCTGTCCCAGCTGCCATTACATGATAGTAGGCAGCTTGTCTAATACCTCCTGTATTAAATACCTTGCTATGTCCAGCAAGTCCCCTGTCCTGCACAGTACTGTCTCTAGTACTGTCTCTAGTGTTCTAGAGATAAACAAGTCTCCTTATGAGTCCAAACCTCGTGTCTTAGGTAGAGCAGCCACTACTGGGGGGGGGGGAAACCCAATATGCTACCTCCGTGCCCTTCTTAGAGAGAGTGAACAGTGCATAAGGTCTGCAGGAATTTTTGAGGAGGCTAAAGCCAAAAGGTACCAGGATGCTATGAGTGAGGTTCGGAAGCAATACTAGACTGCAGCTGACTCTGGTATTCAGTGTAGTAGGAAATGCGAAATTAGCCAAATTAGCAGGCCAAATTAGCCTGGATGTAGGGGTGGATGCTGGAGAAGTTCAGTGTAACTACCTTAAAATGTTGTGGTTCTGTATGACATGTGCTGCAAGGATATGTACATTTGTTTCATTTTACAACACAGGAAAATTACGATAATGCATAGCAATATTTGTACAGCAGTTAAAATAATAATAGGGTGAATAAAAACATTAAAGACATGATCAGCAGTATGTGAGTAACCAAATAACAATTCCCACACAGACACATGAGCATCTTGTAGCAAGTGTCCTACAATTTGTTGAATGTGTCCATTCTCATAAGCGATGGTATGATTCACTTCAGTGGATGATGTTTTAAGGTGATCAATATAGGCATGGAGTTCTGTAAAGTTGAGCAGTTTATGTAGTGTCTCTTCTCCCATGCCAAGTGGTAAGGGATGCACAGCATATGAGATAGTCTGGAATGTCCATAGAGTCATTGGTAACCAGCGGTGTGGAATAAGTTGTCCCATTAATGGTGAGGGAGACCAGTGGTGTATGACTGCACCAGGTATTGTTTGGTAAATAGTTTGAACTGTACAACAAAGTGTTCTTGGGAAGGCGAATGTCATGCATTCTGGGAGCAATCGAAAAAGAAACATTCTGGGGAAAGAACAGATGAAAACAAAAGTGTCCAGCTCCAAGGTAATACAAACTGTGTGAGGTAGTCAGGGAATATGAGAGCTTAACAGTCAGGGAGCAAGAGGAGGAATTGTTCCAGCAGGAGGTGTCAGCCTCTTTAAACTGGTGAGGTTGACACTTGAACTGAAATGTAGTCTGCTCACACAAACTGGGGTCCATCGGCTTGAATGAAGTCCAGGTGTCGTCCAGTGGCTGCACCCATGTGAGATGGTCCACAGGATACATAAGCATATTATCAAACTGCACCCCAATATTAACAATAGGATAAACAACTGTGTGTTGTCCTAACCATGGGATCAAAGTACAGATAGAGCAGCCTTGTGGTGAACAAATGGGAACACTAACTGTCCACCAATCAAGGTGAGCTATAGCAAATTCCGGTATTTTGGTACTAGCCATATGAATGAGAGATGGTGGCCAGTGTCCTAACTTAGCAGTGATCAGAATTTCCTTTAGTATAGTAATAAGCTCGATCTGTACTTGATCACAGGCAAGAGCCCAGGAAATATTCTTTCCCAATCTATATTCTGCATGTGCTAAGGTAACAATTTTCTGTTCTATAATGGGAGATATAAGAGCAAAGGTATCTACAACTACATTGGACAGTTTAGAGGAAGCTTCATTAATAATATGTTGTGAGGTAAAACCATCAGCAGCATGCTGAGCAGTGGATCCCATTTTATTACGGAGCACCTCTATATCAATTATATTAAGGGCACCCAGTGCAGTCCCTGTGCCACCTAAAATTGTATCAATTAATTCACGCTTGTGTCGAAATTGCTTGGCTCGGGGTGTTACTGACTGCCTATCAAACCAAGTATTGAGCATTTGTATGTGGTTGGCAACAAACTGAGAGCAATTTGGATATTTGTGAGTAACTAGAAACAATTTGGGAAATAGATGCCAAGTAAGAAAATGGTATTC
Organism: Ichthyophis bannanicus; assembly: GCA_033557465.1. Classification (NCBI taxonomy): domain Eukaryota; kingdom Metazoa; phylum Chordata; class Amphibia; order Gymnophiona; family Ichthyophiidae; genus Ichthyophis; species Ichthyophis bannanicus. The sequence goes on along the minus strand of CM066032.1, from coordinate 1,253,419,526 downwards.
CACATCATATAAAACATCGTGTGGTGCATCATATTTAATCTGAAAGGGATGTCCTTCCTGAAATGGGTGGATATCAGAAAGGTAGAGTACAGGAGGAGCAGAAGTGGTGGGAGGGGTAGGATGAGGGGTGGTAGGTAAACAAGATACATCCAAAAGGAATGAAGTCTCAGTGATGTGCTGTTGATCACTCACAACCCATGTATAAGTTATTTTCCAGGTACCTCTGTCCTGACAGGAAATATTGTACAAAAGCAAAGCAGGAGGACCTAGAAAGTAACGTTCTGGGCGTGCCCTCAATTCTTGTATCCTTTCTAGAGAAGTGGAAACTGGTGGCTCCCACTGTACTTGAGTGATGTTTAATGAATAGAACACTGGCTTGTCCTGTACCGAACAGAAACTCAGGATGACCAGATCCTTTCCTTCCGGGAAAGGTGGGGGTATTTCTTGGTAGCGATACACTCCACCTGTGGAGTTAGCCCAGCCAATCGTGCATATTCGGATGATAGTTCCTGTAATGAGACTTGAGTAGAAGAGAGCAGATACAAGAACAACAGGAAACCGAGACATAATAAAAGCTAACTTGTTTCACTCTATTAGGGAGTAAACTAATGCTCCCCACTTATACTATGTAACAACAAAACAAAAAAAAAATAATTTTTACTACTTATTTACATAACTATTAAACACATGTACAGCAGGAGTAACTAGTTACCGTCCTCAAGCGACTTTTGTTCGGAAAGCAGCTGTCCGTGCTGTCTTCAGAAAGCAGCTGTCCGTGCTGTCTTCAGGTGGTGTCTGAAAACAAAGACTGATAAAACACGTTTTACCCATATGGTTTTAACTGGGTGATGTGTTTCCAGTACTGCTGGTTGTCAGGCATTAGGATCTGGTATAGGCTTGGGCCTAAGGTATCAGTAACTAAGTATGGTCCTTCCCACTTTGCAGTTCCAAAGGGGAGGTTTGGTCTAGGTCTCAGAATCATCACTTTACTCCCAACTTTGAGGGGTCTTAAATCAGAACCTTTTGCATGTACCTCCTGCAAATAATCTCTAGCTTTTTCTGTGTTAGCTAGCACAGAGGTCTGAATTTCTTTTAGATGTTCTTGCAGGGATTTCATCCACTCATTGGTGAGAATTACGGTCTGGTCCTCTGGAAGAAAAGGACTCAGCATATTTTCCCACCGTTGCATTGGCCTTCCCATTAAGGCTTCATAGGGTGCAAAACCTGTGGATTTACAGACCTTAGCTCTGATACGCATAAGGACTAAAGGGAGCACCAGATCCCAATTTTTCCCGGTCAGATTAAGCATAGGGCTGAGGTGGACCTTAATTGTTTGATTCATTCTTTCTACCTGCCCTGCTGACTGTGGATGGTACGGAATGTGGAGTTGTTGTTCTATGCCTAGAAAATCAAACAATTCCTTGATGAGCTGAGAAACAAATGCAGGACCATTATCAGAATCAATAGTCTTGGGAATGCCACAGCGTGTAAAAAATTGCATAGTTAGGATTTCTGCAGTGGTTCGAGCAGTTTGATCTGGGACAGGGAATGCTTCTACCCAATGAGAAAAGGAATCAACAACAGTCAGTAAAAATCTATTTTTCCTAGCAGTCAATGGGAGAGGGCCCACATGATCTATTTGCAATCTCTCAAATGGGCCACGAGGAGGTGCTCTCATTAACTGTCCCCTTCTCTTTTTAGGTTGCCTCCCAAATGAAGCACAGATTACACAGGAGGAAACATGATCCTGTATATCATGTTTCATTTCTGGCCACCATACCAACCTATTGAGGATAGTCTGCATTTCTTCTGCTATAGGGTGTCCCATAGGACCTGCACCATGAACCCAATGCATCCATTCTTTACCTCGAGCTCTAGGGATAGCTATAACCAAGCCTTCCTCTCTTTTTGCACATAGAATGTCTTTCTCTATAGCGAATGTGAGAAAGGGTGTGTGCTGATATAGGTTATCTGGGGCGTCCTGCACAAGCTTCCTTAAATTGGAAAGCTCAGGGTCCTTTGTCTGCATTTGTCTGCAGTGCTACAAAGTAATCTGGTGGTATTATCTGATCGTAATCTGTGGAACGTGTAGCAATAGCAACCATGCGTGTCTGCTCATACCAGGGCCATATACATGGCATGCTTCCTTGGCTAGTGAGTCTGCTAATGTGTTTCCTTTCACTAAAGGGCCTTTCTTCCTATGTGCCTTTACTTTAACTAAATGTACTCTCTGAAACTTCTCACTCAGTTCTTGTGCCATAGTCCACAGTGATAAATTTTTCACTGTGGACCCATCTGTAGATTTAAATTTATTTGCCAGCCACCAGGGTAACAGGGCAATGGCACTTTTAAAGACATAATCAGAATCTAAAATGATTTGTATCTCTGGGTGTGAATCCTGATATTGTTGTATACAAGCTACAAAAGCAGCCAGCTCACAGTACTGTGCTGACGCTGACCCACAGGAATACTGTCTTTGCAGTACCACTTGGTTATTTGGGTCCAATTTTACAATTGCAAAACCTGCTAGTCGCCTGCCTCCTTCACATTGGCTACTACCATCAATATATACTGTAGGAAGAAAAGGTGAAATTTTGTCTAGTCCTAGTTCCCTAAAGATCATGTGATTAGGGGCACTGGGTGAGGACTGACAGTCATGAGGTTGCCCCTCCAGCAAGATTCCAGCCACTTGCACGTTAGGTTCTTTCAACAATTCAAACTTTACATTCTGTGCTTGCAACATGAGAGTCCACTGGACTATTCTCTCCGTCCTAATCTTGCTACATGCTAACTTTCCTTCTACAATGAATTTGAGGGGGGTGTGATGGCTGCATATGTATGTGGTTTGAGCACCAATGATGTATGTAAATTTCTGCATAGCAGCATAGGAAGCCAGTACATGTTTTTCACAGTTTCCCATTTTGAGTTCAGGAGAAGTGAAAACTCTGGAACAGAAAGCGATAGGGCGATCTACTCCTCCTAAGCGTTGTGTTAGAGCTGCACCTATACTGTTCTCTCCAACTACAGGGTACAGGAAAAAATGTTGTGTGTGATCTGGGTGTGCAAGAACAGGAGCAGAAGTCAGAATGTGTTTTAATTTAGTTACAGCGTCTGTATGTCCTTCCTCCCAAACATAACTTTTACTTTTTAGCAGGGAGTAAAGTGGAGCTGCCACTTCAGCATAATTGTGCATGAAGTCACGGCAGAAACCAGTGAGCCCTAGAAATGACTGGAGTGATTTCTGATCTGTAGGAAGTGGAAGTTTCTGTATCAGCTCTATCCTCTGAGAATCTACAGATTTAACCTCCTGGCCAATAGTAACCCCTAAAAAGGAAACCTGTGATTTGCACAGTTGAGCCTTGTCGGGATTAACTTTAAGGCCAGCTTGTAAGAGGACTTTTAAAACTTCTCTTACATGATTCCAGTGTACGGCTTCATTCTCAGACTGAATCAGAATGTCATCTACGTACTGAATTATATTATCTCTGCAAGACAATAGTGATAGGGCTTCCTGCATGTATTTATGAAATATTGATGGGGAATCCTTATATCCCTGTGGGAGCACAGTCCATGCATATTGTTTATTCAGCCACTGAAAGGCTGTTTTGTACTGGCATTCAAGGGCCAGGGGCAGACTCCAAAACCCATTGGATATGTCTAAAACAGAGAAAAATTTACATTTGGGATTCAGTTTAGAGATCATTTCAGGGTATGAGGCTACCCACGGGCACTACAGATTTTGAAACTTGATTCAGGGCACGGAAGTCCATAGTGAGCCTGAAGGAACCCCCGGTTTAACTATCGGCCAGGCTGGTGAATTGCATGTGGAAGAAATAGGTCTAATCAGACCCCTCTCCTCCAGTATCTTCACAATTTTAGTCACTGGTTCTATAGCCTGATGAGGTACTGGGTATTGCTTCTGTGGTGGAGGATCCTCACCTTCCAACAGTATTTCTGTGTGCATTTTCCCACAATCTAACTTGTCTTGAGCCCAGACTGGAATATCAGCCACTTCTGAGGGAATTACACACAGATCATACTGCTGAGCTGCCTTGGTGCACTGAGTTGCTAACTGCATGGGAATGACTTCATGCACTAAGGTTTTAGAAGCACTTGAAGTTCCTGAATACTGCCACAATTTAAGATTAGCCATATCCACCACAAAATTTAACTGGTTGAGAACATCAATTCCAATTATTTCTTTTGATGTGTTCACTATAGTGGAGGCAGTGGTTTCCAACATTTCCTTATTTTGTTCACTGTGCACAGGGATACCCCATTTAACTGGGATAACCACACATTTGGAAGCTGTGTCATTAATTCCTTGAATTTCATAAATTTCCATATTTTTCTGATCTGCAGTGGGAGAAGCTCTGTTAGTAAAACTAATTCCAGCCCCTGGGTCAATCAAAGCTAGTTTATCCTGACCCCCTATTCTGCTGATAACATTGGGGCGTGCACAAGAGTCCAGTATCAAGGGTGTTACAAGCCTTAAATTGTGTCCTGGGCCTGTATCCATTTCATTATACAGAGGCTCTGGAATTGAGTCCTCTGCTGAGATAAAGGAGGCAGGCTGGGCTATGAAGGCTTGAGACATTTTGATATCTGAACCCAGAAGGTCAGGACACCCCTACGCACTAGCCTTGTGTTTGTCCTGAGCTGCTTGTAAATCCTGTTTTAACTTATCTATTTCTATCTGCAGTATGTGTTTGTCTTGTTCCCATTTAGTTTTCTCCTTTTCTAGCCCATCTCTCTGTGCTTTGAGCTCCTGAAAAGGAATGTAACCTGAGGAGTTTCTAAAAGTACCTCTGCCATGTGTTCTCCAAGGTGTGTGTCCTCTGTGTTTCTTCTGTACTGAGAGGATCCCTCGGCTTGCCACTTCCGTGCTTCTGATACTGTAATGACCTGCGAGGGCTGGGTCTTCCAAACAGACCCAATTCTGAGCATTAAAGTATCAAAAGGAGTTGCTTCAGGGTCTTCAGAAAATAACAGAAGTTGTTTTGTAATCTCAGGGGATAGCAATTCTAATAAAAATGCCTTATGCTTGTTCTCCCCATAATCTTCTGCACTGGGCCAGGACTCCTGCTCATTAAGAACTGCTTTAAAAATCCAGGCTCTATATGCAAACTCTTCCAGTGTATCAATTGGTAGAGGTGAAATAATTTTAAATACTTGCATTGGGGAACAGTGAAATAGTTTCTTAGTACCCCCTTTTTTTTTTTAAACTTTTATTTTCATTTTGGAACATCGAAACAAAAGGACATACAGAATAAAAGACATAAACAAATAATATTATACAATCACGGACAGTAAACCCCCACCACCCCCCTCCCCCCCTGCTTCTTCTCTGGGATACGTAACAATCCAGTATCGGGTGTATATACACATTATTATCTTTCGAGATAATATAATTATCTGCAACATGATGAGTGTAGCTATACGGCTATATTGGAGCATCTGGCAATCTGAACATAGTCATTAAGCATCTGCCACTTAGACAAGTGAGAGCAGTCCTGAACCTGGAATGCCATCCGACGAGGTATCTGCTCATATGTACTATATAAGCAGACAGAATTCCACCATTCGGTAAAAGTTAGGCGGGAGCCATTCTTCCAATTTTTCGTGACTAAGCATACAGCCATACCCAACATAAAATCCAAGAGGAAGCGGCCTGTCCTGGGAAGAGAGGGGATCCCCGCCACAGAGCGGAGTCCCACAATCTTCCAAGAAAGGGGCTCCCGGAAGTGTAGGATACTTTGTATCCGGTCCCAAACCCGCCCCCAATATTGCTGTAGTGCTGGACATTCATAGATAACATGGGCGAAGGTACCCACCGCTGTATGGCATGACCAACATCGATAGCTTGTATTGACATTCCATTTGGCCATCTTCTCAGGAGTATAAAAGCATCTGTGGGCAAAATAGAAGAGCGTTTGAGTGACAGAGGCGGATCTAGAGACCCGCACCACTTTGCTCCAGACTATCTTCCATTGCTGGGGAGTTAAAGTGATGTGCAATTCGCGCTCCCATGCCTGCTGGGCCCTAGGGGTGTCCCTGCCTGGACTATGAGTGAGTATTTTATAAAAGTTAGATGCCACCCCTGGTAGACTCCCGATACAACGAATCACCTCTGACAGCCCTTCCACGCTAGTATCAGAGCGCGGAATGACCCGAGCGCCTTTAAGGCAATGTTGGAGCTGCACCCATTGAAAGTAATATTTCGCTGGTAGACCAAATTCCGTTTGTAAAGCATTAAAGGTTTTCCAGCGATCCCCAGCAAACAGCTGCTTAGGTGTCCAAATCCCCCTGGAGTACCAGGGTCTCCATGCTATCGTTTTTTTGTTAATTTGAAATCGAGAGTTATGCCATATCGGGAGATGGTCCAGGGGGCACGCCTGCGGACCCAGAGATTGAATGAGGGCATTAAAGGCCACTAGAGTGTCTACAACCATTGGTGAATGGCGGGAGTCTGAATGATGGCACATTCCGGGGAAGTAGGCCAGCGGAACTGGTCCACTCTTAGTACCCCTTTTAACCAACTGGTATGGGTGGGTGAGAGAGCCAACTCTATAATAGTGTGGCCCCAGAGCCAAATGCATAAGTCTATCAAAGTCTGATTGTTTTCTTCTGTATTTCCCTAGACCCCAGTGAATCAGAATATCAATCGCCCATTTACACCAATGATTTATATTAAGAGGCATAGTGCCAATTTTCTCAACTATTTTTTCTATATCTCTATCTTTTAAATTTTCCTGCAACATTACTTTAACTGGTGCTTTGAGTTCAGTACTGGGTGCCATGCCTAAGTCATCTGAATTATCCTCCTGACACAGATCCTGATTATTGCTCTGTTCCGGCTGAGATAAACTATCAGAATTTTGTTCCTCTGATTCAGCTGTATTCTTCCCATTCCTAAGTTGAACTATGCATACTTTAGTATTCTTTTGTTTGCATTGCTCATAGGGTGTGTCATAAGGGGCTGAGGGAGAAGTAGGCGTATACTTATTTTTTTGTCTTTCAGATGCCAATTGATCCTTAACGTGACTCAATTCAAGTTTAAGTGCTTCTAATTGCTCACTAACAGTTATAAAAGAATTTGTAGCTTGTATCACTTGAGTTCTTTGTATAGAGATGCAAATTTGTGCCTCCTCAAGGTCTTTGGTCAATTGGGTACACTGAGAAGTCAGTTCAGAGTTGTCCTTTTTCATGCTAATGAGTCCCCTGCACATGCCTTGGATAAAAAGGCATTTTATTTTATTTGTTTTCTTTTTGAATTCTTGATCATGGTTTAACATTTGTCTTTGAATATTATACCATGATGACTCAGGGAATTCACCTTCAAAGGGACCCCCTTTCCTCTTACAGTATGAAATTACAATTTCTTTAAGTTCTTTGAAATCAAAGGCTTCTATATTTGATACTGCAGAAAGGCTGTAGTTGGACTATCTCAAATGTGTAACCTTAGAAGGAGGAATGCTCACTTTTCTGAAGAAGTGAGACTTAGAATTATAGTTGGAATGGTATAAATTTTATGGGTGTTCAGTAAAGAGTACTGGCATAAAGACCACACCTTAAAATTATACCTGAATAAAAAGTGCTTCTCACCTTTTTAACAGGGTGGAAGTTTAGGGTGAAGTTATAGTAAGAAGGGTGTTAGGAGATTAACAGAATTGTTGTATCAATTGCAGCCAGCTTTAAGCCTGCTCTCACTAAGATAGTTACTGACAGGAGACAGAGAAATAAAAGTTAAAAGGGACAGGAGGTAATAGCTTTATCAGGAAAGATGTATATTATATTCAATGAGGGACTGTTTACCTATGTACCACTTCCAAACTAAATCTGGACTATCTCTCTGTCTTTTCTTAGCAGCTCAAATAATATAGCAAGCCTATACATCAAAATAAGACAATTGCAAGCCACTCTGTGTGATGTCTTTAAAATTCTAGATGCTTACAGAGCCTTTTGACAATAAAAATCTCACCTTGTCTAACCCACAAAACAAATTTATCACTGGAACTGTTCACTAAATAGTGTCTAAGTGTCATCCAGTCTGTCAATTGTAAATGGTCACAAGGACTTTTGATTCTGTCTGAAATCTACTTAATGTATTATACAAAATTATTACTTACCCAACTGGAGTTCTGCTGTGAAGTCCGAGAGACGAGCCCCCATAAAGATGTAAGATTTGATCAGGTTACTCTCCTGTAGGTCCTGGATTCATTTCACTTCACAGAGGCAGTAGGGCTTGTAATAAAACAACCAAACAGGTGTGGCTTGGAGAAAGGATTTTTATGTAGAAATAGGCTTAATACATAGGTATTGAACAGAGGTGTATATAGTGATAGTTACAGAGCTGTTTCAGTGTGCATCAATGAATCTGTGTGTGCATGTGTGAAGTGTGAGAGAGAGATAGACCAGAACATGTGGGTCAGAGCCTCATGGCAAGGGAGAGAGAGAGAGCGGGGGAGGGGTGAAGGGAATTGATTATCAGAGCCTCCTATCCTTCATGTCCGATGAATGGTGGAAGAGAGAGAGGTAAGAACATGTGGGTCAGAGCCTCATGGCAAGGTATAGTGGAAGAGAGAGAGAGCGGGGGAGGGGTGAAGGGAATTGATTATCAGAGCCTCCTGTCCTTCATGTCCGATGAATGGTGGAAGAGAGAGAGCAAGAACATGTGGGTCAGAGCCTCATGGCAAGGTGTAGTGGAAGAGAGAGAGAAGAGAGCGGGGGAGGGGTGAAGGGAATTGATTATCAGAGCCTCCTGTCCTTCATGTCCGATGAATGGTGGAAGAGAGAGAGAGAGGAAGTGTTTCTGTCCTTTATAGTGAATTGAATCCTCTCCAGCACTTCCCCTTGAGGTCTGCTATTGTTTCTAGCCACTCCCCTTTTAGGTCTGCCATTCTTGATTTAGCAAGGAGGGGCTTCAGACAGGCCTTGGAGACTGAAATCACCAGGGGATCAGCGTTAATCTCATCTTGTAAACTGTCCTATTACCTTTGGAGACTGAAATCACCAGAGTCCAAAGCTGCATGAAATGTATGCTGACAACATCAAGCCCAGTATCCTGTTTCCAACAGTAGCCAATCCAGGCCACAAGTACCTGGCAGGTTCCCAAAGAGGCTGGCAGGTCCCACAATGCATGCCCGAGGACAAGCAGTGGGTTTCCCGGGTCCTCTTTAATAACGGTTTATGGACCTTTCCTCCAGGAACTTGTCCAAACCTTTTATAAGCCCAGCTACACTAACAGCTTTTACTACATCCTCTGGAACGAATTCCAGAATTTGATTACGTGTTGAGTAAAAAATTATTTTCTCTTATTAGTCTTAAATGGGTTGCATTGTAGCTTCATTGGGTGTCTTCTAATCTTTCTACTTTTTGATAGCGTGAACAACCAATCTGTGTTTACCCATTCCACTCCATTCATTAATTTATAGACTTTTATCATATTATATCTCAGCCATCTCTTTTCCAAGTTGAAGAGCTCCAAACTTTTAAGTCTCTCCTCATAGGGGTATCCTTTCATTCGGTTTGCCATTTTTGTTGCTATTCTTTGCACCTTTTCTAATTCAGCTATATCCTTTTTAAGATATGGCGACCGGAACTGCACACAATGTTCAAGGTGCGATCGCACCATGGAACGATAGAGAAGCATTATAATAACCTTTGTTTTATTCTCCATTCTGTTCCTTATGATTCCTAGCATTCTATTTGCTTTCTTGGCTGCCGCTGCACATAGGGCAGAGGTTTTCAATGTATTATCCACGATGAAACCTAAATCTTTTTCCTTGGTGGTGGTTTCTAACGTGGTACCTTGCACCATGTAACCATAGTTTGGGTTGCACTTTCCTAGGTGTATAACTTTGCACTTGTAGACATTAAATTTCATCTGTCATTTGGACATCCAGTCTTCCAATTTTTCAAGGCCCTCTTGCAATTTTTCACAATCCTCTTACGTTTTAACAACTTTGAATAATTTTGTGTCATCTGCAAATTTGGTCACCTCACTCATTATTCCTATTTCCAGGTCATTTATGAATAAGTTAACAGATCCCTGGGTACCCCACTGTTCACCTTTATCCCTTGAGAAAATTGGCCATTTAGCCCTATTCTCTGCTTTCCATCTTTTAACCAGTTTTTGCTCCACAGTACTACACTGCCTCCAATCCCATGATTTTTTAATTTCTCCAAGAGTCTGTTATGAGGGACCTTGTCAAAGACTTTCCGAAAATCCAGATATACTATATCAACCAGCTCACCTTTATCTACTTGTTTATTCACACCTTTAAAAAAATATAACAGATTAGTAAGACAAAAGCTTTCCTTAAATCCATGTTGGCTTTCTTCCATTAACCCTTTGAAGGCCTACTTTAAATTTTTAATCCACATTCTGCAGCCGGGTTAATTTTTGCATATTTCAGGAAAATTGTACCCGTCTTATTCAATATGCTCTAATAGTGAATTTCCTTCTGCTATGGTCATGTATTATATACCATTTGATAGGAATATTTAGTCAGAATTTTGGATCCCGAGAGTTTTGGGCTCGGCCTGGAAAGGGTTAAACCATGGCTATCTATATGTTCAGTAATTTTATTCTTTATAGTGGTTTCTACCATTTATTTATTTTATTTATTTAGACAGTTTTTGTATACCGCCTTATCCTTCAGTCAAAGCGGTCACAACACAATTGGGGGATACATTTAACACGTGGGGATATGAGACACATACACTAATACTTACAGGGAACATGGGCAATGGAGGGTTAAGTGGCTTGCCCAAGACCACAAGGAGCATCTGTGGGACTAGAAACCCCAGTCCTTCCGGCCCAAGGTTGCTGTCCTCTAGTGGTATTTGAACCCCCGACCTTCCGGCCTGAAGTACCTTGCCCCAACCACTAGGCTACTCCTCCCATTTGCCCCAGTACTATCGTCAGGCTCACTGGTCTGTTATTTCCTGGATCACCCTTGGAACCCTTTTTAAAAATCGGAGTTACATTGGCCACTGCCCAATCCTCAGGTACTAAAGGTGATTTTAATGATAGTTCACAGATTACTAATAGTAGGTCATAAGAACATAAGATCATAAGATATGCCATACTGAGTCAGACCAAGGTCCATCAAGCCCAGTATCCTGTTTCCAACAGTGGCCAATCTAGGTCATACGTACCTAGCAGTTTCCCCAAAAGACACAGGTTCCACAATGCTTGTACTGGGTCAAGCATTGATATCCTGGGTCCCTTCTTAATAATGGTTTATGGACCTTTCTTCCAGGAACTTGTCCAAACCTTTTTTAAACCCAGCTACACTAACAGCCTTTACTACATCCTCCGGTAACAAATTCCAGAGTTTGATTACACGTTGAGTGAAAAAATATTTTCTTTTATTAGTCTTAAATAGTTTACCCTGTAGCTTCATTGTATGTCCCCTAGTCTTTCTATATTCTGATAACGTAAACAATCGATCTACGTTTACCCGTTCCACTCCGTTCATTAATTTATAGACTTCTATCATATCTCCCCTCAGCCGTCTCTTTTCCAGGTTAAAGAGCCCTAACCTTTTTAGCCTTTCTTCATAGGAGTATCCTTCCATCCCCTTTACCATTTTGGTGGTTCTTCTCTGAACCTTTTCTAATAACACTATATCCTTTTTAAGATACGGCAACCAGAATTGCAGACAATATTCAAGGTGCGGTCTCATGGAGCGGTACAGAGGCATTATAATATCTTTTGTTTTATTTTCCATTCCTTTCCTTATAATACCTAGCATTCTATTTTCTCTCTTGGCTGCCGCTGCACACTGGGCCGAGGGTTTTAACATGTTATCCACAATGACGCCTAAATCTTTTTCCTGGGCGATGGTTCCTAATGTGGAACCTTGCATTGTGTAACCATAGTTTGGGTTGTTCTTCCCTAGGTGCATAACTTTGCACTGGTCCACATTAAATTTCATTTGCCATTTTGATGCCCAGTCTTCCAATTTATCAAGATCCTCTTGCAATTTTCCACAATCCTCTTGGGTTTTAACAACTTTAAATAGTTTTGTGTCATCTGCAAATTTGATAACCTCACTCGTTATTCCTCTTTCCAGGTCATTTATGAATATGTCAAAAAGCAGCGGACCCAGCACAGATCCCTGGGGTACACCATGCCAATCACCCGCTCCCTGGACCTTAAGGGTTTCAGGAGGGGGTGGCCTTGGATGCCCTTCAGGGTTGAGGTTGTAGTTGTGTATGTGCTCAAGCAGTAAGGCAGGCAAAGAAAATTTATTTGATGAGGTTTTATTTCTCCCGCTCCGGAGTTGAAATGCAACAGACGCAAAAGAAGATAAAATTGCCAAAACAAGAATGAGGAAAAACAAGACTTTTCAGTGCTGGGCTAAATGTTCATTATCTTCAGGGGTTCACATTCATTAGGCATGTGACCTTTTCTTTACTAAACAAATTCTGGCAAAACAGTGCTCCTGAGATACAAACAAATTATGCTTTAACTTATTCACTTTTCATAAGCTTTTCAGCAATGCAAACATTCAGGTCACTTCTGTTATATTTCTTCATATAACCATTCAAGCTTTTGCCTTAAATAACTTTCTCAATGAGACAGGTTGAGCAATCCATGGGCTGGTCTTGCTCTGTGGACGGCTGAGAACAAACTAGTGACATTTCCACTTCACAGCTGTTTTCAGGCTGTGCTAACTTATAGCTAGGAATTGCTATGTTCTCAAGAAATTCTCTGAAGTCTTTAAGAAGTAATTCAGCCTGCGTCTTTTCTGGGCTAAGCTGATAAACTGTTTCTTCTTCAGATAAACATTTGTTTGAGTTCCTTATTTCAGGATAATTAGTAATGCTGTATCTACTAGGACAACCATTCAGCGTGCTGGAAGTATCCTTCCCCCACTTGTCTCTGAACGTAAGTGCCGGGGTTACAACTTCAGCTGTGCTTGGAGAGTGTCTAAAGAGTGCTTCAAAAGTAGAACCGTCAGGCTTCTCCTGGCTCACGTCTCTGCAATATGACTCAGCTGTTTTCTTCCTATTAGCTTCTCTGCTAAATGTTTCAGCTGGCTTGTGAGAATAGCTGGGACTGCTTAGACAATTTTCATGCTGAACCCAACTGCCACCATATTGACTGACTTTGTCCTGGCTTTTAAAATCAGCTTTCACTCTGTCTGGCTTCACACTGTAAAACTTGCTAGCTGTATCAACCCCACCATGTACCTTGTGCTGAGGCTTCCTCCATGAGAATTCTTTGCCCCTCTGCCTTCTGTTCCGTGGCTCTGCTTGGTCCTCCAGAAGCCTGGGCTGTAACCTTGGGTCTCTCAGTGCTCTGAAATCCTTCGGGTCACAGAAGATTCTTTCTGCCCCTGAGTCTCCCAGGTACCTGCTTCCTGAGTCAAAATCCTTCCTTAGTGAATCACAGCTGCTTAGTGGGTCTCTCTCCAAGTCTTCCTGCTCGTCGTCTCTGTCTAACTGTTTCTGAGTGCTTAACAAGCTCCTCGTGCCTTGCACTGCCCGCCTCCTGTTTGGGCGTGCCCAATCAGGGACTTTGCTTCTCTCCTCCCCTCAGGTGAGCTGTGTTTCCTGATTAGCCATGTGTTTTTTTCTCTCTGAAGAGAAAATCCTGCATTCCCCTGCAGTACCGGTTCTCTCCACCAGATCGCCATCTGTTTCCATAGCATCTTGAGAGGCTTCTACGTCACAACCACTATTCACCTTTCTCCATTGGGAAAATTGGCCATTTAGCCCAACCCTCTGCTTTCTATCTTTTAACCAGTTCCTGATCCACAGTAGTACACTGCCTCCTATCCCATGACTCTTTAGTTTTGCCAAAGGTCTCTGATGAGGGACCTTGTCAAAGGCTTTCTGAAAGTCTAGATACACTATATCAACCGACTCACCTTTGTCGACCTGTTTATTCACACTTTCAAAAAAACATAACAGATTAGTAAGACAAGATCTTCCTTGTCTAAAGCCATGTTGGCTGTCTCCCTTTAGGCCATTAAATGAAGTAATCCCTCTAAATAAACGTGGGCTATGATCCTATAACAATAAGTAACTCTGAATCTTTATAAAGAAAGAACTTCAGGTCTCAGACTTCAGATAGGCACTATCTTGTGGACTCTACCAGTAACATGTGCCTCTTTTGCATCAATGACCTTAGTACTTTCTTTTAACTGTAGTTTTGACTTATATTAGACCCATGTTGTTTGACATTCAACTATATGCTCATGTCATGAAATACAATAAAGTGATCTGTCTTATCTGTCATAGCCCACGTTTATTTAGAGGGATTACTTCATTTTGTGACGTATTAGTCTACCCTCTACAGAGTGATCCCATTAGGCCATGACTATCTACATGCTGAGTAATTTTATTCTTTATGATAGTTTCTACCATTTTTCCCGGTACTGACGTGTGGCTCACCGGTCTGTAGTTTCCCGGATCACCCCTGGAACCCTTTTTAAAAATTGGTGTTACATTGGCGATCCTCCAATCTTCAGGTATTAGCGATGATTTTAATGATAGTTCACAGATTACTAATACTAATTAGTAATCTGCAGTCTCATCTTTCAGTTCTTTCAACGCCCTTATATGTATACCATCTGGTCCAGGTGATTTGCTACTCTTCAGTTTATCAAACAGTTGTAATATATCCTCCCAGTTTATTGATGTTTCTTTCAATTCTTCCACTACGTCACCTTTATCAAATTTTATTCCACTATTTGTATACACTTTTTCCATCCCTTCATCATCCCTAGTACCAACTCTGAAGCCCCTCATTGTCCACAACAGTCACAGTCTCCCTCTATCTCAGGCGAGGATAACTTCCCTGCATCTTCTTCAGTAAGGACCGAAGCATAGAATTCATTCAGTCTGTCTTCTGTGTCCTTGTCCTTCCTTAGCCCCCTTTTATCCCTCTACCATCCAATGGTTCAGCTGACTCTCTCACAGGTTTTTGCTATGAATGTACTTGAAAAAGCTTTTATTATGCATTTTTGCTTCCATGGCAAACTTCTTTTCAAATTTTCTCTTCTCCTGTCTTATCAATGCCTTGCATCTAACTTACCAATGCCTATGTTGTTTCCTACGGTCATCGTTAGGCTCTTTTTTCCATTTCCTGAAAGATGCTTTTTTGGTAACCTCTTGTTGGTTCATGAACCAGCTGCTCCAAGAAGCAGTCATTTATTTCATCTAGAAACTTTATCTCTCTAGCATGTCCTACTTTGACATTGACCCAGTCGATACTGGGGTAATTGAAATCACCCATTTATTACTGTGTTGGAACTTTTGTTAGCTTCCCTGATTTCTTTTAGCATTTCATCATCCATCTGTTCAGTCTGGCCAGACGGTCGGTAGTGCACCCCCATTGCCATCACCTTCTACTTTTTACATGGAACGTCTATCCATATAGATTCTACAGTATAATTTGTTTCCTGCAAAACTTTAATCCTATGTGACTCAATGCCCTCTCTAACATAGAGCGCAACCACTCCACCAATTGCGATATAGTTTGTACCCAGGTATCACAGTGTCCCATTGGTTGTCCTCCTTTTACCAGATCTCTGAGATGCCAATCATATCTACCTTTCATTTAGTGCTATAGTTCTCTTATATTATTTTTTAGACTTCTAGCATTTGTATATAGGCATTTTAGAGGTTGTATTTTATTCATATTAATCTGGTTATCAGGTGAGATGTAATTTGGAATCTTGGAGGAAGGAGTAGCCTAGTGGTTGGGGCAAGTTACCTCAGGCTGGAGGGCCAGGGGTTTGAATCCCGCTATAGGACAGCATCCTTGGGCCAGAAGAACTGGGGTTTCTAGTCCCACAGTTAACCCTCCGTTGCCTCAGGTACAAAAACATAGACTGTGAGTCCCTCACGGACAAGGGAAAATATACACACAGTACCTGCATATACACCACTTTGACTGGTAGAAAAGCAGCGTATAAGCCTAGTTAAATAAATAAATAAATCTTTCAGCTCTGTACTGAAGGACATCTGGGTTACTTTTATCTTTGTTGGAACCTCTCTGTCGAGACGCCCTAACTTCCCTGTTTTGCTAGTATCCTTCAAGGATATATCAATCTCCAGGAACAAGCAGGAATGTAGTCTTCACAGATGGGTATCATCGGTACCGACGGAGCCTGCGCGGGAACGCTCCCCAGCGTCCAATAGGAACGCTTTTGGGAGCATCCCTCAGCACATGCGTGCTGCCTTCCCACCTTTCCAACTGTCCCTCTTCAGTTCTTCGTTTTCCGCGGAGCCGACAGGACCCATACTCTGTCACCGCAGAAAATTCAGTCTTTAAAATTGTTTTCTTGTGGTCGCGTATGCCTCCGCATGACGCCTACCGGTACCGCCGGTTCTCTTCTTTTCTTTTTTCAAAAAATTTTATACTTTGAACTGTTTCTCTTCAGAAACTTTTCTTTTTCGGTGCTAAACGCCATTTTGGGCATTAGGCCTCATATTCCTGAAACATGGAAAAATCAACTAGTGGTTTTAAAAAATGTACTAAGTGTGACAGTACCATTTCCGTCACTGACACCCATGATTGTGTTTTAAATGTTTAGGGCCTGAACATTCTCCATCTGAATGTCTCTCCTGTATGGGGATGACTAAGAGAGGAAGACAGAACCGGGCTGCAAAGCTCAGTACTCTCTTTTCTTCGGATGCCAGATCCATTGCACCGACATCTTCAAGAGCCTCCTCTTCCTCCCATGGATCTCAGGTAACTAAACAAAAAAGCCGGTCCTCAAAGGGTAGCTCTCCTGCTAAGCATCGAGAGGCCATTTCGCATTGCCCTTGAGGGAACCACACCGGCAAAACAGCCCCGGCAGGAGGCTTCGGCTGCCAAAGCATCAATGGGGCTCCAGGATGTTGGAGGCCTCAACCTCGCAAGAACTACTGGTGCCATGCTCAGGGGTCCCAGCCGTTTTCACCAGTACCGACATCCAGGCATTGGCAGTGTCGATAGACCAGAGGTTCCTCGCTATCGAACGCAGCATTGCAGCTCTTCTCACAGCTGCGGTACCGTTGACACCTATGATTCAACGGGCACCGGTACCGATACCAATGCCGGTACCTACACCGGTACAGGTACCAGTACCGACGGTACCGGCCCCGGTGGGAGTTCTTCCCATGCCATCTTTGGCTGGAATCAACAGATCGGTACCGGATCAACTCAGTACCGACTTCGATCGATACCGGGACCGTGTTTTGCATGAGCATCGTGGTCAGGAATACTTTGAATCCTCCGATTCTGAAGACTCTGACAATTCTGCTGGTACCAGAGGTTTTCTCCCGGAAGATCCCTCTTCTCCCCAACGCAGAATGTCACCTCCAGAGGACATGTCTTTTCAGGATTTTATTTGTGATGTGGCCAAAGGCCTTTCAATCACGGTAACTCCTGAACAGGAACACAGAGCAAAGGAATTGGAAATTCTCCAATATCCTAAAGCTCCAAAGGAGGCAGCCACTCTGCCCATCCATGAAATTCTGCATAACCTGATGCTGAGAATGTGGGAGACACCTCTGACTACATCTCCTCATTCTAGGAGGCTTGATACTATGTATCGAGTTCCGCCGTGTCCCGGATTTCAAAAGACTCAGCTGCTGCACCATTCAATGGTGGTGGAGTCAGCCATGCGTAGGATGAAAAGTGCAAAGAGGCATGCATCCAATCCCCCAGGTTGTGAATGCAGGACTCTGGATGCTTTTGGGCGCCAAACTTTTCAGGCTTCCATGCTTTCAGCTAGGATCAGTTCATATATACTATATATGGGCATGTTCCTCAAAGAGGTTACAGGAGACTTGGAGCTTATGAGCCCACTTCTCCCAGATGAAAAGAGACAAGACTTTCTTGCTCTAGTTAACCCTTTAAAGGCCTACTTTAAATTTTTAATCCACATTCTGCAGCCGGGTTAATTTTGCATATTTCAGGAAAATTGTATCCGTCTTATTCAATATGTTCTAATAGTGATTTTCCTTCTGCTATGGTCATGTATTATATACCATTTGATAGGAATATTTAGTCAGAATTTTGGATCCCGAGAGTTTTGGGCTCGGCCTGGAAAAGGTAAAGCATGCTCAAGATGTCTCCAAGTTTGTGAATCGTGCGGCTTTGACTGCTTTGAATGCATCAGCAGAACCTCTGCTATTGCCATTGGGGCACGACAGATTGCCTGGCTTCAGGCATCAGACTTGGGGACTTGGATACAAGACCAGTTAGGCAACATTTCTTGCATGGGAGAGAATCTTTTTGGCAAGAACTGGCAGGAAAAGGCTAACGAGTTAGATGCTGACAATACCACTCTAGATAGATTGTCAAAATCTACAGCCACTCCAGCCAAAAAGAAGTCTTATAAAAAACCCTATTTCAGGAAAAAGAGGAAATTTTATCCTTCCTATACCCAGCAGAGTCAAACTCAGGGTCAGATTGCCCAAAAGGGACAAACTAGACAGCAAAAGAAGCCAAAAGGCCCGAGAGCCCAACCAGCTCCGCATGTTCAGCCCCCTCAAGGGCTTTGACTCCTTCCTAGAGAGCTTTGCCTTCCTGCCTCTGAGGGGTCCCCAACCCCCCAGTATCCCAGGCAGGTTATGCCACTTTGCCAACAGATGGCATCAGATTACAGCAGAAGATTGGACTGTCCATTGTAGGAGAGGGGTACAAGCTCCATTTTCACAGCATGCCCCCTCCTACAATTCTAAGGCAATTCAATTCTCAAACCTCCGCAGACAATCTGCTAGATTACGAGGTCTCAACACTTCTTGCCCAAGGGGCAATAGAAGAGGTACCCATTCTTCAACGGGGTGCAAGATTTTACTCCCCCTATTTTCTTATTCCAAAGAAAACAGGAGGACACAGACCCATTCTAGACCTCAGAGAATTGAACAAATACTTGTTCTGAGAGAAGTTCAAAATTATTTCTCTTGGGACTCTTCTGCCATACCTTCAAAGCCAGGATTGGCTTTGCTCTCTAGACTTTAAGGATGCATACACTCACATTCTGATCCATCCAAATCACAGGAAATTCTTACGATTCCTTTTCAAGGGAAAACATTTCCAGTACAGGGTTCTTCCCTCTGGCTTCAGCTCCAAGGGTATTCATGAAATGCATGGCAGTAGTAGCTGCATTTCTACGAACCCTGTGGATATTTGTCTTCCCTTACTTAGACGACTGGCTCATTCGAGCCCCTACAGTTGCAGAGGCCAGCACTGCACTGTCTCGCACAATGCGAATCCTCCAATACTTGGGGTTGGTAATAAACTTCCATAAATCCCAACTTGTTCCTTCCCAATGCCTGGAATTCATAGGGGCCTGTCTAGATACCAGACAGGCAAAGGCTTTCCTTCCACAAGCCCGGTATTTTCGCATAATGCAACTAGCTTCTCAAGCAGCAGGGAAATCCTCCCTTACTGCTCGAGAGCTACTACAGTTGTTGGGACATATGGCATCCACAGTTCATGTAGTCCCATATGCTCGCCTCCACATGCGAGCAGCTCAGTGGACCCTATCCACACAGTGGCCACAGGACATTTATCAGACAAAATAGTAAACTCTCAACGACTAATTTTGTCCCTCCAATGGTGGCAATCACTAGAAAATCTGACAGTGGGGTCTCCTTTCCATCAACCCCTTTTTCAGGCCACACTAACAACAGATGCATCGGTGGGTTGGGGAGCACACCTGAATCATCTCTCTACCCAGGGCACCTGGACTCCACAGGAGGCTGGTCTACACATAAACCTCCTGGAATTAAGAGCAATCTATTTAGCTCTTCGAGTATTCCACGCCCAGCTTAGCTACAAGACAGTCCTAATTCAGACGGACAATCAAGTAGCCATGTTCTATGTGAACAAGCAGGGCGGGACAGGCTCTCTGTCGTTATGCAACAAAGCTTTACGACTGTGGGCCCTCACCAGAGAGTATCAAATTCACCTTCTAATGGTATATCTTCCAGGTATTCAAAACCTTTGGGCAGACAAACTCAGTCGAGTACTGCTGCCTCACGAGTGGTCTCTCCATCTAGACCAGGTGGCAAAGATATTTCATCTCTGGGGCACTCCAGACATAGACATCTTTGCAAGTCCATTGAATGCCAAACTTCCCCGGTTCTGTGCCAGGATTCTGGCTCACAATTGTCAGGCAAGGGATGCCTTCCTCCTTCACTGGGGTCAGGACTTCCTTTATGCCTTCCCACCCATTCCCCTCATCCCCAAAACACTCTTCAAGCTTCAGAGAGATAGGGGTCACATGATTCTCATAGCGCCACGATGGCCACGCCAAGCGTGGTATCCCCTGCTTCTACATCTCTCTCAAGCTGCACCTCTGGAGTTAGGGCATGCTCCAGATCTCCTTTCCCAAGAGGACGGGACGCTATGGCACCCGAGTCCCAGTCCCTGCATCTCACGGCCTGGTTGCTGAAGGCTTAGACCTCCAGGATTTCAACCTGTCCCAACAGGTAAAGGATAACCTTCAGGCTTCTAGAAAACTTTCCACAAGAAGATCTTATGCCTTCAAGTGGAAACGTTTTACTATATGGTGCTCCAAGGTGGGATTAAACCCCCTTGTCATACCTTTTGAATCGATACTAGAGTATCTCCTTCACTTATCGAATTCTGGTCTAAAGACCAATTCGGTAAGAGTCTATCTTAGTGCAATTGCAGCTTCTTATAAACCTCTGAATGGACAACCAATTTCCTCTCATCCACTCATATCCAGATTTATGAGAGGTCTTCTATTAACCAAACCTCCCATTAAGCTACCACCGGTGGCATGGGATCTAAATCTAGTTCTCGGGCAGCTCGTGAAGCCGCCTTTTGAGCCTTTAGCCACTACAAACCTTACGTTTTTGACCTGGAAGGTCATCTTCCTAATTGCAATCACCTCTGCATGTCGCATTAGTGAACTGCAAGCTTTAGTGGCTGATGCTCCTTATACTAGGTTTCATCATGATAAGGTTGTTCTTAGAACTCATCCACACTTTATGTCTTAGGTTGTTTCACCTTTTCATTTGAATCAATCAATTTGTCTTCCTGTATTTTTTCCGAGGCCTCACGCCTCTAATGCAGAAAGAAACCTTCATACTTTGGATTGTAAAAGAGCCTTAGCCTTTTACTTACAGAGAACACAGCAACATAGAAAGTCCTCGTAACTTTTTATAGCTTTTGACTCTAGTCATTTGGGACTTCCAGTCTCCAAAAGAACTTTATCTAAATGGATTGCCCAATGCATATCCTTTGCTTATGAGAGTAAGGGTCTTCCTCTTCAGGGCCATGTCACAGCTTATAACGTGAGAGCCATGGCAGCTTCCATGGCTAATCTTCACTCCGTGTCTATCGATGACATTTGTCGAGCAGCCACCTGGGCTTCCGTACACACCTTCACAGCCCACTACTGCCTGGATAAAGCCTTCTTTGGCCAAGCTGTTCTTCAAAATCTCTTTCAGACCTAATTCAACTCCTGCCCACCAACCCTGGTGGAATGCCAGCGATCCATGGGAGGAAGGATGCCTACCTTTCTAGGGGGGCACCTCCTTGGGGCTATCTTCCTGGCATCTTTAGCTAGGGAGTCCCCATATGTGAAGACTACATTCCTGCTTGTTCCTGGAGATAGCGTAGTTACTCACCTGTAACACGTGATCTCCGGGAACAGCAGGAATTTAATCTTCACAACCCACCCACCTCCCCTAGGAGTTGTCTCTCTATCTCTTTGTCTCTTGCCTCTCTCTCTCTATCCTTTCCCTCAGCTACAAACTTAACTGAAGAGGGACCGTTGGAAAGGCGGGAAGGGAGCGCGCATGTGCTGAGGGATGCTCCCAAAAGCGTTCCTATTTGACGCTGGGGAGCGTTCCCGCGCAGGCTCCGTCGGTACCGATGATACCCATATATGAAGACTAAATTCCTGCTGTTCCCGGAGATCACCTGTTACAGGTGAGTAACTACGCTTTCTGAACCATGCACTCCTGGACAACTATTGACTTTCCCCCTACTATCTAGTTTGAAAGCTTCTCTCTCTCCTTTTTAAAGGTGAATGCCAGCAGCTTGGTTCCATCCTTGTTAAGGTGGAATACATCTCTTTGGAAGAGCCTCTCCCTTTGCCGACATAACACGTAACACACATGTGCACTTTCTCAATCCTGTCTACATCTATCCCCACTTCCTCCTCGTGAGCCAATTATAGTGGAGAGAGGAAGAAAGGAAATGAGCTCTCTGATATATACTGCACTCTCCTGATGCTACCATACTCATACCCCCTCCTTAATGTAACCCTAATTTCCCTCTCCTGCTTCCTGATCCTATCATACACTCCCTGCTTCACTGGTGCCTGCACACTCTCCCCTTTCACCAGCCTGATCCCAACAGTCTTCTCTCCCTGGCCCCAGCATGTACACTGTGCTCCGCATCAGACTCTCTTTCCCCTGTTTGAAACCCAGATTGTAGAATACTCTCTTATCTTCTCCTCTTACCTCTAAAGCTGCTTTAGTCCCTTCTTCACCTGTGGGCCATCCAGTGATTACTCCTTCCTCAGGTGTGTTCAGGCTGCTACTTCCACCTATCATTTCCCGCTTTCCAGTGGTGACAAGAGTGGAAACAGCAGAGTCAGTGCTACTTTATTTATTTATTTATTTAGCTGTATTTATATCCCGCTTTTCACCGGGTCAAAGCGGTCAATTGGGAGATACATTTAACACGAGGGGATATGACACACATACGCTAATACTTACATGGAACATGGGCAATGGAGGGTTAAGTGGCTTGCCCAAGACCACAAGGAGTACCTATAGGACTAGAAATCCCAGTCCCTCCGGCCTGAGATTGCTGTCCCTAGGTGGGACTTGAACCCCCGGCCCTCCGGCCTGAAGTACCTTGTCCTAACCACTAGGCCACTCCTCCCTACTTATGGGAACAAGAAATGCTGCAAGGAGTGGGGAAATAAGAAAAACCTATCTGCCAGAGTTATGGCTGCTGCATCTTTCTCTGCCGGGGCCCATGCTGTTGCCTTGTCCCTGCAGACAACTTCTCCCGTAGCTCTCTAGCAGGAAAAGCAGGTCTAGTTCTGATGGGGGCCTTTGAGCCATGATGATAGCAGCTAAATGATGTCATCAGATTGCAGCCAGAATGATAGTTTCTGGGGCTTTCAGTTATAATCAGAAGTTCCACATTCCCCATCAGGGATGTTTTTATCAGGTTTTTCTGGTTATAGCTGAAAATCCAGTTTTCAACCACTCTCTTTGTCTTTCTCTCTCTTTGAAACCTCCAAACCCATCTTTACCCAGTCTATCATATACACCCTTCCACCCATTTTATGTATACCTACCTCCAGGTAACCAGCCTTCCCTCACCCCCAGACTTCTAAGGCTTGGTGCACCTAGCCAGTGTTTCCCCCTCACTTCGCTGTCTGCTTCTGCATAGCAGTTCTCCTACTGTCTGCACTGTCTGCAATGTGTGGTTTGATTCTTAGTAAGTTTGAGCCGTATGGTACAGGAATGTCTAGCTGACTTTCCAGTCTCAAGAAACCAGCCAGAAGTTCCTGTACCATACAGTTCAAACTTACCATGAGTTGAACTGCATGGCATGAACTGTAGAATCAGTGCTGTTTTCTTGGTGGTGGTAGCCAACCATGAAAAAAAAATTGGAGGGCATGAAATCCGAAGCCCAGGGTTATAACCTCTAAGCACCATAGTGATCTTAAGGTCAGGATTATCAAACCCTGTATTAACAGGGATACCAAATGAACTTGATCCATTACATTATCACATAAATACCAGAATGAAGTTTATCAATTTTAGTAAATTGCCACAAAAAATAAGACTAGTTTTTCAGATCCATGGAATTGCTATAGAAATACTGCAGTAGAATATGCCAAATTTGAATATTGCAATTGAATTACCCCAGTATAGTGTGCCAAATGGAGTGAAGGAGTAGCCTAGTGGTTAGAGCAACTGCCTAGTTACCCAGAAGATCAAGGAAATGAAGACTGGCACTCCTTGTGACTTTGGGCAAGTCACTTTACCTCCATTGCCTCGGAAGAAAAGGCTGGCAATCTACTTCCATTGATACATTGCCAAGAAAACCCAGAGGTAGCTGGGTCGCTAAGGCACTAAAGAAAAGAAAAGAAAAGCGTGCCAAATATATACAGCATTTCCAAAAATAAAAGAGCAGAACCACATAAATTCTTATCCTGTACCACATGCATATACAAACCACATAACAAATGAAAAATCTTCTTATAAAAAATATTTTTAAGAGTTATCAACGTAAGTTAGAATCTATTGAACCAAAGGACTTCACAAAGTGTAAATATACTGGCCTGAGTCCACCAGTGCTTTCAAGTGTGTTTCATCATTTTCCCCCAGTCACCACATGTTTTATACCAAAGTGCACTTAAACATTCAAAACGTATCTCAAAAATTAAAAAAATGTTTATATTCACCATGGAATGTTCTTATTTGATAGCAACACTGGGATGTTTGTGATTCATGGTAAAGTATTGAATTTGTAGGCCGCACCATTGTTTGAATGTGTGTAAATTCTTGCTGTTTACCCCTGCTGAATTTTTTGGAGAGACACCAGTGGAACTGCTACAAGTAGATGTGTGTTCTCATTGAAATTCCTGTGAAGATTTGTTGGCTGGATTGCTGAAAGTGGACTGTCCTTGATGGATGCATTGGGAACAACATAAAGCTAAGTACTTTTTATTCTATTGTAGAAGACTGGACTGAAAGCTTTCTTTTTCCTCCATACTGCCTTCCATTTTGCTCAAGGTGCCATCTCCCTTTCATGTGAACCAAGTAGTTTGTCTGCCCTCCTTTTCTAAGGAACATTGTTGAGGGAAAGATAAGGATCTTTGTCTTGTGGATGTCCGGAAGGTGCTTCTCCAGGACTTGAAGGTTAACAATTCCTGTTGTAAATCACATCATCTTTTTGTGCTGTTTGCTGGGCTGCATAAGGGTGACATAGCTGTCATGGCTACATTGGGGTGTTGGATTAAGGAGGTCATTGCCTCAGTGTATCTGTTATAGAGCCAGCTGGTTCCAGAGGAGTTGCACGCACATTCTACTCAAGCACAAGCATCCTCATGAGCGTAGCATAGCTCGGTAGCCCCCTCAGACATTTGTCGGGCGGCAATATGGGCATTGCTTTCCACTTTTGTCAAGCATTATCACATGGATGTCCATGCTTGGGTGGACATGGCCTTTAGCTCAAAGGTTTTACAAGCTGCTGTGACTTCTTCTTGCACACTGGAGGCATAACTTTAGTATATCCCACTTGTCTGGACTGGTATAGCAGGATGATATGAAAAGTGACATTTTACTTATCAGATAATGTCCTTTCCTTGAATCTTGCTAGATCAGACCAGGACCTATCCCTAGAACTATGTTGGTCTGCTATAATGTGGTGGTACTTTTGGTTCACGATATTCTGAGTGGTTGGCCCTGCGAGTTCATACCCTTCTGACAAGCCTTCTGTTCAAACTAACCCTATACATAGTTTGCATACTGTTTGGTTGAACATTGTTACTCTCGTTGAGGTTGTGTGAGGTTTGACATTCCTTTCCATATGCTTGGGTACGAATATTGGTTTGCTCCTAGTGGCTCAGACTGATGGAGGCATGGGGATGATGTCATTGAAGCCTGAACATTTCATTGACTCTCTGTCTCCACTCATCAGCTGGTAGGAGAACACAGAGGGAGGAGTAGCCTAGTGGTTGGGGCAAGGTACTTCAGGCCGGAAGGTCGGGGGTTCAAATCCCACTAGAGGACAGCAACCTTGGGCCGGAAGGACTGGGGTTTCTAGTCCCACAGATGCTCCTTGTGGTCTTGGGCAAGCCACTTAACCCTCCATTGCCCATGTTCCCTGTAAGTATTAGTGTATGTGTCTCATATCCCTGCATGTTAAATGTATCCCCCAATTGTGTTGTGACCGCTTTGATTGAAGGATAAGGCGGTATACAAAACTGTCTAAATAAATAAATAAAATAAATAAATAAAACCCACTTGTTTGTACTGGTCTAGCAGGACTCAAGGAAAGAACATTATCTAGTAAGTAAAATGTCACCTTAGAGATGGCAAGAAGCAGCCTTCAGGGCCCTGAGAAATAGTGCAAGAAGATTTTTGGTGCTTCAAAGTCCGATCCATAGTTTTCAGCATCATTGGCACTGGTCTGGATGGCGTCTGAGGCTGCACTGTCTGCTGGCGATCCATCAGTATTGAGGGGTCCTCGAGCTCAATTGGACCCAAGCATTGCTCATCCACCATTGCTTCCCCTGAAGGCTTGGAAGGATTCATACTCATCTTCGTCAATATCGAGGGCAAGGACTTTGAGCAGAGGCTATAGTGCATTGCTGCTGAAGCTCACTGGGGCATGGTACTGAGAGCATTAAGGGCTTTCAGGTATGGCCCTCCAAGCTGCCCTGATATGACAACTAATCAACCTCAATATCAGTTGAGGGGCAGTGCCAGTCTTCCCAGAGCCAAGCCTTACAATACTCACTGACAGATTCCGGGAACATCAGCCAATTCTGTTGGACCCCTTCTGCTTTCGGAGATAAAAGCCATGGAGTATCACCTTCTGAAGTGCATTGAGGATAGACTCGCAATGCTGTTCGCTGTGTACGAGCTTAGGCCTCATACAGCATCAAGCACAGTGCATTAAGACATCAAACCCATCCTTGAGACACATCCATCTACCTACAGTAGAGGCATCGACATCGAGGCACTGAAGGGCCTCAACAACAATACCTTACTGACCAATATCCCTCTCTAGTGCATTGAAGGATGATGTCTTCTCAAAGCCTGGAAAGTCATCAGTGCATCAGGACTCCCAAAGGTGCTCTAGAGCCACAACAGAACAGAGGGCCATCCTGGCAGAGACTCAGAGATCATGTATCAGAAGAATTGAAACAAATCTTGATAAACCAGGAAGATGTATTATAACTATTTAATAAACTAAAGAGTAGCAAATCACCTGGACCAGATGGTATACATCTTAGGATGCTGAAAGAACTGAAATAGTAGGTCTGCAATCTCATATTAGTAATCTGTGAACTATCATTAAAATCCTGTAGTACCTGAAGACTGGAGAGAGGCCATTGTAACGCCAATTTTTAAAAAGATTTCCAGGGATGATCCAAGAAATTAGAGACTGGTGAATTTGACAAGAGTACCGGGCTACTTCTTTGGGTCAGAGTCAGAAGTCTGGATTACTGATGAAGAGTCTGAATTCCTGTCGGAAGAAAGGTATCCAGAGCTCCTATCAGACCTTTCTCTTCATAGCTTATGTTCTATGATTTTTGCCAAAGATATGGCTAAGGCCATACCATTTTCTTTCGAAATGGAGAAAGAACCCAGGACAAAAGAGTTGGATATCCTGCAATATTCCATTGCCCACAAGAAGACAATGACAGTGCCTGTGCACTGCATCCTTCAGAAATTATAGATGAGAATGTGGGAGAACCCCTCTCTGTACCTCCAGTTAGCAGCAAGAACAACTCAATTTATAGTGTTCAGAAAACTCCCGGATTTTAAAAATTTCAGAGTCTGCATCACTTGATCATCAAATCCGCCCTCAGGAGAGTCAGTATGTCCAAGTCACACTCCGCGGTGCCCGTTGTGCCCTGGCTCAGGTCTTGGACTCTTTTGGTTGGAAGATGTTTCAGAATGTCATGCTTGCTTCCCATGTAGCTTCTTGCCAGCTCTACATAGGCATGTTCTAACAGGACATCATGTGCGGCTTGGATGATATGTCCACTTTTATCCCTCTAGAGAAATTTGCCAATATCTTTTGAGCCACAGGAAGGACTGCTCAAAGTCATCTGTCAGACAGTGTACTACTTCAATATGATATCAAGGGCTTCCTCAATGAATACTGGTGCCCGGAGACTCTCATGGCTCCAGACCTCAGACTCACAATTAGCTGTGCTGGAAGAGCTTGCAGATGTACTGTGCTGTGGAGACGATCTCTTCAGAGATATGGGTCAAGAAGCTGCTACCCTGATTAAGCAGCACTGTGATACACTCACAATGCTCTCCAGGCGCACATTCAAGCTAGCTTCCTATTCCAGGAAGTTCCACAGTGAAGGTCAGCAATAATTTTACTATTTACCACAAGCATAGGTATTTCCCTGCCTCCCGCAGCACCCAGTCACATGTTCGCTGTAAGCAGAAGCAGCCTCAAAAGCCCCATTCAGTACCTCAGCCAAAACCAGGAATGGAGTTTTTACTGCTTTCTTCCGAGCATAGTCTCTCTTCCTGCAATCCTTTTCAGTGGCCCCTGCTGGGTGGAGGGAGATTCACTTTCTTTGTCCAGAGGTGGCCCCTAATAACCTCCGACTCTTGGGTCTTACAAATTGTCCAAAAGGGCTACAAACGTCATCTATAAGGACTCCCTCCAAATTGACCACCGAGAGCCCACTCTTATTGCACTCAGCACCAGGAGGCAGTTCATCAGGAAATCTCCACTCTTTGGATTGCAAACACAATTGATCTTGTTCCATCAGGGCAAGGAGGACAACGATTTTATTCAAGGTGTTTCCTGGTCCCCAAAAAGACATGGGATTCTGTCCCATCCTAGACCTAAGAGACCTAAACAAGTATTTGGTCAGAGAAAAGTTCTGGATGACTTCTCTAGGCAGCCTTCTCCCCTTTCTTCAAAGAGGGATTGGCTATAGATTTCAAAGATGCTTATATCCACATACAGATACATCCTACTCACAAGAAATATTTTATATTCATCATAGGGAAATGAAACTACCAGTACTGTGTACTGCCCTTTAGGCCTCGCAACAGCACCTTCGGATTTTATAAAATGCCTAGCAGACGTTGCAGTCTTTCTACACAGGCTGGGAGTGCATGTGTTTCACTACTTGGACAATTGGCTGCTCAAGAGCACCACTCTGGAAGAAGCTCACGAATTGGTGCGACTTACCACCCGGGTGTAGGAACAGTTAGGGTTTGTCATCAATTACACCAAGTCCCACCTCAGCCCATCACAACAAATTTATAGGAGTTCGGCTGGATATGACTCTAGTGAAAGCGTTTCTTCTGCATGATGGACTATCCTGCTTGATAATAATTGTGCAGGAGCTTCAAAAGAGTCAGCAGACATCATGTTGTGCCATGTTGAGAATGTTAGGCCACATGACCTCTTCTGTTCACATCAATCCCTTGGCACATCTTCATATAAGACAATCTCAGTGGATACTGAGCATTCAGTGGACTCAAGCCATGGAAGATTCAGCAATGTACTCTCTGACTTGTCCACTCCAGGAATCCCTGACCTGGTGGACTCTGATCAAGAGACTTGCCTTTTAAATTCCGCTCTACCAAAAGCTTCTCACTACAGATACATCAAAGCTAAACTGGGGAACTCATCTTGATGGACTCCACTCTTGAGGCACCTGATCTATTTAAGAAAGTTGCCATCAGATCAACTTTGAAACTGAGAACAACAAAAAATGCTCTAAGGCAGAGGTTCCCAACTCCAGTCCTGGAAGGCCAAACACCATTCAGGTTTTCAGGCTGTCCCTAATGAATATGCATGAGATACATTTGAATACAATGGGGGCAGTGCATGCAAATTCATCTCATGCATATTTATTAGGGACAGCCTGAAAACCTGAATGGTGTTTGGCCCTCCAGGACTGGAGTTGGGAACCTCTGCTCTAAGGACTTTTCAGCGATTGGTTAGTCAACCAAATTGTAATGATTCGAAGTGACAATTAGTTTGCCATATTTTATATCAACAAGCAGGAAAGAAACAGATCGTAGTTCCTGTGTTGGGAGACTGTCAGACCGTGGAAGTTTGCTGTTTCTCGTGGGATGCAGCTAAGAACCAACCATCTGCCTGGTGAACAAAAATCTCTGGCAGACAGACTGAGTTGTTCTTCAGCCTCATAAATGGACTCTGGATGGGGAGCAGTGAGTGTGGAGGGCTGGAGTTGTAGCCTGCCGAATACCACGTTGGCAGAGCAGGCCGGATCAGCGGCGCGGCATTGGCCCTGACATCATCAGGGGCCTTTAAATTGAGATCGAGAGCAGCGGTTCCTGGGAGCAGTAAGTGTGGAGGACCAGAGCTGTAGCCTGCCGAATACCGCGTTGGCGGAGCACGCCGGATCAGCTGTGCGGTGTTGGCCCTGACGTCATTGTGATGGGCAAACGGAAGAAGAGGCCTTTAAATGTTAGTACTGTATAATCCGTCGAAATCCGTGAAAGTGCTTGGCCCCATGGATAAATATCTAGTCCCCCTAGAGGGGTCTGCAGTGCCATCGCAAGATGCCCCCAGGTCTCCACTTCTCGTGAATAACTCCTCTATTTCCCTGGGGAATTCTAACTCACCCCTGCATGCTGGTCAGAGTTCTTTGGGCCCAGTGACTTCTTCTCCTAACCAGGAGGAGCAGCCTTGTTTGCCGGATTTACCATCTTTGCCGGCTTCTCCTTCGGTGGTGACTGATATTGTGGTAGTTCCAATGCCACATATCCTTCAAACCCCAGGAAATAATGCTGTGGCTCAACAGACTTCTCTATCTGCTTTACCATTGGACATAGAAAATATATCTCTATCTGATGTGTGGCAAGTCCCATGCGGATTGAAATCTCTTTACCATCTGTTGTATCTCAGTATTCAGATTTTTCTAAAGAAACAGTTGCAAAACTGTCTCAGCATGAATCTCAAATAGTTGTTTTAGATAACCAGTATAAGAAATTAGATCAACAAGTTTTATCTCTACATAATATTAATGTATCGTTTATTAAAGATAGTATTTCTCCAGGACCAAGCAGGAAGTCAGTCCTCACATATGGGTGACATCGACGTCGATGGAGCCCTTGCGGAGCATTTCCCCAGCTTTCCATGAAAGCCTTTGGGAATGCAGGCACGCATGCGCGGTTCCCTTCCCGCCTAAAGGTGCCATCTTGCTCAGTCTCTCTTTTTCCGTGAAGCCCACTGGACGTGTGTCCCAGTCCTCCCGGGAAATTGTTAGATTTTCGCGATTTTTTCGCTCTTTTTTTTTTCTCTGGTTCGACGCCGGTTCCCCTCCCGCCAGATTCGGTACACCGGTATCGAACCCGATCTTCTTTTTTCGGTTTTTGCCCTTCGTGGCTGGCGTTTGCGCCCTTTTTTTCTTTTTCCCTGGAAGGCCGGTCCTTTGACCTCACGGGGACTCTTTTTTTCCCCGATGGCTTCCAGTGGTTTTAAAAAGTGTGATCGGTGTAAGAAGCTCATGTCTCTCACCGACACACACGACTGCTGCCTTTGGTGCCTCGGTCCTGACCACGATCCCAAGACGTGTGGACCATGTGGAAAAATGTCTTCCAAGGCACTTCGAGGTCGTCAGCACCCAAAGGAAAGGCTTTTCTCCAACTCGGTCTCCGGCCGGGCCCAGACCTCGTCTGAGGCCTCGACATCTCGGGAGTTGGATCCCGAGCGCCGTCGGGGCTCCTCGGACAGGGGGTCCCCCGACCGGGAACGAAAGAGGAAGAAGCGGCTCACGAGGGCGTCGTCGGAAGAGATCCCTGGCTCCTCGAGAGCTAGGTCTCAGACCCCCGACCGTCGCCCCGGGCCCGTGGAACAGGAGAAGCCTCCCAAAACACCTCGAGTGGAGCAGGAGTCTGCTGGACATGTAAACCCTGTAGTCCTTGTGGACTCTCCTCCCAGAGAGCCGACGTCGGGCCCGGCACCGCCAGGGCCCGAGTCGGGGGCTGCTGAGTCTCCTGAGCTGGATCTCAGGCTGACAGCCTTGGAGAGCAGATTGTCTGCCTTCATGGAACAGCAGCGGGCACTGATGGCCAGCCTGTCTGGCGCATCTGCCCCGACCACCGGGACATCGACATGGAAGTCGACCCCGGAGACCGAGCCGATACTAGAGACCATAAAGGCTCGAGGTCGTCCTCGGTCGCGTTCTCCCTCGACCTCCCGTTCGGGATCGAGGGCGTCGACGCCGGTGCTCGCAGGCCCCGCGCGGTCGGACCCCGATTCCTCATCGGACGAGTCCGCCTGGGAGACGGAGGACGAGGAGTCCCCTGACACCTTCCGGACTTGGTGCGTCCCGTCGGACTCACCGCAGTCTGAGCACCGGAGTAGATCCCCCCCGGAGGATACCCAGTTCTCAGAGTTCGTTCGGGATATGGCCACTGCGTTGGCTATCCCTGCGGATCCCGAGGAGGAGCCTCGAGCCGAGGAGCTCGAGGCCCTACAGTATGACTCTACTCCGAAGGAGGCCTTTACTGTTCCGGTTCCTCCGATGCTGGAACGGCTCATCTTCCGGATGTGGGAGGCACCGGCCTCGGCGCTGGTTCTTAACAAACGGGTCGATTCGATCTATCGACTCCGGAAGAGCCCTGGCTTTCAAAAGGCGCAGCTACCATACCATTCTATGGTGGTGGAATCGACCATGCATCGCCTGAAAAGTCAGAAGATGCACTCCACGGTGCCCCCTGGCAGGGAGGCCCGAAACCTCGATGGTTTTGGTAGAAAGTGCTTCCAGGGCTCGATGCTTGCTTACCGTGTCCAGTCTTACCAGCTGTACGTGGGCATGTACTTGCGAGACCTGGCCAAAGAATTGGCCGGGTTCTCTGCTGGTCTCTCTGGGGAACCCTTGCAGAGATTCAAGTCCTTGTCCTCGGGGATCTGGGAATGCTCCAAGT
This sequence comes from Ichthyophis bannanicus, assembly GCA_033557465.1. NCBI lineage: Eukaryota > Metazoa > Chordata > Amphibia > Gymnophiona > Ichthyophiidae > Ichthyophis > Ichthyophis bannanicus. The sequence goes on along the minus strand of CM066032.1, from coordinate 1,253,386,892 downwards.
TTATGTCCCGCGCTGCCTACGATGGCTTGGAGGCTTCGGCCCGTGTTGCGGCAGCCGGCATCGCGGCTCGACACCAGGCATGGCTGCAGTCATCGGACCTTGAGCCATGGGTTCAGGACAAGTTGGTTGATGTCCCTTGCCGAGGTGAGAACCTTTTCGGCAAGCCCATGACCGAGAAGGCCGCACAGCTCGAAACCAAGCACCTCACGAGGAGAAGGCTGTCTAGGAAGACCTCTGCCCCTTCTCACAAAAAGAAGGGCTCGGGTAAAAATCCCTTTTACCCGAGGAAGGGCACTGCCTACAAACAGTACCCACAGTACCAGGCCGCCCAAGCTGCCCCTCAGGGTCAGCAAGCCAAAGGGCAGGATAATGGGCCCCGTAGGCAGAGGACTCCCAAGCCTCCGGCCTCTGCTCCTACTCAGCAGGGTGGGGTTTTTTGACTCCTTAGGCATAGCCTCTCCGTCCCTGCTCTCCCATCCCTGCACAGGAGGTCGCCTCACCCTGTTTGCCCACAAGTGGCCACTCATCACTGGAGACAGTTGGGTGTTAAGCATAGTCCACCAGGGCTATCTGCTACACTTCCAGGGGAGCCTCCAAGGCCTCCCCTGCACACAGATCTTCTCCTTCAGGAGCTCCAGGGTCTGTTGGTGGACAGGGCGGTGGAGCCTGTGCCTCCCCACTGGCAAGGTCAAGGGTTCTACTCCAGGTATTTCCTGGTACCCAAAAGAACCGGTGGCTTTCGGCCTGTTCTAGACCTCAGAAATCTCAACAAATTCCTAGAGAAAGAAAAGTTCAAGATGCTTACTCTTGGAACACTTCTGCCCTACCTCCAGCAGGGAGATTGGCTATTCTCATTAGATCTAAAGGATGCGTACACTCACATCCTCATTCATCCAGACCACAGAAAGTACCTCAGGTTCATTGTGGGAGGAAACCATTATCAGTACAGAGTACTGCCTTTTGGCCTCACCTCCGCTCCCAGGGTTTTTACCAAATGCCTGGCAGTGGTGGCGGCCTACCTAAGAAATCAGGGAATCTTTGTCTTCCCCTATCTGGATGACTGGCTCATAAGGGGCCAACGTGCCAGGAGGCCCAACAGGCCACCCTCAGAACTATTGCTCTACTTCAAAGCTTGGGGTTTGTAATAAACTTCGCAAAGTCCACTTTGCTCCCCTCCCAGAACTTGGAGTTCATAGGGGCAAGGTTGGACTCTCTGCTGGCAAAGGCTTTCTTGCCAGAAGACAGAGTCCAAAGGTTGATAGACTTAGCAAACCAGTTTCTCGGCAGGTCACTGGTCTCCGCCAGACTCTGCCTGAAGCTTCTTGGCCACATGGCTTTGACAGTACATGTGACCCCCAATGCCAGGCTTCATATGAGGCCTGCACAGTGGTGCCTTCGGACTCAGTGGTCACAGGCCACAGGCAGCCTCAGAGACAGGATAAAGGGTGTCCAGACAGTTTCTGAACTCCCTCAGCTGGTGGCTGAACCCCCCCCCCCCCCAATCTGCTACGAGGAGTATCCTTTCAGATTCCTCGGTTCACAGTGGTCTTGACCACGGACGCCTCCCTGCAAGGCTGGGGAGCGCATTGTCTGGGCAAGTGCACCCAGGGCCTATGGTCTCCCTGGGAAGCTACACAGCAGATCAATCTACTGGAACTCAGGGCTATTCGGTTAGCCCTCAAGACTTTCTCTCCTACCCTGGCTGATCAGTCTGTCCTAGTTCAAACAGACAACCAGGTGGCCATGTTTTATGTGAACAAGCAGGGCGGAACTGGATCCCGGCTCCTTTGTCTGGAAGCACAGGACCTTTGCTTGTTCACTCTCAAGCACAACATGCTCCTCAAGGCTGTGTACCTCCCCGGCCAGGAAAACTACCTGGCCGACCGGTTGAGCAGGATTCTGCAGCCCCACGAGTGGCAGCTCCATCCTTTGGTGGTTCAGAGGATTTTCCTGAAATGGGGACTTCCATCCATAGATCTGTTTGCCAGTCCACTGAACAAACAGCTGCCAAAGTTCTGCTCCAGACAACCGCATCCTCTGTGGCTAGCGGCAGATGCTTTTCTGATCCCATGGTCTCAGGGCCTCCTGTATGCATTTCCTCCCACGCCCTTGGTGGCCCGAACCCTGTTCAAGATTCTACAGGACAAGGCCTCAGTCCTACTGGTAGTTCCCAGGTGGCCGAGACAGCCTTGGTTTCAACTTCTGCTTCAGCTGGCAGTGGATCCCCCACTGCCTCTTGGGTTGCAACCCGACCTTCTCTCTCAGGATCAGGGTTCCCTTCTGCACCCCAATCTCAAAGCCCTCAATTTGATGGCCTGGAGGCTGCAAGGGTAGTTTTAGCTCCCTGGAGCCTCCCTCAAGAAGTTGAAGAGGTTGTCCTAGCCTCTAGGAAACTGTCCACTAGGAAAACCTATGCTCTCAAATGGAAAAGGTTTTCTGTGTGGTATCAGCTTCATAAGAAGATCCCTTCTCATGTACTGTACCAGTAGTGCTTCAGTACTTGCTGCACTTATTTAATCAGGGACTTAAGTCCAATTCTGTTCGGGTCCACCTCTCAGCTCTAGCAGCTCACCACTCACTAGTGGAAGGACATTCTCTATTGGTTCACCCCTTGGTGTCCAGGTTTCTCAGAGGCTTGCTCTTGCTAAAGCCTCCAATCCGTCCTCCAGCTCCTGAGTGGGAGCTGAATGTGGTCTTGCAGCAACTGACTCGCCCATCTTTTGAGCCGATGGCTACTTGTCCTCTCCACTTCCTATCCTGGAAGACGCTCTTCTTGGTAGCCCTAACCTCGGCCAGGCGAGTGAGTGAGCTTCAGGCCCTGGTCTGTGACAGGCCTTACACCCGCTTCTATAGGAACAGGGTAGTCCTTAGGACTCATCCAAAGTTCCTCCCAAAGGTTGTCTCCTCTTTCTACCTCAACCAGGAGGTGGTTCTTCCGACATTCTTCCCTAGGCCTCATGCAAGCCAGGCTGAAGCAGTTCTGCATACCCTGGACTGTAGGAGGGCCTTATCCTTCTACCTTGACCGTACGTAAGGGCATAGGAGGGCTACTCAGCTCTTCATATCTTTTGACCCTAATAATTTGGGGTTAGCTGTGTCCAAGCGTACCTCGTCCACCTGGGTGGCTGACTGTATCACCTGGGCTTACAGGGCGGCTGACCTCCCTTTGCAGGGTCGGGTCACGGCCCATTGTGTCAGGGCAATGGCTGCCTCAGTGGCTCATCTCCGCTCTGTACCGTTGGTAGACATCTGCAGGGCTGCAACTTGGTCCTCAAGCCAGACCTTTGCGGCCCATTACTGTCTGGAGAGGGAGTCCCGTAGGGACAGTGCTTTTGGCCCGGCAGTACTCCGGAATCTCTTTGAGGTTTAGGCAACTCCTGCCCTCTGTTGGGCTACCGGTGGAGGTTCTGTCAGTGAAAAGCCTTTCTTTGATGCTGGGACTAGAGGGAGTTCTCTTGTTCAGCCTGGGTTCCTTGGTAGCCCAGAGCTAGGGAGTCACCCATATGTGAGGACTGACTTCCTGCTTGGTCCTGGAGAAAGAGTAGTTACTCACCTGTAACAGGTGTTCTCCAGGAGCAGCAGGAATCAGTCTTCACAACCCTCCCTCCTCCCCTGGGAGTTGCAGTTGTACATAGTTTATTTTTACATTTTTGTGTGCTGTTTTGAGCTTTGTTATTTGACTGAGCAAGATGGCACCTTTAGGCGGGAAGGGAACCGCGCATGCGTGCCTGCATTCCCAAAGGCTTTCATGGAAAGCTGGGGAAATGCTCCGCAAGGGCTCCATAGACGTCGATGTCGCCCATATGTGAGGACTGATTCCTGCTGCTCCTGGAGAACACCTGTTACGGGTGAGTAACTACTCTTTCCTTGCATACCCAACAGGAATTGTTGGAAAATACTCTGAGGGCTAAAAATTAGGTGTTTAAATTTCCCCTGTACTCGTTTACTATCCCCTCAGATCTTATTTGATAAATATTTGATGGAAATTCTCGTGTTTCAAGATAATACTAAACCTATAATTAATAAATTGTATTATTTACCTCAATCGGCAGCAAATTCTGGCGGAGTTCTCCAGGGTGTTGCTCCCCCGCCTTTACTTGATTCTGTAGCTGTGTCTGAGTTTATTGAGTCTTCGTGCGATCTGATTTCTACTAGGTTACCTCTTTTGGTATCCTTTAACTCTGAGATAGATAAGAATACGGTTATGCGTTTATATTTTCAGAATAAAAATGCTAATTTCTGCGGAGGGATAATAAATGTGTTCCCCGATGTCTCCAGGCAGACGCAGCTGCAACGCAAGGCTTTTATTTCTTTAAAGCCTCGTGTTTTGGCTATTGGTGCTACTTTATTTTTAAATTTCCTTGTAAATGCCTGGTCACATTGAATGGAACTGAATATGTTTTTTCGGATATATATCTTCTTTAGAAACTTTTCTAGATACTCATTGTCCTTAAGGAAAGTATTTATGTTTTACTAATGATTTACTAGCATGCTAGAAAAACTAAGTTTCATTTGTTTAATGATGGATACTGATTCCTGTCCTCTGAACTCTTTGTATTTTTCTTATTTATGTATTGCTTAGGGAAGCAATTTCCTGGTTGTACTCCCCGAGATGTGGACTTTTATGTTTCATAATTTCTTTGAGTAAATGAATTCTTGTATTATTTGTGGTGGCGAGACAGGTTTAGAGCCCAAAGAAAATGTGGAACAACAGCCTTTTACCTCTGGGCAGAAGAAAGGTTCAGGGGGTTTAAGGGTTAAAACTCAAACCAAAGGAAAAAACTCTCTGCACAGAGATGGGGAGAGTGAGCCACACCCTAGCTCCATGGAGACCAGGGGAGGTGACGAGGGAAGCCTGGGGGTGGAGTCTGAGGCTATAGGGCAGCCCCAGTCACATAAGCAGAGGGAGTCTTCCAGAGGGGGAGGAGAAGGAGGAAGGTCTTCAGGAGAAGGAGGAGAGTCTTCCAGAGACAGAGGAGACACAGGAACAGCAGGGAGACGAACGAGAAGGAAAGCAAGAGGAGATCGTGTCTGTGGGTGGAGTCCAGGAGGGAAATCCTCTGAGGAGGAAGCATCCCCTAGCAGGCTGGACACTAGCAGAGAATCTCTTGAAGCTACAGAAAGTAAAGAGATTAGGAGGACACGTGCAAGGGAGAAGTGCTCCAGCAGAAGCTTCAAACAAGATCCCTATTGCAGGCAACAGGCAGACAACTCGACCCCTGATGGCAGCCTAGCTGGTAAGAAGTGCACAGCTAGTTGGGAACACAGGAGAGTTGGTTCTGGGGAAAATGTTGCTGGGAAGCATGGTAAAGGAATTTTTGTGAGAGAGTCTGTGGAGAAGTTTTCACCTGAGGCACAGCCTGAGAGAAGACAGGGTGCTGGGAACAAGGTGAGCCCTTTGCAAGCTTTGAAACGTTTATTGAGAAAGAGAGATCTCCTAGGTCCTTCCCTTGCAACTCAGTGTAGTGAGGATTCCCAGTGGGGACAGGTTTTGAAATTGCTAGAGCAATTAAAACCTGCTGTTAGAAACGCTGAGGCCAGCCAGGTGCTAATTGAACCAGATGAAGAGAGCATGGACGTAGAGGAATGCCTTTCAGAAAATGAGAGTTCTGACTTTGAAATGGATTGCTCTTACTGTGTAAGTCATAAGTAGGAAAGCTGTATGGTTTTAAAAGTATTGAAAAAGCCATAAGCTTTTAAAGAGTTCTATGACCGGCTGGAAGTGGTTAATTGAAGCACCAATGTTTGGCGTGACACGTAGGCGAAAGTGAAAATTATTTTTGGAAAGAAGACCTATTTGAAATACTGCAACCAATTCGTAAAACGTATGAGCAATCAACTAAATGCAAGTATAACCCTCCAATGCCTATTTTTATGCAAGCAATGATGTTCTTCCCGGTCTGCCTTATTTGTCTCCCAGTATTCTTACAAAATCATTATCTGCAAAACAGAAATACTTGGCTACCTCCTTTCAATTGGTTGTTGTCATATACATACTTGCTCATAATACCACAACATAGGCATAGTAATCTTAGTTCGAGAAAGCAAGCCAATGTAAATGGAACTTCTTATCTTAAAGCTGAAGTTTCCAAAGCTTCATCTAATTCAGATAAGTTTATTAATATTGAATTAGTAAATGCTAGATCAGTATGTAACAAAATTCAAACTATTGCAGACCACATAGAAGAAGTTCAACCAGATGTGCTATGCATCACAGAGACGTGGTTAAATCCAACTGATAATGTATTTCTAAATCAGCTTGTTCCAGACTCTTACGCTGCTTTTAGTTGCTCTCGCCCTGTCAGACGTGGAGGAGGTGTCCTTATAATTGCAAAAAAGAGTTTAAGATTCAGAGTACAATGTTTCTTAGAATCGCAACAAAGTAACTCTATTAACATTGAGAACAAGCACATAGCAATCAGTTTACATTATAGAGCACCAAAAGCTCCCCCTGATGAACTAGCTTCAACGCTCGAGACTATTTGTGCCATCACTTCACCCTACAAGCCCACAATAGTGCTAGGTGACCTTAACCTCAGATCAATTAACTGCAGAGACTCAGAGGCTTTCCTTCAAGCAATGTATTCTTTGCAATTCACTCAAATAATAAATGCACCAACACATAAATATGGTTATTCGCCTGATCTCATTTTTGCATCCAATGAGCTAACTTTAAGAGGTCTCATCTCAACCCCCATCATCACCCCAGTTCCGTGGTCAGATCATTACTTAGTTAGGATAGAGATTTTACTACAAACAAAAGATAGTAATATGAGCCTAGATAACAAATGTTTTCACAGAAGATTCAAGAGTTTTGACAGGGATTCATTTATACAAGATACTCTACCTTACCTATCCACTGATTCAGTTGATATTGAGGCACAAGTAACTAATTGGAACCGCATTATTTCCAATGCAGCCACATCAAAAGACATGAGACCAAATAAACCAAGGATTAATAAGCTTCATCACAAACCATGGTTTTCAATATCTATACGTCAGATGAAAAGGGAACTCAGAAGGCTAGAGCGTAAATGGCGAAAAAACAACACAACAGAATCAAGGCAGCAATACTTAACAAAACAAAAGCAATATGACGAACTTATTAAGAACTCTAAAAAAAGAATACCACACAAATATAATAAATTCTTCCATCAACAAACCTAGAGAGCTCTTTGAAATTGTGAAAGGTCTAACAAAGGAGCAAAAAACAGAAGGTGAAGTTCAAATTGAACCGCAGAGTTATGCAGTCTATATCAAGGAAAAGTTTCACTCTAAGGAACAAACAATATGTAGTTTTAACTTGCATTCAATCTCAAATACCAGAATCTGGTTACATTCCACTCTCCTTCAAATGAGCAACTCTCTCATATCATTTCTTCCATAAATGCAAGCACTTCTCCCACTGATCTATGTCCAGTTTCATGGATTAAGACAACAAAGTCAAGTTATTAAAGCTTGAAACTGTTAGACCAATCCCAAAAAAGACAACACTAGACAAGAATAACCCGGCTGCATACCGACCAATATCTAGTATACCCTTTTTAGCGAAAATCATTGAAAAGACAGTGCAATTACAACTTCAAGATCACATTGATGTTCATGCGCCTTTAGATGACAACCAACATGGTTTTCGCCCAAACCACGGAGTGGAAACTTTAATGATTTACCTTTTTGACTGCACACTCCGTATCTTAGATGACCTCAAGAAGGGTATTATAATGATTTTTATAGACATTTCTGCTGCATTTGACTCTGTAGATCACAAAGGGTTACTAGATAGACTAGTGGAGATTGGTCTTTATGGAACCACATTAAAATGGTTTCATTCCTATCTGACAGAAAGACACTTACAAGTAAAGATAGGGCAAAAAACATCTCAACGCATAAGACTTACTCAAGGAGTACCACAAGGTTCAGCACTTTCATCTCTTCTATTTAATATTTACATTCAGCCAATATGCAACATTCCAATGAAATATGGCATTAAACATACAATTTATGCTGACGACATTATGATATTTACTACAGTCTCTATTGATAACCCAGACTATTCAAGAATTACTGAATGTCTCTCAGAAATGTCTCAATGGTGTAACGCTAATAACATGGAAATCAATTTTAGCAAAACAGAAGCTTTATTTTTATCTCGTAATCATGCTTTTGCACATCCACCTGACATCAGGATAAAAAATTCAATTATTCCTATCAGATCTGAAGTAAAATATCTTGGTGTGACTCTGGACACTGAATTGAATCTAAAATCGCATATAAGTAAAACAATCAGAAGTGCCTATTACAGAATAAAGATTATCAGAAGACTAAGGCCTCTTCTTGAGAAATTCATTTCCGAAATGTTTGTCAAGCATTAATCACCCCACTACTTGACTTCTGCAATCCCATATACCTGGGTTTAACTAAACAATCTATTAAGCCTTTGCAACTTGCGCAAAACACTGCTGCACAGATTATTTTTGGATTATCAAGCAGTGAGCACATTACTCCCATCATGAAAGAGCTTCATTGGCTACCCATAGCGTCTCGGATCAAATATAAAACAATAATTTATATTTTTAAGATCAAGCAGCACTGTTCTGCAGAATGCCTAAATTCTCTTATTCAGTCAGATATAAGCAATAGACCAAGAAGAAGAGGTTCTTCCAATAGATTCAGCACATCAAATGATATTAGAAAATCTCGTAAGGAGACATCAGAGAGGGCATTTTCTTTTGCGGCGCCTAAAATTTGGAACTCTCTACCAAGTGACTTAAGAGCAAATCAAGACCTAAATGACTTTAGGAAGCAGCTGAAAACTGTTCTATTTACTGAATACTACGGTTTTTAGAAAGACCAATCATATATATTGTATAATAGCTCACAGTTTAATATAGCTCACAATGTAGATAGTACAGTTGTTTCTTTTACACTATATCCTATTTTCAGCAAACTATGTATATATTTTCATTTCACCTTCACTTTTTGTACTTTTGTTTGTCTTAACCGCTTTGATTATATGATAAAGCGGTATACAAATCCAATTAAATAAATAAATAAATACATAAATAAATGTGAGCTAGCCAGATAAGCTCAGAGAAAAGCTGTGAATGCTGAAAGTTAAAGCCAGTGTTTGTAATTGGAAAGTGAAGAAGCCTAACGTCTGTAAAAGGAATGATGCAAAAGTTTAGCAGCTTGTAAAACTTGGAAGTCCACGTGCTGTGCAGAGCCTTTGAATGATACAGGCTTGTGCTGTGCCAATGCTGGGACTTGAGAGTATATCCTTGGCTGAAAGCAAGGTTTATTGCTGTGTTTAAAAACAAGCTGCTGGGAATGATTAATGCTGGGACTGAGCAGTAAAGTTTGTTTCCTTTTACATGGAGAAGTATCCTATTTATGTTTTGGTAATATATGAACTGCTGACAAGAAGTTCTTTGGATAAGTAGAAAAATAAAAATCCTGTTACCTTTGGAAACCCTCGGCATCTGTTTGGTTCTTACCACACAACTACATTTCTTCAAAGGCCTCAGTGAAAGGGATTAAGGTGATAAAGGACATAAAGTGGTACGCTCACTACGCATAGGCAACCTTCTAACCCGTAGGGGGCGCTACATATTTTGAAATTCTCAATAAAAATTATAAATTATATTGGGTTCATGCAGGGTAGAAGTGGTAGGGACAATGCTCGAATCTTCCATGATCTCCTCCTTGTTGCCAAAAAAAATAAAATAAAATAAATGGACCCTGGATAAGTAGTGTGGCACTACCTGGCTAGATGTCTTCACCACTGCTCAGATTGCCCAGGTACCTCAGTTCTGCTACAAAGTGGGGTCACACAGCAAACTGGTCTCTGATACCTTCCTTCTCGATTGGGGGGAGGGTCTTATGCATAAGTATCTTCCAGTTCCTCTCTTTGTGAAGACCTCCTGAAACTCAAAAGCAACAGAGGCACGATAATTCTAATCACTTCTTATTGGCCCTGGAAACCATGATTCCCTCTTCTGGAATTCTCCATCTGAGACCACTACATTTGGTCAGGCACCAACCAAAATTTCACAGGAGAGTGGCACAGTGTTGCACCCCATCAAGTCCCTAGTCTTCACTGCTTGCATGTTGAGAAACTAGCGTTGTCCGCAACCACCTGTTGCTGTAACAGATCTCCTTTTGGCACCCAGGAGGGCCTCTAGAGAAAATCTTATGCTTTCAAGTGGAAGAGGTTTGCTGTTTGATGTGGGGAACAGTCCATAGAGCCTTTCACCTGTTCCACAAAAACATTGCTTGACTACACCTTCTACACCTTTCACAGTCTAGGTGCAAATCCAACTCAGTAAGGTTTCACCTCAGTGCAGCTGGAGCTTGCCATCATTTGGTGGAAAATAAATCCATGTCTGGACAGCTCTTAGTTGTTTGCTTCATGTGGGGCTTTCTGCTTCTGAAACTCCTACTCAAGCCACCTAGGATTTGGGACCTCAGTGTGGTTCTCACACAGCTGATGAAAGCTCCTTTTAAGCTGTTCAGTACTTGTCCTCGGAAGTTCTTGACCTGGAAGTTCTTGTTTTTTGTGGCAGTTACTTCCGCGCTCAGAATGAGCGAACTTCCAGCCCTCATAGTTCATCCACCTTTCACAATTTTTTTTTCATAATAGCATGACTCTTTGTATCCATCCTAGGTTCCTTCCAAAGGTGATGTCATACTTCCACCTTAAACCATCGGGGTTTTTTTTACCAGCCTTTTTTGCAAAACCTCATTCTCACAAAGAGGAAGCTGCGCTGCACATATTGGACTGTAAAAGAGCCTTGGCCTTCTATTTGAAGCAAAGTTCTATAGAAAGTTCATCAAACCTTTTGTTCCTGTGGACCTCAGCAATCTAGGGGCTGCCATCTCCACACCCACTGTCAGTTTGGCTATGAGCCTGCATCTCTTTCACTTATGTCCAGGCATGCCTGAGCCTTTAAAGGTCATATCATGGCTTACAATGTCAGAACCATGGCTGCATCAGTAGCCCTCTTGTGCTCGGTCTTCATGGAAGAGATATGCAAAGCTTTAACGTGGACTTCAGCCCACGCATTCACTTCTCACTATTGTCTGGATGGAAACTCCCGATGTGACAGCAGATTTGGCCAATCAGTACTGCAGAAGCTTTTCATGGATTAGAATCCAGTGCCATTCCCCCTAGGCCCGTTTCTTTCTGTTCATGCCTGTTGCGTTCCATGTGCCTGTTGTTTTGGGACACTATTGTTCGCCCTTTTTTTTCTTAGAGGCAGCCTGCAGCTAGAGATTCCCATATGTGAGGAATTTATCCTGCTTGTTCATGGAGTAAGTAAAGTTACTCACCTGTAGCGGGAATTCTTCATGGACAGTTGCATAAGTTCTCACAACCTTGGAGTGGAGGAGTGGCCTAGTGGTTGGGGCAAGGTACTTCAGGCCGGAAGGTCGGAGGTTCAAATCCCACTAGAGGACAGCAACCTTGGGCTGGAAGGACTGGGGTTTCTAGTCCCACAGGTGCTCCTTGTGGTCTTGGGCAAGCCACTTAACCCTCCATAGCCCATGTTCCCTGTAAAACAGTTATCTCCAAGTTATAATGCCCTTTTCAATGTAATTTCAGTTTGTTCAATGTAAACCGTACTGATGCAGAATAGTGCGGTATATAAGAAAATGTAAATAAATAAATAAATAAAATAAAATAAACCTCCTACCTCCCTTTGGAATTGAATTCTACTCAGCTATTCAACTGACTGAGAGAAATGAGAGCAGGCAGGAAAGCATGTGCATATGAAACAGAGCTTTCCAAAAGTTTCTAGAACAGGGCTTGACAAATCCAAGGTGCCAGGTCACCACAGCGAATAAAAAATCAGACCTGCTGCCTGGGGCTCAGAGCATATGGGCAGAAGACCTAAAGTTGCGGCCAGGAGCATTGGTGTCTGCCCATGAGGATTCCATTTCCCCCAGGCAATAGTGCTGAAGAAGGCCACAATCATGACCAGGAGCATCTATGCAGAAGAGCAATGCAAGTGTCGGTGTCTGCAGAGCCTGCAAAAAAAAAAAAAGAGTTTGCTGCACAGATGTTTGCATAGATTTAAAGGAGCAGTAGGTTTTATGAATAATGAATGGTTGGGGGGAATGGAGGGCAAGAGGGGCGATTGATGAGGGAGAGAGTCTGGGAAGTAAAACAGAGTTGGGGGGGGAGTAGGGGAGGGACAGCAGGAGAGGGGTTGAAATGGGGCAGGAGGGAAGAATGCAAAGGGTTGGAGGGTGAAGAGATTCATGCGTGGGAAGTAAAGAACATAAGAAAAGCCATACTGGGTCAGACCAAGATCCATCAAGCATTTTTGTGCATTTTTCTCTCCCACCCTAATACCTAAACCTCTTACGTTTTACCTCCCTGTCCTTATCCCATCAGTCTTTACAATGCTCCCATCCGTAGCTTTCCACATATATATGTATATATGTATATAATTGATCATTGTTCACTGCAATTAATTGTATAATTTAATTCTTCATGTTGCGTTACTCTGTATCCAGTTATTCGTTCCTTGTAAACAGTTGAAATATACTGCTTTTTATTGTTCTATGTAAACCGTCTTGATTCGTAGAAAGACGGTATATAAAAAATGTTAAATAAATCAAGCCCAGTATCCTGTTTCCAAAAGTGGCCAATCCAAGTCACAAGTACCTGGCAAGTTCCCAAAAAAGCACACAGGTTCCACATTGCTCGTCATGGGGTAAGCAGTGGATTTCCCAGGTCCTTTTAAAAAATGGATTATGGACCTTTCCTCCAGGAACTTGTCCAAACCTTTTTTAAACCCAGCTACAGTAATGGCTTTCACTACACTCTCTGGTAACCAATTCCAGAGTTTGATTACGCGTTGAGCAAAAAAATATTTTCTCTTATTAGTCTTAAATGGGTTACATTGTAGTTTCATTGCATGTCCTCTAGTCTTTCTACTTTTTGATGTCGTAAACAACCGATCTATGTTTATCCATTCCACTCCATTCATTAATTCATAGAATTCTATCATATTCCCCTCAGCTGTTTCTTTTTCAAGTTGAAGAGCCCTAACCTTTTAAGCTTCTCCTCATAGGGGTATCCTTCCATCCCCTTTACCATTTTGGTGGCTCTTCTCTGTATCTTTCCTAATTCCTCTATATTCTTTTAAAGATATAGCGATGAGAATTGCACACAGTATTCAAGGTGCAGTCGCACCATGGAATGAGACAGAGGCATTATAATATCCTTTGTTTTATTCTCCATTCCTTTCCTTATGATTCCTAGCATTCTATTACTTTTCTTGGCTACCGCTGCACACTGGGTGAAGGGTTTCAATGTATTATTCACGATGACACCTAAATATTTTTTCCTGGGTTGTAGTTTCTAAGGTGATACCTTGCATTGTGTAACCATAGTTGGGGATGTTCTTTCCTAGGAGCATAACTTTGCACTTGTTCGCATTAAATTTCATCTGCCATTTGGCCGCCCAGTCTTCCAACTTATCAAGGTTCACTTGCAATTTTTCACAATTCTCTTGTGTTTTAACAACTTTGAATAATTTTGTGTCATCTGCAAATTTGATCACCTCACTCATTATTCCCATTTCCAGGTCATTTATGAATATGTTAAAAAGCAGCGGACCCAGCACAGATCCCTGCGGTATTCCATTATTTACCTTTCTTCATTGAGAAAATTGGCCATTTAGCCCTACTCTCTGCTTTCTATTTTTCAACCAGTTCCTGATCCACAATACTACACTGTCTTCAATCCCATGACTTTTAATTTCGCTAAGAGTCTCTCATGAGGGACCTTGTCAAAGGCATTCTGAAAATCCAGATACACTATATCAACCGGCTCACCTTTGTCTACCTGTTTATTCACATCTTCAAAAAAATATAATAGATTAGATTAGTAAAACAAGATTTTCCTTGGCTGAATCCATGTTGGCTGTCTCCCATTAAACCATGACTATCTATATGATCAGTAATTTTATTCTTTATAATGGTTTCTACCATTTAGCCCTCTACCGATGTCAGACTCACTGGTCTGTAGTTTCCAGGATCACCACTGGAGCCCTTTTTAAAAATTGGAGTTACATTGGCCACTCTCCAGTCTTCAGGTACTACAGATGATCTCAATGATAGTTCACAGATTACTATTAGTAGGTCTGCAGTCTTGTGTTTCAGTTCTTTCAACACCCTCAGATGTATAATTTATCAAATAGTTGTAATACATCTTCCCGGTTTATCGATATTTCTTTCAATTCTTCCAATACATGACCTTCATAAACCATTTCAGGCACGGGTAAGATCATAATGTGTATATCCGTGAACAAGCAGGAAGTCAGTCTTCACATATGGGTGACAGCACTGACAAAACCCGGTGCGGGAACACACCCCAGCATCCAATAGGAATGCTTTTGGGAGCATTCCTCCATGCATGCGTGTCTGCTTTCATGCCTTGCCTCCTCAATTGTCTTTTTTCCGTGGAGCCATTGGGACCTTGTCCCTGTCAGCCGCATCTAGAGACTCCAATAGTTTTTTTGCTAGTACCGTTAAAGTACTTAGGTTGCTTTCCCATTGACCAACTCGACTCCCTGTCGATTCTTATTCCCTTTTTTAAAGTTTATTTTACATAATTTTTACTTTATTTTCAGTTTTCTCACAAACTTTGAGGCCTAAAGCCTCATCTGGCACCATTGCTCAGTTCGATGCCTCCATATTATTCCCTAATATGGAGAAGCCCTGGATTGGTTTCAAAAAATGCTCCAAGTGTCCCAGCACAATTTCTATCACTGATGGAACATTCCTGGTGCTTAAAATGTTTAGGTCCAGACCACGATGTCATCTCTTGTCTATCCTGTTGCCACATGACTTCTTAAGGTAGAAAGAACTGGGACAAACAGAAGGCTAAGCTGTTTCCTACAGACTCAGCTCCTTTGGTGCACTCCTCAGGGTCATTGACTCCTTCAAAGTTTTTCCATATGTCCAAGTCCTCACCAGCAAAGGAGCAGCATCATTTGGAGTCACCAGTGCTTAAGAAAAAGAAGACACTGGCCTCGGCATCGAGGTCCTCGACTTGCAGGTTGGTGTCTGCTTCGGACACCGAACATTTGCATCAGTATCGTCATTCATCGCATTCCGATGCAGACCGTCCATCGAAGCAACTTCGGTGGGAGGTGTCACCCTCCAAACCCACACAAGAGTTCAGAGATGCCCCTGAGGTCCAATCCTCGGTGGAGTCCCCGATACCAGCATCAGGAGTTGTGGCCCATACAGCTGTGTC
This sequence comes from Ichthyophis bannanicus, assembly GCA_033557465.1. Classification (NCBI taxonomy): domain Eukaryota; kingdom Metazoa; phylum Chordata; class Amphibia; order Gymnophiona; family Ichthyophiidae; genus Ichthyophis; species Ichthyophis bannanicus. The sequence continues at coordinate 1,253,371,624 of CM066032.1, read as the reverse complement.
TAGAGCCACTTCTCCCCCAGTACTATCATTGGATGACCATGTCATCGCCATCGAGCACAGCATCGCTAAGCTCTTAGCTGCAGTAACGCCGATAACAGTGAGTGCTCCGCAGCCGGCACTGGTTCCGCCAATGCCAACGATGGCCACAAAGCTCAACATGCTTACACAGGCATCCCTTGCCTCACATAGCTCCACGGATCAACCGATACCAAGGCCCTCTACATCGAAACAGCAAAGCTCTGAGCAGTGAAGGTATGAAGCATCTCATAAGGATTATTTTGACTTCCTTCCAGACTCTGATTCCGAAGAGGCCTCTGAGGTGGAATCCATTGATTCCGATATCCATAGGGAGGTACCGTCTGATTCATCGCCACCTTATGAATGTCGACATCATGTCCTTTCAAGATTTGATTAAGTACATGGCGGCAGCTCTCGATGTTTCAGTGGTTACGGAAATGGAACCGAGAGCTGAGGAGCTCGATCTTCTCCAATACCCATCGGCGCCAAAGGAGGCTGCTACCCTCCCGGTGCATAACATCTTAAAGAATCTAATCTCTTGGATGTGGGAGGCCCCCATGTCATCCTCTGTGGTAAGGGGCTCAATACCCTTTATAGGGTCCCTCCCTCCCCAGGTTTCCAGAAGCCACAACTCCCCCATCACTCCATGGTTGTGAAGTCTGACATGAGGAGGATAAAAAGCCAGAAAAATCACTCCTCCGTGCTCCCTGGGAGAGAGGTCAGGACCCTGGATGCATTTGGATGGAAGGCATTCCAAGCTAACATGCTAACCTCTAGGATAGACACTTATATGCTATATATGGGCATGTTTCTCAAAGATGTTTTGAGAGACTTGTCAGAGTTTACCACCCTGCTGCCCTCTGACAAGCAGGCGGCTCATCAGGTCTTTTGTAACACATACCCAAAATACATCAAATTTTTTAACTAGAGCAGCATTCAATGCATTTGAGGCCAATTGCAGATCTGCTGCAGCCTGCACTGGGGCTAGGAGAATGGCATGGCTCCAAGCATCTGACTTGGAACAATGGGTCCCAGGACAAGTTAATCAACATACCCTGTAATGGTGAAAACCTCTTTGGTCAGAGGTGGAGGGAGAAGGCCTGGGAGATAGAAACTGATGACCTCACCATGAAGAGGCTTTCAAGAAAGACAGCAGACTCTTCTAAGAAGAAGACTACCATTAAGAAACCTTTCTTCCCTAAGAAGAAAATGTTTTATCCTCAATTTCATTCCTATACTGGCTACTCTGCCCCACAATAGCAACAGAGACAGCAGGGCCAGAAACAGGTCAGGAAACCTAAGGTTTCTAAACCACAACTGCAGCTACTACTCAACCTCCTTAGAGTTTTTGACTGCCTCAAAAAGAGCATGGCAATTCTCTCATAATCTTTCCTCTTCCTCCTATGATCCCAGGAAGACTGGTACATTTTGCACACTGTTGGATCAACATCACTTCTGAGCCCTGGACTTGACATCTAATCAGTCAGGACCTACAGCTGAAATTCCAGGATCTTCCACTCACTTTATGGGACAGCCCTCCTTGGATCTCCTTCACTCTTCCTTGCTGCAGCAGAAAATTCTCTCACTGCTGAGACAAGGGGGGTTATAGAGGAGGTTCCCCCATCTCAGCAGGGCCTGAGATTCTACTCCTGATACTTCCTAATTCCAAAAAAGATGGGAGGTCACAGACCTATATTAGATCTCTGAAATCTCAACAAATTTTTCGTCAAGGAGAAATTCAAGATGATTTCTCTAGGCACTCTTCTGCCGTACCTCCAACAAAACAATTGGCTATGCTCTCTGGATCTAAAAGATGCTTATATACACATCCTGATCCACCCAGATTACAGAAAGCTTCTCAGGTTCATTTTTCAGAACGACCACTACCAATACCAAGTCCTCCCATTCGGACTGGCCTCAGCACCCAGAGTCTTCACAAAGTGTTTGGCTGTTGTCGCAACCTACCTTCGAACTTTGGAGATCTTTCTGTTCCTCTACTTAGACGACTGGCTGCTAAGGGCAGATACCGCTTCAGCAGTCACCTCCACCCTAAATCAAACCATTCATGTCTTCCAGGAGTTAGATTTCGTGATAAACCTTTATCCAAAATCATATCTCATGTCAACCCAGGATCTCGAGTTCATAGGAGCTTAACTAGACACGGTAAGAAGCAGGGCATTCCTGCAACAATCATCAGTTATCGCCAGAACATTTCTACTCCTCTTAGGCCATATGGCTTCCACAGTCCATGCGTGCCTCACACCTGTCTCAACATGAGGATTGGACAGTGGACTCTCTCACAACAATGGAAGCAGCCCACAGGTCACCTATCCGATCTCATCAACATCACTCCACAAATGAGAATGTCCCTTCAGTGGTGGTACACACCACAGAACCTGGTCATAGGGGAACCTTTTCAGAAGTCTGCACTGCAGTATACCCCAATGACTGATGCATCAAAACTAGGCTGGGGAGCCCATCTCAGTGGCCTTACAACACAAGGCCTTTGGTCTACTCAAGAAGCGCTTCTCCAGATTAATTTCCTAGAGCTCAGGGCGGTGGGAATTGAGCCTGACTTCTCTGGTTATCAGCCTATTGCTCTAACCACCAGGCCCTCTCCTACAGCTGCTCCCCCAGGTACCATGGCTAGGCTTCCTGGACTGTGAGCTCCATACCTCCCTACACTCATGCAACCTATCTGTTAACAAGCCCGTCCAGACCTCACCCCTTGACAGACCAACAAGGTCTTCCAGATTTTCCCATCCTTCTTTACATGGCCTCAAAAGCACATACAGAATCTATTTGGGTAATTCAAATATTGATCCTGTGAAAGCTTTCTCACAGCATGCCCACTCCAGTCACTGAACTAATAAGAAATTCCATGCAGAGTTAACAAAGCCTACTTTCCTTCAGTCTTTTAAGTGAATTTTTAAGATGACTTTTCTAATTCTTTACATCTCTAGGGATAGGTGATTTGTAAGAGTTTGTAAGTTATTTTTGAGATTTGGACTGGCTGTCTCTATCAAATGACAGTGTAATACACAGAACAGTGAAGCAGTCTTGGAGATAAGCAAATTAAATCCTAGTAATAGTGATAATGTGATTCAATGTGATGTAGACATTGAAACTGCACAGTAGAACATTCATATAACAGACATATGATAGTCAGCAGACTACAAATAGTACATCATAATAGACATTAAATACTGTAGAACATTCATAAAACAGATATGATGCTCACAATGCCAGGACAATATGATGAAATCTTAATAGGCAGCAGAGTGGACAAATGCAGTTAGGACATATAAACAGACAAGATGGGTAAGACAAAGACATTGGGACAAAATTAAGTGGATAGTTAGATTGAAAACGGTATATGGAACTGCTCTCAGTTACAGGGTATGTGGCAAGCTAGTTCTGATGTGATGTGAATGATTGGGATAGTCAGTTACCACAGCCATTAAAAGCTTGGAAAAAAGCCAGGTGTTTACTTGCTTCCTGAAGCAGAGGTAGGCATAGCCCCCCTGGGAGGGAGATCCAGTGTAGGAGCTACTTTTGAGAAAACTTGCTGGTGGGTGTCACATCGCATGTTTTGGGGTTTTGTTTTGTTTTATGAGATGAAAAGGATGGGAATCCTAGAGCATTAGAAAACATTAGACTAGGACAAGTTGAAGATTGTGTGTCACACACTCTGTACATACGAGATAAGTCTATTGGACACTAACGTCTCCATACAATCAAACTACACAGCCTAAAAGAGCACATCTATGTCACCAGTCAGCTCAGAGACTCTTTCCTGATGCCAATCTGACTTAAAGATTAGTATTTCAAATTCATCAGTATCAAATTGTTCTGACAAGAAATGACTCAGCCTTTGGCTGAAGAGCACACACACATGCAGAGGCTTCACACCCAGGCCTTCTGATCAATTTGAGAAAAGCACTGCCATATAATTTTCCTGGAACTTTGGGCAGCACTGAACACTATCAGAACTTTAAGAGATCAGATGGCCAATAAATTCATTCTGATGCAGGCGATCAGCTAGTTAGGTTTTTCCTGGAGCAAGCAGAGAGGAATTAGATTTATCTTCCTGTATTGAGAAGCCTTCATAGTGTGACACTGGGTCTGAAGACCAACTCAATCAGGGTTCACCATAGTGTGGCTGGTCCTTAATGTTTAGAAGGTAATCCCATCTCCATAGAGCCTTTGGTTGTCAGATTTATATAGGACTTGCTTAGTATGAAGTGCCCCATCAGGTTGCCAGCCATGACTTGGAGCCTCAGTGTGGACCCTACTAAATTGACAAAAACCCCTTTCAAGGTTCTAACTCTTGGGAGCTCAAGTACTTTTCTTGGCAGGTCTTATTCTTTTGCAGTCACTTCAGTGTACCAAGTTAGCGAGCTTCAGGCACTAGTGACATATCCACCTCCTACAAAAGTTTATTATAATAAAGTACTGCTGTGCACTCATCCTAAGTTCCTGCCCAGGGTAGTATTGGACTTTGACCTTAGAGGTTCTACGTTTTGTTTCTTATACCCTCAAGGGTAAACGTATCTTACAGTTTAAGTGCAAGAAAGCCCTTGTTCTCTGTCTTTAGCAAAATCAAGCTAATAGAAAACTCACCTAAGTTCTTTCTTCAGACCTAAACTGGCCTGGAATTTTTATAATCAAATGTATCCTCTGCAGTTAACTTTCAGATTGCATTTCCTTTTTTATTTTATTTATTTATTTAGCATACATTTGTATACCGCTACTTCCAGCGATCAGCAGCGGTTTTTGATTACAGATTGGAAATTGTCAAATCATGACAGGAAATTTTTGAGGTATAAACACATTGATTAGACAGGAAAGCACAGCACACAGAGAACTATTTTACAGGGAACATGGGCTATGGGAGGGTTAAGTGGCTTGCCCAAGACCACAAGGAGCACCTGTGGGACTAGAAACCCCAGTCCTTCCGGCCCAAGGTTGCTGTCCTCTAGTGGGATTTGAACCTCCGACCTTCTGGCCTGAAGTACCTTGACCCAACCACTAGGCTACTCCTCCACTCCTTTTGTCTGGATAGGCACGTGAAGCGTCATCAGAAAGTAGTATGGTTGCTGTGTTAGTCCATTTTAATGGTTGATAAATATAAAGAAAACAAAAAAAAAAGAAAATGACACCTTTTCATTGGACCAACTTAATATGAGCTAGTCTAGAAATGTTTTAAGATAATCCCTGGCTGGATATTTATTTATTTATGTATTTATTTAGGGTTTTTCTATACCGCGCTCTTTAAAATCAGCTCGGTTTACAGTTAGAACAAATTTGTACAGTGCAGGCGGCGTCCGCACTGTACTTACAAGGAACAGGGTTTACAACTTGGCTAACTGGGGTAACTATGTACAGGCTACTTAGTAGCAGGCTACTCAGTTAATAACTATATACACAGGCAAAACAGTTGGGTCAGTGATGGAGGGTGGGGACATGACTGCTTGGTGGCTATTTACAAGCTTGTGTGCTATATACAGGATTGTGTGCTGTATACTAGGTCTGATGTGATCTTTTAAGTCCACACATTTACATCTTGTTATTGTTTGGACATTGGTATTGGATGCAAAAGTAGGTTTGATGAGTTTGTCTTTTGAGGTTTAGAATCCAAACTTCATTTCACCACAAACCATTTTTATTATTTTTGAACATTTGTACCTTCTTTAAAATAGTCTTTGTTGGCTTTTCTGGGCTATGAGAGAAATGTTTCCACATTGACCTACTATGTGGGTGACTAGTCTTCTATGTATAGAGAACAACAATACTCGTACAAATAAGCAACTTAATTTTCTCTCCACTTATGGTTCCATCCTTCCCCCATTTTCCTCTTTCCAACTCTTTACCCCTCTCCATTTGTCTGTATCTTTCTACACTAAATCTCTTCTCCCCATCACCTCTCCTTCAGTCCTCAAAAATGAACTTCCCCAGATTTCCAGCTCTAGTTCTTTGCAAACTACTGACTGCAGCTTCATTACATTCAATATCAGTGTAGCGAGTAGGATATTTTTTCCCCCTTACTTGGATGGGGCTGTCTGTGAACATCAGAAGCAGCCAGTGGAGGGTGGCATTGTTTGGCCGGTTATGGGCCCTGAAGAGGCAGAACAGCAGGTTGCTGGCAGTCAGATGCAGCTGTGATGTTTGTGGCTGGCCCCGACTATCAGTGAAGTGTGCCAGCTACAATCGGGGCAGCCATAGTCACACCCCTGGAGGAGTAATACTCCTATAGTAACTAAGATGTAATGTAAATGTAGTCTTGCAGGCCAAGTGAGTACCTCAGAGTCTGACTCTCATTCAGGTGGAGGCTTACAGAAGTCACTAACCTCGTCTTATTGTCCTCTGCAATTACATAGTAGGAAGTATAAGAGAAAAAATAAATTTTAATTAGGATATGACCCAAAGCCAATGTGATGCTACAAAATTTAGAATGAGTGGTGCATATTTGAATATAATTAATCACATTCACATTCCAAAGTGGTTATAAATTAAATGTATTAATGCTAAGTGAGTTATTAAATATTAATTAAAAGGATCCAAATAGTTGTATCTAATTAAAATAGACTGAATAATCTGCTTTTTCACTATTGTGCTTCAAAAGCTATTGTAAAAAACATACATGAAAAATGCTTTTCTCTTACAGTTTCAGTAATCTTTTCACAAAGAATTTCTTCTAAGCTACAATTTTCTTTTAAAGTGAAATGTTTTCTTTACTGTTCAGGTTAGTACGTCTTTTTAAACACTTTTTCCTCCTTTATATTGAAATTTAGTTCTCACCGTAACTTAATTTTTTCTTTCACAGGATTGACCTTTTAACAAGTTAGTATTTAATTAAGTTAGAGTACTCTATTTTTATTGTGTAGATAAATGTAATGAGCTTTTTATGTCTCTGTACAGGTGTTGGTGCACCTATGACTTACGCATCCTTGTCGTTCTCTTGCATCGGGGCCCAGTGTATCCAGTGGCTCCAGGTTCTTCAGGATCAGATTCAATGAAACTCTCCAGCGGTTCAATACCTACTCCCTACCTTTACAAAATTAATAAGGCAAAACCCTATCTATAGTCAGGGTCTTCACAGCCTGTATGGTATTTAAATTCAGACCGTTTCCGTTAATGTACTCTCCCTGGTCTAAGTAAAATAATAATTCAAATTCTCTGTATGCATTCATATACACGTATACTCACACTCACTCATGCACTCATCTGATCATTCAAATAATTCTGGATTTTTTAAGAAAATCCCTTTCATTCATTTTTCCTTTCTGGGAAACTATTAGTTGTTAAGAGCAGTCAGGCAAAACACAAGCTTTTAAATCCAAAGCTTCTGTGTATCAGGCAGCAGTTTGCAGCCTGTCAGCACTTCAACATTCCATTAGCTTCAAGCTTTAGCCCAGTCAGAGCACTGACAAGATTTTAAACATTTCTTTTCAGGAAATATTCTTCCACTTTTCTTTATATGTGCTTTGTTTATCTTCTCAGACACTTTTGCTTTCTTAGAGGAACAACTAGACAAACTACAACAGAGGTCTTCCTTATTAGATGATGCAGAAACGGACACTGGAGTGACCTCCTTGTCTATTATAGAATTAAAAGGTTTGAACAAACAGTTGATTAGAGCACAGTTATATGGCTTGGCCATGACCCAGTATTTAAAATCTCTTCCTATGCCCCGAGCCCCCAAAATGTTTTTGGATGATGCTTCTTTTTTGGCCAAATGGAATGCGTTTTTAAACAAATGTAGTTTTGACATTATAGCGCTTGTTACTAAACGGACTTTTGTAGAAGAAACCCTTCAGAAACAGATTACTGATTTGTTTGTTGTTGTTAAGTGCCGTTGAGTTTGTGTCGACTCCTGGAGACCCTCTAGATAGTTGACCTAAATTTTGTTTCGTCTTCAGTCAAGCAGCTAATTGTTGATAAGAGTGATAACCATAGCTGCTGTTATTGTATCGATCCATCTCATTGCTGGCCTCCCTCTTTTACGGTGATCTTCTACCTTGCCAAGCATTATGTCTTTCTCCAATGACCTCTCTCTTCGCATGATGAGTCCAAAGTATGAAAGTCTAAGTCTTGTCATCTGGGCTTCTAAGGAAAGTTTAGGTTTGATCTCCTTTAGTACTGACTGGTTTGTTCTTCGGGCAGTCCATAATACAAACACTATTCGTCGCCAGCACCATAATTCAAAGGCATCAATTTTCTTTCTGTCTATCTTTTTTACTGTCCAATTTTCGCATCCTTATGGCGTTACTGAAAATACCATAACCTGGACAAGTTGAATTTTTGTATGGAGAGAGACATCTCTGCTCTTGAGAATCTTGTCTAGGTCTTTCATAGTCATTCTACCAAGAGCAATACGTCGTCGGATTTCTTGACTGCTAGTCCTTTCTTTATTGATTGTTGATCCAACTATTTCAATTTCTTCTCCATCATTGATGGACTTATTGATTTTGCCAGTTGCCAGGATCTTTGTCGTCTTAACGTTAAGGTGCAGACCCATTTTAAGACTATGTTCCTTGATCATGAGAAACAAATGTTTCAGATCGTCTTCACTTTCAGTCAGTAATGTGGGATCATCAGCATTGCGAAGGTTGTTGATGAGTCTTCCACCAATCTTCACACCTCGGTTGTCTTCATATAGTCCTGCTTCTTTGATGATTTGTTCTGCATATAAATTAAAGAGGTAGGGGGAAAGTATGCAGCCTTTGCTGATTTTAAACCATTCTGTTTCTCCTAGTTTCATTTGAACTGTTGCTTCTTGATCAATGTAAAGGTTGTGCAAGAGAACTATCAGGTGTTCTGGTATATACATGCTTCTTAATGTGGCCCAGAGTTTCTCATGGTTTACATAATCAAAAGCCTTGCTGAAGTCAATAAAACACATATGGATATCCTTTTGGTATTCTTTTATCTTTTCAAAGATCCATCTCACATCCGCAGTGATGCCTCTCGTTCCTCTCCCTTTCCTGAACCCTGCTTGCACTTCAGGCAGTTCTTGTTCCAGGTATGGATGTAGTCTCTGCTGAATGATCTTGAGTAGAATCTTGCTGGCATGTGAGATCAGAGTGATTGTGCAATAACTTCCACAGTCAGTCGGGTCACCTTTCTTCAGTACTGGTATAAACTCAGACTTTTTTCAATCAGTTGGCCATGAATTTGTCTTCCAAATTTCCTGGCAGAGCCTTGTAAGTATGGTAACAGCTTCATCCGATTGCTGTAATGCTTCAATGGGAATGCCATCTATGTCCAGTTCTTTGATAAGGCTTTCAATGCTGCTTCGACTTCCTTTCATCACCAATGGTTATTATAAGGTACAGGTTGAGACAGCTGTTGGTCCATTTGATCTTTATGATATAATGACTCTGTATTCTTTCCAACTTTTCTTGATCATTACTGATTTACAGGACAAAATAAAGACCACTTTGGGAGAATCTGACAATAAATCACAATTTGATGAAATGTCTAAGCATTTATTAAGTTTCTATGAGAATGTACACAATTTTAAAATCAAGAAATTTAAGTGGGATCAAACCGATTATGCAAATAGTCAGGTTTATTGATGGATGTATACTACTGAAAAATCAGCAACAAGACATGCTACCTTTGAGCATTCCACTGATGACACTGGGGATAGTGATGAGACTCATGATAGAGGTCAACAACAATACCCTTGCAATCAATATGACAAAGATCAGGATTTTCACGAGGGAACTTACCATGGCAGACACACCATCATGACCGCTGGAGCGGTCCCACAACGAGGTTCAAAACCAAACTACAGCCATTGTCACATTTCAGGACAGAGCTTGACTCCCTTACAGGAACAAGTTTTGAATCTTGGACTATTGTTTATACCAACTGTATGATATGATCTTTTTAAAATTAGAGTGGCTCTCCATAGATTTTTTCGTTATGAAATTTTTTTCAGAAAAATCTGGTATTATTGATTTGTCTATATTGAAAAATCCTTCTCACTGGATGACATCAGGTGAGTTAGACCCTACTATACTTACTTTCCAATGATTAGTGTTATTATCAGATTTGGAATTGTTTGAACACAACCCTCGCTGAGCCTATTCCAATATTTTTAGCGGGAATCTGAGGTGTTGCCAAAATTTTCTATGTCGGAGGACTTGGTTGTTCGTAATGCAGACAAGGGTGGAGCTGTGGTAATCCAAGCCCGACTTCTTATCACATTGAATTTATGCGTCATCTTATGGAGATGAGACATTATACATTGTTGTTAAATGATCCTACTTTTCAACAATAAATTAACAATCTGGTAAATTCCAGCCTCTCATGCTGGATGGATTACTGAAAATGAGATGTCCTTTTTACGTAAAACCTCTCCCAAAATTTCAACTTTTTACACTGTACCTAAGATAAACAGATCCTTGTCTCAACTTCTTGGTTGTCTGATCATTTCTTGCTGGGGTCTATTTTAGAAACTCTTTCTAAGTTTTGTGATCATTTTTTCAACCAGTGGCAGCTCAAGTATGTTCTCACATTAGGGACACCTCCCATTTTTTGTCTCAATTAGAGGCTTGTTCAGATATACTGGAGGGGACATATTTAGTCACTTTAGATGTCAATGCATTATATACAAATATCAATCAGGAAAAAGCATTGAAGATTTTGTTGGATTTTCCACTTAATTTACCATTATGTATTCCTAGGCTATTTTTGTTGGACCTTTTGAGGTTAGTACTTACAGCCAATACTGTTTACAAACTTTTGGGATAGCAATGGGGGTCATGGTGGCCCCCTTCTATTGCACCCATTTACATGGCTGTATTTGAGGAGAATCATAGATTGGTTTAAGTTTATTCCTTTTTGGAAGAGGTTTCTGGACGATGTTTTTTTCTTATGGACTGGTCCATTGACAGCTCTTAAGCTATTTTTGACGGTTAAATTCTATCAAGTCGAGTATTCAGTTCACAGCCTATTTTGATGTCCAGTGGATAGAAATTTTGGATGTTTGCATTCATATATAACTTCAGAAGATCTGTAGATAACATTATTTCAAAAATCGGTGCAATATAACACTTTGTTGCGATATCATAGTCACCATCCAGTCCCTTTACGTAATGGCCTTCCATTTGGACATTTTCTCCGCCTTCAGCAAGTATGTTCCACTTTGCAAGAATTCCAAAAGCATGCATGTGAGCTGCACTCTTGGTTACTAGCCCATGGATACCCTCAATCTATAATTTCTCATACATAGAAACGAGCCCATTATACAGATCGAGAATGGCTATTAATAGACCAGGCCAATGTTGTTCCCCACACTCCTCCTCAGGATGTGGATAAAATAGTTGTCATTCTTCCTTTTATGCAGGATGCCTCTGCAATTACCTAACTTTTACAGAAATATTGGCCAATTCTTCGCTTGCATCCTTGTTTTTCTAAGCCTTTAATGGTGGCATATTCTCAAGGGTCTAACATTAGAGATAGGTTGGTTCATTCTACATTGCCTTTGGGCCGTTCTCCAACCTCACATGAAGACCCTGGCCATTTTGCTTATGGCAACTGTCGTCATTGTCCCTCTATTTTAGAAGGTGCAACTTGACTGGACCCTAAATCTGGCATTACAATACGATCGCAATGGCACACTACTTGTTTGTCTTGCTTTGTAGTGTATTTAATTGTCTTCTCTTGTGGGCTGTCTTATGTTGGTTGTACTATTCGACCAGTCAGCCAATTGAGTGAACATGCTTCGTGATTGAAAACTTCTACCATTTCTGCCCCGATGTTTGAACATTGTCTCAAATATGGCCATTCTTTTCATCAATTACAATGGAGGGTAATAGATTTTATACCGATTGATCCCTGGGGAGGGGGGGGGGGGCGGCAATCATACATTTAAAGTTCAGAGGGCCGAACAACATTGGATCTTTAAACTTGGCACAGTTTCCCCGGTTGGTTTGAATATGGAATTGGATTGGTTTAGATTGTTATAAAGCAGCCAACCACACAGGTGGTTTCTTTTTATGGTTTTATGTATTGGTGTATTCAAGAGCTCGGTGATAGTTAAGTTGGATGCCAGTTCTTTAAAAGCAGTAGATTTTATCTTTAGGCTTACAAGCACGTATATTTGTTGGAGCGGGAACCCCTTTAGCACATGAAGCAGAGCCAGGATCGGCTCGAAATGTGACGCACGTTGGGTTGGGACCCTGAAATGCTTGCTCCATGGTGCTTCTCCAGATAAGTTAAAAGAAGTTTTATCTTGATAGAGTCTTGAATAAAAGTGATTAAAAGGAGGTTCTATCTCGAGGGAGTGGATGGTTCCCTCCCCATGATAGTTCATCCAACAAAAACATTTTTTTGATTACCTACGTTGTTTCAGCTGAAACCTTCTTTTGAGGGTTGTTCTCAGCACAGTATGTTTAAAGTTTACTACCTCAACTCGGTCACAATAGGTATAAAGGATTGTTATTTCTCTTAAACCTTAGTATTCAGCTTTTCAAACATATTTTCTCTGTCTTCAAATAGAGGGATGCAGGCACACTCCATGTTGTGGTCTGCTGACAGCACCTGTGGACTTCTCTGAGCATGTGTGCCCCTTTTCGCCCAGCATCCCATCATACAGCAAGATAATTTTTTCTTCTCTGCTCAGCGAACGGCTTCTGCTCTTCCCTTCTGCCACCGTTTGTGCAAGTTTTGTTCTTTTTCTTCCTTTTCTATTTCTTTTAACAGTTTGCCTGATCGTCAAAACAAAAGTAAAAGTATCTTGTCTCTCTGCTCTGGCACGGTTCCCTCTACCACTGGCAGCACCCCGTCAAAGTGGCGTTTTCCTCACGATGCTGCTTCCTTGCTTTGAAGAGGAGGAAACTGAGTACTGGGTTTCCCATGTTCCCTTTCATAAAAAATAAGTAAATAAATAAATAAAACCAGAAAGAGGATCAGTGGAGACAAAAATTTCCCAAGCTGTCACTTCACTTTGTCAATATTTAAAGGCACAGTGCTGTTTTTCACTCCCTGCCTTTCCTATCCTATTCATGGCTACTCCCACCTCAGCCAGTACCCCAGTTCCATCAAGTCCAGACAAGGCACGATTGGGAACAGATGGGGTTGCTGTGCACCCAGAGGCAGACTCCCTATCCGCGCCGGCACCTAAGAGCGGTCCACAACCTCAAAAACCAGGTGAGGGGCCCTACTCCGTCTCCACCTAAACCAGCCTCTGTGGGATGCTCGCCACGTTTGGACCTTCTGGTAAGTGCTAAACATGAAGTCTATATCAAAACACAGTAATAAGGGTGACCCTGGAAACTCACAGGGTTCCACGACTCCTGGTCCTGCAAATGAAATCTGAGGGCAACTCCTCCGAAGCCTCTTCCCACTGATCAGGGATCTCCAATTCCGGTCCTGGAGGGCCGCAAACCAGTCAGGTTTTCAGGACGTCCCTAATGAATATGCATGAGATATATTTGCATGCACTGCCCCATTGTATTCAAATTTATCTCATGCATATTCATCGAAGGATGGTCCTTTCTAGAACACCCGCATCAGTCCATCTTCTGCATTTTACAACTAAGGGACTTTGGACAAGCAGGGAGTCCTCTCTGCACATCAACATACTAGAGATGTGTGCAGTTTATTATGCCCTACACGTCTTTCATCAGTGGGTCCACAACAAATTGCTCTGCCGCGAAGCTGTCCGCTTGTGGCTTTACGCTCAGTCCATTGGAGTGTTCCTCTGGGCAATCTACCTCCTGGGTATCCAAAACCAGTTGGCAGACTTCCTTAGTCGTTGTCTTGACCTTCACGAGTGGTCCCTACATCCCACAATCTTCACCCCCATTTTTCAGGCCTGGGGGACCCCAGAAGTGGATCTATTTGCTGTACCCAACAATGCCAAGTGTCCCCTTTACTGCTTCCTTCGTCCAAGTTTGACCAGATGGGCAGCGGACGCCTTCCTTGTTTCTTAGACGAATCGTCTCCTCTATGCTTTTCTGCCATTTCCACTCATTTCTCTGATCTTCCTCAAGGTCCGCTTAGACAAAGTTACCTTAATCCTCATTGCTACTCAGTGGCCCAGACAGATTTAGTACCCTCATCTTCTCAACATGGCAAAACAAGGACCTTAGAAGTTATCACTTCAACCAAGGTCATCTCCTCCATCCCAACCTGCAGTCACTGGCTCAAGCTGCGTGGAAGTTGGCGGGTTTACCCATGCTCCTCCTACCTTGCCAGCGAATGTCCAAGCCATACTCCAAGCATCTCATTGACCTTCTACACAATACTCCTATCTCCATAAATGGACTCGCTTCTCCCACTTGGCTACTCTAAGGGGTTTGGACCCTGCCTCTTATTCCCTCACTCATATCCTCACCTATCTCCTTCACCTGTTTGACTCTGGTCTTCAGACTTCGTCGGTCCATTATCATCTCTCAGCCATAGCAGCGTCCCACCAGCACCAGGATGGCAAACCTATTTCTATGCACCCATTAGTTTCTCATTTCATGAAGGGCTTAATGAACATTAAGCCTCCACTGAGACTGTCTGCTCCAGCGTAGGATCTCAATATTGTTCTTTTGGAGCTCATGAAAACCCCCTTTGAACCTCTAGGATCTGCTTCATTGAAACATCTTTCTTGAAAAACCATCTTCCTCATTGCTGTCACCTTTGCAAGGCATGTAAGTGAACTCGAGGCCCTCGTCCATTACTCTCCATACACTCAGTTCCTTCACGACAAGCTGTTAATACCTGAACATTGGAGGATCGCCAATGTAATACCAATTTTTAAAAAGGGTTCCAGGGGTGATCCGGGAAACTACAGACCGGTGAGCCTGACGTCAATACCGGGAAAAATGATAGAAACCATCATAAAGAATAAAATTACTCAGCATGTAGATAGTCATGAACTAATGAGAGACAGCCAACATGGCTTTAGACAAGGAAGATCTTGTCTTACTAATCTGTTATGTTTTTTTGAAGGAGTGAATAATCAGGTGGACAAAGGTGAGTCGGTTGATATTGTGTATCTGGACTTTCAGAAAGCCTTTGACAAGGTCCCTCATGAGAGACTTTTGGCAAAACTAAAGAGTCATGGGATAGGAGGCAGTGTACTATTGTGGATCAGGAACTGTTTAAAAGATAGAAAGCAGAGGGTAGGGCTAAATGGCCAATTTTCCCAATGGAGAAAGGTGAATAGTGGTGTACCCCAGGGATCTGTGCTGGGTCCGCTGCTTTTTGACATATTCATAAATGACCTGGAAAGTGGAATAACGAGTGAGGTTGTCAAATTTGCAGATGACACAAAACTATTTAAAGTTGTTAAAACTCAAGAGGATTGTGGAAAATTGCAAGAGGATCTTGATAAATTGGAAGACTGGGCATCAAAATGGCAGATGAAATTTAATGTGGACAAGTGCAAGGTTATGCACCTAGGGAAGAACAACCCAAACTATGGTTACACGATGCAAGGTTCCACATTAGGAACCACCACCGAGGAAAAAGATTTAGGCGTCATTGTGGATACCATGTTAAAACCCTCGGCCCAGTGTGCAGCGGCGGCCAAGAGAGCAAATAGAATGCTAGGTATGATAAGGAAAGGAATGGAAAATAAAACAAAGGATATTATAATGCCTCTATATCGTTCCATGGTGAGACCGCACCTTGAATATTGTGTGCAATTCTGGTCGCCGTATCTTAAAAAGGATATAGAGTTATTAGAAAAGGTTCAGAGAAGAGCCACCAAAATGGTAAAGGGGATGGAAGGATACTCCTATGAAGAAAGGCTAAAAAGGTTAGGGCTCTTTAACCTGGAAAAGAGACGGCTGAGGGGAGATATGATAGAAGTCTATAAATTAATGAGCGGAGTGGAACGGGTAAACGTAGATCGATTGTTTACTTTATCAGAATATAGAAAGACTAGGGGACATGCAATGAAGCTACAGGGTAAACTATTTAAGACTAATAAAAGAAAATATTTTTTCACTCAACGTGTAATCAAACTCTGGAATTTGTTACCGGAGGATGTAGTAAAGGCTGTTAGTGTAGCTGGGTTTAAAAAAGGTTTGGACAAGTTCCTGGAGGAAAGGTCCATAAGCCATTATTAAGAAGGGACCTAGGATATCAATGCTTGAACCAATACAAGCATTGTGGAACCTGTGTCCCTTGGGGAAACCGCTAGGTACATATGACCTAGATTGGCCACTGTTGGAAACAGAATACTGGGCTTGATGGACCTTGGTCTGACCCAGTATGGCATATCTTATGTTCTTATGTTCTTATAATCTCCAGGAATAAGCAGGAATGTAGTCTTCACATATGGGTGTCATTGGTACTGACAGAGCCCACATGGGAATGCTCCCCAGCGTCCAATTGTAACGCTTTTGGAAGCACTCCATTGCATCTGCGCGACTGCCTTCCCAACTCCCTCTCTTCAGTTCTTTGTTTTCTGCAGAGCCAGCAGGAAGCAAATTCTGTCACTGCAGAAAAATTTCCTTTTTGTGGATAATGCCTCTGCCTTCCCATCGAAACTGGCACTGTCGAAGACCATCGCTGGTCCCTTATTTTTTTTTTTTTAATTCTTTAAAAAAAAAAAAAAACCTTGGGCATCGATGCCATTTTTAGGCCTTAAGCCTACCATAGTCTTCACATCCATGAAAGCATGGGGATCCAACTAGTGATTTCAAGAAATGTTCTAATTGTGCCAGCACCATCTCGGTGACTGACACACGTGACTGGTGCTTAAAATGCCTTGGCCCAGATCACCAGCCAACGGACTGTCCCCTCTGTCAGAAACTGACACAGAGAGGCCTACAGAATTGGGCTTCTAAATTTGTGGCACTCTTTGCCTTGGACGTAGTATCACTGGCATCCACTTCGTCGAGGGCCTCATCCTCCTCCCATGGATCTCAAGTATCTTCGAAGTCCAAACACAAGGCCACATCGAAGTTGGACAAAACTTCCAGGGGATGATCTTGTTTGAATCACTGAGATCCCCCAGGCATGGCATTGGAGATAGATTGGCCTGCCAAACAGCCCTGGCGGGAGGCCCTGTCCTCCAAACCACAGAGGTGCTCCAGGATGCTTCTGAGACCTCTGGAGAGCTTCTGGTGCCATTTTCTGGAATGGTAGCGCAACCGATACCCAGACATCAGCAACCAGTGCATACTGACCATTGAACGGAGCTTAGAAGCCCTGCTAGCAGCCTCGGTTCCAGTAAGGTCCTTGGCTCCAGGCACCGCCCTTTCGATACTGGTACCGACATCAACCCCAATCGCTGGGTTGTTGTACATCACATCGACATTGTTGCCACCCATGTCCTCGCTCAAAACTGTCACTAATATCAGTACCCAACCCAAATGGCTCACCGATACTGATACCTCGGAGCGTCGGTACCGTCATCTCGATTCAGGCATGCACCACTCTCATTGATACTTTGAGTCCTCCGATTCCAATTCCAGTGCCTGGGAGGCAGAATCGGATGGTTCTCGGGGGCCCCAAGAAATACCTTCGGAACCTTCCCCTCTACAACAGCGATGCATGTTGCCTCCGGAAGACATGTCCTTCCAGGAATTCACTCGAGACCTAGCCAAAGATCTCTGCATCACGGTAACATTGGAGAAGGAACTAAGGGCAGAGGAGCTGGAGATCCTCCAGTATCTAACAGCACCCAAGAAGGCAGCTACTCTGCCGGTGCAGCACATCCTTCATGATCTCATGCTCCATATGTGGAGACTCCTCTTACAGTCTCACCGCAGAGCCAATGTCTTGATACCATGTACCGGGTACTGGAGTTTCTGGGCTTCCAGAAGCCACAGCTTCCCCACCATTCCATGGTGGTTGAATCAGCAATGTGCCAAATCAAAAGCTCAAAGATCCACTCCTCTAACCCTCCAGGTAGAGAATCGAGAACCCTCGATGCCTTTGGGCATCGCTGCTTCCAACCATCAATGCTCTCAGCTAGGATTAATTCCTATATCCTCTACATGGGAATGTTCCTCAAGGAAATATCAAGGAATGTCGAGGCTTTTGCCCCACTCCTTCCAGATGACAATAGGGCAGACTATCTCGCCTTGGTCAAGCATAGCCAAAATGTATCAAAGTTTGTTAATAAGGCCACCTTTGATGCCTTTGAATGCACAGGCAGGGCCTCAGCAACATCCCTTGCACAAGTGAAAACCTCTTTGTCAAGGACTGGCAGGATAAGACCTCTCAGTTAGAATCTGAAGAAAATATCTAGAACAACAGCTGACCCTGTTAGAAAAAAGGCAACTGCAAGGAAGTCTTTCTACAATAATAAGAGAGTCTACCCTTCTTACCCTCCTGCTTCTCAGTATCAGGGCCAGGGGCCACAGAAGAGGCAACAGCCTCCTAAGCAACAAAAGAAGCCCAGGTGGCTAAGCCTCAACCAGCTTCACAACCACAGTCTGCACCTGGTTTTTGACTCTTTTCTAGAGAATATTGCCACCCTGCCTTTGGAGGGCCCTTACCCCCTCCACATAGCAGGCAGACTGTGCCACTACGCCCACAGATGGCACCTCATCACCTCAGAGCAGTGGACACTAAGCATAGTCCAAGAGGGATACGGACTTCATCTCCAAACTCTGCCCTCCTCAACATTCCTAGGGGAATTTCAAACTCATCCTCCACTCACTGCTCTCCTGGAGAAAGAGGTGTCTTCTCTTTTGTCTCAGAATGCCATAGAGAATGTCCTGACATCCCAGCAAGAAATGGGTTTCTATTCTCTGTACTTTCTTATTCCAAAAAAAACCTGAGGATACAGGCCCATTCTGGACCTCAGAAACTTCAACAAGATCTACAAAAGCTGGAAGACTGGTCTACAGCTTGGCAACTACGATTTAATGCAAAAAAGTGCAGTGTCATGCACTTGGGTAGCAGAAATCCAAGAGAAATGTACAAGATAGGGGGAGAAAGGTTGGTATGCACAGTTCAGGCAAAAGACCTTGGTGTGATTATCTCTGCTGATCTCAAGGTGGCAAAACAGTGCGACAAGGCGGTGGCAAAAGCCAGGAGGATGTTGGGCTGCATACAAAGAGGGATTACCAGCAGAAAAGAAGAGGTACTTATGCCACTGTATAGGTCACTGGTGAGGCCTCACTTGGAATACTGCGTTCAGTTTTGGAGACCATATCTTGCAAAGGATGTAAAAAGACTGGAGACTGTTCAGAGGAAGGCGACCAAAATGATTTGGAGCCTGCGTCAGAAGCCTTATGAGAAGAGACTTGAAGACCTAAATATGTATACCTTGGAGGAAAGGAGGCACAGGGGAGATATGATTCAGACCTTTAAATACTTAAAGAGAAATGATGAACAAACAAACCTCTTCCAGAGACGGGGAACCTGTAAAACTAGAGGGCATAACATGAAACTGCAAGGGGGTAAATTGAAAGGCAATGTCAGGAAATATTTTTTCACTGAAAGGGTGGTGGATGCTTGGAATGCCCTCCCGATGGAAGTGGTAGGGGCGAACACGGTGACGGAATTCAAAAAGGCATGGGACAAACACAGAGGATCCCTTTACAGAAATAGGAAAAAAAACCCAAAATAAACGGTACCATCTAACTTCCGAACCATCTAACTTCCGAACCATATAACGTCTCAACAAATAGGGGTGTCCCATATGGAGTGGTGGGTTTACCCCTGAACAAGGATATGGAGAGTGGTGGCCTGCGCGGAGCGACAGGTGCACCTACTCTTGCCATCTCGCTGGGCAGACTGGATGGACCATGCTGGTCTTTATCTGCCGTCAACTACTATGTTACTATGTTACTATGCTCTGCGAAAAGTTCAAGATGATCTCTCTCGGAACTCTTCTACTTTACCTCCATCCAAGTCACAGGAAATATCTACGCTTCACTTTTCAAGGAAAACATTATCAATACAGAGTCCTTCCCTTCAGACTCGCCTCTGCCCTGAGAATATTCACAAAGTGCATGGAGGTCGTGGCTGCATACCTAAGGTCTCTGGGGATATTTGTCTTCCCTTACTTAGACGACTGGCCCATAAAAGCAGACACCTCTCAGGAGGTACAGCTTTCAGTGCATCGTACCATCATGGTACTGCAATACTTGGGATTTCCAATACACCTCCAAAATCCCAGCTCGCTCCAACTCAAAAGCTGGATTTCATCAGAGCCCTGCTGGACACCCACACACTTTTAACTGCAAGCGTGCATTGGCTTTTTATCTCCAAAGGGCACAAGGTCATTGTAAAGCCTCGCAGTTGTTTCATTTGACCCTAGTCACCTGGTTTTACCTGTTTCTTAGCGTACGCTCTCCAGATGGATAGCGGACTGCATTCCATTTGCCTATGACAAAGCAGGAATCTTCCCGGAAGGGCATGTCACTGCTCACAGTGTTCATGCCATGGCAACCTCGATGGCAAACCTACGCTCAGTAGCCATTGATGAAGTCTGCAAGGCAGAAACTTGGTCTTCCGTCTATACCTTTGCTGCTCATTATTGTCTGGACAAAGATTCCCGTCAGGATGCCATGTTTGGTTAGGCTGTACTCCAGTACCTCTTTCAGACTTAGATGCAGTTCCTACCCTCTGTCCCAGACTTTGATGATACCAGAAATCCATGTAGGATCCATGACCTCTTCAAGCCTACTCCGAGGCTAACCGCCACCAGTTCTGAGGTCACTTCATCTGACATCTGGAGCTAGGGAGTTCCATATGTAAGACTACATTCCTGCTTGTTCCTGGAGATAGTGTAGTTACTCACCTGTAACAGGTGATCTCCGGGGACAGCAGGAATTTAGTCTTCACAGCCCACCCTCCTCCCTTAGGAGTTGTAGGGTTTATTTACTTTGCTTTCTCAGCTATAAACTCAGCTGAAGAGAGGGAATTGGGAGGGAAGGCAGGCAGGCAGGAAGGCAGTCGCGCATGCGAAGTGGAGTGCTCCCAAAAGCTTTCCAATTGGATGCTGGGAAGCGTTCCCACGCGGGCTCCATTGATATCAATGTCACCCATATGTGAAGACTAAATTCCTGCTGTTCTCAGAAATCACCTGTTACAGGTGAGTAACTACACTTTGCATACCCATCCTAAGTTTCTTCCAAAGATTGTCTCCAGATTTCACCGAATCAATCCATTATGCTTCCTACATTGTTCCTGGCGGCCCAACCAGATTCACTGGAACAATCACAGCACTCATTGGACTGTGTACGGGGCGAAGGATCAGTTGGACTGTTGGCCAGACAGTTCCCGAGCAGACACCTTCCTCCATCCAGAAGCGGAACCACTCAGGGAGGATATATCACTTCCCAATAAAAGAAACATCACAGAGAGGACTTACACTTCCCAATAAAATCTCACCTTATGCAGGACAATACGCTCGTACATGGAAATAACTATCTCACAGATTTTTCTTCCAAAAGGATCTTTTTATTATTCCCTATCTTACAGAAACATAAAGCTAAGAACAAAGGAAAACAGTCCAAAGGAATTACAGATTTTGCCACCTCTCACAGCAGACGAACAGGGTCATTCTGTCTTATCTCAGATGCAGATTTCTAGCTACAAGTCAGAATGTCTGGTCCTGCCTGCATGATTCTGTCTTACTTCCTGACTCAACAGCGAGCATGACAGGCTTTCCTAGATACAAGAGATCAGTGTAATAGACATACACACAAGACAGACTACATGCACAAAAAACTCTCAGACCCGACAACAGGGATACTGGGGCCATAGAGAACCCAGGAAATCCATACTTCCCCACAGCCTCCACTGTGAAGCAGACGGATTCATCGTGTATCTGGTTCTGACACATTATATACCCTTGCTCAGGACCATACTTACTGTTCAGGCATTCTTCTCTAACTAGCTCATTCTTGTTCCAGCTGTTTGCGGCCCCACTTGTGTAATTTGCCATGTTATTCTACTCATATCTGTACCCCTCTCCGTTGACCTTTCTTGGGCCCGTGTCTTCAGTTATCACTCTGGGCCTTGTCAGATTTATATTGTTATCTGACCTCTGCCCCCTTCACTCAGTTCTTTGCCTGGTTCTCTTGCTTGGTTCTCTCCCACCCCTCAGTTCCCAAGAAATATATCTCTTCAACTTCCCGTGTTCTGACAACTATATTGGAGGCCGTATGTTGTTCTTCATGCTAAGCTGGCATGTTTATTTCTCATGATTGCCTTTCTACCCTCTCTCTGTCCACCATTTACTGATAAGTGTGTTTTCACATCTTTTCCATATAATGTCATATACCTCTGAAAGCTTCACGTATGCACCTCAGTGCAGTTCCAGCGTTTTTTGTGTTACTGTGTTAACTCCTTCTCCTCTGGCTCTCACAACTGCCACAAAGTTCTACTTTACTATTTACAAGCCACCAAACAGCTCCATCAGTCTTAACGGCTTTTTGTCAGCTTCAGTCTTAACAACCCAGGGAAACCTGCTTCTAAACAGACCATTTCTCCTGGATTGCAGACTGTATTTCTATTTGTTATGTTCAGGCAGATCTCACCCCTCCTGGCAGGGTTGGTTCCCACCGTCTCCGAGCTACAGTGGCTAATCTGGGTACTGTTCCACCTCAAGAAATCTGCAAAGCTGCTACATGGTCATCTGTACATACTTTTACAAAACACTACACCCTGGATCGCTCTTCAGCCACTGATGTCGCTTTCGGTCAGGCTGTTCTGCAAAACCTTTTTTGCTTAACTTCTTTGACCTCCGACTTTTAACCTGGACTGCAAACACTACCAGACTTTAAGCAGCCCTCAGCTCTGGACTCACCATGGAGTGCCTGCATCACCCTGCTTGAAGACAGAGAAAGCATAGTTATTTAGTTGTAATGGGGGTTCTCCATATTCAGCAGGGTATGCAGCCACAGTCACCCTCTTGCTGTCCCCTCAACTGGAATCTCATCGAAATAGAAGTTAAAAAAAAAAAAAAAAGAGGAAAACAGAATTCACAAATTGCAACTTCTCCAATGGCATCTTAGTTCTATCGCCCTTTTTCAGGCTAGCATCTGCCAAGTTCCATCTGCAGCCTGTCCTGTCATCCTTTCTGCCATGTTTTCCTGAATGCTTTCAGTGCTGGACTTGCATGCTCTGTGATGAACTGCCTTGCTGTATGTTGGGACGCTGGGCAGGAAGGGGTGCGCATGCTCAGAGAGCTAGGGGACAGCCGGCACAAGTGCTGTCAGTGGACAACACCATGGAATGTGTCTGCATACCCCTGCTGAATATGGAGAACCTCCGATACACTAAGCGACTGCACTTTCTCCCTTAGATACTAAAATACAGTGTCCGTGTTTATCGCCAAGGAATATCAATTCTTTTCTTTTTATCAAGATTTAGCAATTATTCTCACAGGGACTTTCTTTAAAATCACAGACTCCTTTTTTAAATACTGCTTGAAATTCAGTATGTCCAACAATCAGTCAAGCCAAAATATTACCACAAATGATTTCAAAGTTAACCTCAGACACTTCCAACCATAGCTCAATTCAATGAGTAAAGTGGTGTTCTTTAAATCTTTACCAGGCAGTTTTCACTACTGCTTTCCTTTCAAGAATTCAGTTTGAACACAGCTAATGTCTTTCCAAACAGTTTCCTCTTTTAATTGGTACTTTTAAACCTCAAATTAATGTCTCACACACAGCACACTACCAATGCACGTCTATCTTCTTTCACAGCACAGCCCCAACTGTCACCTTTCAGTCACAGTCACTCACAGTCTAAAATGCAGTGCTCTTCCACTGACAACATCTCAAAGAGATCCTTAGCAACCATCACTAGATACTTCAGCCCCTCAAAATCAGTTAGTCCAGAACATGGCAGACCAAATAACAGGCACCTCATAACCCCCATTCTGAAACAACTCCATTGGCTCCCAGTACATGCTCGGATCAAATATAAGATCATTCTCATTGCATTCAAAATCATACACTATACAACTGTGGACACACTCCAGTCCCTCATAGTAAGAGACCCGGAAATCAAACCAAGGAGAGCCAATAGCAAAAACCACCTATTAGTCCCCAAAAGCAAAACAAGAAGCAAACAGTCAACATGCACCAGGACATTTTCTATAGCAGCACCAACAATATGGAACACTCTACCAGAGGACCTCAAGATGATTGCAGACATAAGACTTTCGTAAGAACCTCAAAACCTACCTATTAACTGAATACTATGGTAGCATCACTTAACCACTAATCACCTCACCGACCACAATCACTGTTCCCCCCTCATTCTGTTGAACTCCAAATTTAACCTCTTGTTTGAACTCCAAGTTTGAAATCCATGTTGTAATGTAACCCAAAAGTTAAGTTGTAATGTAAACTGCTTTAACTTAAGGAAAAAGCAGTATAAAACCTGTTAAATAAAATAAATAAAATCATAACTTACAATTATTTTTCTCTAATGAACTAGCCCATTTTGAATTTTTCTGTAGTATTTCTTTAAATTTTACTTGCAGTTTTATTCTCAATCACCTTACTGCATCAGAAACAAGTAGATTCCCGCTTGAAATGTAACTCCAAAAATGGATTCCTACACTCCCCTGAAGATTGTCAATGAAAGTCTATGGAGCTGGAACTTATTTGTTAATAAAACTAACTTTTATCATTAAAATAAGCTTGTTACAGCTTCAAAACGCAGAATTGAGCATTTTCATTTAAAACTAGAGCTCTGGGTTTATTTTTAAACTCCAGGGTTCAAACCCCCCTCTCCCTCCCCCTCCCCCCTCCCCCACCTCAGAGAAAGCAGGTCAATTTCTAGCCAAAATTAACATTTAGTAGATGCAAAAGATTTAATCATACTATGCATCAGATATTAAAAACTCTTGGAGAAAGTAAGATGAGAAATTGCTCTGAATATTTAGGGAAAATATGTCAAATTTATAACAGTTCAACAACCAGCTCCACCAAATTCACCCCAGTGTGTTTGCTATTAGGACAAGAGTCCTTATTACCTATGAAACAACTGTGTCCTGAAGAGGATGGTCCGAATATAGATTCATTAGAAGAGTGGTTAGAAGATCATCGACAGAAATTGCAGCAAGCTCAAGAATTGCTAGAGAAGCTTCCCGAAAAAGCCAGTCTCAGAAATAAATCCCTGTAAGATCACAGAGCCCATGGATCTCCTTTTTTAATTGGAGATTGGTTGCTGGTTCGGAAGCAGGGATTTCACGAAAGGCACAAACTACCAAGATGTTTTGGAAACAGTGCCGTATAAAGTTCTCAAAGTATTTGATGATAATTGTGTGTATAAACTGCAAAACAAGGCAGGGGTGGTGAAAAGCCTTCACAGAAATCAAGTAAGGTCCGTACGTTGGGGAATTGAAGACATAGAGGAACAGAAGGGAGGGGTCCCAGAGTCATGAGGAGTGAGCCAGGAAGGCCTGAAGAAGAAAGAGGGCGAGGCCAGAAGTTCCCCTACGGTGGCCGCAGAGGCCAATTCTATTGTGCAGGCAGCGGGCCTTGGAAATCGGACCCAAGAGGCCCAAATGTTTATTTAAGATCCAGGGGCCTTGAAATTGGGACCGGAAGGGTCCAAAATAAAACAAATGAGGCAGGAGGCCTTAAAATTTGGGCTGAATGAGCCCAAAATTATGGCAGGCCAGTAAGGAGACCCAGTTAATTAATTTTGAAAGCCGTGAGGCCCAAAATTAAATTATAAGTATGCTCCCCATGTGAGGAAAGGGCATAATAAGCCCCGGAAATGTTTTTGGGTTAAAAAGCCCTTATTTTAAAAAATCGGGCTTTTGGGCAGGCCCAAGAGGATTTGAGGCTACAGATTTTCTCTGGGCCTAGGTAGGCCTTATGGTAATGAGGCTGTGATGTTTTAAAGGGGCAGTTTTCCTATTGTAAAAGTGCTGATTTTCGGTGATGTTAAAGTTAAAAATTTTGACGTTTTAATGGTAGAATTCAGGTGCAGGAGATGTGCCTTCTCCAAAAATGTAATTGGTTGAAATTAAAAATGTTCATTATGGCTAGAAATTGACACTTTTTCCCGAGGGGATGGGGTTGAGCCCCAGAGTTTAAAAATAAAACCGGAGCTCTTTGCTTAATTCTGTGTTTTGAAGGAAGTATTAATGAAAGGGATTTTCTTCAAAAATCCATAATTATTTGAATGATCTGATGAGTGCATGAGTTACTGTGAGTATAAGTGTAAGTGAATGCAGACAGGGAATTTGAATTATTCTTTAGTTTACTTAGACCAGGGACAGTACATCAGCTGAAACAAACTGACTTTAAATAACATACAGGCTATGAAGACCCCAACTATAAATAGAGTTTTCCCTTATTAATTTTATAAAGGTAGGGAGTAGATATTGAACCACTGGAGAGCTTCATTCAATCAGAAGAACAGAATCAGATCCTGAAGAACCTGGAGCCACTCACTGAATGCGTTGGGCCTCAACACAAGAGAGCGACCAGGACACATGAGTCATATGTGCAGAGACCTTTACAGAGACATATAAAGTTAATAAGCTCATTACATTCAACTTCACATTAAAAATGCAGAGTACTCTGAATTGTTAAAAAGTGGTTCCTGTGAAAGGAAAATAAAGTTACTGTAAGAAATAAATTTGAAGATAAAGAAAAAGGAGGAAAAAGTGTTAAACAGATTTATTTACCTGAACAGTAAAGAAAAATTTTCACTTTAAAAGAGAATTTTAATTAAGAAATATTTTGTGAAAAGACTACTGAAACTGTAAGAGAAAAGCATTTTTCATGTATGTTATTTGCAATAGCTTATGAAATGCAATAGTGAAAAAGCACTAGAATATTCATTCTATTTTAATTAGATACAGTTATTTTGATCTTTTTAATTATTTTATAACTTGTTTAGCATTAATAAATTTAATTTATAACTTCACTTTGGAATGTGAATGTGATTATTTAATTATATTCAAATATGCACCACTCATTCTCCAGGCACAAGCAGGAATCAGTCCTCATTTATGGGTGACGTCACTAACGGAGCCCGCGTGGAGCAATTCCCCAGCTTTCAAAGAAAGCCTTTGGGATTGCTGCCACGCATGCATGGTCCTCTTCCTGCCCGAAGGTGCCATCTTGCTCAGTCTCCCTTTTTCCGCGGAGCCCTTCGGATGCACGTCCTTGTGCCTTGGAAAAAGTGTTTAGTTTTCGGCCCCTTGACCGTGTTTTTCCGGTAACACCGGTCCTCTCCGTCCCCCCCTGCTCTTCTTGTTTCCTCGAGCGAGGGGATATCCTTCTTTAAACGATTTTTCCCTTTTGCGGGCTTTGCGCCCTTTTTTCTCTCCCAACCGCTGGCCGCAAAGGTCTTCGACCTAGCGGGGAACCTTTTTGCTCCTATGGCCACCGGTTTTAAAAAATGCAACAGATGCTCCAAAAACATGTCACTAACGGACACCCATGACTGTTGTCTTCAGTGTCTTGGGGCCAACCATGACCCAGAGCTCTGCTCTCTTTGCAAGAAAATGTCCTCCAAGGCCCTGCTCAGCCGTAAGCAGAAGTCCGATGACATTTTCCAGAAGGTGGCCCTGGAATCCTTCGTGGCACCCTCGGTCGTCCCTCCGCTGGTGGGATACCCCATTTCAGCTCCGCGTTCTCGGTGGCACTCTGACCATGGGTGCCCTGAAGTGGAGTGGCGTAAGAAGAAAGCCTCGAAGTCGCTGTCGGGGGCTCTGGACAAATGCGAGCGTGCCTGCGCTCGGTCGCTCAGCCCCCCACGGCGTTCCCAAGAGTCGGACGAGGAACGTCCTCGAAAGGTATCTCGTACAGATACAGAGGCCTCCGGTGATGGCACCCAGTCTCCTGAGGGTCGTCCCGGTGAGGATGCCCTCTCCTCATCCACGCCAGAAGCGGTAACCCTGGTGTCGGTGTCAGCGTCGTAGGTTCCCACGCCCACGTGGGAGTCCTGAATGCTGGCACTAGAGCACAGCGTTTCTGCCTTCTTAGCTGCCCAGCAGGCGCTTATGCCCAGCACATAAGAACATAAGATATGCCATATTGGGTCAGATCAAGGTCCATCAAGCCGAGTATCCTGTTTCCAACAGTGGCCAATCTAGGTCATACGTCTGGCCCACACCTCGAGACCGAGGTTCCCTCGAGAGGGACACCAAAACCCACCCTAGAAACCCCTGAGAGCCATGGGCCTCATGAGGGTCCTCGGCGCTGGTCTCATTCACCTTCCCTGTCCTCGGAGCGGGACCCTCCAAGGCCTCTGGCTCAAAGCGGACCTTGGCCTCTGGATGGGGCGACCTGCCGGAGTCGGACTCCTCGTCGGACCTCTCGGGCTGGGAGTCGGACGGGGACACTTCCTCAGAGACCTGTGCCCACAGGGACCTCCCTTTAGACCTTTCCCGCCCACCTATCAGAGGCGTTCGCCACCCGAGGACACATCGTTTCTGGCGTTCGTGCGGGACATGGCACGGGTCCTCAGTCTGGCTACGCAGACTGAAGAGGAGCCGTGAGCTGAGGAGCTCGATATTCTACAGTATGAGTGCCCGCCTCAGGAGTCTCTTACTGTCCCGGTTCCCCCCATACTGTCAAGGCTGCTCCTCCGCATGTGGGAGACACCTGCTTCGGTCCCCATTGTGAGCAAGTGCCTCGATGCCATGTATAGGATCCAGCGTGGCCTGGGGTTCCAAAAGACCCAGCTCCCGCACACTTCCATGGTTGTGGAGTCAGTGATGCGGAAGCAAAAAAGTTCAAAGTCTCAATCTTCGGTCCCCCCTGGTAGGGAGTTGAGAGCCCTCGATGCCCTGGGGCATAAGACCTATCAGGGTTCCATGCTTGCTTGCCGTATCCAGGCATACCAACTGTTTATAGGCATGTTCCTGCAGGACCTCGCCAAGGAGCTAGGCAGTTTCACCGCAGGCCTCGGGGTGTTCCAAACCCTCCTGAAATCCATTGCAGAGTGTTTGAAGTACTTCTCCCGCTCCACATATGATGGATTTGAATCCTCTGCCCGGGTGGCGGCGGCCGGCATCGGGGCCCGACGCCAGGCTTGGCTCCAGTCTTCGGACCTGGAGCAGTGGGTCCAAGAGAAGCTCCTGGACATCCCTTGCCTCGGCAAGCAACTGTTCGGTAAACCTATGGAGGATAAGGCTGCTGAGATAGAAACGGAGTTCGTGACTTGAACTCGTCTCTCGCGCAAAACCTCCTCCCTCCCTAGGAAGAAGCAGCAAACCAAGAAGCCGTTCTTCCAAAGGAGGGGGCTCCCTTACCAGGGTTACCCACCTTTCCTGCCCACCTCTGCACCGGCTCCCAGCACGCAGGGGAAGGGAGGTGCACATGGCCACCGTAAACCTAAAGGGCCTAAGGCACAACCACCGTCGCCGCCCCAGCCTACACAAGGGTTTTGATGCCGTTGGCATAGTCTCTCGCCCCCGGCAGCTCTTCCGCCGGTGGCGGGACACCTGTCTCTATTCGCCCCAGGGTGGGTGTTGATCACGTCAGACACCTGGGTCCTCCGGGTGATCCAGGACGGATACCGTCTCCACCTAAAAAGGCGCCCTCCTCCCTTCTACCCAGCGGAGCCTGCTCAGCTCCCCGTGCACCAGACTTTCTTACAGCAGGAACTGTCCAACCTTGCCCAATGGGCGGTCGAGAAGGTACCGTGGCATCTTCGAGGTCAGGGGTTCTACTCACGCTACTTTCTTGTTCCGAAAAAGACAGGGGGCCTGTGCCCCATCCTCAACCTCAAAAACCTAAGCAATTTCCTGGTGCGGGAGAAGTTCAAAATGTTATCGCTTGGTGTCCTGCTGCCCTTCCTTCAGCAGGGCGATTGGCTATGCTCCTTGGACCTCAGGGACGCTTATGCCCACATCCTAGTTCACCCCCAGCACAGGCAATATCTGCACTTCATGGTGCAGGGGGAACACTAGCAGTAGAGAGTACTCCCCTTTGGGCTCGTGTCTGCACCGTAGGTTTTCACAAAGTGCCTCTCCACGGCTGCCGCCTCCCTCAGGCGGCAGGGCATACCTGTCTTCCCCTATCCTGATGACTGGCTCCTCACGTGGTCCTCGATTGACGAAGCCCGCCTGGCAGCATTGTGCACGATCCTTCTTCTCGTGCATCTCGGCTTCTTTTTTTTTTGTAAACTTTATTTTAATCATCACCAACAAAAACAAGAACAAGGCATACAATATCTCCGAGGGGGTGGGCTCTCATCCCCCCCGGGAAACACAGAGGAGATGATTACAATTTTTTGTGGTATTTAGGGTAGGCGCCGTCCCCCTCCTCTCCCCCCCCCTCTTTTCCCCCCCGATCCCATCCCTATCCCAACCCCCTACCCCTCCCCCCGCAGCCATCATCCTCTCGCTATAACCGCTTCACCCCCACTTTACCACTCCGCTAAGGGCCAATATGTAGCAGCTCATTGCGGCACCGGGCTCCCAAGGTGTCAATGTACGAGCTCCAGACCAACAGGAAGGAAGTCCAGTGCTTGACACTGCCCCGCGCTCGCCATCGCTCCATCAACATAAGTTGGTGAAAACAATTACGCCATTCCATAAACGTGGGAGATCGCTGCTCCCGCCAGAGGCGCAAAATAGGACCTTTACCCACCAGACAGGCCTTCCGCATTAACAAACGATCAGTGCGCCGGGCAGGGTAGGGAGGCTCCATCCTATCCAGCACCACGAAGGCGCCTGTCCAACGCAGGCGCTGCTGCAGCAAGCCACCAACATACGCCCCGATACGCTTCCAATACTGCTGGATGTGCGGACACGTCCACCACATGTGCAACAGATTGGCTAGAGGGGCTCGGCAGCGCGGGCAACATCCCACCTCCGTCAAATGGCTGCGTAGGGCTCTACGGGGAGAAAAATAGGCTCTGGTAATGCATTTGAATTGCACCTCGCGCCACCGCGCCCCTTCCACCACCACAGCAATCCGACACAGAGCGGTATGCACGGTATTAGGGAAAACCTCTCTTCCCAGCTCCACCCCCCACGCCGCCTCCACCCCACTATAGTCTACCGGTGGGCGGACCCCATCTAGTCGAGCCCGTAGACTCGCTATCGAGGGGGGGTCATCCTCCCCCACAGCAAAAAAACCCAGCAACTGCTCAGATCTCTCCAAAGCAAGCGCCTCTTTAGGCAGAGACGCGATATAATGAGAGACCTGCAGAAACATAAAGGTATGTCGTGCCGTCAAATCATACTCCTGACAGAGGGCCTGAAAAGGTTTGCAGCGCCCTGTAGCTTCGACCAAGTGCCCTAGGGATCTAATACCCCTTCTCCACCAGTCCCAAAACCCCCGCGTCCCGGAGCCAGGCTCGAAGTGAACGTTACCCTGTAAAGGCAGCCAGCGGGAGACCGTCCAGGACATCCCCCATCGGGCATTTAGATACCGCCAGGTCCGCTGGGCTGAGCTAAACAAAACACAACGTCCTAAGCGGTTCGGCAGGTCCCTGGGCTTTGTGTGTAAAGCTCCTAATAATGAGAGGGGGGCAACCAAAGCCTCCTCCAGTGAGGTGGGCGTATAGACCTCCGTCCCTCCCAGCCAGTCCCCTAGGTGGCGGGCCTGACATGCCAACGCATACATGCCCAGATCCGGGAACCCCATCCCTCCCTCCCGCCACTTCCCCATTAACCTCCTCAGAGGGATACGGGCCCTAGCCCCACGCCAGAGGAAAAGCCGTAGCACCCTCTCCAGCCGACACAGGTCTCCTCGATACAACCACACCGGTAGAGTTTGGAGCCAATACAACAAACGAGGTAGAATTACCATCTTTACCGCCGCCACCCGACTTGACAGGGAAAGCGGTAGGGGGTCCCATGCCAATAGCTGAGAGCGTAATCGCGTCAACATCCAGTCCAAATTACATCGGTAGAGGTCTCGCGGCCTCCGAGTCAACCGTATACCTAAGTAAGTAAAATAGGAGGTAGCCCATTTAAGGGGAAACTGACCCACCCAATTCGGTTGTAGAGTCCCGGAAACATCCAATGCCTCAGACTTCTCGCTGTTAATCCGCAAGCCGGCAAAAAGACCATAAGTCTGAAATTCCTGTAGCAGATGCGGTAGGGAAGCCTCCGGAGATACAAGATGTACCAAAAGGTCATCCGCGAAAGCCGACACCTTGAAAGTATGAGACCCAATCTGCACCCCCCTAATCGCCGGCGACGTCTCCACCGCCCGAATTAGTGGATCCAGGGAGAGGACAAATAGTAGAGGCGAAAGAGGACACCCCTGTCTCGTACCACGCTCCAACGGGAAGGCCGCAGATAACACCCCGTTACAAAGTATTCCCGCTGTGGGAGCAGCATAGAGACAATCAATCATTGCACAAAAGGGAGCTCCCAGGCCATAACATGGCAACAAGGTCCTGAGATAATTCCAGGAGACCCGGTCAAAGGCCTTTTCCGCGTCAAAACTTACCAGCAGGGAGGGTAGTTGCTGGGCATGTACCCACTCCAGCGAGGCCAGGATCTTACGCATATTTCGGACGATGTACCGTCCCTTCACGAAGCCGACCTGGGAACTATGGACCAAAGCATCTAAAAATCCCGACAATCTGTCCGCCAACACTTTAGCAAAGATCTTAATATCGAAGTTTAACAGAGAAATCGGACGGTAGGAGGCAGGCAATTCGGGGTCCTTACCTGGCTTCGGAATCAAGGTGATGTGTGCGTGGTTAGACCCCCATCGGAAACCGCCCTGTTCCACCCGTTGAGCATAGACCGCCGTTAAGGCCGGGCTAACATAACCCTTAAGCAGTTTATAAAACTCGGCCCCCAGACCGTCCGGCCCCGGCGATTTAAAACAACTTGCCGCCTGAATTACCGATTCCACTTCAGCGGTGGTGATCGGTTGGCCTAGGGAGAGGCTTTGCTCTACCGTGAGTGAGGGCAGCTGCAACTTCCGAAGATAGTCCAATGCAGCTGAGGGGGAGCTAACCTCTGCTGCGTAGAGTTTCTGAAAAAATCCCCAAAATACCTGCCCTATCACCCGGCTGTCCCGCTGCAACGTCCCGTACTCATCTCTTAAAGCCGCCACCGTACAAGAACCTCTCGGGCCCCGCAAACAGCGGGCCAGCAAGCGACCGGGCTTGTCACCATAGCAGTAAAGTCGATAGCGGTAATATAGAATAGACTTCTTAGCGCGCTGGTGCAGCAGTTCGTTAAGGTCCCCTCGGGCTTCCCACAGCTCCTTCTGAAGTCCAGTGGTCGGGGTCCGCGCCAGGCGCCTACGTAACAGTGATACATGCTTCTCCAACCGCAGAATCCGTTCTACAAGCACTCTACGCTTACGGGCTGCAAAGCCTATGATGTCGCCTCGCAGTACTACCTTAGCCGTTTCCCATATCAGTTCTGGGTCCCCCTGGTGGCCCCGATGGACTTCTTCAAAGTCACGCCAACGTTGTTCCAGGAACTGGTGAAACTGTGCATCCCGGTAGAGTTCTAACGGGAACTGCCAAAGCCGCGACCGGTCTGATGTCCCCCCCCCATCCCAGCTCCAGCCACACTGGGGCGTGATCGGAGATCTCATAAGGTCCAATCTGCACATCTACCGCTCTGGCAAAGATCTCCTTAGAAAGCAAAAGGTAGTCAATGCGAGAGCTAGATCCATGGGCTCGCGATTGGTGCGTGAAATCCTTCTCCATCGGGTGCAACACCCTCCATGTATCTACCAACCCTAAACGAGACTGAAAACGCCGCGACACCGGCCCCCGCTCCCGGGCCTCTCCTCCCCTAGAGGTATCTAGTTCAACGTCGAGCACACCGTTGAAATCTCCGCCCACCACCAATGGAGACTCGTGCAGCCGCTCCACTCTCGAAGCCAGAGTGGCATAAAAAGAAGGATCCAGGGAATTCGACCCGTATACCGTCCCCAAAATGACCGGTTGCCCCTCCAAGGTACCTTGTAAAAACAGGTAACGCCCCGCCACATCACGCACTTCCACTTCGACTGAACAACGTATCCGTTTATGAACCAAGATGGCCACCCCTCCCTTCTTCCCGGCGGCCGGGGCCCCCCACACCTGCCCGACCCAGTCTCGGCGTAATTTGCTATGCTCCTCTGCTGTCTGGTGGGTTTCCTGCAGGAATGCAATATCGCATTTCTGCCGCGCTAGGGCCTGCAGAATTTTATATCTCTTAATGGGACTACCCAGTCCGCAGACATTCCAGGTAATAACTTTCACGGCGGCGGGGCAGTGTCAAGACTCAACTGACCGGTAATATAAGCAAATAGGGACAGGGTCCTCCCAGCCTGGAACCCCCTCCCCTTCTCCCTCTGTTGGATATTGAACCCTCCCTGGGGATGATATCGGCTGCAACCTACCTCCCCCCCCCCCTCCCTGCACTCCCTTGTCCCTCCCCCCCCCCAGCCCCCGGCTCCCTCCCCCCCCAGCCCTTCCCCCCCCAAATAGTACTAACCTTTTCACCTCCATTACACCTCACCTCGCCTTATGCCTATAGGTCTTCCAGTGATGCGCTCCACCGTCCCCCCCCTCCCACTACACCACTCCCCCCACGCCCAGGCTC
Organism: Ichthyophis bannanicus; assembly: GCA_033557465.1. Taxonomy (NCBI): domain Eukaryota; kingdom Metazoa; phylum Chordata; class Amphibia; order Gymnophiona; family Ichthyophiidae; genus Ichthyophis; species Ichthyophis bannanicus. Next base: position 1,253,337,180 of record CM066032.1, on the reverse strand, counting down.
TCACAAGGAAACCAGACACTGCCTCCTCCCCCTCCCCCGCAGCAACCTTCCCCACACATCATAAACATATGCACAATATTCACTTTCAATAGCATAAAGACACACAAAGATAAGGAGGACCGGAAGCCACATTATAAAGCTGGGTGTGGGCCCCCCCCCGATCTCGGGGGTGGGGTGCGCCATCCCCCGCCCGGGTCCGAATCATCAGAGCATTGAACCCCCGTTACCTGTCTGGCTCCTGTGCCCGTTCCACCACCGGCACGTGGCGTCCCTCTGGTAAAACGAGGGAGCCGGCCCGGGGGCTGCAGCAACCCCGCCCCGCGCAAAGCAGTGCGATGCCGCGCAGCCCCCCATGCTCCCGCCAGGGCAACAGGGGAATCCCCCCCAGTGGATCCGCCCCCCCCACCCGGCCCAGAGACGAGGCAGGGCAACCCAGCCGGCCTCCCCGGGCTTCTGACCCCCCCCCCCCCCGCTGGCACCCCAAGCTCAACCCACACCGGTCTCCAACACAAATTAGCTTCAACCAGTAAAAACAAAACAAACACAAACAAAACGACAGGACAAAAAATCAACGAGGGGTGGGAGACAGAGAAGAACAAGCCAAAATTTCAGCAGTTATCCAAAGACTAATAACCCGGCCATCCACCAGTCTCAGGGTGTTCACGCCCGGTTGGCCAAGGGGGGATTTAGCAGGACCGGCAGTCCAGTGTTGGCAGACAGACTCCCCGCAAGATCCCAACCTAAAATGTTGAGACCCTTTCCAACTGGGAATTGCAATCCAACTGTGCTGCGTACGCCAGCCGCTCCAAGTCCTCAGCCTGCTCCACCATTAGATGTGATACTGTCCACATAGGCCGCCGCCAATTCTGCTGACTCGAAGCTCCGGCGTTGCCCCTCTCTAATCACATGCAGACGCGCCGGGTATTGCACCACAAATTTAATGTGACAGTCAATCAACTTCTGGCATAGTGGTGCGTATGCCCTGCGGCGTTGACTGAGCTGCTGAGAGTAGTCCTGGGCAAGCCGGATCCGCACGTTGTCTGTCTCCACTCCACCGCGAGCCCTCGCTGCTCGCAAGATGGCCTCTTTCTGGGGGAAGCAAAGAAACTTCACCAGCACCACTCGCGGTCGCGAGTCCCGCACCATGCGGCTGCCCACACGATGCGCTCTCTCCAACTGGATGCGCTCACCGGCTGCGTCCCCGGTCAGCAGTGGTGCAAAGAGCCCCGTCAAGTAGCGCGGGAGCTCAGCATCCGATATGGCTTCTGGGACCCCCATCACTCGCAAGTTGTTCCTCCTGGAGCGATTCTCCAGATCGTCGAGTTTGGTCTCTTGGGAGCGCAGCTGGGTCTGAAGGCCATCCACGGACTGCTGCAACGTGGCGAGGGTGTCTTCTGCGCGCCCCACACGCTCCTCTGCCTCTTGAAGCCTTTTACCCAGGTTCTCCACGGAGCTCTGTACCACATCGAGTTTCTCCCGTATGACAGTGAACTGGGCGGACAAGGCCTCTGCGACCGCCGCTGAGATGTCTTCCACCCGGGCTGGTGAGGCCGGGGAGCTCGGCGCCGGCGTGCTCTCCGCCATCTTGCTGACCCCTGGCCCACGGTCGCGTTCCTTCTTCCCCGTTCGCAGCGCCGCCGCCATCGCGCTAGGGGTTCCGCTGTCCTCACTCACCTCTCTGAGTGACCCGATCACCGGGGGATAAATTTTCGGTGGGCTGGGGGGCTGACAAACGGCTCCAATCTACCGATTCAGGCTGGGGACGGTCGGAGCGCGAGCAGAGCACGTCCGCTCACTCTCACCGCATCACCGGAAGTCCTACATCTCGGCTTCTTAGTCAACTACTCCAAGTCCCACCTTGAGCTGGTGCAGACCCTGGAGTTCATCGGTGTACGCCTTGACACGGTGCGGGCGACTGCCTTCCCACAGACCGAGCAGACTGCCTTCGGGCCGCGGCATCCCAGGTCCAAAATAGGACTTGGGTTACAGCGCGGGCCATGCTGTGCCTCCTCGGGCACATGGCCTCCACTGTTCATGTGGTCCCTCACGCCCGCATGCACACGCGGACACCCAGTGATGCCTCAGGGCACAGTGGAGCCAGGCCTCCGGCCACCTCAAGAGACACCATCCAGGTCTCCCGCAGTCTCCACAACTCCCTGAGTTGGTGGCGGGACCCCCGCAATCTCCTTCGAGCATGCCCTTCCAGACCCCACAGCACGAGCTCATCCTTATGACAGATGCTTTCCTACTGGAGTCCCAACAGCAGAACAACCTGCTTGAGCTTCAGGCGGTCCTGAGGGCCTTCGAGGGCTACCTGCGGGGAAAGTCGGTGCTCGTGCAGACCGACAACAGGGTGGCCATGTTCTATATGATCAAGGAGGGGGGAACGGGTTCTTGTTTCCTCTGCCGAGAGGCAATTCTTCTTTGCTCCTTTGCGTTTCGCTGGGGGATGACCCTAAGAGTGGTCTACCTCCCAGGCCAGGAGAATGTCCTCACGGACAAGCTCAGCAGGATCCTCTGCCCGCACAAGTGGCGTCTGGACCCAGAGGTCACCGACCTCTTGTTCGTTCGGTGGGGGACCCCATCCATGGACCTGTTCGCCAGCCCGGTGAACGCGCAGCTTCCCTGCTTCTGCAGCCCTGTTCCACACCCAAGCAGGATGGCCCTGGATGCATTCCTCTTGACCTGGACCTCCGGCCTTCTGTACACGTTCCCTCCTACTCCTCTCATTGCAAGGACCTTCCACAAAATTCAGCGGGACCGGGCCTCGGTGATTCTAGTGGCGCCCTCATGGCCTCAGCAGCCCTGGTTCCCGCTATTGCTCCGGCTCTCGTCCGAGCCTCCGGTCCCCCTGAGCTGTGCCCCGGACCTGCTAACTCAGGAGGAGGGTCGGATGCTCCACCCGAACCTGGCCTCGCTGTCCCTCACAGCCCGGAGGCTGAGCGGGTCGCTCTAGCATTTCTGCGCCTTCCGGAGGAAGTCAAGGAGGTTCTCCTTGCATCAAGGAAAGACTCGATGAGACGGGCGTATGCCTTTAAGTGGTGCCGCTTCTTTTGTCTGGTGCTCCGAGCTCTGGATCGACCCGTTCTCCTGCTCTACCCAGTGGGTTCTTCAGTATCTCCTCCACCTCTCGAAGGCATGGCTGAAGTCCAGTTCAGTCAGGGTACACCTGAGCGCCATTTCGGTAAACCACCTCCCCGTCGAGGGGAAGCCCCTCTCAGGGCAGCCCTTGGTCTTCTGCTTCATGCGGGGGCCTCTTGCTCTCTAAGCCTCCCATCCGGCCTCCTCCAGCAGAGTGGGACCTCAACGTGGTGCTCATGCAGCTCACGTGGCTGCCCTTCGAGCCGATGGCGACGTGCTCGCTCTGGCATCTCTCCTGGAAGGTGGTCTTCCTGGTGGCTTTGACTTTGGCACGCCGAGTCAGCGAACTCCCCATACACCAGATTCTACGGGACAGGGTGGTCATCCGCACCCACCCCAAGTTCCTACCAAAGGTGGTCTCGGACTTCCATCTCAGTCAGAAGATAGTCCTATCAGCCTTCTTCCCGAGACCGCATGCCGACCGGGCATCGGTGGTATTACATACACTCGACTTCAAGAGGGCTCTCGCCTTCTACCTGCAGCATACCCAAGCCCATCGCAAGTCCGACCGGCTCTTTGTCACCTATGATCCAAATTGTCTGGGGCATGCAATCACTAAATGCACCATGTCCATTGGGATGGTGGACTTCATCGCCTTCGCCCGCACAAAGGCGGGCACCCCACTGGATCGACGGGTCACCACGCATGGCGTCCGGGCCAAAGCGGCTTCAGTGGCTCCCCTACTCAGTGCCTCTAGCGAACATCTGCTGGGCTGTGACCTGGTCTTCAGCGAACACGTTCACTTTGCACTACTGCCTGGAGAGGGAGTCCTGCTGGGACAGCACCTTTGGCTAGGCTGTACTCTGTAATCTGTTCGGGGTATAAGCATCTCCTGCCCTCCGACCCTTCTTCAACGGCTACCGAGAGCTTCGCCCCTGGGACCCGAGGTCTCGGGCTCTTTCGGGCATTGACTTCTGCTAACAGCCTCGCGGAGGTGTTTTTGGGTTACAGGCTCAGTAGCCTGTAGCTCGGGAGTCCCATAAGTGAGGACTGACTTCCTGCTTGTTCCTGGAGAAAGCGTAGTTACTCACCTGTAACAGGTGTTCTCCAGGGACAGCAGGAATCAGTCCTCACTACCCTTCCACCTCCCCTGAAGAGTTGCCATTTTTGTTCTTCCCTTGCCATCAGCTTAGTAGGGCTCTAGCTAGGGGACCTGACTGAGCAAGATGGCACCTTTGGGCGGGAAGAGGACCACGCATGCGTGACAGCAATCCCAAAGGCTTTCTTTGAAAGCTTGGGAATTGCTCTGTGTGGGCTCTGTCGGTGCCATCGTTACCTATAAGTGAGGACTGATTCCTGCTGTCCCTGGAGAACACCTGTTACAGGTGAGTAACTACGCTTTCTAAATTTTGTAACATCACATTGGCTTTGGGTCATATCCTAATTAGAATTTATTTTTCCTCTTATACTTCCTATTACATAATTGCAGAGGAAAATAAGACGAGGTTAGTGACTTCTGTAAGCCTCCACCTGAATGAGAATCGGACTCTGTGGTACCCACTTGGCCTGCAAGACTTGTCACGCCCATAGCCCCTTACATATGTATGGAGGGGTGTGCTTGTTATATAGAGTTCCCCAGTTGAGCAATGTTCCAGACTGACTATCTTGCAAAGGATTATGGTAATGGTAGTCCAGTCATGCGGTACTTGCCTTGGAGGTAAATGAAGACTATGTAGTTGGCTCGAGTGTAAAGCAATGACAGAATATTTATTTATGAGGTAAATCCAAATGCACACAGATCCACTTGGTAACACCTTAGGATGTATTCTCCAGGATTTTATATTCAAAATAACAATACAACTGAAAGGTTAAGCAAGTAGCTTGTAAAGTCCATTAACAACAGAAAGTCTTTCTCTCAGCCACTGCTGACAAACCTGCTCAGCAGTGCTGGTGTAAAGGAAACCAAAAATAAAAGCTTCTTCACTAAACAGCTTTTCTTTTCACAATCAAAGCACTTTTTTATATCCAACGTGTGCATAGCCTGAGCTGTGCTCTGCTTTGATACCAGCTGGCTAATAAGCTTCAATCAACAGCTCTTCTCCTTCTCTGCACAAGTATTTACACAAACTTTTAGTGTGCCAGTTACTAGAATGTTTCCTTTTTATGTTTGATCCCACTTTCAGGATTTCTCTGTGCTAGCAACCTTGCATAAAGAAGTCCATGAGATTATCGTCTTCCTCTGTAATTATAGCTTGTTTTTCTATTTGCATAGGTTCTATATCATGGACTGGATCAGAGGGCTTTACTAACTGACCTTCATTAGTACAGGAACTGTGTCTAAACACTTTGCCTTGCTCTAGGTTAGACAAACGTTCAAAGTTCATACCTGAGTTAAAGCTGGCATTAGGCTGTCCTCTCAAATATTCTGGCCAGTAGGCATTGGAGCTTTTATAACCTGTCCTCCAGTCTATATTCCTAGACCTCAGGGCATCTGCTCCATACCTCTTCTTAGGGTTCCCAGCTGAAGTTCTCCAAGCCTTTGGATTTCCCCAATCCCTTGAAGCTGGCTTCTCCCAGGAATCTCTCCAAGAACATGAATCTCTCAGAGCTCCTCTCTCCTTGCTCTCATTCAAGCCTCCTCTCAGGCTTCCTCTCCGGCTTCTTTTCCTTCTCCTCAGGCTTAAGCTTGCTCTCTGCATATTCTGTTCTAGTTTTAAAGTTTCCAGTTTCCAACCCCTCCCTTGCACTCCTCAGGTGTTGCTGATCAAAGTCCCTCCTGGCAGCTGAGTAATTAGGAGTGACGTAAGGGGTTCTCAATCTGGGCTTATACTCCTGCACCTCATTTCCACTAGAGGCTCTCTGCAGGCCACTGCAGCCTGGAATAACCTGTCTTTTAGGTAAACATGCAGTTTTATTCCTGTGACCTGCCAAAACAGGTCCCTTGATTAGGGTAAATTCCCTTCCATTGTCACTATTCTCTGGGCAGCTTCCTCATCACAGACTACATTTACATTACATCTTAGTTACTGTAGGAGACCGACAGTACCACTCCTCCAGGGGGTGTGGCTACAGAATCACAGCTGTCTCCCATGTCAGAGGGAAAAATGCAGGCTGCCTTCTTGGTCCCGATGTTAAGAAGGGGGCCTGCACCTTTCCCTCTGACATCAGGGACAGCCGCAGCACTTGTGGCTACACCTGATGCCAGGAAAACATCCTCTGGTCTCCCCTCCTTCTCCTTCCTGACATCGGGGCAAGAAACAGCAAAGCAACCACAACTGTGTCCAGCTTTCTCTCTCAGCATCGGGGACAGCTGTGAAGTCTGCGGCTCCCCCCGATGCCCCCAAGCACTCTCTCTTACAATCAGAGCAGTCGCTCAAACTGCAGCTGCACCTGATTGCACATCTCCCTGACAGTCAGGGCCAGCCACAAACATTGTGACTGCACCCGACTGCCAGCAACCTGCCGCTCTGTCTCTTCAGGGCCCAAAACGGGCTAAAGCATGCCACCTCCATCGGCTGCTCCTGCAGCTCAAAAAAAAAATGGGTGCAGGCAGCAGCAATCCTGGGACGCCCGCAGACAGCCCCAGCCAAGTAAAGGGAAAAAAATCATATATTAGCCTACTGGCTACATCAGCATATGCAGTACAATAATAGGAGAAGCCATATACATTCACAGTCCCTGTGCCTGCTCCACTTTGCCAGCCTCATTTTCTCCTTACTTTTATTTACTTTGCTAACAAAAAATGTGTAGCCCTTAAAATATCTCCTTTTAGTCTTGCCCACTTCTTTTTTGCTTCCTATAGAATGTTCCCATCCAGCTAACAACTCCTTGAAATATTCCCCATCTTGAAACAATGAGTTTTACTGAAGTCTAGGACCCTCAGTTTTGAATGAACTTTCTCTGTCTATGTCTTAATACTGAACACATAATCCAGTGATCACTGGATGCCAGTTGATCACCTACTATGGCACCAGAAATGGTTTCCCTATTTATAAATTCCAGGACCAGTATGGTTCCCTGGCACATGAGTTCCATTACCATTTGCCAGAACAGTTCACTAGAGAATTCAGGATCTCTCTAACTTCTAGATGACACTACTGCAGGGATGTCATAGAAACATGATGACAGAAAAAGACCACATGGCCTATCTAGTCTGTCCTTCCATAACAACAACTACAACAGTCCACTTTTTACCTTTAGAGATCATCATATTGAAATCACCTAGCAATAGCACATCTCCTTTCATAGTAAATGAAAATCGGGCCCATTGTGAATGTCTTCAATTGACTTTCTGTTCTCTTCTTTTGCCTGTGCAGAAGGCATGTTTATCACCACTGTAAATAGATGTTCTATTCCCTCTATTCAGATTAACCCACAATGCAACCTCCTATCTTGTAAGCCCTGCAGTTGTGTTGCTTTAATATTAATTTTCTACATACATTGTCACTCCTCTGTTCCTTCCTACTCTTTCTTTCCTGAATAGATTATAACTTAGTATAGCTATATCGCAATTATGGTTCCCCATGAACCATACCTCTATGACTAAATCCAAGTCAGCCACTTAAATCCAAGCCAGCCTCTAGATCCTTATCCTAATTTCCCCTACTTATAGGCATTGGTACTATATAAACAAATTTCCAGATGGTGCCCTTTTTTCCCATTTCTATACAGTGTCGCATCCACCCCTTGGTATAGGCGGTTGCCTAGTGGGAATGGACGGACCACATATTTATATTATCCTTTTTAAGTGCTGCGGTCTCTGTTCCCTTGTAGATGTGGCAAAGACGGAGTCAGCAAGGAATTGAGTTAACAATAAGTTTTATTGTTATTGTTGCACAAGTGTCTATCTACTATCCCAATAAACAGAAATAAAGGATTTTTCTCCAAACCAAAGTGTCTTTAACTGATACAGCATTATTCACCTGTTAGACATACAGGCATGTTTCTTTCAAAGCACTTTCTTCAAGCTTCTTTCTGTTACTAAACATTCACTGCTTTCTCCTCCAGCAACAAATGCTTTCTTAAAACAAACCATAAAACAGTAAGGTTCTTTTCTTCCCCGGTTGCCTAATTGGCCTGGCTTTTACACTTCGGCAGCTCTCTGCCTCTTCCCGTGAAAAATCCCACCAGCACAATCTCAGGCTTCTTCCAGCACTTACTATTAGCATAACATTTTACAGCTTTCACCCTCTCTGGCAAAATGCACAATCTGTTTCCATATCAGAACCCTCGCTTCCAATAACAGCTTCTTCAATCTGCATGGGCTCTCCCTCTGAGTCTGATATGCCTTGTTCAATTACAGGCTTCTGAGCAGGCTTCCACTGCTCTAATAAAGCTTTAATCTGTTTCCAACGGGACTCTTCTTTACTCTGAGGTATGGGGGAGGAACTTAGGACACCAGTCTCCTTTAGCACTGACTTAATGGATTCAAAAGGGCTCACCTTTTTCCTGGCCTTCCTTACCCTTTCTGGTAGGCTTACAGGCAACCTCTTGTCCCCAGACTGCTTCCTCTGCTCTCTGCCGTTAAGCTTCTCAACAGGGTCTGACTCTGACTCCTGTCTCCAGAGTTGCCAATCAGCAACTTGCTCCCTGTCAGCTGTGCTTCTCTCTGAACTGGAGCTACACACACGCTGCCTGCAATCAGAGTGTCTGTGCAGCCTTTCAAATGGAGCTTTGTTCCTACTTAATTTCCCACCTTTTACAACAGCTTCAATGGAAGACTCCTGAGAAGAATTCCTCTGGCCTTTGTACCAAGTTTCCAGCCTTTTCTCCTGAGGACTATTCCTTCTTCTCTCTTCCTCACACTTCCCTTCTCGGTTCCTCTCACAGGTCCCCTCAGACTTCCTTTCACAGCTCCTCTCAGAACTCCTTTCACCGTCCCTCCTAGAACGTTTTTCAGCGTGTCCTTTTCTAACTGTTTCCTCCTGCATAAATGTTTGGGGCTGTCCTATGGGCTTTGGCTCCGCCCCCTGCCTCTCACGTCAGCTCCCCTAGTTGCCATGGAGCTGAGGTGTGGCTCTCTCTCCTGCTCTCTGTGCATGGAGTTTTTTTCATAAGTTGAAGGTTTAACCCTTTCCCTTCCTGCACTGCTCTTGGCTACAGGGGAAAAAGAGTGGTTTCTCTTCCTTTCACTAGCGTTTAACCCAGCTGTGCCATCACAATAGGTATTTAATGTTTTACTTACTTGGAGACTTTGTTTACCGATCCCTGCTGAACCTTGTTGAAAGCCCTTTTCTGTAGATTAGTATCTGCTACAGAAGACACTTCATCCCTTTTTTGATAGATGGATGCCATCTCTGCTCATCAGTCCTTGGAAAATCATCCCATGGTCCAGGAATCTGAAACGCTCTTGATGATACCATCCGCACAGCATTCAGCTCCAGGATACAAACTTTGCTGTCTTGGCCTTAACCCTTGATAAGGAGGTTTGAGGAGAATACCACCTGTGTACTATCTACTTTACCTTCTCTTCCAGAGCCGTGAGGTCACTATTGATACATTCAGAGGCATACCTAGCAGTATCTTTTGTGCCAACATGGTTGATAAGCATTGGGTAATTGTAGGTTTGATGAGTCTTGGCATACTATCTGTAACATCTCGGATTTGGGCTCTTGTCCGAGGAGGTGTGCTGTCTGCCATCATGTCTAGTTGACAGAGGTAGCTTCTGTGCCTCTCATAAGGGAATCGGCAACCACCACTACCTTTTGCTTCCTAGTAGTCACTGATCCCAAAACTTTGGGATTTTTGAGCTCCAGTTCCTCCCACTTCCAGGAGTGCATATTGATTCTTTGGTTCGAGGGAAGGTGAAGTTAAGGTTTTAATTCTGCATGTTCTGGTAATCTGTTCCCAGCTATTCCCTTGCAGTACCTTTTCATCTTGGCCTTTGCTGGAGATTTTTGATGCTTCAAGAAGCATTTCATCAGTGTAGCGCTCACTGTCACGGATGTTTCTCAGCCTCGCCACCTCCTCTCTCATTTCATTCACTTGTTTCATTAAGGATTAAACCAGCAGGTATCTTACACATAACTAAATCCTCACATTGGGTTGGACTGTTCATCTGGATGGAAGCAGAAGCTGTAATGGGGACAACAGTTATGATGACACAATGGGGCCAATGCAGAACGCCAGCATTAAAATTGTGCGCTATTAGCTGTGCGCAGGGTTTTATAGCATGTAGGAACCGCAAAAGTTGTACGCCGATAAGCAGCAAAAGAAACATGCAAATGAGGTATGTGCAAAAATGTAGTGTAAATTGAGAGACAGGGAGGTAGATGCATGCACATGCACGGAAGACAGATGTGCTACTAGCGGTGCTGCACACATGTATAGATTTTATGCGCTAATGGTGACATAGCAATGTGTACATGAGGATGACATGGTGCATGCACAGTTCGGTGCACATGTTGGCGCAAAAAAAAAAAAAAAAAAGGATTTTCAGCATGGGTTGACATTGTGGTAGGAAGAGTTGTGTATTTAAATTAGTGCCCCAAACAGTTATTTAGGAAATGTATACAAGTTTTATTGGCACAGCAAGGTTCTCTGTCATTTTCCCCATTTCTTTCATATCGAGCTCTAGCCCGTGCAAGGAGCAAAGCCGCTAATGACTAAGAAGCAGAAGATGGCGTCCTTTTTTATCCTATATGCTGAACCTTTCTCCTATATGAACAAGCTTCACGCCAAAGACGTGACTGTTTGCAGGCACGCACATACCTCTTGTCCTACACACACCTGAATTTTGCATCACCTCCAAGGTGTAAGAATAATGGTGCTACTGAGCTTCTGGTCCTCTGCATTTTTCTCTGCACCAGGCAAAATACTTAATGGCTTCATTAACATCTCATTTCAATATGTATGGATCATTTGTATAGTTTAATATATGGAATGCTACTGTGTGCACACACTTTCTTCACAAATAATGCATGTGTCAATCCCTTCTCTGCATTGCTTACTGGCGGTAATTGTGTACAGATGTTGCATTAGCTGCACTCAAAGGGTGTGCTAGTATTTCTGCATCGGCCCCAATGTTTCCCAGCCATACATTACTTTAGTTGTAGAAGCTTTGTTACCTGTTGAAAGAAATGAGAAAAAGATCTACCAATGTGTCTACCTTTTCCTCAGCTGTCCTGTAAATGTCAAAATAAAAAAATTCTCTTGCCTTTTTATGTGAGTTTTAACGTCTTTGTTCTGATCCCCTGTAGAGGTAGTCCTGCTTGCTTGCTTATTCACCTGTTATTTGGTGTATGTAGCGATTTATCTTATCCCTTTGAACCACAAAATGGTGTTTTATGTGTCTGTGGTGTGTAGTCTGTTTCCTGTGTGAAATTACCTTAAAGATTTAATCAGGTATTACTAATCAATAATCAGAGCTCCCTTAAATATAATCAGTTGCTCTCTCTTAGTAGATAACCAAAGTTTTGACCTACCTACTTCCCTGATTTTCTTTACCAACCGATACCAAACATTTTATCTAATTCAACTAGTTATATGGAAAATATGGTGGGAGGGAGGGAACTAACATCTTGGAAGTGTGGTGACTTCAAAGAGTATATTATTAGCCTTCCTCACCTTTGAACTAGTGGTAAAAAAAAGAAAGCTCGAGAGCAAACCAGCAAGTTCCTTAAAGAAAACTTTCTACTAAAATAACAAAAAATAACCCAACACTTAACCCAACAATATAAAATTACAATAAAAACGTCCACTTTTTAAAATAAATCTGGGAGAGCACTTGATTTAAAAAGATCAGAGAAATTATATCAGTTCGGTGACTGAAGGGGGAAAGAGGTATTTGCCCCTGTTCAGGATCCTGGTCCTGGGCTGGACTGAGGGCTGCTTCACTGAGATCTCTTCCTGTTCCTGGGCTGCAGATTTATTTATTATTTTTTATATAAAATAATTTATATTTCTTCTGTCACCAACTGTTCTAAATGGATGTTAGTGCTGGATGATGGGAACCCACAGTCAGGGCTCCTCTTGCTGTTGTCCCAGAAATTGGGTTCTAGCAGAACCAAGAGTCCTGGGAGCATGAAACTTGAGCAGTCATGAATTAGTGATAAACAAGCAGTAATGTGCATTAGCTACTGTTTTCTTTTAAAGTTAGGTTCATGAGTCTGCTAAATGTAGTATTATGTATTGCTGCTGTACAAGAGTATTTAAAAGCAGTTTAGACATTTCACAGTGTTCAACATGAGTATGTGTCATAACATATACCAGCAGCCAACAGGATTTGTTCAGAAATGGTAATGAAGCAATAACAAAAATCCATGTATTTTTAGATGCTGTGGAGCAGCTGTTGGTTGTTTATGTGAAATAGGGATTTAGGTATCATTTGAGAGAGGGTGATGTTCAATGAGGAAGCATAGTTACTATTTGCATAGGTTATTCATTACTATATGCAACATGCTTGCAGTGTGATACATTTTCCCTAACCTCTTTTTCAAGTACTATAGCAGGGGTCTCAAACTCAAATTGCTTTGAGGGCCGAATGAGGACTTGTAAAGTAACCCGGGGGCCGCATAAGACACGGGCCTCATTTGCATAAGGGGCCTCATTTGCATAAATATTTGCATAATGTTGCATAATGAGTGCATGGATAAAGAAAGACTAGAAAATTTCTATATTACTATAATCCAGTGCCAACCGCCAGGCACATTAGGAACTACTACTAACACTGCCCATTTGGAACCTATAGCAAACCCCCCGTATCATAACAGCACTACCAGGACTCACAAAGCACCAGACCCTACCTATCAAAAGGCAACACTGCAAATATTAAATCAATACATTTCAGAGAACAATACATGACCTACTGGGAAAAGAGAACAAGTAGCAATGTCAAATAGGAATTACACAGAATACCTCAGCACTGTAGAAATAAAACTATAAATAATTTCTTGTACCAAAGCACAGACATTAATGATGCACATTTCCCAGAGCTGACATATTCCAGTTAATAAATTCAAAATAAAGAGATATTTTTCTACCTTTTGTGCATTTTTTTTCAGTTGCAATTGCTCCAGCCACTTCTGGTTTCTTCGTGTCTTCTGCTATCTCCATCGTCTGCTGTCCATTTGTCCTTTCTTCTCTCTTCTAGTTTTTTTTCCATTCTCTCTCTCTACATCTGCTTTAACATACTAATCTTTCTCCTTTTGCTCTTTCCTCATTCCTATTTCATCCACTCAAATTTTACCCCTCCATCCTCAATCCCCACTTACTCTCCCAATACCTGGCCAATTGTAGATTTGTCTTCTCTTCCAGACAAAATATTTTTCCCCTCTCCATTTCACTTTCCCAGCTCCATCCCATTCTAATCCTCCCCCAACATCAGCTCCCTTCTAGTTCCAGCCCCACCCAGCATCTGCTCCTTTCTAGTCCCTGCATCAGTCCATTTCCAGTCCTATCCTAGCCTCACCATCAGCCCATTTCCAATCCTAGCCCCCCATCAGCCCATTTCCAATCCTAGCTCCCTCCCCTCACAGCCCATTTCCATTCCAAGCCCCCCTCCCCATCAGCCATTTGCAGTTCAAGCCCCCCTTCCACTCAGCCCATTTCCAGTCCTAGCAACCCCCCCAGCCCATTACCAGTCCTAGACCCCCCATAGCCCATAACCAGTCCTAACCTCCCCATAGCGCACTTCCAGTCTTACCCCCCCATCACCCCATTTTCAGTCTTACCCCCCCCATAGCCCATTACCAGTCCTAGTCCCCCCCATAGCCCACTTGCAGTCGTATCCCCCATCACCCCATTTTCAGTCTTACCTCCCCTCATAGGCCATTACCAGTCCTAACCCCCCAATCAGCCCACCTCCAGTCCTAACCCCCATCACCCCATTTTCAGTCCTAGCCCCCACCATAGCCCATTACCAGTCATAACCCCCCCTGCCAATAGCCCACTTCCAGTCCTAACCCCCATCTGCCCATTTCCAGTCCTAGCCCCCACCATAGCCCATTACCAGTCATAACCCCCCCCCTGCCGATAGCCCACTTCCAGTCCTAACCACCATCTGCCCATTTCCAGTCCTAGCCCCCACCATAGCCCATTACCAGTCATAACCCCCCCCCCTGCCAATAGCCCACTTCCAGTCCTAACCCCCATCTGCCCATTTCCAGTCCTAGCCCCCACCATAGCCCATTACCAGTCATACCCCCCCCCTGCCAATAGCCCACTTCCAGTCCTAACCCCCATCTGCCCATTTCCAGTCCTAGCCCCCACCATAGCCCATTACTAGTTATAACCCCCCCCAGCCCATTACCAGTCATAACCCCTGCCAATAGCCCACTTCCAGTCCTAACCCCCATCTGCCCATTTCCAGTCCTAGCCCCCACCATAGCCCATTACCAGTCATAACCCCCCCTGCCAATAGCCCACTTCCAGTCCTAACCCCCATTTGCCCATTTCCAGTCCTAGCCCCCACCATAGCCCATTACCAGTCATAACCCCCCCTGCCAATAGCCCACTTCCAGTCCTAACCCCCATCTGCCCATTTCCAGTCCTAGCCCCCACCCTAGCCCATTACTAGTTATAACCCCCCCCCAGCCCATTACCAGTCATAACCCCCCCTGCCAATAGCCCACTTCCAGTCCTAACCCCCATCTCCCCATTTGCAGTCGTACCCCCCCGCATAGGCCATTACCAGTGCTAACCCCCCCCCAGCCCATTACCAGTCATAACCCCCCCCCCTCCCCCCTCTGCCAATAGCCCACTTCCAGTTCAGTCAGCCCCTCCATAGCTCATTACCGGCCAACAAAAAAAACCCCAAAACCCTGGCTTCTGCTGCTGCCGTTGCCGCCGTGGCAGCAGCAGAATCAATTGTCAAATTAAAAAAAAACCTGACTTCTGCTGCTCAAGCAGCTGTCCTGCGGCCCCTTTCCCTCTGCCCGGAGATCCGACTCTGCTCTATCAGCGGCGTGCTTTTCAAGCCGCGACGAGAGTATTCCCCTCTCGCGCGGTTTTTCAAGCCGCGCGAGAGGGGAATACTCTCTTCGCGGCTTGAAAAGCACGCCGCTGAGAGCAGAGTCGGATCTCCGGGCAGAGGGAAAGGGGCCGCAGGACAGCTGCTTGAGCAGCAGAAGTCAGTTTTTTTTTTAATTTGACAATTGATTCTGCTGCTGCCACGGCGGCAACGGCAGCAGCAGAAGCCAGGGTTTTGGGGGATTTTTGGTTTTCCGCCGTCACGGGCCGCACAAAGTTGTCTCGCGGGCCGCATGCGGCCCGCGGGCCGCGTGTTTGAGACCCCTGTACTATAGTATATAACGAGAATACCAGCAGCTGCTGATAGTTGTCCAGAAGTTGGCTGATATTTTGATTTCATTTTCTTTTCACAGTCTGGGTAAAATTGAAGCTTGTCAGTCAGCCCCCAGACTGTGGGGTTGATCTCAATGAAGAAGACAGGAAGAAAATTGAAGAAATCAAAGCAGAGCTGCTAAAGAGTGCAGAGAAGGCTGGCTCAGTTAAGGTATGGGGGACATCAACAAGAATGGCAGATGAGGCCTTAGAGTGAGGAAAGAGTTGAATTTATGAAGCATTATACATATACATTAAATTTGCCAGTTATAGGCTGGCCCAGTGGCTCGATGACAGCGCTACTCGTTGCCCTGCAAGAGATCTGGATTCAATTGCCAAGCCTAGTTTGCCCAGCTTCCGTATCTAGGGTTAGCAAGGACCGAGGGATACTGCACAGACAGCATTAATAGTCCCTGGAGAATGGGATCACAGCCATTATAAACTGGCAACACTCCCTTGACCAAGGATTGTGATTTTGGGCTATATCAAAGGATTGAGAGGGTGAAAAATGGGGTATAGTTGTGAATGCAGATTTATCACTTTATGGCCCTAATAGAAACTGTGTTCAGTTTTGAGCTGGAAGCTTTAAGGAGCAGAAGGAAACAATCAGTCTCTTCCCCCCTCCACCAACCAAACAAAAGACAGCTTCTTGTTCTTTGTTTTGTTTAGTCTATATAAAATTTGATAGCAAATCTGATTTCTGTTTTTCTATAAACAGTTCTTCGGGAACAAGCAGGAAGTCAATCCTCACATAGGGGTGATGCCAACGCCAAAGGAGCCCATGCGGAAGCATCTCCCCAGCTTTCAAATAAAGTCTTTGGGAGATGCACCACGCATGCGTGGTCCACTTCCCGCCCAAGGGTGCCATCTTGCTGCAGTCTCCTTTTTTCCACAGAGTCCTTTGGATGCTTTCCAATTTCCCCTTGAAAAAGTCTGATTTTTTTCTCAAGTTTTGTCCGGTTTGCGTACCGGTTCCTTCCAACCCCCGAGCCAGCTCACTTTGGTATCGCTCCTCGGGTCCATTTGTTTAGTTTTTCATCGAGGTGTCTTTGACTGGCATTCGCACCCTTTTTCAGCCAAAGGCCTCGGACCCCTGCCAGGTGGCAGGGACCCCCTTTTTCTGATGGCCTCCAGTGGCTTCAAAAAGTGTGACCAGTGTGGCAAAATGATGTCACTCACTGACCCACACAACTGCTGCCTTCAATGCCTTGGTCCGGAGCACGACGACTCCGACTGTGAGCTCTGTACAACCATGACCCCCAAAGGCCTTAAAGAGCTGCCATCAGCAGCAGGAAAAGTTCTTCAAGAAGTCCAACTCCACCCCAGAATCTTTGGTGACTCCAGGGTCCCCTCCGATACCTCGGTGCCCTGCAAAGCCAGAGCCTCTTCGAAGTCTCGTGGTTATGGCTCCTTTGAGCGCAAGTCCCCAGAGGTGGAGCATAAGAAGAAAAAATCCTTGAAAACCGCCTCGGAGAACGGATCCTGGAAGAAGGTGAAATCACCCGCAGTCCTTGGTGTGAGTCCGGGAATTTGGGGCAGGAGCAGTCCAGCAAGATGCCCCGCAAGGAGTTGTACCCTCTGACTGCCCTCAGGCCTCTGAGGCCATCCTCATCAAGGACTCTCCCTCAACAGTACTGTCGCTGGGCCCGAGGTCCTCGGTGCCCACGTTGAAGGCTGTGGAGCCAACTGGCATGGAGACCAGAATGGCAGCCCTAGAGAGCAGTATATCTGCCCTAGTGGCCATGCAGCGGGTGTTTATATCTGGCTCATCCGGTTCATCTGCCCTGACAACGAGATCCTTGACATCTGATTTTCAAGCACCATCGGCCTCAAGAGAGCCCCTAACCCTGGTCAAGATTCCGGTCCCATTTTTCAGGACACCGGTCCTCTTGGCGAGCGCCCACAGCTCGGACCAGCTATCCTCCAGAGTGGGTTTGTTGGCTATTGAGCCTATGCATGGCTGACTCTACGACCATGGAGATGTGGGGAAGCTGGATCTTTTGGAACCCCGGGCTTCGATGTACTCGGTACATGGTTTTGAGGCACCTGCTAACAATTGGTACCGACGCCAGTGTTTTCCACATGCGTAAGAGCAGGCAGTTGAGGATCGGGGGGCACCGGGACCTTATGGGTTGCCTTCAGGGGTGCCTTGTATTGGAGGATCTCCAGTTCCTCGAGTCCGAATGGGAGACCGAGGATGAAGAGTCCCTGGACACAAGGCACCACTGTGATGTGCCCTCGGACCTGTCTCCCCCGGAGATCCAATGCCGTTCCCCTTTCGAGGATGTGGCGTTCCTCAATTTTGTGAGGGATATGACCAAGGTTCTTGCTATCGAGACCGAAGCCGAGGAGGAGCTGCAAACTGAGGAACTGGAGATCCTCCAATACGAGGCACCCCTGAAGGCAACCCTTAAGGTCCCGTGCCCCATGATCCTCGACTGCCTCCTCTTACGCATGTGGGACACACCGGTGTCAGTACCAATTGTTAACAGGTGCCTCAACGCCATGTACCAAGTACACCGAAGCCCGGGGTTCCAAAAGATCCAGCTTCCCCACATCTCCATGGTCGTAGAGTCAGCCATGCGTAGGCTCAATAGCCAACAAACCCATTCGTCGGTGCCATTCGGCAGGGAGGCCCGAACCCTCGATGCCCTCATGGCTCGATGCTAACATGCTGAATCCAATCCTACCAGCTCTACATCGGCATGCACCTGAAGGAACTGTCGAAGGGAGATTGGGGGGAATCCCTGCAGAAGTGAAAGACTCTAACCTCGCCAGTAAAAGAATACTCAAAGTTTCTGTCCCAAGCAGCCTATGATGGCTTCAAGTCATCGGCCAGGGTGGCCACTGCCGGTATCAGGGCACAACGCCAAGCATGGCTGCAATCATCCGACCTGGAACAATGGGTACAGGAAAAAACTAATCAATGTCCCCTGCATAGAGGAAAACCTAGTTGGGAAGTCCATGGCGGATAAAACAGCGGAGATAGAGACCAAGTATGTCACGAGAACCAGGCTCTCAAAGAAGACCTCTGTGCAACCCTGGAAGAAAACCTCAGGGAAAAGCCCTTCTTCCCAAGGAAGAAAGGGGGCTTTGGTGGCACTCTGCACTTCCAGGCCTTCTCAGTCCCTCAGCAGAGCCAACAACAGAATGGCCAGACACATGGTCCCAGAAAACAAAAAACTCCCGAAGCCCAGGTGCTGGTTCAGGCCCAGCCTGGGGAAAGCTTTTGACTGCCTAGGCATGGCCTCCACTCTTCAGGAGGTCCTGTGCTGCTAACAGGAGGGCACCTAGCCCGGTTTGCCCACAGGTGGACAGCTATCACCACCAATATTTGGGTGTTACAAGTGGTCAAGGCAGGTTACCTCCTCCACTTACATTGGCCACCACCCTTGTACTTCCTGTGAGAATCCACCAGGCCTCTTCTCCACCAAACCCTGCTCCTCACCTAGCAGGATTACTCTGGGACAGAGCCATGGAGCCATTGCCACAACCTCTCTGGGGCACTAGCTTCTACTCCAGGTATTTCCTCATCCTCAAGAGGACTGGAGACCTCAGGCCCATCCTGGACCTGCGAGAGCTCAACAAGTTTCTGGTCAGGGAGAAGTTCAAGATGCTCTCCCTTGGAACACTGCTGCCATCCCTCCAGCAGGGTGATTGGCTTTGCTCCTTAGACGTAAAGGATGCCTACACTCACATTCTCATTCACTCCAGCCACAGAAAATACTTTTGGTTCGTGGAGAGGGGACAGCACTACCAATACAGGGTGCTGTCCTTTGGTCTGGCCTCGTCTCCAAGGGTCTTCACAAAGTGCCTCGCAGTGGTTTCAGCCCATCTCAGGCTTCAAGGGGCCTTCGTCTTCCCTTATTTGGATGACTGGCTCATAAAGGGGACATAGCTGCAAAGGCATAATGTGCCACCGGACACACCATACATGCCCTGCAGCATCTGGGGTTTGTCATAAACTATCCCAAGTCCCACTTCATTCCGGCTCAGCGCTTAGAGTTCATAGTGGCACAGCTGGACACCTTCAGGCAAAAGCCTTCCTCCCTCAGGAAAGGTCAGAATACCTCAGGGAATTAGCCGCAGAGGTGCAATGGTGCAGGACACTATCCATCCAGCTTCTCCTCCGCCTGCTGGGACACATGGCCTCCATGGTCCACGTGACACCAAATGCCCACCTGCACATGAGAGCAGCCCAGTGGTGCCTCCACTCTTAGTGGGCCCAAGCCACAGGCAGGCTCAAAGAAAGAGTGCCGGTGACCCACCAGTTAGCAGGCTCCCTCAAATGGTGGCAGAACCCATGCCACCTTCAGGCCGGGATGCCCTTCCAGGCACCCACCCTCAGAAGGTCCTCACCATAGATGCCTCTCTATTGGACTGGGGAGCACATTGCAAGAGCCTCCAGGCTGCTGGTCCCAGAGGGAATCCGAAATGCAAATCAACCTGCTGGGTGAAATTCTTGTCCCTCAGAGCCCTCCACCACCAACTGCAGCACCATGCAGTATTGATCCAGACCAACATTCAGGTCGTGATGTTCTGCATGAACAAACAAGGGGACATGTTGTACCCCCTCTGTCAGGAGGCAGTAGCTCTGCTCCTATGTTATATGCAGAGGGATGCTCCTAAAGGCGGTCTTCCTCCCGGGCCAGGAACATGTCTTAGTGGACAAACTGAACAGAATACTCCAGACGCTTGAGTGGCGCCTGGACCCAGCGGTAGCCTCGCTGCCGTTCCAGCTCTTGAGCATCCCGGAGATGGACCTGTTCTGCAGCCTGGACAACACACAGTTGCCCCATTTCTGCTCCCGCTGACTGCACTCGTCTCAGGTAGCGGTGGATGCATTCCTCATCCCGTCAATGGAAGGCCTCCTGTATGCCTTCCCTCCAAAGCCACTGATAGCCAAGACCCTGTTCGAGGCTCAGCGTGACAGAGCGTCGCTAGTGCTGATAGCCCCTCAGTGGCCCAGATAGCCCTGGTTCCCGCTGCTCCTCTCCCCATTGATGGTACCACTGATTCCCCTGGGCTGAGCCCTAGGACAGCTCTTGCAGGAGCAGGGCTCTCTCCTACACCCCAACCTGGGGTCCCTCTCACTCACGGTTTGGCCGCTGAAAAGGTAGCATTAGCCCCCTTTAATCTCCCACGAGACATAGAAGAAATTCTCCTGGCCTCTCGTAAGGCCTCCATGAGAAGGTGCCTTCAAATGGGGCCATTTCTCATTGTGGTGCACAGAAAAGCAGATGAACCCATTTTCCTGCTCAGTGCATGTGGTACTCCAATACCTGCTCCACCTATCGCAGGCAGGACTGAGGTCCAAATCATTAGTGCATCTGAGCACCAGTGCAGCACAGCACCACTCTGTCGAGGGGAAATCCCTCTCGGCTCAGCCCTTTGTGTCTCGCATCCTGTGGGGCCTCATGTTGTCCAAACCCTCCATCCACCCTCCAGCAGCGGAGTGGAACCTTAATGTGGTGCTCTCGCAGCTCACCAAACCTCCGGCAACCTGCCACCTGCCAACCTGCCTACCTGCCTCTCCTGGAAGGTCGCCTTCCTGGTAGTGCTCACATCAGCATGCAGAGTCAGTGAGCTCCAGGCTTTGATGGCAGAGCCTCCTTACACAAGGTTTAACAAGAACAGGGTGGTGCTCCCCACCTTCTTTCCCAGGCGTCACGCCAGTAGGGCAGAGACTATTCTCCATACTTCCTCACACTTTTTTCTGCTCCAGCAACTCCTGCCTTCCATCAGCTCTCCTCTGTCCGAGGATCGAGCTGCAAGAGCACCGGACCTCCCCCTGCACACGTGCTGCCCAATCGGGGCAGCCTACATCCTGCTCATAAGGAACGCCGTCGGGCACTGCAGCCTTTCTGCTCCAGCAACTCCTGCCTTCCATCAGCTCTCCTCCATCCGAGGATCGAGCTGCAGGAGCACCGGACCTCCCCCTGCACACGTGCTGCCCAATCGGGGCAGCCTGCATCCTGCTCATAAGGAACACCGTCGGGCGCGCCCGCGCCTGTCGGGCCTGCGCCTGAGGGCCTCGCCAGAGGGCCCTTGGGCGTGGCCCTTAGGTGGGGACCTCTAAAGCTACATAAGCAGCAGAGCATCCTTCCAAGCATCATCAGCTATCAACCAGGCCCTCCGTACTCACTGCCCCCTCACCACTGACGGGGATCGATCAGGAAACCACAGAACCAGCCTCCTTGATCAAACACACCAATGTCATCAGAAAAGATCACCGACTTCCCAAACAAGAACCATATAGCCAACCAGCCGGAGCTCCCCTATGGTCGAGCTCGCTCCCACCTCAAACCAGACCATCCATCGATCACAGCAAGTATACCACTTCTAAATGAACTGACTATAGCGGAGACTTCTAGCACACCTAATCATACCGTTGTCAGTAATCACTTATCTCCAGACATCTCCTATTGTCAGTAGCCTCACATACTGTTGTCAGTAGCCTATATAACATTGTCAGTAGCTTTACACACTGTCGTCAGTAACCAGTAATTTCCATAACTATCCTTCATGTACTGTTGCCAGTAGCTATATGTACTGTTGCCAGTAGCTATACATACTGTTACCAGTACCTAAATTTACTGTTGTTCAGTAATTACGAATCCCCCAACCTATCTCCCAGGTACTGTCGCCAGTAGCTATACATACTGTCATAAGAAATCACTAATCCCCCTACCTATCTACCTTGCACTATTACCAGTAGCCATTATACTGTTGCCAGTAGCTATACATATCATTTGGAACCGTTGCCATCAGCTATATATTCTGTTGTCAGTAATCTTTCATGCACTATTGCCAGTAGCCATTATACTGTAGCCAGTAGCCATACATACCATTGAGAACTGTTGCCAACTGCTATATACCCTGTTGTCAGTAATAATTTAATCTCCATAGCTATCTTTCATATACTGTTGTACTGTTGTCAGTAACCCTCAATCTCCCTACTCATCCACTAGTCCTCCCCATACACAGAGCTCCCTCACACTCAATTCCCCCCCTCAAAAATACATAATGTCTCCTAAAAAACGTATAAACCTCCCCCTCACTCTCCTTCTAATAACACTCCTAACACAACACATTTATATGTACAAAACCAATCAAAGTCCCTACAATAACATCCCCATCATCCATAATCATTACCGAAACCCATATAATAACATCCCCACCACTCATAACCTTTACCAAAACCCGCCACACAGCTCAACATACACACACACCCACAATCATTATTCACGCCATGACTCAGACAGACGCCATCATAGACTTATTCAAATAAAACATCAATCACATAGCGGTATAAGTGACAACGCAGCCAATATAGACACTAAAACAAAGCTCTTCTTAATAAACATCCGATCCATACGAAACAAAATACCAATAATCAATGACATGATAAAAGACAAAAACCCAGATATTATCTGCATTACCGAGACATGGCTCACACCCACAGACACCATACTACTAAACCAGCTAACCACACATCAGTATGATATATTCAGCTGCCATCGGGATGTAAAAAGAGGAGGTGGCTCTCTCATACTCACCAAAAAAGTCCTACAATACACCTTAACAAGCTTAAATAATATAGACGGAATGGACATTATCAATATAGAAAATAGAACCCTTGCACTCACCCTCATATATAGACCCCCTTCAGCTGATCAAAAAAACCTCTCCCCCATCCTTGAACTCACATGCACAGCATCACAAAACAAACCACTCGTAATTCTAGGTGATTTGAACCTCCCTTCTCTAAACAATTCCCAATCAGATAACTTCATGGACGCCATGATCCAAATGGGATACACACAGATAGTACATGCCCCCACACACATAAAAGGCAACACTTTAGATCTCATCTTCCTCCCTTCCTCCCTTAATCACCAACAACATACCCC
The DNA here is from genome assembly GCA_033557465.1 of Ichthyophis bannanicus. NCBI lineage: Eukaryota > Metazoa > Chordata > Amphibia > Gymnophiona > Ichthyophiidae > Ichthyophis > Ichthyophis bannanicus. The sequence goes on along the minus strand of CM066032.1, from coordinate 1,253,313,907 downwards.
TCCAACTATAACAGAAGTACCATGGTCCGACCATCACCTCATAACACTCCACCTCCCAGCACAAGCAACACTGAATACAACAAGCACCTCTCCCCATATATCACGCTTTGCACACTTTGACAAAGATACCTTCCTTGACAAAGTATTACCCATACTCAACACAAACTTCCCTGACATCAACTCCACTGTAAATCATTGGAATTTAACAGTACAAAAAGCAGCTGTCCCCACACACACCATGCATAGACAAACAAAAAAGACAGAAAAATGGTTCACGAAAGAACTAGCAAAACTAAAAAAACAATTGAGGAAACAAGAAAAGAGATGGAGGAAAACTAAATCAGACGAAAATAAATCCCAATATATGAATACACTTAACGAATACAAGAACGCAATAAACAAATCAAAAAGGGATTACCACTCTAAAGTAATAAATCTGGCCATCAACCGACCTAGAGAACTATTTGCAATTGTAAAAACATTGACAAAAGCAAAGAACCCCGAGCCAAAACAATCAGCAATAAGTATACAAACATTAGCAACCCACTTTGCAGAAAAACTAAAGTGCAAACCCAATACTCTAACAGCAACACTACCTTCAAGCACCGAAATTAATAACAATTGGACAACTTTTCACACGGTAGACCAAAAACACATCCTTAAGATCATAACAATGATCAACACCACAACCTCTCCACTCGATCCATGCCCTGTGTCATGGATCAAATGTACAAAGGAAGAACTCGCTGAAAACATTCAACACATGGTGAACCAATCCCTTTCCCAAGGCATCATGCCCGATGCCCTAAAACTCACAACGCTTCGCCCAATAATAAAAAACAATAAACTCGACTCAAAAGACCCAAATTCATACAGACCGATAGCCAGCATTCCATTTATTGCTAAAATAATAGAAAAAAACAATTCAATTACAATTACAAGAGCATATTGATGAGCATAAACCCCTTGACTCACACCAGTTTGGTTTCCGCCCCTTCCACGGAGTAGAAACCCTCTTAATTACACTGATGGACTACCTCATCAAAGGTACAGATGACAACAGTCAAGGCTTCCTACTCCTCTTTATAGACATTTCTGCCGCCTTTGACAACATCAACCACCTTACTCTGATCAATAGACTAGAAAACTTAGGAATAGGTGGGACTGTTCTCAAATGGTTCAAGTCTTACATCACACACAGACTAATACGTGTTCAAATAGACCAAGAAGCATCAGAAACCTTCCCCCAAGGACAAGGAATACCCCAAGGATCAGCCCTTTCTGCCCTCCTTTTCAACCTGTACCTGCAACCTATCACAAACATATTTAGAAAACACAGGATTAGTCACTTTATTTATGCTGACGACATCATGCTCGCTATCCCCATAACCACCAAAAACCCCACTTACGACACCCTATCCGAATGCATGGCTGAGACCACCTCTTGGATGGAAACCAACTACCTCAGCATCAACCTCAAAAAAACGGAAGCAATGTTCGTAACAAGAACACCCGTGACCGAGGACACTTATCCAACAACAATCTCAATCAACAATACATCTATACCTGTTAAAAAAGAGGTAAAATACCTGGGTGTAATAATAGATCATACTCTCAACACGCTACCGCACATAAAGCAGACAGTAAAAACCATATTCTACAAACTCAAAACCATACAACACCTAAGGCCCCTCCTTGACACACATGACTTTAGATCGGTTGTTAATACACTCATCACCCCCCATTTTGACTATTGCAACAGTCTCCTAATTGGCTTACCACAAAAAAACACATACCTATTACAAAGAGCCCAGAACACCTGCGCAAAAGTAATTACTAAAGCTCGCCTAACAGACCATGTGACCCCTATACTGCTAGAACTACATTGGCTCCCTATAAGCAGCTGAATCAGATATAAAATTCTCCTAACAACATTCAAGCTCCTAAACGACATCGCCCCCTCACACCTATCCACACTACTACACGCCCCATCCGAATCAAGAGCTCGCAGACAAAACGCAGCCCACTCACTTGATATGCCAAAAACATTCACGAAGACTAAAAAATCCACAAGCGCCAGAGCCTTCACGTTCACTGCCCCCATGCTCTGGAATGATCTCCCAATAGACCTCCGTATCATAAAAGACCTCTCCCAATATAGGAAAGAACTCAAAACCTACCTATTCTCCGAACACTTCGAAATCCCCTACCCCCCAAGTCCTGTCCCACAGCATCCACAGACACACAAACTCAAAACTCCCAAAATCACAATTCGCTAACCCCACACAGACCTCCCACACACACACAAAAAACTTATGATTAAAAAAAAAAAAAAAATGGAAATAAATTCCACCACTTACGCATGACCAATGAATATTCTGTAACACATTGTATATAACCATTTGTAAATAATCAATGTAAATAGTTTGGACAGTTTATCGCATTTATTATCTGTAAAAAGTTAGAAATTTTCTGTTCAATGTAAATGTATACTGAAGTATACAAAATTGTTATCTTGTTCCATGTAAACCGCCCTTGATCTCTGGAAGGGGCGGTATAGAAAAAATAGATAAATAAATAAATAAAAATAAATAAAATACTCTGGATTGCAAGAGAGCCCTGTCCTTCTACCTGCTACGGACTAAGGGCCACCGCAAATCTCAACAGCTTTTTGTTTGCTATTTTTTATGTATTTATTTTTATTTATTTAGACAGTTTTGTATACCACCTTATCCTTCAGTAAAAGTGGTCACAACACAATTGGGGGATACATTTAACACGAGGGGATATGAGACACATACACTGATACTTACAGGGAACATGGGCAATGGAGGATTAAGTGGCTTGCCCAAGACCACAAGGAGCACCTGTGGGACTAGAAACCCCAGTCCTTCCGGCTCAAGGTTGCTGTCCTCTAGTGGGATATGACCCCCAGCTGTCTGGGGGTCCCAGTGACTAAGCGAACTCTGTCCACTTGGGTGGTGGACTGCATTACCCTTGCCTATGAGAAAAAGCGGGGATTCCACTAGACCAGAGTCCTGACACACCGCATCAGAGCCATGGCTACTTCCGTGGCTAAACTGCATTCCATCCCCATGACGGAAATTTGCTGGGCTGCTACCTGGTCTTTGGTCCATACCTTCGCAGCTCACTACTGCCTGGAAAGGGAATCCCAATGGGACAGCGCCTTCGGCCAGGCTATAATCTTTTTGGGGTGTATGCAACTCCTGCCCTCCGAGCCTTCTATGTTCAGGCTGCCGGAGTGCTGGTTCTCACTGGACATTTGGGTCTTGCAAGAGTCTCTCTTGGGATTCCACAGTTCACCTTTGCAGTTCGCTGTGGCATTTTCTACAGGTTTTGGTAGGCTGTAGCTGGGGAGTCCCATTTGTGAGGACTGACTTCCTGCTTGTTCCAGAGAAAGAGTAGTAACTCACCTGTAACTGGTGTTCTCTGGGAACAGCAGGAATCAGTCCTCACAACCTTCCCTCTTTCCCATGGAGTTGCTTCGTTACCATCTTTTATTTTTGCTGTCTTAGCTATGTCATTTGACTGAGGCAAGATTGTACCCTTGAGTGGGAAGTGGACCACACCTGCATGGTGCATCTCCCAAAGGCTTTCTTTGAAAGCTGGGGAGATGCTTCCACGCAGGCTCCGTTGACATCGCCGTCACTCATATGTGAGGACTGATTCCTGCTGTCCCTGGAGAACACCTTTTACAGGTGAGTAACTACGCTATTCCTGGATTACTAGCCTCTTCCTTCTCCCACCTTTTCCTAGGTTACTCCAACCTTTTATTTCCTAATATCTATTTTAACCCTGGCATCATACAGCTTTATATTTAATAATGCTATCTATCTGTGAGCCGTTTCACACCAGCTATTCTCACACTAATATGTCAAGTTAGAGGATTTTTCAAAAATTTGCATGCATGCCTGGGAATTTCCAACAGACCACAAAGTCAGGTGCTCTTCAGTTACATTTTTAGCTGTTAGAGGAAAAAGTCCTGCCAGTCCACTACAGCAGCCTTCACAGGCCTTGAGTTTTGAGAATTTTTTTCCCACTTCAGAACGTCAAAAATTTTTCATAGTGAGGTTTTTCTTATTTTTAACCTTTTAGTTTCATTTGTTAGGCATTTCAACCATTTTTCTAATTTTCCTTTGCTTATTGCTGATGCAACTTCACCTTGATTGGCTCCACTGAACTGCATTTTGTGTGTGTGGTGCTCTCGTGTCTTTTTTCTGTTGGTATGTTGTTTTTAGCTTTTAATTTCCCTTGGATTATTTTTTAAGCCATAACAGGAAATCACAACTCGTGGAATCTAACTGAAAACTTTATTAGGTACTAGGGTCTCAGTATAAAACTTCGCAGCAATTTGTCAGACTTGAAAACTCAATGTCAAAACTTGGCTGCTGTTCACATCAACGACCCACATTTTGTACCCTTTTCTTCTTTTATTCTTTATAGTAATCAGTTATCATAGTAAAATTGTTAGTTTCTTTTTACTTTGTGCTTTATACTTTTTATACTTTTCTTCTTTTTCTTCTTTTTTAGTACTATTTCTTAAATATAAAAACAATATCCCGTTCTTAATATCACATACAGAAGGTTGCCCTGCAGTCTCTTCAAAAATTCACCGAACTAAATCCTTGTTCTGCGAGTAAGCGGCAGAAACCATAGCATTCACAATCATATAAGCACTTATCTGCTCTTCGCTTATATTCACTTCTTTGCCAACTCCAACTCGCGAAATACTTAGATACTGATGAGGCTGCCTTCCTTAGCGGCTGTGACAAAAATCCCGAGACTGCAGGGCAACCTTCTGTATGTGATATTAAGAACGGGATATTGTTTTTATATTTAAGAAATAGTACTAAAAAAGAAGAAAAAGAAAAAAGTATAAAGCACAAAGTAAAAAGAAACTAACAATTTTACTATGATAACTGATTACTATAAAGAAGAAAAGAAGAAAAGGGTACAAAATGTGGGTCGTTGATGTGAACAGCAGCCAAGTTTTGACATTGAGTTTTCAAGTCTGACATTGCTGCGAAGTTTTATACTGAGACCCTAGTACCTAATAACGTTTTCAGTTAGATTCCACGAGTTGTAGTTAGAGCACATAATCACTTTAAGTCCTTCAGTAATGATTGGCTCATTAAATTAGACCATATTGAATAGTTTGTATAACAGGAAACCAAGCTAGCAGCTTTAGATGGTGCCCAAAGTACTCCCAGAAGATGTCCCTCACTGGTCATCCTTAGTAATGTTAGAAGTGATTTCTTAGCATCTACCAGTCCAATCCATAACAAATGGGTTATGCCCTCTAACCAGCAAATGGAGACGGCATCTATAGAGCTGTGAGTGCTGGCCTATATTAGGCACCTAGGCATCCTATGTAGCTGGGCTGATTTGATGTAAAGCTCTTGGGCCTAACTGGAGGATTGGGCTTCCAGTTGCACAGTGGTCAGAAGGCATCCAGGTACCCCAGGACTGTTCTTCAGGGGACATCTGGAGGAATCTGTCCCTCACTTTGGCTAGCAGATGCAGAACATCCTTATTATTTTATTGTTTTATTTTATTGATTCTTGTCTTGTCTCTTCCCCCACTCTTCTGTGCTGGGGTGAATTTTTTTTTTTAGTGCCATCAAGTCAATGTTGACTCATAGCAACCCAGCTACCTCTGGGTTTTCTTGGCAATGTATCACAGGAAGTAGATTGCCAGCCTTTTCTTCTGAGGCAATGGAGGGTAAAGTGACTTGCCCAAAGTCACAAGGAGTGCAAGTGGGAATCAAACCCTTGATCTTCTGGGTACAAGGCAGTTGCTCTAACCACTAGGTTACTCCTCCACTCCAGTGGGGTGAATACTGGATGTTTTAAAAAAGAAAAAAGGCAGAAGCGAGGCAGGCCCTCTTCAGTGAGGGGGTTGGTGTCTGTGGTGTTTCTAGCCCTTGTGTTACTTCTGTGAGGAGGAGAAGCATTGCTAGGGTGACCATGGGAGGGAGCTTCTGTGAGGTTTTCCAATCATTGCAGCTAATCAAGTTCAGGCTGCAGCCTCCAGGTAAGAGTCAGAGCCACACTTTACCTCAGAAGCAGGTCTGGCACGACAGGGAGCCATTTGGCTTACAGACCGCCATGTTTGAGGGCTGAAAATAGTTTATCTGGTTGCTCCTTCATAAAGCTCCAAGTGCTGCTCCCGATATGGGGAGGAGGAAGGGGGGGGGGGAGAGGTGTGATTTGGAAAAGCTCCAGCCAGTGCAGCACTTGCTGGGGGATGGGGGGGTCTGAGCCGAGTACATCTTCTCCTCTCGCAGTATTGGGCAGCACCTCTGTGCCCAGAAAGGAGGGAAATTTGGCTGGGAAGTCTGCTGCTCATCCTGGGTAGGAGTTTTCCCCCTTGTGCCAACCTGGGTGTAGTTTAGTTGTGGAGGCAGCTCCAGATCAGGCCCAGACTGTTTTTCCCAGAACTCATTCTGCTTCTGTATAAAGCCTTTTTGCTGGAGCAAGCACAGGTGATGGATACTATGTCTTCATCCGGGAGCCAGGTGACTGTCTCAGTGATTCTTTCTCTTCCTAAGTGCCCCTGTTTGGATGTGGTGGAAGCCTAGGATATCCAGTTAGATCATAGTCTGTGAAAGTGCAAGTTCTCAGGGACAAATCCGTTGGAGGAAGGGGAGCTTCTGACTGCTGAGGGGGATGGTCCAACAGCTGCTTCATAAGGAGGAGCTGAATCCTATGATTTCTGAGACTCTGGAAGCTCTAAGTATTGCAACTCCTCCTCTGCAGGTAGTGTCACCTAGGTATCCAAAAGCCTATGAAGCTTTTCCCTATCAGGATTTTCAGGACATCATTTCCACAAAATGGAATTCCCCATAGTCAGGTTGTTGGGTAAGGAAAGCTATGGGGAAGCTCTATTCCTTGATTCTCCAAAATAAAGAGAAGTTAAAGTTACCAAAAATGGACTACTTGGTTACCACAGTGACCAAGAAGACTATTATTCCAGTAGAGCGTGTAGCAGCTCTTAAGGATCATCAAGATCATTATTTAAAATCTGCTCTCGAGCAGATTTTTGAGGTATTCTCTTTGGATTTGCAGGTAGCTGTCTGCAGTACATATAGGGCCTGATATTCATTTGGATGGGCTATGCGCCACATCAGTGCGTAGCCTTGCCCACCAACCCTTGACCCCAGATAGTCAATGCCACTGCGACGGCATTGAATATCCAGTGTCGCCACACAAGCCCTGGAGCTGCTGAGGATAACCAGGTAGTGGTGATATTGCACTGCTACCTAGTTAGCATCTGCAGCTAAAACTAGGTGAACCAAAAGCTCGCCTAGGAGTGGAGGAGTAGCATAATGGTTAAGATCACTGGCTTGGGAACCCAGAGACCTGGGTTCAAGTCCCACTAGCACTCCTTGTGGCCTTGGGCAAGTCACTTAAAGCTCCATTGCCTCAGAAAAATCCAAGTTATCAATGTCCCTGTTTAATGTACATTATCAAGTTTAATGTAAACCGCTTTGATTGAAATGATAAAGCAGTATATAAAACCTGTTAAATAAATAAAATAGCTATGAATTGCTAACTGGGTAGCAGTGCAATATCACCACTACCTGGTTATCGGTAGTCACTACTACTACTACTACTTCTGAACATTTGACATGTAAGAGACAGTCCCTGCTCATCAGAGCTTACAATCTAGTCAAGACAGACAACACAGAAGGTGTAGACAGGGATAAAACAAGGGGGAATGGTAAAGAAACAAGGAGATCAGGTGAGTCAAGATCCAGAAGCAGCAGCAAAGAGGTGAGTGTTCAGCCTGGATTTGAAAAGGGTCAGAGAAGGTGCCTGGCGAACAGACACAGGCAGTTTGTTCTAGGCCTCCGCTCCGCCCCCGAATGCCCTTAACATGTCCCAATGCTAACCGGATAGCATCGGAGTGCATAGGGGCATAGGCGAGCATATTCAATGGCACTAACTGTGTAGGTGCCATTGAACATTCCCATTTAAGGCATTTACACGATTTACTGGGCTGTAAACCAAGTAAATGCCTTTCGAATATCGGGCTCATAATGTCCAGGGCCTGTTTGCACTGGCTTCAGAGATGGAGTGAGGATACCCCTGTGAGTTCTGAAGTTTCTCAGTGAAATACAGAGCATCTGAGGGCCAGACTGGTGGATGTGGTGGATGTCTTGTATGACATGCTTTGAATGTCTACCAGGTCTATGGCAATTAAAGTGGTGGCTAGGCATGTTTTGTGGCTTAGGAACTGTTCAGTGGATGCAACTTCCAAGTCTCAGCTTATCAGGTTGCCCTTTAGGGGTAAGCTACTCTTTGGAGAGGATCTGGAGAAGATTGTGAAAGATTTAGGAGAAGTTAAGCCCTAGAGATTGATGGAGGACAAGTCAAAGAGTTTATCTCATGCAGCATTGGGCTGTTTGAGATTTTGGGGGCCTAGGTACTACTGCCCTAGCAAGGAAGTTGCTGCATAGTGGCATGTCCTCTGTTGCAGTCTTTTTCCTTTCATCTGAATTGCAAGCAAATTTTTCAAGGTTCCAAGGGTGCTGGAACCTCAAAAGACTCCTAGTGGGGCTTCCGGTGACGTCATCGGGACCGATGGTGGGGTAGAAGGAGAGCTCTGCCATTCAAGCCTGTGAAAAGGGGGCTTAAATACCCCCAATTGTGCTAAACGTGAGGGGCAAAGGAGGAGAATTGGTGCTGCTCGACCCGAGAGTTGGGGAGTGGCAAAAAGAGGCAGATCGGCCCCGCGCAGGCGACTTATCTGAAGGGGGTGCCTTACGAGCTGAGCTGCCTGAAGAGACAACCGCGTGGCAGGCCGGCACCCACGAGAAGCGCTGCGGACATGTGGAGAGGCCGCAGTAGAGCGGCGTGCTGAGCGCACGGTCCTGCAAGCAGAGACCCCGGCTATCAGGTAGTGCAATAGAGAAGTGGTCCTGTGAGGGATCCAGTAAATTAACACGGCAGCGGGGCTGGAGCGCAAAGCAATCCCTTGCCCGACGGAAGAGAGGAGCCGAAGAGCCTAGCGTGCTGCAGCGGTCTGAGCTGCACGGCCCCCGATAGCGGCGATCGCGGGGGAGGGCCGAGTGGAGCCTGGGTGAGTGAATTGAGCTGCGGTGAAGGTGTGCTGCGGGGGAAGCCAATAAAGCGGTGGAGAAGGTGCAGAGGAGCCCCGAAGGAGCAGCTAGCTGTGGAGACGGCAGAAGACCAGCCGGGAGAAGCATAGCAGGGTGTGTGGTGAGAGTGTCATCAGTCAAGGTGAGCTGCAGAGAGGAGGTCATAGACGGGCCAGAGATCAGAAGGGGCAGAGGAGAGAGGCTGCTCTTGAGCGGCTTCAAGGCCCAGACGCTGCAGGGGGGACAGGGAGAGGAGCAGCCCCAGTGACTTATAAGAGACAACGGGAGCAACGTCCTGGAGCATCTTCAGCTAAAGAAATATATACAGCTGCACAATAAAGCGATTATAACTCTGAGCTAGGATGGACAAAACTAAAGCAGGGGTGTCAGCATGAAGGAAGTTGGCGGAATTTAGATCTCCTTACGGAACAGCTAAAAGTGGGAAGGAGGGGATCAAATAGAACGCAAGCAGCTTGAAGAGTCTCAAGAGCTGGTGGAAGAGTTGGAGCGGAGTTGCAGCTCTGGAGGGATTGCGAAATTGAAAGAATGGCTCACAGAGCTGAAGGATGAGATTAAATCAGACATCGGCGGGGTGTCGCGCGAGCTCAGAGAGTCCATACACTCTCTGAGACAAGATATTGGGGAGATTGGCAACTGAATGGAAGAAATGGAGACGCAAATGCAGCAGCAGGGAAAGGAAATGAATGAGCTACAAAAAGGCTGGGCAGATCTTAAGCATGCCCAGGAAGAGCAGCAGATGAAGGTAGAGGATCTGGAGGACAGTTCCCGGAGATGCAACCTGCGTGTCTGAGGTCTCCCAGAGGAAGCTAAGTATCGAAATTGTGAAGAAGTGATTGTTAAAACTTTTAGTTCTCTGCTCGAGACAGCGGATCCGGAGGGGAGCACTGAGATCGAACTTTCACAAATAGAGAGAGCGCACAGGAGCCTTGGTCCCATAAGGGACAATAAACCAAGAGACATTGTAGTATGCCTGGGCTCCTTCAGGATTAAAGAAAGGCTGTTGAAGGCAGCTAGGAAGGTGTGGCAGTTCCAGTGGGAAGAACACTCATTGGAGTTCTTTCAAGATCTCTCTGGGGGAACACTGCAGCGCAGACGGGACTTCAAAGAAGTTACGAAATATTTGAGAAAAGAGGACATAAGATATAAATGGCTGTTCCCGTTTGGCCTGCTGATCACGGCCAGGGGCAGGTCGAAGCGGGTGCAGACTAAAGAGGTAGCCTGGAGAACACTGAAAGACTTGGAGATGCCTAACATCCCTGAAGGGAGTGTAACTCCAGCCCGACAGACCGCTAACACGTCGATGTCCTCTCACCTACCTCAGAGAGCTCAGCGGTGGCACCGAGTCCCAGTGGAGGGCAGAAGATTGGCGCGACTGAATGGAGAGAGCCCAAGAACACGAGCAGCTGAGAATGAAGCTGGTTGAAGCAGAAGACTTAGAGCCCTGTGATTTGCAGTAATGTTATATATTTTTTGGTTGCTGTAGTAGGGGTGTATTAAGAGGGGGGGCAAAAAGGGGCAGGTAGCAAGAGGAGTATGAGGTCAGGGGGCGGGGAGGGGGAAGAGGCAGGGGGAAGGAATAAAAAGTGAGTGAGTGAGCGAGTGGGGGCAGGGGGATTGGAGTGAGGGGTTGGGGGAAGGCAGGGGGGGGCAGGTAGGGGTTGAGTTGGGGGGAGAAGGGTGAGAGTGGGGGGTGATGGGGAATGGAGGGGGTGGGATAGGCAGGCCTGAAGTTAGTCACCATAATGGAAGACGAATCTCTCTTCGGAGAGAGCTGGGGTGGGGGGGAAGGAGTTTGGAGGGGGGAGAGGGCAGGGGGGAGGGGGGATTCTTGATGGGCTTGCAGTGGGGAGAGAGGTATATCAGAATGGGTAAATTAAAAATTGTATCATTAAATGTTAAGGGCCTGAACTCACCTTTTAAGCGGCAGAAACTGTATGATGAGTTGGCTCGCCAAAAGGCGGGGATAGGGCTGATACAGGAAACGCACCTTACCAAAACAACGGAGTGCCTGGTCAAGCCCAGGGGATATGGGGTATGTATACATGCTTCTAACATAGTGGAAAAAAAGAAAGGTGTGGTGGCCATTTTGTTAGCCTCCAGGTTAAAGACCCAAGTGCACTCAGTTGTTAGGGATAAGGGAGGGAGCTATGTCTTGGTGAGGGTGCGGGTGGGGAATGTGTGGTACTACATCGTGAACCTATATGCTCCTATGGAGTCCCAGGGTGAATTTTGGAAGCAACTGACTGAGGAAGTGGGGAATATGGGGGAGGCTGTTCTTATATGTGGAGGAGAGTTCAATCTCACATGGAATCCAGCAAAGGATGCAACTGGGGTTCGAGAGGGTAAGCGGGCGGACAGGAAGAGATATCGAGAGTTTGTGGTGCAGAATGGATTGATTGACGCCTGGCGGTTACAACACCCCAGGAGGAGACAATTCTCATATTTCTCGCATGGGTCATACTCTCGCATGGGTCATACTCTCGCATAGATGCAATCTGGGTTTCCAAAGAAATAGGGGGTCGGATTAGTGAAGCAGCAATGGAGGCCATTACATGGTCTGATCATGCCCCAGTGGTGGTTTGTCTGCGAGCGGCGGATGAAGGGAAAGGGCTCCAGTTTTGGAGGTTAAATGAGTCATCGTTGAATGATGAGAGGGTTCGGGAGGAGGTAGCGAGGGAAACTAGGGAGTATTTCACAGCTAATGATAACGGGGAGGTCGCATGGGGAGGGGTCTGGGATGGCTACAAAGCAGTGATTCGAGGGGTGCTTATCAAGTGGGGGGCACGGATTAAGAAGGAAAGAGAGAGTAGGGAGGGGGCTTTGAGGATACGCCTATTAGAATTGGAAGAGATGGATGCACAGGGGCGGTTGAGATCTCATAGGGGACAGGTGCTGGCGGTGCGTGCACAGTTAAATGAGCTGCAGGCAGAAAGGATACAGTACCAGATGCAGCTTTTACGGCAAGAGGTCTTCAAGGGGGGGGGGGGGGACAAAGCTGGGAAATACTTGGCACAGAGGCTAAGACAGAGAAAGCTGCGCTCCCATATCATTCGAGTCCGTCTTAAAGGAGGGGCCCTGGTAACCAAGGATGGAGAGATCAGGGATGCCTTTAGAGAGTTTTACCAGGAGTTATACAGAGCTCGGGACTTGGCATCAGAGGACAGAGTGAGCAGATACCTTGCATCAGTGGGATTGCCTAAACTGGGGAGGGAGGAGCAAGGGGAAATAAATAGGCCGATAAGTGGGGAGGAGGTGCAGAGGGCAATTAGCCAATTAAAAATTGGGAAAGCCCCAGGGTTAGATGGTTTAACAGCACCATTCTATAGGCGGTTCGGGAATCTCTTGATTGAGCCGTTGGTGAAGTTATTTAACTTGCCAAGGGAGGGAGGGAGACTAGCGGGCACGATGGGTTGGGGGGGATTTATTTATTTATTTAGAATTTCTTTTATACTGCGCTATTGACATCAGTGCAGTTTACATCAAAACATAACATATGCATTTCAGGGTCACAGGATTACGGTTATCCATAAAGAGTTGAAAGACCCGCAGGAATGTGTATCTTACCGTCCCATTTCTCTGCTTAATCTTGATGCCAAGTTATTAGCAAAGGTATTAACAGCACGACTAAACAAGGTAATTGGAAAGTTGATGGATCAGGCGGGCTTTATCCCTGGTAGACAGGTTGCAGACAATATTAGGAAAATATTGAATATAGTCTGGTCAATTGAGCAGAGCGGGGAAGAGGCCCTGCTCCTGTCGTTGGACGCCGAAAAGGCCTTCGACCAGGTAGCATGGCCCTTCTTGTTCCAGGTGTTAGTGAAGGTTGGGTTGGGAAACGAATTTTTGGCTTGGATAAAGGCATTCTATGACCAGCCACAAGCCTGTGTGAGGGTGAATGGGGCATATTTGGGATTTTTTGCGCAGGGGTGGGGTACTCGACAGGGGTGCCCTCTTTCGCCGTTGCTCTTCGCCATAGCTCTAGAACCGTTTGCACAGAGGGTGCGAGAAAGGGCGGATATCCTGGGGATACAGGTGGGGACGAGGGGTTATAAGAGTTCATTGTTTGCTGACGATATTATCTTAAGCTTGGGCAGACCCAGAGTGAGCATTCCAATAGTGATGTGGGAACTGGAGGAATATGGTAAGCTGTCGGGTTTTACAATCAATTGGGCTAAATCGGAGATCTTAAATTTAGCGGTCTCTGGGGCAGGGCAAGCACGGTTGGCCAAGCAATACCCTTTTAAGTGGGCGAGGGACAGTATAAGGTACCTAGGAGTACGTCTCAGTAATAAAACGGCTGAACTATATAAATTGAATTATGGGAAGGTACTAGGGCAGATTGAGAATTGGCTGGGGGCTGGGGGAAGGGGTTTTTATCATGGTTTGGGCGTATAGCGACAGTTAAAATGATGCTTGTGCCGCGCCTGCTGTTCTTATTCCAGACGCTCCCCATAGAGGTCCCGCGGAATCAATTGAAACGGGTGCAAAGGTTGGTGAACAGATTTATATGGAAGCAGAGAAGTCCGAGAGTGGCAATGAGCACACTGCAGAGAGTGAAAGAGGAGGGGGGGCTGGGAGTTCCTAATTTGGGGAAATATTATGAGGCCGCGCAACTGAAAACAGTTTGAGTGGCAGCGAGATGAGGGGAAGCAATGGGTGCAGATGGAGCAGGAACAGATGGGGGGGGTGGACCTGGAGAGGGTGATATGGAGGGGAGGAGCGGGCGTCGCTTCTAATATTCTTAACCCCATGATAGTGCATAGTTTGAAAGTGTGGAAACGGCACAAACAACAGTTGGTTTCGGGAAAAGGATATACACAGGGCATGGGATTAGAGGCATGTTTTGAGAAGGGGTAGGGGCCGGATGTGCGGACCTTTTGAAGGTGGGTCGGGGGGGGGCTGACACAAGTATCTCAACTCTTGCATAATCAGGGGATATATGGGTTTGAGGGTATTAAGGATCTCTACGGGTTGACAGGGAACAACTATTATGCCCATTTGCAGCTCTGTCATTACCTTCGGCAGCCGAGGGTATGGAAGGATCTGTGGGGACGTCGTAGTTGGTTTGAGGTTTTATGCTCAGGGCATTTGGGACAAAAGGGAGTAGTATCACGAATATATAGGGGTTTGATGGAGGTAGGGATGGGTAAATTAACGTATATGTTGAAATGGGAGGAAGACCTGGGGGTAGTGTGGAGTGATGAGGTATGGACCAAGGTGCTCCGGACCACAGCGCGTGTTTCTATTTCTGCATCCCTAAAGGAAAATGCCTATAAGGTGCTGTCCAGATGGTACTGGACGCCAGTACGTCGCATGAAAGCTAAACTAGGACAGGATGACCAATGTTGGCGGGGTTGCCCTGAGCGGGGGGATTGGATGCATATGTGGTGGCAGTGTGCCCTGATACAGGTATACTGGACGAGGGTTCTGGAAGTGATACATGAGATGACAGGATATCAGGTGCAACAAAAGCCTGAAACATGCTTGTTACACTTTCTCGAAGAAGAGATACCCTGGAGGGAGGCGGGGGTCCTACATCATTGTCTAGTAGCAGCCCGTTGTGAAATAGCTCGGCACTGGGGGGGGCAGAGTGTCCCGCAGGTGGCCGGTTTTGTCCGAAGAGTGAGTGAAGTGGGTCTGATGCACAAATTGACAGAGCAGTGTCGGGGGGGGGGGGGGGGGAAGGCGTGGGGCACAATGGCAGAGGGTGTGGAAATGGGTGGAGGAATGGAAGGATGAGGAGGGGAGCAGGGGGAGGAAGTAAGGAGCGGGGGCAGGTGTTTGAGGAGGGATTGGCGGTGGGGGTATCGCTGGTATAGGTAGGGTTCGGAAATGCAGGAACTGATCTAAGTGTCTGTACACTGGGGGGAAGGGGGGAGGAGGGGAGGGGGGTGGGGGGGGCGGAGGATGGGGGGGAGTGGAGGGGAGGGGGGAAGTTAAGATGAGGGATCTGCCCGTGGTTGTAGATTTCTTTGTGGGTGATTAAAGTTGGGGGATTTAACCTCTGCTGCCTAACATTAATCAACGTGGGGGAATTTGTTTATCAGTTTTGTTTATGTTAGTGTTTTTTGTTTAGGAGCAGTTTACTTGGGGTTACATGTATAATAGTAGCGATGATGGGGGGGTTGGGATACGTTGCTGTATCAAATATGTTGTATATTGGTGTGTTATTCACTAATAAAATATAAAAAAAAAAAAAGACTAGTGAAGATATGAGAGTCCCTTTTCCAACCGAGCAGATCAGCGGACACCTTCCTGAATTTTTCAAGGAATGGACCTACTGTACATTACAGTGAATCAGTGGGTATTAGATGTGATTAGCAATAGCTACAAGTTGGAATTGTCCCACCAACTTGCTGATTTATATTTAGTTTCTCCTTGTTAGGCTCCGGCCAAGAGGGAAATGATGCTGGCCACACTGATGAGGTTACAAGTGCTAGGTGTTTACCCTGGAGTAGGGAACAGATCGATACTCTTAGTTTTCATGGTACCGAAAAAGGAGGGATCCTTTAAGGCCATTCTGGATTTGAAAAGGGTGCATTTGGCTCTGAGTTTCCTCATTTTTGAATAGAGACCTTGAAGTTTATGATCTTGGCAGTTCACAGCTGGGAATTTCTCACTGCCCTAGATCTCAAGGAGACCTATCTCCGTATTCCTATTTTGGAACCTCATCAACTGTACTTGCAGTTTCAGGTGCTTGGGGAGCACTTGCAATTCAGTGCTTTTCCTTTTGATTTTGCTGTGACCCCTCGAACCTTCTCAAAGGTTATGATAGTAGTAGTGGTGGTGGCTCTGTGCAAGGAGAGCATCTTGCTTCTCTTGTACCTGGACAATTGGTTGATAAGAGCCAAACCTGAGATCGTGTTGTCAGGCCACAGAGAGAGTGAGGGTGACTTTTTTTTTTGAAAGTTTTATTTAGCTTTTTAAACAACACACAAAGAAAAACAAAACTACAAAGCGTAACATTTACAGAACCCCACCCCAAACAAAACACCCCCCCTTACCACCCCCCCCCCCCCCGCCCTCCCATCCACCACTGGAATCCAGTTATATAGACAGAAAAAGAATACAACCATGCTCATGGTTAAAACAGCTGAGGACTTATAGTGACCCCAAACAATACCAACAACTCTTAGACATTGTGACAATGCGCAGTATCAACAAATTCCCTCAAGGCGCTCCACTTCTGCAGACTGTGAGGGCCGTGGGTTACACCCTTGCGAGGCATTTGCTCATATTTGCTAAAAACACAGACCTGATTCCACCAAGTTTGGAAATGTAGCACTGCCATGTTTTTCCAATTGCGGACCAATAAACAAATAGCCACCCCCATCATAAAATCGAATAGGAACCTGTACTCCTTGTTCAAACTGGGGATGGACAGAGCCAAACGAAAGGCAATCAACCCCCAGGTAAGAGGGGCATCAAGGTCCAATATTACTCGTATTCTTGCCCACACCTGCGACCAAAATACCTGCACACCAGGACATTCAAACATCATATGCTTCAATGTACCCTCATGCTTACAGCACGTCCAGCACAGTGAGGATGCCGAGCTGTCCCATTTGCTTATTTAACGGGTGTTATATATGCCCTATGTGCAAAAAAGAATAGGGTCTGCGTAATGGAGGCCGCTTTGGCAACTCTCACTTGCCGTGCCCAGAATCTCAGCCAGTAACGCTGTGCCAGGCAGACTCCTGTATCTTGTTCCCACACTCTCTGCAGCCCAAGTAACTGCGAGGATGCCCAGAGTTGTAGTTCCTTGTAGAAAAAGGAGGCTGCCTTGCCAGACTGCTGCGCCCGCATGATCTTAGCATCTACCTCCCATTCATCCTGCAGCAGTTCACACCCTGCAAGAGCTTTACCCAGGCAATGCTTTAATTGAAGCCATTGAAAATATAAGCTCCCAGGAAGTTGAAATTCCTGGTGCAATCTATCAAAACATTTCCACACCCTCTTGTCCAGTAATTGCCCTATAGTCCATATGCCCCTTTCATACCAATGTTTCCACACAAAGATCTTTTGCTGGATCTTAAAGGATGGGTTGTACCACAAAGGGAGACATGCAGAATTACTCCCTTCAGTCCCCAACATATTGGCTAATGTTCTAAAAGCTCTCTGAGTGTCTATGATCATCCTGGGTCTTCCGAAGTTCTCTCTAAACACCATTCCTGGAAGGAGATGCAGAGGGAAAGGAGCTGCAAGCCTCTCCTCCAGGGCTAACCAAACCGGGCTCAACTCAGATAACTGCTCCCTCCATCTAACACCCTGTTTCAACAGGAACGCATGATGATATGCTAGAAAATCTGGGAAACCTACCCCCCCCCCCCCCCCACCTTCCTTGTGAGCCTTCAGCTTTTTAAGGGCAATCCTGGGTGGTTTGTCCTGCCATAGGAAAAGTGCTAGACGTTTCTCAATCTGCCGGTAAAATTGCAGAGGGAAATAGAATGGCACCATTTCTAATATATAGTTTATTTTAGGTACAATGGTCATTTTAATTGTCTCCAATCTGCCCCACCAGGATAATAACAGCGGAGACCATTTAGTAGTCAGGTTCTGAACATTGGCCATAACTATCTCAGTATTATGCTTCAACGTATCGTCTAAGAAGTGACAATAATATACACCTAGATATTTGATCCTATTTGGTTCCCACACAAAAGGAAATCCAGACAAATCCAATTTATGAACTCGTAGGTTGAGGGGGAAGGCGACTGATTTAGCCCAATTAATTTTATATCCAGATAATGAGGAATACTCCTCTATCTGCTCCAGAATGTGTGCCACGGAGCCTAGATTAGTAAATAGCAGGAGGTCGTCTGCGTAAGCGGAAGCTTTGATCTCTCCCCCGCTAGCCTAACACCCTGAATGTTGTCATTCTGTCTAAGGAGAAAGATCAGCGGTTCGAGTGCTAGATTAAACAAAAGGGGTGATAAAGGGCAGCCTTGGCGCATACCTCGACGTAACGCAAAGTCCACCGACTGGGTGTTGTTCACACAGATACTGGCACAGGAACATTCATACATGACTTTAAGTAATTTGAGAAACCCCTCTCCAAACCCAAACCACTCCAGAGCCGAATATAAGAACGACCACTCTAGACGGTCGAAGGCCTTTTCGGCGTCTAAGGACAGACCCACCAACGGCTCATTCAAACTTTCTGCCCCCGCTAAAACATGACACAATAGCCTAGCGTTATCCGCTGTAGATCGCCCTTCTATGAACCCACATTGGTCCGGGTGGATTAAGCTGGGGACCACTGCAGCCAACCGCCACGCCAGCGCTGTGGCAAAGATTTTGTAGTCCACGTTTAAAAGGGAGATCGGGCGGTAGTTGCTAACTACCTGCGAGTCTCTCCCTGGTTTTTCCAGAACTATAATTCTAGCTGCTGCAAAAGCGCCCACATGAGGGCTTTCATCCACTAAAGCGTGGTAATATTCCTGCATAAATATACCTAAATCCTTGGCAAACATCTTAAAGAACGCAGCAGGCAACCCATCCGGACCAACCGCCCTACCAGACTGTAGTGAGTTAATTGCTTGCTCGATTTCCTCCAGAGTAATAGGACTATTCAGAGTTTCTCCCCTGTCCTCGTTCAGTAGAGGTCTATCCACTTTGTCCACTAAGCGGGCAAAGGCCCCCCGTGAACACCTTGTTTCAGAGGAATATAGATTTATGAAAAAGGACCGAAAGGCCTCCGCTATGTCCTTGTCCTCAATCAACAAAGCGGACTTTACTTCGGCCTTAATGGCCGCTATATGACTGGCCTCTTTTCTCGCCTTCAACGAGTTGGCCAAAAGCCGCCCCGCCCTATTATTTTCCCAGTAATATAGCCCTTCCTGAGCTTTAATATGTTGGGCAACCTCATTGGATAGCAACTGATTGTATTTATATCTCAACCACTGTAAACGAAGCAGGATACATGGATCCTGTCTCTTAACCAAAATGCACTCGCCCGCTTTAATTTGCAAATCTAGTTCTGCCAGCTGCTCCTTATGGTGTCTAGCCTGATAGATACTAAAACTCGTGATAACAGCCCTGATGGAGGCCTTAAAGCCTTCCCATCTCGCCCAACCCGATGTCAATTGAGGTGGATTAAAGTGAAAATAATCTTTAATGGCCGACCGTATTTTGGCCTTGAAGTCACCATTCTCCAATAGGGTTCTGTCAAAAAACCACTGGACCGGAGCATGCCCTGACCTCTTGTCCTCCAGCAGAAGAGAAACAGCAGCATGATCCGAAATATGCGTCGCATGTATCTCCGCAGCTGTGACACTAGCTGTCAGGGTTTTGGAAAGCAATATAAAATCTATTCTCGACAAGGACTTATGCGGAGGAGAGTAGAACGTAAACTCCTGGTCTAATGGGTGCAATAGTCTCCAGATGTCCACCAAGCCAACATCCTGAAGGAGCGAGACCAGCACTGAGTGGGCTCTAGGAGGTTTACATGACCTAGGAGGTTTCTTATCCACTAAGGAGTCCAGGACTAGGTTCAAATCACCCCCGACAATAAACGGAACAGCAGTTTCCTTATGCAATTCTTGCGCAGTGGACCTAAAAAAATCAGGGTTGTCACTATTTGGGGCATATACGTTCAATAAATTTAATTCCATTTGTCTTACGTGGAGATGAACTCTAACTCACCTTCCGTTCTGATCCGCTTGTGTTTGTACCACCTGTGGGGCAAGAGACCGCACCAATACCACCACTCCATTATGCTTCTGTACCGCGGCAGAAAACACCGCCACCATAAAAGGCTTGATGTTTAATTTCAAGGACTCTTTCATGTTTAAATGAGTCTCTTGCAACAACAGTATATCTGCCTTTTCCTACTGGCCATACTGGATTATTTTTTTCCGTTTTATAGGGCTGTTAATGCCTTTGACATTCAGGGATAGGATCTTAATAGGTGCCATTATATTGCTACCTCACATTGCTCTTGCATTTGTCAAAGACCAGCACTTTTCCTTATATTCAGAGCAGCCCCATCCCAGTCTATTTGACCTTGATGCACCCCAATGACTTGGATAAGTTTCATGCGCATTAACACATTACCCAGAAAATCCCTATTAATCATACCCATGAACCTGATTCCAGTGGACCCTATGGGGGGCATAACACCCACACCCTGAATAGGTGAGCCTTATAAGGCAGAAGAGGCCCAAGGACCGGCGCTCATTGCAAACACGCTTGTGCTGGCCGCTACAAGCACATCATTTCTGACCATACAATCTAGAAAACCACCACTAGCATCGTGCTCCCCAAAAACCTTAATACATTATTTGCGAATACACAAACCACTGCCACCCTCCAACCTATACCAAACACCCCTGCTTGGGTGTCCACAGTGTTATTCAGGACATCAACTCCGCTTCTTTATTATCCAAAAAGGTCCTTAAAGCCTCTGGCTCATCAAAGTTCCTGGTTTGATTGTGGAGAGTGACCCTCATTCTGGCTGGGTACAAGAGACCATATCTAGCTTGAAAATGTTGGAGTCTTGGTCTCAGCGACAGGAAGGCTCTCCTCCTGTCTACTGTCGCCTTTACAAAGTCCGGGAAAAACAACAGCCTGTGGCCCTCATATTCCAATGGCGAACGTACCCGTGCTGCTTCCAGAATTTTTACTGCTTGCTGGAATCTCAGCACCTTGAAAATGATTGGCCTGGTTTTCTTGTTGTTCAATGCGAGCTGCGAAGGGACCCAGTGGGCCCTTTCAATTTCAAACGGTAGCTCAAATGAGATCTTCAGTACCGCTGGTACAAGCTGTTGCAAAAAAGCACACATATCCTTGCCTTCCACACCTTCGGGCACCCCGACAATCCTCACATTGTTCCTTCTGGATCTGTTATTATTATCTTCAGTATCCCTTTGTAGTGCTTTAATTTGTTTTGCATGCTTGCCAACCTCCTGCAGCTTCTCCTCATGTACCGCCATCTTCGTCTCCACTTCATCTTGCTGCACAACGAGGGCTTCCATCTGCTGTTTTAAAACGTTGATATCCCCTTGCATGGATAATAGCGAATCGCTATTAAGCGTGACAATTTCTTTGACCGCTCTGATTTCTGCAAGGATCTCTTGTATCGCCTCCGGCCCTTCACGACCCGCCGCCATTTTCTGGGGGGACGGAGGTTCCGTCTTTGATCGCTTGACGTTAGAAGCCTGACCCCCGGCAAAGTCCAAACGGGTTGGTTTTGAGCCCGCCATTTTCCTGCTGCACTCCGAACTCAGGAGATCCCACAGGTATGATCTGTGATTCGCAATTGCCAGCGCAAACACCGGATTCTACAAAAGGCCCTTCAGAGCTCCGTCCTAGGTGTCCATTCCACCAGCGTCCAGGCTCCGCCTCCAGAGTGAGGGTGATTTTTATGCTTTAGTTGCTTGGATGGTTCATCGACTTCAAGAAGATTATTTCGACCCATGACTCGGATACATAAGATGCAAGCTCAGATTTGGGTCCTAGAGGCAATGCCACCACAGAGGGCCTGGGATAACATGCCGGTGTTGGCATTGATAGTGACTTCTCTGGACTTGGTACCTTTGCTCAAGCTTGCATACATCCTCTCCAGGTCTCATAGTTGACTCAATGGTCAGCTGATACCCGGAACTCCAAGATACATCTTCCTTGGCTGGCAAGTGTCCTGGCGGTTGTCTCCTCAAAATTTGTTGAAGGGAGTAGAGTTGAGATTCTCAACTGGCTGATTGTTAGAACAGATGTGAGTCTCTTTGGTTGGAGGGTGCACTACTTCGAGCAGGTGGCTCAGGGCTGCTGGTCAAGGACAGAAGCCACTTGGTCCATCAGTCATTTGGAGATGAGAGTCAGTTGCAGGGCTCTGGAAGTTTTTACATCTCTGGTGGAGAACAGAGAGATCAGGGTGCATTTCAGCAATGCCACAGCAATGGCATATGTCCATCATCAAGGAGGAATGCAGGGCTTGGCAAGGCATACCTCTGTTTATGAAGCTGCAGGCCTTGTCCTGTAAAGAGCGTTCTTCTGTTTTATGGAAGTGAATGTAGCACTGTGCACTGTCTTCCCCCCCTCCCCCCTTCTTGCCAAGGTGATTTCTCTGTTTCAAGTTAATTGTAACATAGTAACATAGTAAATGACGGCAGATAAAGACCAGTATGGTCCATCTATTCTGCCCAGTAAGATGGCAAGAGTAGGTGCACGTGCCACTCCGTGCAGGCCACCCCTCCTCATGTCTGTTTTAGGGGTAAACCCACCGCTTCATGTGGGACACCCCTGTATGTTGTAAAATTAGATAAGTTTAGTTTGATTTTATCCTGTTGCTGTAAAGGGATCCACTGTGTCTGTCCCATGCCATTTTGAATTCTGTCACTGTATTTGCTCCCACCACCCTCCATCAGGAGGGCATTCCAAACATCCACCACCCTTTCAGTGAAAAAGTATATCTCCAGGAACAAGCAGGAATGTAGTCTTCACATATGGATATCGTCGGTACTGACGGAGCCTGCTTGGGAATGCTCCCCAGCATCCAAAAGGAAGCCTTTGGGAGCATCCCACAATGCATGCGTGCTGTCTTCCCGCCTCTGTACCTCTCTCACTTCAGTTCTTTGTTTTCTGCGGAGCCAACAGGACACGGTACCCTGACACCACAGAAAATCTACCTCTATTTCTTATTTTTTGTGGTCGCGTCTACCTTCATTCTACGCCTACCAGTACCGCCGGTTCTCTTCTTCTTCTTTCTCCAAAAAACCCCCAAAACGTATATTTTTCTTCAGGGATCTTTCCCTGTTTCTGGTGCTAGGCACCATTTTGGGCACTAGGCCCATTTTTTTCAAGCATGGAGAAACAAGCCAATGGTTTCAAAAAATGCATAAAATGTGGAGGTACCATCTCCGTCACTGACACCCATGATTGGTGTCTAAAATGTTTGGGTCCTGAACATTGTCCAACGGAGTGTCTCTCCTGCACAAGGATGACCAAAAGGGGCCAGCAGAATAGAGCTGCAAAACTCGGTGCCCTTTTTGCCTCCGACACAATGTCCGTTGCATCGACATCTTCCAGGGCTTCATCTTCCTCCCATGGATCTCAGGTAACCAAAATAAAACTAGCTGGTCCTCGAAGGGAAAATCCCCTTCGAAGTATTGAGATGCCTTGGGCGTTTACCTAGAGGACACTTCACCGGCAAAACAGCCCCGGCGGGATCTTCGAGCTCCAAAGCATTAACGGGGCTCCAGGATGTTCCAGAGGCCTCCACCTCTGCGGAACTACTGGTGCCATGCTCTGGGGTCATGGTCGCATCCACCGGTACCGGCACCCAAGCATCGGCAGGAGCGATGGATCACAGGATCCTTGCTATCAAACGCAGTCTAGCAGCCTTGGTACCGCTAAGACTGAAACAGACGGTTCCACAGATATCAGTACTGACATCGGTACTGGTACTGACAACACCTGCCTCGACAGGACTGCTTCCTCCCATTCCGATGTCCGGTATCAGGGATCAGGAACCGAGACACTTCGGTACCAACTTCGAGCAGTACCAATACCATGCATCACAGGAGCACCCGGTGCTTGAGTCTTCCGATTCTGATGACTCCTGTGATTCTATCGGTACCAGAGTGAATCTCTTAGAAGATTCAACTCCCTCTCCTCAACGCAGGATGTCTCCTCCAGAAGACATGTCTTTCCAGGACTTCATACGTGATTTAGCTAAAGGCCTTGCAATCACTGTGATTCCAGAAAAAGAACCTAGGGCAGCGGAATTAAGAATTCTACAATACCCTATGGCTCTGATGTTGAGAATGTGGGAGACTCCTTTAACAATATCTTCTCATTCCCGACGCCTGGACACTATGTACCGAGTGCCAAGTTGTCCTGGTTTTCAAAAAACTCAGTTACCACACCATTCAATGGTACTGGAATCAGCCATGCGAAGAATCAAGAGTGCATAACATACTCTTCTAATCCTCCAGGCCGTGAATCCAGGACACTTGATGCCTTTGGCCGTCGATGTTTTCAATCCTCCATGCTGGGAGCCAGGATCAGTTCCTACATTCTGTATATGGGAATGTTCCTGGAAGAAGTCACAAAAGACTTGGAGCTCATTAGTCCTTCTGTCTCAGAGGAAAAAAGAGCAGACCTACCTTATTCTGGTCAAACATGCCCAGAATGTCTCTAAATTTATGAACCGTGCTACCTTTGACTGTTTTGAATGTCTTAGCAGAACCTCTGCTATATCCATAGGGGCAGGTCGTATTGCTTGGCTTCAAGCATCAGACTTGGAACAATGGGTGCAAGAAAAACTGGGAAACATTCCTTGCACAAGAGAAAATCTCTTTGGTAAGGACTGGCAAGACAAGGCTAATCAGCTTGAATCTGACAATACTACTTTGAACAGATTGTCAAGGGCTACAGCCAACCCAGCAAAAAAGAAAACATTCAAGAAACCTTTTTCAGTAAGAAAAAGAAGGCTTACACCCATCAAACTCACTATCCACTTCATGTTTCCCAAAAGGGACAACAACAGAACAGACAGCAGAGAAAGCCACAAGCTCAAAAAGCTCAACCGGCTCAACAGACCCAGCCCCCTCAGGGTCTTTGACGTCCACCTAGAGAACTTAGTCATTCTGCCCCTAAAGGGTCCAGAACCCTTGACCATTCCAGGCAGACTATGCCATTTTGTCAAAAGATGGCAACAAATAACATCAGAAAATTGGACTCTGTCCATTGTAGGATTGGGATACAAGCTTCATTTCCTCAACTTGCCCCCACCTACAATTCTGAGACAGTTCAATTCTCACGGCTCTGCCACTGACCTCTTGTGGCAGGAGGTCACATCACTTCTAACTCAAGGAGCAATAGAAGAATTGCCCATATCCCAACAAGGGACAGGGTTCTACTCCCCCTATTTTCTTATTCCAAAGAAGACAGGGGGACACAGGCCTATACTAGACCTCAGAGAATTAAACAAGTATTTGTTCCGAGAAAAGTTCAAGATGATCTCCCTCGGAACATTTTTACCATACCTTCAAAGTCAAGATTGGCTATGTTCTCTAGATCTAAGAGATGCGTACACGCATATTCTCATCCACTCAGATCACAGGAAGTTCCTTCAATTGTTGATCAAAGGAAGATACTTCAGTACAGAGTTCTTCCTTTCGGACTTGCCTCTGCTCTTCACAAAATGCATGGCAGTGGTAGCAGCATTTATGAAGACTCTGGGAATATTCGTCTTCCCTTACTTAGACGATTGGCTCATTCGAGCATCGACAGCTCCAGAGGCCAGCTTCGCTCTCTCTCGAGAAATGGGAATTCTTCAATTCTTGGGACTAGTCATAAACTTCCCAAAATCTCATCTCACCCCCTCTCAATCCCTAGAGTTCATAGGGGCTTGTCTAGACACATGGCAGTCAAGGGTTTTCCTGCCACAGCCACGCTGTCTATGTATAATGTATCTAGCATCTCAAGCATCTACGAAGGAGTTCCTTACTGCTCAGGAGATGCTTCAGCTGCTGGGACACATGGCATCCACTGTCCATGTAGTTCCCTATGCTCGCCTCCACATGCGAGCAGCCCAGTGGACCCTTTCCTCTCAGTGGTCACAAGCCATGGGTCGACTGACAGACAAAATCAGACCTACCACACGTCTGATTTCGTCCCTACAATGGTGGCAATCCCTGAAAACCCCCCTTGTAGGCTCTCCTTTCCAGCAACCTCTATACCAAACCACTCTAACGACAGATGCGTCCAAGATGGGTTGGGGAGCCCACTTGCACGATCTCTCCACTCAGGGTCTTTGGACCTCACAGGAGGTTTCCCTTCACATAAACCTCCTAGAGCTGAGAGCCATTTTCAATGCTATTCAAGTCTTTCAGGGCCATCTCAGCAACAAAACAGTTCTGGTCCAAACCGACAATCAGGTAGCTATGTTTTATGTGAACAAGTAAGGGGGAACAGGCTCTCTGTCGCTATGCAACAAAGCTTTGCGACTATGGGCACTCGCCAGAGAGTTACAAATTCACCTGCTTGCGGTATACCTTCTGGGCATTCAAAACTTGTGGGCAGACAAACTCAGTCGAATACTGCTGCCACATGAGTGGTCCCTCCACTCAGACCAGCTTGCTCGAATGTTTTGGATCTGGGAACACCAGATATAGACCTCTTTGCAAGTCCACAGAATGCCAAACTTCCCCAATTCTGTTCCAGAATTCCGGCTCAAAACTGTCAGGCAAGAGCTGCTTTCCTACTCCACTGGGGACAGGACTTCCTCTATGCCTTCCCACCCATTCCCCTCATTCCCAAGACTTTATTCAAACTTCAGAGAGACAGAGGTCGTATGATACTCATAGCCTCACGTTGGCCACGGCAGACGTGGTATCCTCTTCTTCTGCATCTCTCTCAAACCACTCCTCTGGAGTTGTGGAATGCTCCATATCTCCTGTCTCAGGAGGATGGATCTTTACTGCATCCCAATCCCCAGTCCCTACATCTCAGGCCCTGGTTACTGAAAGCCTAGAATTCCAAGATGTTAACCTTTCTCAACAAGTAAAGGATATCCTTCTGTCTTCCAGGAAACCTTCCACAAGACGTTTCTACGCTTTCAAGTGGAAAAGGTTCTCTATCTAGTCTTCACAAAAGGGACTTAACCCCCTTTTACTACCTGTAGAACTATTACTAGAGTATCTTCTACAATTATCAACTTCTGGTCTAAAGACCAATTCAGTTAGAGTCCATCTTAGTGCTATTGCTGCTTTTCATAAACCTTTCGATGGACAACCTATTTCCTCTCATCCACTTGTATCAAGATTTATGAGAGGCCTACTTTTAACAAAACCTCCCATTAAACCACCACCGGTGGCATGGTATCTGAATCTTGTTCTTGGTCAGCTTATGAAACCGCCCTTTGAACCTTTAGCCACTTCAGACCTAAAGTTTCTTTCATGGAAAGTTATCTTCCTAATTGCCATCACTTCTGCAAGACACATTAGTGAACTACAGGTGTTAGTAGCTGACCCTCCTTATACAAGGTTTCACCATGATAAAGTAGTCCTCAGGACTCATCCTCATTTTCTGCCAAAGGTAGTATCGCCTTTTCATTTAAACCAGTTGGTTTATCTTCCTATATTCTTCCCTAGGCCTCATGCCTCCAGTGCGGAAAGAAATCTTCACACATTGGATTGTAAAAGAGCCTTGGCTTTTTATCTCCAAAGAACCAAACCACATAGAAAATCTTCTCAGCTTTTTGTGGCTTTTGACTCTAGTCATTTGGGACTTCCAGTTTCTAAAAGAACTCTGTCAAATTGGATTGCAGATTACATATCCTATACATATCAGAGTAAAGGACTTTCTCTCGAAGGCCATGTCACAGCTCACAATGTAAGAGCAATGGCAGCCTCAACGGCTAACCTTCGTTCTGTCTCTATTGATGACATCTGCAAAGCAGCCACTTAGACTTCGGTACATACCTTCACAGCCCACTATTGCTTAGACAAGGACTCCCATCGGGATGCATCGTTTGGCCAGGCTGTTCTACAACATCTCGTCCATACTTAATACAACTCCTACCCACCATCCACAGTTTGGATGCCTAAGATCCATGAGAGGAAGCATGACCCATCTCACTTGGGTTCGAAGCTAGCTGGGGTCACCCCTTGGCATCTTTCAGCTGAGGAGTCCCCATATGTGAAGACTACATTCCTGCTTGTTCCTGGAGATAGCATAGTTACTCACCTGTAACAGGTGATCTCCGGGAACAGCAGGAATTTAGTCTTCACAACCCACCCACTTCCCCTAGGAGTTGTCTCTATCTCTCTCTTCCTCTACTTCTCTCCTTTGGTCTCAGCTATAAACTTAACTGAAGTGAGAGAGGTACAGAGGCGGGAAGGCAGCACGCATGCGTTGTGGGATGCTCCCAAAGGCTTCCTATTGGACGCTGGGGAGCGTTCCTGCGCAGGCTCCGTCGGTACCGACGATACCCATATGTGAAGACTAAATTCCTGCTGTTTCCAGAGATCACCTGTTACAGATGAGTAACTACGCTTTCCTGACATTGCCTTTCAATTTACCCCCTTGCAGCTTCATATTATGCACTCTAGTTTTACAGCTTCCCCGTCTTTGGAAGAGGTTTGTTTGTTCATTATTTCTCTAAGTATTTAAAGGTCTGAATCATATCTCCCCTGTCCCTCCTCTCCTTCAGAGTATACATATTTAGGTCTTCTAGTCTCTTCTCATAAGGCTTCTGACGCAGGCTCCAAATCATTTTGGTCGCCTTTCTCTGAACCGTTTCCAATCTTTTTATATCCTTTGCAAGATATGGTCTCCAAAACTGAACACAGTATTCCAAGTTACCTTCTTTTTGTCGGAAGATTGTACTGCCTGTCCTCTTTGGCTCTTGGATGTTAAATGTGCTCTGATGTATTATTTGGAGGTGACCAATGACTTTCAGAAGTCTGATTGAATCTTTGTACTGTGTGGAGGCACAAAAAAAGGGCAGGTGGCTTCAAAGGTTACCCTCAAACATTCACTTAAGTATACAGTTTTGTCCACTTATATCCTTAGCGGTTGTGTTCACCACACCTTTTTCAGGTGCATTTGATTAGCAGGGTGGCAGCCTTATAGGCCTTCATCATATTCTATGTCTATATGGAACATCAGTAGAGTGGCTGTTTGTTCCTCCTTATGTTCTTTTTCAAAATGATATAGGCTTGATGTTCAGGCCAGGTTGGACTCTACCTTTGGGGCTGGAGTTCTTAAGGCAGGGGTCTCTGCATCCTGCCTAAAATATAGGGGTGCTTTGTTATATCTTATTCATTCTGGACTGATCTGGTGGATGATAAGGAAGGAGAAATTTGGTCTTACCCGCTAATTTTCTTTCCTTGAGTCTCGACAGACCAATCTAGAGGTTCACCTTGTTATCTCTTGCTTATTATTATTATGGATTCTTCACTGGAAGACACAGTCTAGAACTGATATTATTTATTTATTTAAAAACATTTTTATACTGCTATATGCCAAACACAATCAAGACAGTGTACAGTCCATAACATATGGTCATCCAAAGCCCTAAAAAAATCATACAGACAATGTAAATAGGAACTCTGTAATTTTGCTTAATTTACTGCATTAAGAAGTAATATCAGTCTACACGGTTTATAGAATACTAAAAACTGAATTTTGGGGAGAAAACAAATAAAACAGTGAAGAAAGGCAGAATAAACAGATAAAGAACCTGTGGAGGAAGGGGAGGGCCTGGGTTACAATTTTATTGGGGGGGAGGGTAGAAAGGAAATAGCAGGACAGCCCAAGGAAAAATGATTAGGGAGACATCCAGTTGAGGAAAAGCTAGCTGGAATAGCTAGGTTTTCAGGTTCTTCATGAATTTTGGGAGGAAGGGTTCAGTATAGCCTTTAATACTGTTCCTCACAGGCGACTTATAAACAAATTGTGCACCCTAGGGATGGACCCTAAAGTTACTGCTTGGGTTAGAAATTAGTTGGGTGGGAGGCGACAAAGAGTACAAGTAAATGGAGCTCACTCTGAGGAGAAGGATGTTACCAGTGGTGTGCCCCAGGGATCTGTCCTTGGTCCGATTCTTTTTAACATCTTTGTTAGTGATATAGTGGAAGGGCTGTTGGGTAAGGTTTGCCTCTTTGCAGATGATACCAAAATCGGCAATAGAGTAGACACCCAGGAAGGTGTAGATAACATGAGGAGGAATCTAGCTAAGCTTGAAGAATGGTCTAGAATTTGGCAGCTGGGATTTAATGTTAAAAAATGTAAGGTCATGCATTTGGGCTGCAGCAATCCAAGGGAGCAATATAGTATAGGGGGTGAAGTACTTTTGTCCACTAAAGAAGAGCGGGACCTAGGCGTGGTTGTGTCTGATGATCTTAAAGTAGCTAAACAGGTAGAAAAGGCGACAGCAAAAGCTAAAAGGATGCTTGGGTGCATACGGAGAGGAATGGCTAGCAGAAAAAAGGAGGTGATAATGCCTCTGTATAAGTCTTTGGTGCGACCTCATTTGGAGTATAGTGTACAATTCTGGAGACCGCACCTTCAAAAGGATGTGAACAGGATGGAGTCGGTGCAGAGGGTGGCTACGAAAATGATTAGTGGTCTTCATTATAAAGCATATGAGGACAGACTGAAGGATCTTAATATGTACACCTTAGAGGAAAGGCGGGATAGAGGTGAAATGATTGAGATGTTTAAATACCTCCATGGCATAAATGTTCAGGGAGAGAGCCTCTTTCAATTGAAAGCAAGTTCTGCTGCGAGGGGACATGGGATGAGGGTGAAGGGAGATAGATTCAGCAGTGATATGCGGAAATATTTCTTTACGGAAAGAGTAGTGGATCCGTGGAATAGTCTCCCAGTGGAGGTGGTAGAGATGAGGACAGTAAATGAATTCAAAAAAGCATGGGACAAACACAGAGGATCTCTAAAGGTAAAAAGGGGACTGTTGTAGTTGTTGATATGGAAGGACAGACTAGATAGGCCATGTGGTCTTTTTCTGTCATCATATTTCTATGTTTCTAAGGAGGAGAAGGGTAGGCAGGAGCAGTTGAAGGGCTTGTTCTTTGGTGGGGGCCAAGCTCCACCCTAATGCTGCCCAAGACTCACCCCATGGGAAGAGACTCTTCCTGTTCACAGACAGGAAGGGTTTTGCCACGATTGTGGCTTTTCTTCTGCCCATGGGGGTTGGGATTCCCCGTGGGCAGACTGCTGCTTGTCGCCCATGATCATTGCAAAGACCCTTCCTGTCTGTCCATGATACCATCCCCCGTGGGCAGCCTGTTGTCTGCCATGCCACAATTTTTGGTGGGGCCAGGGCCCATGGAGCTCACCCCTTTCCATCGCCTATGGAGGTAGGGAATTCCAGATCAAAGGTCCAAGATAAGGAAATGAGAAGTTTCTAGAGATGAGTAAGCAGAGGACTGAGGGAGCAGGAAGGCAGAAAAGAGCTGCATTTGAAGAACAGAGGGACCAGAGTGGGTGATAAGGAGAAAGGAAAGTGGCTAAGTAAGGAAATAAAAAGCATGGTGGACAAGGGAGAGTATCTTGTAGTGTATGTGGTATTATATTGGGAGTCAGCAGAGGGTCTGAAATGCTAAAAGAAATCAGGGAAGCTAACAACACAGTATAATTTGTGATTTCAATTACCCCGATATCAACTAGGTCAGTGTCACAGCAGGACATGCTAAGGAGATAAAGTTTCTAGATGAAATAAATGACTGCTTCTTTGAGCAGCTACAGTAGTTCATGAACCGACAAGAGGAGAAGCTGTTTTGGACCTAGTCCTTAGTGGAACACAGCATCTGGTGCAAGAAATAGGATGTTGGGGCCACTTGGCAATAGTGATCATAGCAAGATCACATTTGATTTAATAAATGAAGGAAGGACAGCATGGAAATCCACAATACTATCTTTTAACTTCCAAAAGGGAGACTATGATAAAATGAGGAAAAGAAAAAACTAAAAGGAGCAGCTGCAAAGGTTAAAGATTTACTTCAAGCATGAGCATGGTTTAAAAAGCTTTCTTGGAAGCCTAGACCAGATGTATTCCACACTTTAACAAAAGTGGAAGGAAGGCCAAAAATCTGCTAGCATGGTTTAAAGGTGAAGTCAGTGAGGCTGTTGTAGCTAAAAAAAGCATCTTTCAGGAAATGGAATAAGGAGCCAAATGATGAAAACTGAAACATTATAAGCACTCGCAAGTTAGATACAAGGCACTGATAAGGCTGACAAAGAAAGAATTTGAAAAAAAGCTTACCATGGAAGCAAAAATACCATAATAAAAACTTTTTCAAAAGCATTTGTGGCAAAAAACCTGTGAGAGAGTCAGTTGGACCATTGGATGATAGAGGGGTAAAAGGGTCACTATGAGGGGACAAGGTCATAGCAGAGAAACTAAATGAATTCTTTGCTTCGGTCTTTACTGAGGAAGATGTAGGGAAGTTACATATGCCTGAAATGGTATTTAAAGGTGATGTATCAGAAGAATTGAAAGAAATATCGTTAAACCGGGAAGATGCATTACAACTATTTGATAAACTGAAGAGCAGCAAATCACTTGGACCAGATAGTATACATCCAAGGGTGTTGAAAGAACTGAAAGATGAGATTGCAGACCTACAATTAGTAATTGTGAACTATCATTAAAATCATCTGTAGTACCTGAAGATTGGTGAATGGCCAGTGTAACGCCAGTTTTTAAAAAGGGTTCAAGAGGTGATCTGGGAAACTACAGACCGGTGAGCCTGACATCAGTACTGAGCAAAATGATAGAAACCATTATAAAGAACAAAATTATTGAAAATGTAGATAGTCATGGTTTTATGGGAGAAAGCCATCATGGATTTAGCCAAGGAAGGTTTTGCCTTATAAATCTGTTATACTTTTTGAAGGTGTGAATAAACAGGTAGACAAAGGTGAGCCAGATGATATAGTATATATTGATTTTCAGAAAGCCTTTAACAAGATCCCTCATGAGAGACTCTTGGCGAAATTAAAAAGTCATGGGATTGGAAGCAGTGTACTATTGTGGATCAGGAACTGGTTAAAAGATAAAAAACAGAGGATAAGGCCAATTTTCTGAATGGAGAAAGGTGAATAGTGGAGTACCCCAGTGATCTGTGCTGGGTCCACTGCTTTTTAACATAATCATAAATGACCTGTAAATGGAAATAACGAGTGAGGTGATCAAATTTGCAGTTGAGACAAAATTGTTCAAGAGGATTTTGAAAAATTGCAAAAAGACCTTGATAAATTGGAAGACTGGATGTTTAAATGGCAGATGAAATTTAATGCCGACAAGTGCAAAGTTATACACCTAGGAAAGAACAACCCAGACTATAGCTGCACGATGAAAGGTTCCACATTAGGAACCACCACCCAGGAAAAAGATTTAGGTGTCTTCGTGGATAATTCGCTGAAACCCTATGTCCAGTGTGCAGCTGCGGCCAAGAAAGCAAATAGAGTGCTAGGAATCATAAGGAAGGGAATGGAGAATAAAAAAAGGATATTATAATGCTTCTCTATCATTCCATGGTGCGACCGCACCTTGAATATTGTGTGCAGTTCTGGTCCCCGTATCTTAAAAAGGATATAACAGATTTAGAAAAGGTACAAGAAGAGCCACCAAAATGGTAAAGGGGATGGAAGTATACTCCTGTGAGGAAAGATTCTTCAACTTGTAAAAGAGATGTCTGAGGGGAGATATGATTGAGGTCTATAAATTTAATGAATGGAGTGGAATGGGTAAACGTAGTTTGGTTGTTTACGCTATCAAAAAGTAGAAAGACTAGGGGGACATGCAATGCAGCTACAATTTAACCCATTTAAGAGTAATAACAGAAAAATAGTTTTTCACTCAACACGTAATCAAATTCTAGAATTTGTTATTGGAAGATATAGTAAAAACTGTTAGCATAGCTGGGTTTAAAAAAGGTGTGGGCAAGTTCCTGGAGGAAAAGTCCTGAATCCATAATTAAAGAGGACCTGGGAAATCCACTGCTTGCCTCTGGACAAGTATTGTGGAACCTGTGTGTCTTTTTGGGAACCTGCTAGGTGCTTGTGACCTCGATTGGCCACTGTTGGAAACAGGGTACTGAATTTGATGGACCTTGGTCTGACTCAGTATGGCATTTCTTATGTTTTTATGTTCTTATGTTATGTCTATTTAACTCTGGCTTGCTCAGTTTTCATTTATTTGAGATAGTGTTTCTGAATTCCCTCCTTTTGGGAGGGTTGATTTGTTTGTTTATGGTTTGGGTTTTCGTTAATGCCCTCATCACTTTGGTACAGAAATACTGGAAGCATGTTGTTACGTTGTGCCTAATACATATGAGAGCTCACAGCTCTATAGTATGTCTTCGTCTGCTGGTTGATGCGTATAACCCATTCACTGTGGACTGGTCTGGTGAGACTCAGGGACAACAGGACTGAGGCTGCCAGCACCAGAGGGAGTGAGCCGGAGTTCCTCCTCACCTCCTCATGCCACCAATCAGCAGCCCAGAGCAACGGCTGAAACCGCTGCCTCGGGGGCGCGCCCGGCAACAGGACTGAGGCTGCCAGCAGCAGAGGGAGTGAGCTGGAGCTCCTCCTCACCTCCTCATGCCACCAATCAGCAGCCCAGAGCAACGGCTGAAACCGCCGCCTCGGGGGTGCGCCCACGCCTGAGGGCCTCGCAAGAGGGCCCTTTGGTGTGGCCCTTAGGTGCAGCACAATGGTGAGGTTCACACAAAGGACGCCGTTGCGCTGGGCTACTGGGTAACCATCCTCTATTTGTATGTATGTATTGTAACCCTGATGTGATATAATGTTTGTTATCCTGTATGTATTTCTGTTGTCTTGATTAGATTGTAAGCTCTGATGAGCAGGGACTGTGACATTTATTTGTCTGTACAGCGCTGCGTATGTTGTAGCGCTTAATAAATGTTAAATAGAATTGAATAGAAAATCAGCAGATAATGCTAAATTTCTTGTTGGGTAAAAGGCATAGAGAGGGAGAGTATCCTAGTGGTTAGAGCAACTGCCTAGTACCCAGAAGATCAAGGATTCAATTCCCACTGGCACTCCTTGTGACCTTGGGCAAGTCACTTTACCCTCCATTGCCTCAGAAGAAAAGGCCTGGCAATCTACTTCCAGTGATACATTGCCAAGAAAACCCAGAGGTAGCACTGACTTGACAGCAGGAAAAAAAGGCATAATTTCTCAATGTGTAACTTTTGTGCAGAGATGTTTCTTTGTGTAGTTTGGGCCAGTCAAGAGAGGTTCCAAACCATCTACCTGACCCATATGTGTAAGTCCATCAGAGCCCTCAGTGGTCCAGAGAGAGCTGCTTATGGTCACACTGATTGTCAAACCTCAGTGAAACAGTTCTCAGCCCCTTTGACTCTTCAGTCCAGGTCATATCCATACCCCCTTTCTCTTTGAGTCACCATAACAAGACTTTGTGGGACTTGGCATGAAAGTTGAAATGAGCAAGAACTTTAAACAGAGGCATGCCTGTCAGCACTCCACTACTGTTCAGGGCTCCAAGGGCTTGCATGTGGTTGATGTATCCCAAACTTTAAAGAAGCTACATTTGCAGGACTGTTCAATTTGCTGAACTGAGGCTGTCTAAGCTACTTTCACAAAGGCTGTCTCCTGGACTTTAAGGAATGCTTCCACATAGCCTTTAGGATAGCCACTCTTATGAAGCCTATCTCTGATCTGTTCATTGGAGACTTTCCTTTTGGAGGTTAGTCTTGGAGGATTTTGTGACATGGACTTAGGATGACTACTTAAATTAGCTCCTTTTAAAAAGGTTAATGAGTGTCCGGGCACCATAAACTATGATATCATCAAGACTTGAGATTGTTAAAAAGACAGACATGCCATGTGGAAAGAAAATGGCAGAAATATAAGACTAAAGAGAATCTTCTAAGGTGTGAAAACTATTACAGTATTGTGAAGGGGTGCACAGGAGGAATCCCTAGCCCTCCTTAAATCCAGCCCACCTTTATCTGAGAAGACCAGAAGCAAGGGTGGGGTCCAAGAAGGGAGTTTAAAAGCTTAACCACAGGAAGGGATTGTTCTATGTTCTATGTAAAATAATAGTAAAATAATAGTAAAATAATAATTGTTCTATGTTCTATGTAAAATAATAGTGCTCTATTATTAATGTTTGTTACCTGTAAACCGCCACTGATCTCTGGAAGTGGCGGTATAGAAAAGATGTATAAATAAATAAATAAATAAAATAAATAAGCTCAGACCACAACAAGGAAGAACATAACATAAGATATGCCATACTGGGTCAAACCCAAGGTCCATCAAGCCCAGTATCCTGTTTCCAACAGTGGCCAATCTAGGTCATACGTACCTAGCAGTTTCCCCAAAAGACACAGGTTCCACAGTGCTTGTATTGGGTCAAGCATTGATATCCTGGGTCCCTTCTTAATTATGGTTTATGGACGTTTCCTCCAGGAACTTGTCCAAACCTTTTTTAAACCCAGCTACACTAACAGCCTTTACTACATCCTTCGGTAACAAATTCCAGAGTTTGATTACACGTTGAGTGAAAAAATATTTTCTTTTATTAGTCTTATATAGTTTACCCTGCAGCTTCATTGCATGTCCCCTAGTCTTTCTATATTCTGATAACGTAAACAATCGATGTACGTTTACCCGTTCCACTCCGTTCATTAATTTATAGACTTCTATCATATCTCCCCTCAGCTGTCTCTTTTCCAGGTTAAAGAGCCCTAACCTTTTTAGCCTTTCTTCATAGGAGTATCCTTCCATCCCCTTTACCATTTTAGTGGCTCTTTTCTGAACCTTTTCTAATAACGCTATATCCTTTTTAAGATACGGCGACCAGAATTGCACACAATATTCAAGGTGCGGTCTCACCAAGGTGCGGTCTCATCATGGTGAGGTGCGGTCTCACCATGGAACGATATAGAGGCATTATAATATCTTTTGTTTTATTTTCCGTTCCTTTCCTTATGATACCTAGCATTCTATTTGCTCTCTTGGCCGCCACTGCACATTGGTCCGACGGTTTTAATATGTTATCCACAATGACACCTAAATCTTTTTCCTGGGTGGTGGTTCCTAATGTGGAACCTTGCATCATGTAACCATAGTTTGAGTTGTTCTTCCCTAGGTGCATAACTTTGCACTTGTCCACATTAAATTTCATCTGCCATTTTGATGCCCAGTCTTCCAATTTATCAAGATCCTCTTGCAATTTTCCACAATCCTCTTGGGTTTTAACAACTTTAAATAGTTTTGTGTCATCTGCAAATTTGATAACCTCACTCGTTATTCCACTTTCCAGGTCATTTTATGAATATGTCAAAAAGCAGCGGACCCAGCACAGATCCCTGGGGTACACCACTATTCACCTTTCTCCATTGGGAAAATTGGCCATTTAGCCCTACCCTCTGCTTTCTATCTTTTAACCAGTTCCTGATCCACAGTAGTACACTGCCTCCTATCCCATGACTCTTTAGTTTTGCCAAAAGTCTCTGATGAGGGACCTTGTCAAAGGCTTTCTGAAAGTTCAGATACACTATATCAACTGACTCACCTTTGTCCACCTGTTTATTCACACCTTCAAAAAAACATTACAGATTAGTAAGACAAGATCCTTGTCTAAAGCCATGTTGGCTGTCTCCCATTAGGCCATGACTATCTACATGCTGAGTAATTTTATTCTTTATGATGGTTTCTACCATTTTTCCCGGTACTGACATCAGGCTCACTTGTCTGGCAGTTTTTTTGACTTCCTTTTAAGGCGTGGAATACAGCTGGTCTGGGCTTCCAAGATAGTATTTTTCAACAACACCCAAGCTTGATGTAAGTCTTTAACCTTTGTAACTGCTCCTTTTAGTTTTTTCTTAACTATTTTCCTCATTTTATCATAGCCTCCCTTTTGAAAATAAAAGGTAATACTATGGATTTCCTTACTATCCCTCCTCCACTAATTAAATCAAAGGCAATCATGCTATGATCACTATTGCCAAGTGGCCCCAACACCCTTATCTCTTACACTAGATCTGGTGTACAATACAAAAGGGTAGGCTACTGAAAGCAGTCAGAAAGGAATGCCAAAAAACAATAGGACAGGGAGAGACAGTTAATAAGATAGAAGACAGGAAAAGCCCAAAGAGGGACGAGATAACGGGAAACGGGAGGGAGAAGGGAAGGTAGGAAGAGGGCATATGGGGAGGTATTATGGAAGGTGGGGGGGGGCACGGCTGGGGGATGAAGCACCATTATTAATACTGCACTGTAACTTTTGTTAGCTTCCTTGATTTCTTTGAGCATTTCATCAGGAATGGTTCCAGGAATGCTAAGAACATATGTAGGTAAAGGACTTTTTTATTGGAATCTTGTTGAGTCTGCAAGGTAAGCCAGGTACCTAATATGCTTGTTGTAAATAAACATGTTTCTCTTTGATTCTGCATCTGGACTCAGCTGGCTCCATTTTCCTCCACAAGCCTCACTCCAGCACCATAACCCTTGACTGCTGCTAAATCATCTATGAAGAAAGTATTCATGTAGCAAAAAAGGAATACTTTACTACTTGGAGTTGTCTAACTGAAAATAGCTATGAATAACTTCCAGTGATTTTCACATCTGATGAAAACCCCTCCTTCTGTTCTAAGAACAAAATTTTATTGCTCTCACCAGAGCTTTTTGCAGTGTGCTTTGATATTAAAGTTGGTGATCTTAGGAATAATATTTCATCACGTTTAGTTAGCTCAAGAGCCTGTAGTTTCGGTCTTTTTCTGCTGGCAGTTATTTAATTTGTCTACCTTCTTTTCCATAGAGAAAATGTCTCTTAAGCCAACCACTTCAAGATTCAAAGCTATCTTTTTTAGTCAATAATCCTATTTAAGGTCTTGTCCTACGGATTTTACATATGGTTAGCTCTAAGAGAGACTAGAACTATGCTCTAACAATATGAAAAGAGGTATGAATAGGCCCTTTATCAAAAAAGTCTACCTTAGATCCACTTAGTTTCAAACTACCATCTGGTGTCTAATTTACCGTTTGTGTCCAAAATTCATGAGAAATTTGTATCAGGACAGTTTTTAGGTTTTTTTTGGACAAAACCAATGTTACTCATCCAAGACCATCTGGATTCTGTATGGGTCACAGCATGAAATCTGCTTTTGCTAGCAATGTTTGATAAGTTTCTACTTAATTTGAACTCTGAAAGAACGGTTATTTGTTGGATCCATAGCATGGTCTTTGATTTGGTAGGCCATTCCTTTGAGGAGCTTTTTATCAGAGGCACTGTAATTGATTGGTTTGGCTCCTGCTTAGGATGCCATAATATTCAGATTGGACTGGCACTTTCCATTGTCATCCTTGTTTGCCCTTTCCTGCAATGTATTGGCCTTGATACGCTTATAGCTGTTCTTTTTTGCTTTGGTGCAGGACTTGCAAAGAATAATCAATCCGAATTACTTGAAGAACTCCCCTAAAATCTAGAAATGTAATTTTTTGTCGGAGCTTGTCAGCCCAGTGCCAGGAATTTTTCCAAAGGCACCACCGTGACCACTCCTTTTATTAAATAAATTTAAAATTGAGATCAAAAACGTAGCTGTTGCCAAAGCGCCGCCAAGACGCCGAAACCACCGACTGACGACGTGGCTCACGTTTCGGGTTTTCCGCCAATTTATGTAGAAACCCTGCTTCAGGTTCAAAGAATCAGCAAATGGCATATCTTCAGCTTACAGGCCAAAGGGAATGTAACATACTTTATAGTACCAACTATGTGATTCTTCCGGCGGACCCCACGGCAGCTTTACAAGATCGGATATCTTCCATTGTCACTGCAGCGTTTTTTCAGAATTGGATTACTCGACACGAAATGAATTTCTTGGTTAAGAAACATCCAAAAACACCAATTTTTTATTTGGTCCGGAAGGTGCACAAATCACTGGTGGATCCGCCTGTCCACCCCATTGTTTCTTGCCGGGATTCCTTGCTTGAACCTCTTTCTCAATTTTGTGACCTCTTTTTGCAGCCTGCGGCAATGAAGGTTCGCTCATATCTTAGGG
The DNA here is from genome assembly GCA_033557465.1 of Ichthyophis bannanicus. Lineage (NCBI taxonomy): Eukaryota > Metazoa > Chordata > Amphibia > Gymnophiona > Ichthyophiidae > Ichthyophis > Ichthyophis bannanicus. Next base: position 1,253,274,238 of record CM066032.1, on the reverse strand, counting down.
ACACGGGATTTTTTGGATCAATTGAAAGCTTGCCAGGCTGTGGACACCTATACGTTTTTGGTGTCCCTTGACGTCCAGGCCCTTTACACTAACATTGACCAACGGGAGATGCTTATTTGTATGCAGGATTACCCGCTTATTCTTCCAGACCGGATCCCGCGTTCTTTTTTGTTGGAGCTTTTGGAATTGGTTTTGAGTGAAAAAGATTTTCTGCATCAGGGAATTTTTTATCAACAAATACATGGAATAGCGATGGGGGCCACGGTGGCCCCTTCTTTGGCCACCATATACATGGCGATTTTTGAACAGCTTTATGTTTATTCAGATCCTGCGTTCCATATGGTCCCCTTCTGGAAGCACTTTTTAGATGACATCTTTTTTCTCTGGGTGGGCACTCGAACTGATTTGGACTGTTTTTTATGTCGCCTTAATACACATGTGTCTCGGATCCAGTTCACTGCACAGATATCTTCCAGTACTCTGCAATTCCTGGATGTTCAGTTTTCTTTAACTTCTGATGGATTTGAGACTACACTGTACCGTAAGGCGGTACAACGTAACACGCTACTCTGTTATAACAGTTTCCACCCACGAGCCCTGAAACAAGATTTACCCTTCGGGCAGTTTCTACGATTGCGCCGCAACTGTTCTACTTTACAGGACTTTAAACTGCATGCTAGGGAACTTGAACAACGTCTGCTCCAACGGGGTTATCCTCAAATGGTGGTCTCTAGGGCATATAAAAGAGCGCGATATCTGCACCGTGAGTGGCTTTTTGCTCCATCAACTTCGAAGACCTCTGATTCTGTAATTACTGGTGTTTTACCATATACCCGACACATTACTCACGTTACACGTTTGTTGCACCGATTCTGGCCGATAGTTGGGACACATGCTTGTTTTCGTGACCAGACATTGCAGGTTGCATATTCACGCACTGCTAATTTACGGGATAAATTAATGTCAACTGTCTCACTTGAGGATCGGCCCCCTGGGTCTCATATTGATAGTGGCCACTTTGCTTGCGGTAGTTGCGCCTACTGCTCCCTGGCCCTAGTGGGCCCTGATTGTGGGTGGATGGCCACACGTCCCGCAAATTTAACACTAGATGGCATATGTGGTGTATCTCATTATATGTCCATGTTCCCTCTATTATGTTGGCCGGACAAAACGGGCGATAAAAACTCGCCTTTCAGAACATGCCTCCCCCCTTAGAACTAAATCCCTTTCGGCACCTATGGTGGAACACAATCTGCTGATGGATCATGCTTTTGCTTCGATGCGATGGCGAGTGTTGGATTTCATTTCGCCGGACCGCCGAGGGGGAGATCGTGAGAAAAAACTTCAATGGTGCGAACAGCGTTGGATCTATCTCTTAAACTCTGTAGCTCCGGAGGGTCTCAACCTTCAACTGGATTGGTATACTATCATCTGAGTTGTTTTCTCATTTCTACTCTGGATGTCCATTTGGGGGATTCCCTGTGCAGTGGGTGTCCCCTATGGTTCCCTTGTAGATTGATTGTGATTGGCTCGAATGCTCTTCAGGTCATTCTGACGTCAGACGCCGTCGACTATAAAGTATGTTACATTCCCTTTGGCCTGTAAGCTGAAGATCTGCCATTTGCTGATTCTTTGGACCTGAAGCAGGGTTTCTACATAAATTGACGGAAAACCCGAAATGTGAGCCACATCGTCAGTCGGTGGTTTCTGCGTCTTGGCGGCGCTTTGGCAACAGCTAAGTTTTTGATCTCAATTTTAAATTTATTTAATAAAAGGAGTGGTCACGGTGGTGCCTTTGGAAAAATTCCTGGCACTGGGCTGACAAGCTCCGACAAAAAATTACAGTTCTAGATTTTAGGGGAGTTCTTCTAGTAATTCGGATTGATTCTTTGGGAGTATCCTGATAAATCCGATTGGGTTCTATTTCTTTTCACATTTGGTGCAGGACTTGGGCATTAGTGGTTTCTTCTAAACTGAATATATATTGCTTATTCCTTATACTGGTGATGTACATCTTGATATTAGTAAATTGCATATTTACTTGGATAAAGTGATTCGGTGGTTTTTAAATTGAAACTTAATCCTAGCAAATTGGAAGGTATTTAGTGTGCCAGAACGTCAACTTTGTTTCCTTTCCCCTATATTAGTTTTCCTTTGATTCATACTAAAGACGTGAAATTTAGGGGAGTTTATTTTGACTCTGGTCTTCATTATCATTACCAGAGTCCGTAGTGAAGGCCTCTTCCTTTTCATCCTCACCAGACCAGTTCACACCTGTGGGTTTGTCCCTTCTGCCTGTGGATGGAGATAGAGCAAAACTCCCATCTGTATAGAGGCTGGTATAGTCCAGAAGCCATCAGTATTTGCTCTATCTCCAGCAAAAGTGACAGGGCTTGTGCAGTGAAGAGGAGAAGAGAAGTGAAAAGACCTGCTAGAAACATGCCTTAGGGCTTGTGGGATTTCAGAGGACAGATGCCGATCTAATTGGGCTGCTCCCCTGACTCATCACTTGGAAAGCTCAGTTTTCCAGCAAGCAAGGAACCCCCATAGTGCCAGGACAAGCTACACAATAAAACTATTTAAAAAGAAACAAATCTGTGCGCAACGAGGAACAGATAGCCTGGCAGTAGGGGAAGGGAAGGAGCAACTCAAAAGGAGATAATCCAGCAGCAAGCACGGATCCTGAAAGACGCTGGTGGTCTTGCAGGGAGAGATGTCAGTGGGTTTGCTCTGCCGCTGGTGCAACAGCACCATGTGATGGAGAAGAGCAGGCTAGCCCCAGGGGGTCCACAAGTATAGCTCCAGGAGCTCCTCAGGTGAGTTATTTGCATTGACAACAGGAGTGTCACCTCTCACAAATCAACACTGAGGCAGCAGCAGGAACAAAGCACCCCCTTCGGTTCAGCAGCTCCAGGACGTACAGGAGAAGTGCAAACAAGCATTTTTACCCCCTCAAAGTCATATTGATAATGCACAAGGCATGCATGGTTAATGCCCAGTGTCTAAGGCTCTTCCTATATCGTGAGTGCAGGCTACTGGGCAGGAACTTGTTAGCTCTTGGGATTTAAGATTCCTGGAAAAAGAACTGAAACCTCCAGAGGGTCAGAACACTTGTGAGGACTCCCTCTTAATGAAAGCAGATAGTTTGTGGGAGGAGAAAGAGGAGTGGATTCTGGAAAGCACCGAGGAGGCGGAAGACCAGGAAGGATCAAGTAGAGAAGGAACATATGTGTTGAGACCCTTCACATAGAAGGAGCTCCCAGGCCACATCTCTGAGTGATTTGAATATTGAGAATTACTGAAGAAACCCTGCAGCAGGTAGAGATGAAAGGGAACCCAGTACTAAAAGGTACCTGGAGACCTCAAAAGGCATTACCAGTTTATCAGACCATTAAGGATATGATCACAGAAGAATGAGAAAAGCCGGGAGTGAGGTTGCGATCAGTGACAAAAAGAGAAGCTAAAGAGGATGCTCAAGCTTCTGAAGGTGGATGAATTGGTTTTGGAAGTTTCATATAGGAGAATGATCCTGTTGGAAAGAGGAGTCAGCTCTCTTAGGAACGTCCAAGATAGTATGCTGGATTTGCTGATAAAAACATAAGAACATAAGATATGCCATACTGGGTCAAACCAAAGTCCATCAAGCCCAGTATACTGTTTCCAACAGTGGCCAATCTAGGTCACAAGTACCTAGCAGTTTCTCCAAAAGACACAGATTCCACAATGCTTGTATTGAGGCAAGCAATGGATAACCTGGGTCGCCTTTAATAATGGTTTATGGACCTTTCCTCCAGGAACTTGTCCAAACCTTTTTTGAACCCGGCTACACTAACAACTTTTACTTCATTCATTCTCCGGTAACAAATTCCAGAATTTGATTACACGTTGAGTGAAAAAATATTTTCTCTTACTAGTCTTAAATAGGTTACCTTATAGCTTCATTGCATGCCCCCTAGTCTTTCTATATTTTGATGGTGTAAACAACCAATCTACATTTACTCGTTCCACTCCATTCATTAATTTATAGACCTCTATCATATCTCCCCTCAGCTGTCTCTTTTCCAGGTTGAATAGCCCTAACCTTTTTAGCCTCTCTTCATAGAGGTATCCTTCCATCCCCTTTAGCATTTTGGTGGCACTTCTCTGTACCTTTTCTAATAACGCTATATCCTTTTTAAGATACGGCAACCAGAATTGCACATAATATTCAAGGTGCAGTCGCACCATGGAACGATACAGAGGCATTATAATATCCCTTGTTTTATTCTCCATTCCTTTCCTTATGATACCTAGCATTCTATTTGCTCTCTTGGCTGCCACTGCACACTGGACGGAGGGTTTTAACATGTTATCCACGATGACACCTAAATCTTTTTCCTGGGTGGTGGTTCCCAATGTGGAACCTTGTATTGTGTAACGATAGTTTGGGTTGTTCTTTCCTAGGTGCATAACTTTGCACTTGTCCACATTAAATTTCATCTGCCATTTTGATGCCCAGTCTTCCAATTTATAAAGGTTCTCTTGCAATTTTTCACAATCCTCATGGGTTTTGAAAATTTTGTGTCATCTGCAAATTTGATTACCTCACTCGTTATTCCCATTTCCAGGTCATTTACGAATATGTTAAAAAAACAGCGGACCCAGCACAGATCCCTTGGGTACTCCACTATTCACCTTTTTTTTTTTTTTTTGTATCTTAAAGTTTTATTCGGCAAGAACTTCAACAGAACATAGTACATTTGTATAACATTATATATACACATACTCTCTAACATTAAAACTAAGCTTTCTTCTCTTTTTTTTATGTACAATATCTCTCAAAGCATCCCTTAAGAACTCTACAACTCTTAAGGTGTTCATTCCTGCTTAATTTAATTGCCTCCCCCTCCCCCCCCCCCCGTCTTCCTTTCCTACATGTGTTGTTTTCGTGGGTGACCCTCTACTTTCTTCATAACCTAGCCTATGGAACCTACACCCCCCCCCCTTTGTCAGCTCTTCCCCCCCTCCTTAGCCATCTCCACACCCCTTCCCACTGACTCCTTACTCTCTCCTCTTCCCCCTTCCTCCACCCTGTCAGCCTATGCATTTGATACAGATCAGCCAAACGCTGTGCATATTTGTCTATGGAGGGCATACTTCCACTCTTCCAGTGCTTAGCAATCTCGCATCTGGCCGCGATGATACACTGCCACACAATGCTCCAATTCCCCTCTCTCGAGCCATTGTTCTTTAGAAGGAGACAAAATTCCGGGGACAGATCAATCTTATCCCCTATTATGCTCTCTATGATTCCCCCTATAGCCCCCCAGTACTCCTGCACTACTGGGCATGACCACCACATGTGCATCCAGGTTCCTTTCTCTCCACACATCCGCCCACAATCATCCGTCCCACATACCTTCGCTTTATACAATCGCTCTAGTGTCAAGTACCATCGAGATAGCACCTTCCATCCATTCTCTCACAATGATGTTGCAATAGACGCCCTCGCTATTCCTTGGGCTATTCGCTCCCACTCCTCTACCTCCCACGATATTCCCAGGTCCTTCTCCCAGGCCTTCATGTAGCTTAATTTTTCCTGCCCTCTCGCCTTTAGCCCTTTATAAATCCGAGAAATAATCCCCTTTCTCCCCAGTGAACCTAAACAGCTCCCTTCAAACCACCCCAAATCTTTCACAAAGTCCTGCCAATGCCTTCTCTGCTTGATATATGAGCTCATCTGCAAATATGGGAATCTATCAGTTTCCCGCAGCCGATACATATCCCGTATTCCCTCAAACTCCCTCACTCCTCATCCAACAATTATCTGTGATATTTGTTGCAGCCCCTGCCGGGCCCACCGTTGCACCACCATCACATCTGGGCCCTGTCCTTCTTCACAACAGGCTAGCATTGATATCACCCTCATCCACCTCCTCTCCCCTATTAACCTCTTCCTATATACCTGCCACATTGCAAGGGTGTGATTCACCATCGGATTCTCACTCTTGCTACCCTTCCCCCCCACACCAATCTCTCTAATTCACCTGGTCGTAGTCCCTCTGCCTCCATCTGCACCCAATGCTTATGTTGCTCTCTTAACTACGAGTATACCGCCTTTAACTGTGCCGCCGCATAGTACTTTCTAAAATTTGGCAGACTATTCACCTTTTGCCATTGGGAAATTGGCCATTTAGCCCTACCCTCTGATGAATCAGATATTTGAGTCTACAACAGGCTATGCGATGAAGGTGTTGCTGAGGTGGTTCCAGCAAATCACACTTGAGCATCTGGGAGAGATGTTTTCCCTCCTGGAAGTTATAAACACTGCTTCTACAGTATTCCTGACTTATAATTGCTTCAGGATTAATGGTCGCATAACTGATCCAACCTTGCATGTGATAAGGGACCAATTTTGTAATTTAGGAGATCCAGGACTAGTTCATTCTGCAAGTATAAAGGCCAACTATAGTAGTGGCAATGTGTGCTGATAGTTTGAGGAAAGGGAGGAAGGAAGGAATTTTTAGGAAGGCTATCCTGTAAATAGCTTCTCTAACCCTTTCAGGTATGCTTAAGGGTATGCCCACCTCTTGGTGAAAAGCCCTGTTATAGATCCTACTTGATCTCCGTCTTTATCTTTGCTTCCTTACAACTAAGAGCCTCATTGTTTACCCCATGCTTTCTTGAATTCTGATAACTTACTTGCCTTCATCATCTTGGGATGCTGGGGTTTTTTTTTGTTTTGTTTTGTTTTTTTAAATCGTTTTCTTTAAATTTGACCAACAAAACAGGTATCCAAATTAGAAGTTATAAAGCCACACTTGTATAATGATCAAAATATTTTCACACAAATATTTAGGTATCCCCATCTTTCCCCCCTCTCCCCAGCTAACGATCCTAAGAATAAGAATAACAGATTCTAGATACAACTGATGTTATTTAAAGCCTGATACATCAATAGATCACCTGCCTGGTCGCAAATAGCCATATCAACTAACAAACATAAGCTTTCTGCCTCTGTGGTCTGTTCCAAAACATTTAAATGAGGACCATATGATGATCAGTATAAGATAACCGTGGGTTCAAGATCTTCTCAAAGTGATGCAGTCTCTACTTTCTAACAGTCATTAATCTTGGCAGTACATACACTTTCTCCACTCTGCTAAAGAAAACATTTTCTGTTGGGGGTTCAGCTTTCTTTGCACAGCTGCTAATTCCATCCATGCAATATTCAATAGAACAGCAGATCAACTGCTAAGAGTGGACTTCCACATCATCCCACCCATCCATTAATAGCCACATTCTGGGCTGTCATTGAATGTGCATAACAGTCTCACCACTTGTCTTCTGACTTGCCCAAAACACCTTAACTTTAGGGCATTCAGACCAAATGTGGAAAAATGAACTCTGGGCACATAATTACCAGCCTGAATGGGGATAAATACCACCTGTACAAGAAATTGTAACTATTTTCTATTAAATTAACGGAGATTAATCCTCTGGTCAACGCACATATATTTGTTGCCACTGGTCCTCTTCCAGGTTCATCCTTATGTCCTTTTCGTAGTTAACAAAAATTTGGACGTGGAGCTCAAGGGGAGATGAAATAATTGAAAAGTGCACACATCTACAGTGACAAAACAGCACGTTTCCCTATCCTCTGTTTGCAAACTCATACATGTCTGAGGGGTGAGGCAGAGTTTGAAGAGAGATGACAAAATGTGTCTTGTTTTGGTAGCAGGGGCTGGTATGAGGCATTTTAAACAGAAATATATAGATAAGTTACATCATCAGAACGCAAGTGTCTGTGTGTTTATGTAGTACAACGGTGGTGTGCCTCTCTGTACATGGGATGTAGTGGTTGGGTACCTTTATGTTGGTGGGGTGAGAGACTGTGGTATATGGGTGTGTGTGCTGCAGAGCTGGTGAACCTGTGTGTGTGTGTGTGCTACAGAGGTAGAAGTGCCTGTGTGAGTGAGCGTATGATGCAAAGGTGAGGTGCCTGTGTGTAGGTGTGGTTTCTGTAGTTTTTATTTGTGTGGGTTTTCTCCAGGAGGGGGGGGGGAGGCACCTTTTGGCATTTACACATTGTGCCCTTTTGCCCCCATGTATACATCCCTTTAACCTTCAACACCTTGCATTTTCCCTCTCCCTCCAACCTCTCTCCTGCTGCCCCCCACTCTGTGATCTCCTTCTAGACTCTCTCCCCTTCTCCCTCCCTCCTACTACTCCCACCCCCTGCCCTCCATTCCCCCCATAATTCTCTTTTTGTTTTTATTTTTTTAAAAAGGCCCACTGTTCCTTTAAAACTTTCTTGCTTTCTCTACTTTACTCCCCTTCACCTCCCATCTAACCTTTTTGGAGCTGCAGGCCGCAATCGCGGCTGTCCTGTTCTGCCCATGGAAAATGGGGATTCCTGTGGGCAGACAACTATGGTCTTTAATATTTTTGTCAAGGGCAAACATAGGCATGATTTGTGCATGCTTGTTGTTGTTGTTAAGTGCCGTCGAGTCGGAGTCGACTCATGGCGACCCTCTGGATAGCTATCCTAAATTGTGTTCGGTGTTCAGTCAGGCGGCTCATTGTTGACAGACTGGTACCCGTAGCTGCTGTTATTGTATCGATCCATCTCATTGCTGGCCTTCCTCTTTTGCGTTGACCTTCTATCTTGCCAAGCATAATGTCTTTCTCTAAAGATCTCTCTTTTCGAAAGATGTGTCCAAAGTATGAAAGTCGAAGTCTTGGCATCTGAGTTTCTAAAGAATGCTTAGGTTTGATCTCCTCTAGTACCGACTGGTTTGTTCTTCGGGCAGTCCATGGTATACACAGTATTCGCCGCCAGCACCATAATTCAAAGGCATCAATTTTCTTCCTGTCTATCTTTTTCACTGTCCAGCTTTCACATCCATATGATGTTATTGAAAATACCATGGTTTGAACAAGTCGAATCTTTGTATGGAGAGAGACATCTCTGCTCTTGAGAATCTTATCTAGGTCTTTCATAGCCATTCTGCCAAGAGCAATGCGTCGTCTGATTTCTTGACTGCTTGTTGCTTCTTTATTGATAATTGATCCAAGTAGGTTAAAGTTGTTCACAATTTCAATTTCTTCTCCTTCAACGATGAACCTGTTGATTATGCCAGTTGTCAGGATCTTTGTCTTCTTTACATTAAGGTGCAGGCCCATTTTGAGACTATGTTCTTTGATTGTGAGAAGGAAATGTTTCAGATCATCTTCACTTTCAGCCAGTAATGTGGTATCATCAGCATAGCGAAGGCTGTTTATGAGTCTTCCACCAATCTTCACACCTCTGTTGTCTTCATACAATCCTGCTTCTCTGAAGATTTGCTCTGCATATAAATTAAACAGGTAGGGGGAAAGTATGCAGCCTTGTCTTACACCTTTGCTTATTTTAAACCATTCTGTTTCTCCTTGTTCCGTTCGAACTGTTGCTTCTTGATCAATGTACAGATTGCGCAAGAGAACAATCAGGTGTTCTGGTATACCCATGTTTATTAATGTACAGACAGACAAACGTTCTGCCGACTTGACACTCAATAACAAGCACTACACTAACCCGAAACACACCAGAAAAGAATAGAGTTTAAATAACAGTCCTTTGGGATTGCCCCCTTTGCTTCATAGATATTCAAAGCCTGACTTTTCTTTCACCAGATTATGTCCTAACTTTCTTGAGGCTGAGGTAATGCCTAACCTGAAGGGATTTTAATTTAACCACCTCTTCTAGAAGGTATAGAGTTTTAATTTCAGCAAAATCTATTATCTCATCCTTTGACATAAGCCGCCCAAGGCTTCAGAGGTTGTTTAACTCCCATCATCTAAATATTACATCGCGGGGGGGGGGGGGGGGTTCTCCAAATCTATATTACAGCAAATGGGAGTATATTGAGAAATCACCTTTCCTGATAGGAGAAGAATTTAAAATTGGCTCCAGATGCAGTAGCCTTCATAAAAGGGTTATTTTTGCTTTAGGAAGTCATGAGATGTAATATAAAGCAGGGCCTTCCATTGTACACTGCTCAAGACACCCCCAGTGTTTGGGTTCATGTGCCATCAGATCAATCACATGTTTAATTGAGTAGCATAATCATATAATCTAAAATATGGAACAGCCATTCCACTATTTGACTTAGCATTGGTTATAATTTTCCAGGCGACAATAAGAGGCCAAAATAAACCTAGCCAACTTCTTATGTATCTGTTTAAAGACCCTATTCTCTATCACTATTGGAAGAACCTGAAACATATACAAAAATTTGGGTAGTAGCATCATTTTGATTTGATATATGGCCCATCTATATCAAGTGGAGTCAAGCTCTGTACTTAACTGGTGTATTAGAGCATCAATGTTTGGCTTAAACAACTCTGGGATTGGATGGGATCTTAATTACCATGTATCTAAGTCTTCAGGTCCATTTAAATAGGAAAGATTCCATTAACTGCTGACTAACTCTCTCAGGTAAGCTGATATTCAGGTTCTCAGATTTGCTCATGTTTTACTTTAAAGCCAATCACTCATCCATATGACTGAGTTCCCTAATCAGATTCGGCAGAGTTAACAACGGTTTGCTAATTTAAAAAATTTATTATTACCTCCTCAGCAAATAATAGTAGTTTAGCATGAATACCTTCCATCTCACCCTCTCAGTGTCTGATGAAGCTGTGACTCTAATTGCCAAAGGCTCCAAGGATAGTCCCTCTTGCCAATGTTAAAGTGCTAGACTAGATCCCATTTACTCGAACGTATGTCTTGGGGTCTTCTTAAGAACATAAGAAATGCCATACTGGGTCAGACCAAGGCCCATGAAGCCCAGTATCCTGTTTCCAACAGTGGCCAATCGAGGTCACAGGTACCTGGCAGGTTCCACAATGCTTGTCTCGCGGTAAGCAGTGGATTTTCCTGGTCCTCTTTAATAATAGTTTATGGACCTTTCCTCCAGGAAATTGTACAAACTATTTTTAAACCCAGCTACTCTAACCACTCCCACTACATCCTTCAGTAACGAATTCGAGTTTGACCATGCATTGAGTGAAAAAAATATTTTTTCTTATCAATCTTAAATTGGTTACTTTGTAGCTTCATTGCGTGTCCCCTAGTCTTTCTACAACTAATCTACTTTTACCCGTTCCATTCCATTCATTAATTTATTTATAGACCTCTATCATATCTCCCCTCAGCTATCTCTTTTCCAAGTTGAAGAGCACTAACCTTTTAAGCCATTCCTCATAGGGATATCCTTCTATCTCCTTTATTTTTGGTGACTCTTCTCTGTACCTACATAGTAACATAGTATATGACGGCAGATAAAGACCAGTATGATCCATCTAGTCTGCCCAGCAAGGTGGCAAGAGTAGGTGTGCCTGCCGCTCCGTGCAGGTCACCCCTCCGCATGCCTTTGTTTATGGGTGTACCATCCGCTCCTTGTAGGTCACCCCTTATTTGTTGAAATAGTTAGTTATGTTTATTTTGATTTTATCTTGTTGCTATAAAGGGATCCACAGTGTCTGTACCATGCCATTTTGAATTCCGTCACTGTCTTTGCCCCCACCACTTCAATCGGAAGGGTATTCCAAGCATCCACCACCTTTTCAGTGAAAAGGTATTTTCTGATATTACCTCTCAGTTTACCCCCTTGCAGCTTCATGTTATGCCCTTTTCTAATTCTGCTATTTCTTTTTTAAGATATGGTGCCCAGAATTGCACACAATATTCAAGGTGCGGTCTCACAGTGGAACAATGCAGAGGCATTATAATATCCTTTGTTTTATTCTCTATTCCTTTCCTTATGATTCTCAGCATTCTACTCACCTTCCTGGCTGCCGCTGTACACTGGGTGGAGGGCCTCAACATGTCATCCACAATGGCGCCCAAATCTTTCTCCTGGGTGGTGGCTCCCAGCTTGCAACACCGTATCGTGCACCTCAGTCTTAGCCGTTCCTTCACTCATGTGCTAAAGTTTCCACCAAGGGCCATCCTAGACAAAACCTTAAATAAAAAGGGCCAACTTGCCATATTGAATGCCTTCTCAGTATCTATTGATAGGAGTGACAGGAATTTGTTGGGATTTGGCAATCTAAATCAAGTTTACCAATTTCCACACATTGTCCATAGTTTGCCACTCTGGTATACTGTAAAACCTGATTAGTAAGCATGAATCAGTCTCTGGATATAAATCTGTAGCCTGGGGGCTAATATTTTAGCTAATAGCTTCACATCTATGTTGAGGAGGGAAATTAGTCTTATACAGTTGTGGTCAGCATTATTGGCACTCTTTCAGTTCAACCCCTTAATGTCCAATATCCCCTCAAAAAAAGGAAAAGTGGGCAGTGAAACAGCTTTGGACTATTAGGCTGATGCAGAAAGCCGGCACTGAAGTTGCACACTATGAACTTTGTATGCCTCTTTGCAGCACACCGTGGTGCCAGGTGCCACCATTTTTCAAGATGGTTGCACAAGAGTGGGAGCACATGGGCAGAGTCCTGCTCATTTGTAAAGGTACCGGGTGGGAGGTTCAGGAACACGGGGCCACCAGGGTTAGTTCTGGTTGGGTGGGTGGGGTGTTGGGGTCACTGGGCCACCAGGGTTATTTTTGGTAGGGCGGATTGGGGGGTTTGGAATTGCTAAGCTACCAGAATTATTTCTGGTTGGGTAGGTGGGGGGTTTGGGGTCGCTGGCCCACCAGTTATTTTTGGTTGGGAGGTTCAGGGTCGTGGGCCACCAGGGTTATTTTTAGTTGGGCAGGTGGGGGGATCGAGGCCACAGGGCCACCAGGATTATTTTTAGTTGGGCAGGTGGGGGGATTGAGACCACTGGGCCACCAGGGATTTGCTTTCTGTTATGGGCACTGGCCCCCTGACAGTATTTTGATGGCATCAGGGGTTTTCCTCAATGCCTGGTTCATCTGCGGGGAAGTTTGACATTTCCACTCAGATGATCCAGGCATTATGGAAAATCCCCATTGCCATCAAAATGCTGTCGGGGGCACGTGCTAGATATTTAAACCACCTCAAGACTAGATGTAGAGATATTGGCAGCAATGCTGGTTACAAAATCCTCTATGCATTTCTCTTCATTGGGCGCAGACAGGCCAGTTTAAAACAGTCCATTTGTTCCTTTTTAACCATTCTTTTAAGGCCTCCAGTTCCTGTGGTATAAGGGAAAAAACACCCTTTCTACAGTTAAAATGTTGTGGGGCTGTTTTTCTGCCTCAGGAACTGGAGGCCTTAAATGTATTAAAGGAATCATGAAGTCAGAGGACTACCAAGGTAATTTGGAGCAAAATGTGCTACCTAGTGTCAGAAAGTTAGGTTTGGGTTGAAGGTCTTGGGTCCTCCAGCAGGACAATGACCCAAAACATACATCCAAAAGTAGAAAATAATGGTTAAAAAGGAAAAAATGGACTGTTTTAAACTGGCCAGCAATGAGTCCTGATCTCATTCCAATCGAGAACCTTTGGAAAGAGCTGAAATCTGCCATTGGTAAAAGGAATCCTGGAAACATTCATGAGCTTGAACAAATCACATTTGCAGAGTGGGAGAAACTACCAGCAGACAGATGTACGAAACTTATAGATGGCTACAAGAAATGTTTGTAGACTATCATCGGTGTTGTGCAACCAAATATTAGTGAAGGGTGCCATCAATCCTGTCCAGGTAATATTTCGGGGGGGTTTCTCAGAAATTACTACATCTAAGTTGCACAAACATCTATTTTTTTGTTGTATGTCTTTTAACATACTATTAAAATATTATGATGACATACAGTTGGATTATTTTGAATTATTTCTCAAGATATTGTGCACAACATACCTAAAATGCAAGGTGCCAATAATGTTGACCACAACTGTAAACTACATAATGTGATGATTTTTTACTACTTTTGGGAATCACAGTGATGGAGACTTTTTGCATCAATTTAGGAATTCTCCCTCCCTCTTTGAGATTTTACATTAAATAACCGGTTACAGGATTGGCCAAATACTTTATTGAATTTAGCAAAATATCTGTCTAGCCGCAGGGACATATCTGGCTTTAATGCTGCAATTGCTGATTTCACCTCTTTTTGCATGATGGGAGCATTAATCTGTAGATGCTCTTGCTCAGAAGGAGATGAGAATCTACATTTAGCCTATTTTTGCTTCAGTATGTAATTACTTAATATGATATCCAACTGTTTGATTCTATTCATTGTAAAACGCTTTGATTTCTAGAAAAGGCGGTATAGAAAACCCTTAAATAAATAAAAATAAATAAAAGCTAACCTACTCCAAATACTCCACATCTCCCCCTTATATCTCTGGCATGTACAGACATTGATTAGCAAAGGCCTCTCCTATGACTTTCCCATTCTTGACTGGCTTACTGTCCTCCTGGATTTGCTGGATATGATATTCCAATTTTCATACTTTCGGTTGGAAAACCAACAATTTACTGGCTTTGCCCCCAGATTCAAAGTAAGACTGTTTGACTTGTCTCATTTTATAAGCAGCTTCCTCTACCATGACCACAACCGGGCCTTCTGTACCACTTATATACTAAGAATAGCTTTTGAGGGGTTGGCCTTTTGGCGAGTTTCTAGTTTATCTCTTATGGTATATTTCATACTATCTCAAATCTGTTGACATGGGACCTCACCAGTATTGTTAATTTGAGTTTTCTTTAATATTTTGGGAGATAGTTTGCTAACTGATAGGAAATCAGGGAAAGTATCATTAAGCCCCCATGCACTATTATCGCTTACTGATGGAAACCCTTTAGACAAGGAGTAACATGTGCATGGTGGGGCCAAGTGAGACACGTTTTCTGCTCTTACCACCAAAGGGGACAAACTCAGGTCTACTAAATAAAAATCAATCCTTGAATAATTGCTACTGGTGTAACATAAAAGGTATAATCTTATTCTCTACCATGTAATTGCCTAGTCTAGACATCCCAAAACTTGAGAGTCCGTGTGAGCTCCATTAGCTGTCTCCTAGCCAGGCCAGAAGCAAATTGTTTGCTGGAAGTTGTCTAATACGGGGTTTAAAATGAAATTAAAGTCTCCACCCAAGAATAACATTTCTTGAAAAAAAGGCCTGTTCAAGCAATAAAATAAAAGATATTCTCTGTATGGAGAATTTCTTTAAAAATCTGCTTACATATAGATTAGCTAAAGTAATATAGAGAGGACCGATGAATACCTTTCTAGCCTTTCTCTTTTCTGATTCTTGGGCATTCCACCCTTGAGTCACTAGTATAGCTACTTCCCTCTTTTTTCTGATTTAGAACAAAGAACAAAGTAGGGAAATCTGGAATAAAATTATAACCTTTTGTATTTCTAATTAAGATGAGCTTCTTGTATAAAGATTTCATCAGCCCTTGTCCTTTTGATTTCTCTGCTTAAATTCCTCTTTTGGGGCAAATTTAAACCTTTCAGATTGAGGCTAATATTTTAATATCAGTCATTTGAGGTCAAGGAATCTTTTAGTATATTACAAATTCTATATTCAGAGGAGATATGTAACTTCACTTTTGGTCCTCACAAACCAGTTGCTTGCCTTGCACCATTCATGCTCCAGTTTGCTCCTTCATACCCATTCCCCTGCTCCCTCACCTTCCCACTTCCCCCTTCCACTCCCTCACCTATTGTTGCACGATGTATGCACTTTTACCCACATACAGGTTGGGCAGTTCTTAGCCAATTTATTTGAGTAAAATACTTTTTAACGTGGAGAAATTGCTTTGAAAATTGCCATCATGACCACTTGTTCTGGAACATTCTTTTTCACTAAAAAAATGCATGTGTGTTTTACATTATTTATACCTTTGATCTATTTAAATTTCTCTGTCATATGTCCCTCGTACTCTTATTTAGATCCTTCAATCTTACAGCCTTTTCCTTTCTTATGCCAAACTATAACTTTGGTATGGCAGTTTCTGTAGGCTTCTCCAGGAACAAGCAGGAAGTCATTCCTCACATATGGGTGATGTAGATGCCAATGGAGCCCTCATGGAAGCATCTCCTCAGATTTCAAAGAAAGCCTTTGGGAGATGCCATCACGCATGTGTGGTCCCCTTCCCACCCAAGGGTGCCATCTTACTCATTCTCCTTTTTTCTGCGGAACCCTTCAAACATTCACCTTCTCTCCCTGGAAAAAAGTTGTTTCTCATGCACTCTGTGCCTTTTTCCAGCTAGCACTGGTTCCTTTCCCACTCCCGAGTCCCGCTGCCCTAGCATCGGGCCTTGAAGCCTGTTAGTTACGTTCTTTTTCATCCAGCGCCTTTCACGCCTTTTTCAACCGCTGGCCACGTGGAGGGTCTTCGACCTTGCTGGGGTCCTTTTTGCCCCAATGGCCTCCGGCTTCAAGAAGTGTGATCGGTGCTCCAAAAACATGTCCCTTACCGACACACACGACTGTTGTCTCCGGTGTCTGGGTGCAGACCACGACCCGGAGGCGTGCTCCTTGTGCAAAAAGATGTTCACAAAGGCCATGCAGAGTTGCTGGCAGAAGCAGGATGACATTTTTCACAGGGCAGACTCAACCCCGGTATCCCTGGTAGCCTTGCGCTCTAAGGCCCCACACAGATCCTCTGAGCTGCGTAAAGACCCTGCGATTCCCGAGCAGGCACACAGATACTCCAATCAAGGTTCTCCGGAGCAAGAGCATAAGAAGAAGAAAAAGAAGTCCTCGAGGGCCTCGTCCTGGGAAGCGGACAAGCATGGCAAGTCCTGTGTGTGGTCCCTCAGCCCCCCGGTGAACGTCTAAGGAGTTGGAGTGGGAGAAGCCGGCAAAGGTACCTAGGACAGACGTCGAGGCCTCCAGCGACGGATCTCAGACCCCCAAGGCATGTCCTGTTGAGGACTCCCCCTCTTCCCCGACATCTGACCCAGTAACCCTGTTGTCAGTGTCGAAGGCTGCAACCTCCGAGTGGAAGGCCAGGATGCAGGCATTGGAACACAGCGTTTCTGCATTCCCTGTCTCACAGCAAGCGCCGATGCCTGGCCCTCCCGGTGCACGTGCTGAGACTGCAGGGAACTTGATGATGAGGATTCCCCAGGCCGCCGAAGCAATCCTCGAGAGCCACATGCCTCCAGCAGATCCTTGGTGAGGAACTCAATCCCGCTCCCAGTCCTTGAGAGCGAGGTCTTCTCAGGTGAGTGCCTCTGACTCCGGCCAAGCCTTGACCCCCATTCATTAAAGACCAGATTCAAATGACACCCTTAGAGCCGTTGAGCTTCGAGTCTTCGATGGACTACTCAGATTGGGAGCCTGATATCGAGACCTCCCTTGAGATACGGACAAACCGTGACCTCCCCTCAGACCCATCTCTGCCAGCATCAAAGCATCTGTCCCTGTCTGAGGACACCTCATTCCTCAAGTTTGTCTGAGGCATGTCAAAGGCCACGCAGTCAGAGGAGGACCCTCGTATATGGGAACTCAAAATCCTCCAGTACGAGGCCCCACCCAAAGAGGTCCTCATTCCCCATCCCCTCTATCCTTGGTCGATTCCTCTTCTAGATATGGGAGGCACCGGCATCAGTGCCGTTCGTTAGCCGATGCCTGGACACTATGTACTGGGTCCAGCGAGGACCAGGCTTCAGGAAGGCGCACCTCCCTCACACCTCCATGGTGATCGAGTCGGCTTTGCATCGACAAAAAAGCCCGAAGATGCACTCATCGGTGCCCCTGAGCAGGGAGTCCTGTGCCCTCAGGCAAAAATGTTACCAGGATGATGCTGGTGTGCCGCATACAGACTTATCAACTGTATATCGGCATGTACCTATGAGACCTGACTAAAGAACTCGGGGTCTCATGGCAGGCCTTGATGGAGACTACCTCCAACATTTCCAGACCCTCACAAAGTCCGTCAGTGAGTGCTTGAAATACTTGTCTTGAGCAGCCTATGATGGCTTTAAGTCTAACGAGAGGGTAGCCACCGCAGGCATCGGTGCTTGATGCCAGGCCTGGCTCCAGGCATCTGACTTCAAGCAGTGAGTCAAGGAGAAACTCCTTGACCTCCCATGCTCGTGGAAAACGTCTTCAGAAAGCAGATGGGAGGACAAGGCGGCCGAGATCAAGAACGAGTATGTCACCAGGACTCGGCTCTCGAGGAAGACCTCCACTCTTCCAGGAAGAAACCGCCCAGGAAAAGGCCTCCCTTCCACAGGAAGGGCCAGCCTTATCAAGGCTATCCCCCATACTCAACCACCAAGGCCCCTCAGCAGGGTCATCAGTGAAAGGAAGCAGGCCAGGGCCCACGTAAGCCCAAGGATCCCAATTCCCAGACCCCAACCCCAGCCCAGACTGGGTTGGGGTTTTGACAACCAAAGCATAGCCTTTCTACCCATGGGGGGTCAGCTACCAACAGGAGAGCACCTTACTCTTTTTGCCCACCACTGACTCCTGGGCACTTCAGGTTAGCATCTTCATCTGGATCAAAAGCCCACTGGTTTCTTTCCAGGAAAGCCCCCTCGGACTCCCCTGCACCAAGCCCTATTACTACAGGAACCTCGTAGGCCTTCTCAGGGACAAGGCCGTGGAGCCAGTGCCAACCCACTCAAAGGGAAATGGATTCTACTCCAGGTACTTTTTGGCCTGAGCGGTATATCAAATGTAATAAACCATAACCATAATAACCATCCTGGACCTGAGAAACCTGAGCAAATTTCTGGTGCGGTAAACGTTCAAAATGCTCTCCCTTGGAACATTGCTGCCCTACCTCCAGCAGGGAGATTGGCTATGCTCCTTTGACCTTATTCATCCCAGTCACAGGCACTACCTAAGGTTCATAGTCGACTACTACCAATAAAGGGTACTACCCTTCAGCATAGCCTCCGCTCCAAGAGTCTTCACCAAATGCCTGGCAATGGTGGCCGCCTACCTCCATCTCCATGGGGCCTTTGTCTTTCCATACCTGGAAGACATGGCCTCAGAGGTGCAACAGGCCATGGCCTGCACCATCAGAGGGTGAAGCAGTTAGGTGCACAGGTGGTGTTCTCTTCAATCCTCCCTGTTGAGAGTAAATGCCAAGGCAGAGAGGCTCGCATCCTGGAGACGAATGCATGGCTGCGTGGATGGTGTCATCGAGAGCGTTTTGGTTTTCTAGACCATGGGATGCTGTTCCAAGGATTGCAGAGCAGAGATGGCATCCATCTGTCCAAGAAAGGTCAACGCGTCTTCAGTAGTAGACTAGCTAATCTACTGAAGAGGGCTTTAAACTAGACTCATTGGGGATGGGTGAAGAAAGCCCCTAGGTAAGTGATACATTAAATACCTTAATGGAAACGGGTAACAGGGGTAACATATGGAAA
This sequence comes from Ichthyophis bannanicus, assembly GCA_033557465.1. Classification (NCBI taxonomy): domain Eukaryota; kingdom Metazoa; phylum Chordata; class Amphibia; order Gymnophiona; family Ichthyophiidae; genus Ichthyophis; species Ichthyophis bannanicus. The sequence goes on along the minus strand of CM066032.1, from coordinate 1,253,254,947 downwards.
GCAGTGTGTATAAATGCCCGTACCATGGGAAATAAGATCCCTGATATTGAAGCTTTGGTGGGAGTGGCCGACTTGGATTTGGTGGCAGTTACAGAAATATGGTTCACAGAAAACCATGACTGGGATGTAACTATACCTGGCTATACTTTATTCAGAAAGGACAGGGTAGGAAGAAGGGGAGGAGGAGTGGCACTATATGTAAAAAAAAAAAACTATTAAAGCTTTGGAATTACAGAGCTTAAAAGGGAGAGAGGAGGCATTGTGGGTTAAACTAGAAAGAGGGAAAGAGAAATCTATCTGCATTGGCATGATATACAGACCTCACTCACAAGAGGAAGACGTGGACAGAGAGTTAATTGAAGACATATGCAGCATTGCTAGGAAAGGGTAAGTGCTACTGATAGGGGATTTCAATAAGCCAGATGTTGATTGGCACATTCCTGCTGCAGTATCATCTAGAAGTAAAGAGATCCTGGATTCTCTACAGGGAGAACTATTCGAGCAATTGGTAACAGACCCCACACGTGAAGGGGCCATACTAGACTTGGTGCTTACTAATGGTGAAAGTGTTTCTGATGTTATAGTGGGAGATCATTTTGCATCCAGTGATCACCAGATGGTGTGGTTCAGTATTAGGACTAGGGCTGTTAGAATCCATTCAAAAATGAGGGTCTTAGACTTTAGGAAGACTGACTTTGCCAAGATGGGCCAATACCTCAGGGAGCCGTTAGCGGGATGGGAACAGCTGGGGGATATAGAAAAACAGTGGGTAAAAGTGAAAGGGGATATTTTAAGGGCAACCAACCTTTTTGTTAAATGGTAAATAAAGTTAAAAGGAAAAGGAGACCGCTATGGTTTTTGAAAGAAGTAGCTGAAAAAGTGAAGAAAAAGAGGGAAGCCTTCATGAAATACAAGAGATCACAGAAAGAGGAAGACAGGCATCTATATTTGGAAAAACTTAGAGAAGCTAGCAAAGTAGTCAGGAAAGCAAAGATTCAAAAAGAGGAGGAAATAGCCAATGCAATAAAATGGGGGGATAAGACATCTTTCAGATATGTTAGTGAGAAGAGGAAGGGCAAAAGTGGTATTGTCAGACTCAAGGGTGAAGGGGAGGAATATGTAGAAGCTGATGAGGATAAAGTGGAATTGCTTAAGAAATATTTCTGTTCTGTGTTCACAGATGAAGAACCAGGAGCAGGACCTCAGAAAACATCCACAAACAGAAACAGAAGCGAGGGACATCTTGAACAATTTTCAGAAGACTGTGTTCGTGAGAAACTAACTCAACTTAAAGTAGACAAAGCGATGGGACCGGATGGGATACACCCGAGAATACTGAGGGAACTTGGGGACGTTCTAGCTACTACTACTACTACTATTTAGCATTTATATAGCGCTACACACGCAGCGCTGTACAGAAATATAAGCAAAAAGACAGTCCCTGCTCATCAGAGCTTACAATCTAGTCAAGACAACACAGAACAATAGACAGATCGGGAAAACAATTATGGTGATATGGTGCAATAGTTAATTCGGGATAAAGCAAAGTATGCAGTAAAACAAAGTATGGCAATTACAATTCAGGCAAAACAAGTATGGCATTTACGAAAACCAAGTATGGCAAAGGACGGGAATCAGGTTAGGACAAAGGGTAGAAGTCAGGATCTGAAAGCAGAAGAGGTGGGTTTTCAACCTGGACTTGAAATAATATAAATAAATATAAATAATATAAATAAATATGATAAAATAAATAAATAAAACCTCACTATTTTCTCTTTAAGCAGCGTTTCCAATAATTTACTCACCACCGAAGTTAAACTAACCGGCCTGTAGTTTTCAACCACATCCTTACTTCTGCTTTTGTGTAAAGGCACCACATAAGCCTATCTCCAGTCCTTTGGCACTACTCCCAACTCCACATTCACCAGGATTACTGACTCAGGAGGCGGGCACAATTCTCCACCCCAACTTGGGATCCCTGTCGCTAACAACATGGCTGATGAATGGGTCGCCTTAGCGTCCTTCCACCTCCCCAGAGAGGTGGAAGAAGTCCTCCTGGCCTCCTGTAAGGACTCCATGAGATGAACCTACGCCTTCAAGTGCACAGATTCTTGGTATGGTGTATGGAGCAACGGGTAGATCCATTCTCCTGCCCAGTGCATACGCTACTGCAGTACTTGCTCCACCTTTCACAGTTTGGACTCGTCCAACTCCATCAGGGTACACCTGAGCACTCTTCGCAAACCATCACTCCTTAGAGGGCAAGCCTCTTTCTGTACAGCCCCTCATTACCCAATTCATGTGGGGCTTGCTGCTCTAAAAGCCTCCATCCAGCCACCTCCGGCAGAATGGGATCTCAACAGGGTTCTGACGCAGCTTACCAAGCCGCCCTTTGAACCCTTGGCTACCTGCCATTTGCGTTACCTTTCCTTGAAGGTTGCTTTCCTGAAGGCGTTCACCTCTGCCCACAGAGTCAGTGAGTTCCAGGCCTTTGTGGCCGAACCACCCTTCACCAAGTTCTACAAGAACAGGGTTGTGCTTAATTCCTTCCGAAGGTGGTGTCTGCTTTTCACCTCAAACAAGTGGTGGTGTTCCTTACCTTTTTTCCATGGCCCCATACCGACAAGGCAGCAGCCATTCTCCATATTCTGGACTGCAAAAGGGCCCAGTCCTTCTACCTGCAATGTACTCAGGGCCACCGCAAAGCCTCACAGCTTTTCGTTTCATACGACTGGGAGAGGCTGTCACCAAGCTGACCCTGTCCACCTGAGTGACGGACTGCATTGCTTTTGCTCACGATCAGGCTGAGCTATCGTTGGAGAACTGGGTTATGGCACACAATATCAGGGCGATGACAACCTCAATTGCGAGTCTACGCTCTGTCCCTATGACAGATATCTGCCGGGCTGCCACCTGGTCCTCAGTCCACACTTTTGCAGCTCACTACTGCCTGGAGAGGGAGTCCCGATGGGACAGTGCCTTTGGCCAGGCCATACTCCGTAATCTGTTCGGGATTTAGGCAACTCCTGCCCTCTGACCCTTTTTGTTCAGGCTACCAAAGCCATGGCTTACCCTGGACACTGGGGTCCTCAGAGTTTGTCCTCAGATTCACCTGCGGCTGCTCACGGCTGGGCCGTGCTTTTTCTACAGGTTCTCAGTAGCCTGTAGCTAGGGAGTCCCATATGTGAGGACCGATTTCCTTCTTGTTTCTGGAGAAAGTATAGTTACTCACCTGTAACTGATGTTCTCCAGGGATAGCAAGAATCAGTCCTCACTATCCTCCCTTCTCCCCTTGGAGTTGTTGTATAATTTTTTGCCATCTTCTTTTGTCGGTTCTAGCTATGTCATCTGACTGAGTAAGATGGCACCCTTGGGTGGGAAGGGGACCATGCATATGTGGTGGCATCTCCCAAAGACTTTCTTTGAAAGCTGGGGAGATGCTTCCGCGAGGGCTCTCGACATCACCCATATGTGACTGATTCCTGCTGTCCCTGGAGAACACCTGTTACAAGTGAGTGACTACGTTTTCCCACCTGTGAATAGAAAGGCATTTGCAATGTCATTATTCTATGATACCAAGCAGAAAGTCTCATGTCTGAACAAGCCAGAACTAAGGTAACAGGACGTCGGTACTCAACTTATAAATGGAAAAATCACTCCTCTATATCAGCTTAGTAGATGTTTGCATAAATATGTTGGGCAAGTCTGTTTCTATTAAACATATAATTAAATTAAAAACTATCTAGTACAAAACTGAAGAACTGAAGCTCAAACTTGGTTAGAAACTTGTGTACTACTGTTTTTGTCAGTTACTAAAGTGAAAAGCGTTCAATGACTTGTCTTTGTTGCCTGCTTCCAGTATGTGACACCATGGAACTACCACAAACACTGATCGATGGCAGAAAGTGAAGTAAGGGAGCAGTGATATTATAATTATCACTGTTTTCAGGCATGCTGTTTGCAGTGTTGACTGAAGTTCTCTGGTCACCATGAGAACCATGAAAGACTCATTTTATGCAGTATGCTTTCTTTTAATTAGTGAAGTCTTTTGACAGAAGGAACCTGAAGAAACTTCAGTTTGGATCTTCTGCATGTGACTTTATTTACTTGTTTGGTTTGCTTGTACTGTGTTTGTTTCTTGTGTGCTCCTTTTAATCTTTCTAGTTTCAGCTCTCCGGTAAGATGTGTGATGTGTTTTGTTCATAAAGAGTGTTGTTTGTTGTATGCAGTGCCTTGCAAAAGTCTTCACATCTTTGTATGTTGTTCACATTCTCTCTCTAAAAAAGGCAATTGAAAGACATTGTAGCTGTGTGAGAAAGCACTTTGATAAATTAAGTACTTTATGTATTTGCCAAGGTTTATCTTGTCTGAGCAGTATAAACTGCTGAGGTGGCCAGGGCTGTGGGCCACTTAGTCTACCCTTTTTGTCACTCATGCGTATTAATATTAAAGTGTCATGCTTTTGAGTTATCAGTTGGCAGGTATTCATTGCTCAGTAAACATCTGTTCAAAATAGCATGCAGAATCTAAAGCGACTATCAGAATTCTTGCTTATTACATTCCTGCTTTTGTTAATGTGTATGATTATAAGGGGAACACAGTGATGGGCATTAGCAAGAGGGTCTCGCCCTTATCTGCAAATCAAACAGATGATTCCGGAGTGTGATGTCAGCAGTCTCATTCTCGATCAGAGAATTAACTGTGTGCCAGTTGCAGTGTTAGAATTCCATCTACTGTTTTACATAATGTTTTTACAGAGAAGGGAATTTTCACAGGACACTAAGCTCAGAGTTGAAAAAGAACATTATCAACGCGTGAACTCCCTGTTCCGCCACAGAAGGATGATATGTGTCTTTTCCCCTCCATCCCCCTGCTTCCCTCTCTCCCAGACTTTCATCTCATTTTATGTCACCCCATCCATTTCCCCTGTTGACTTTAGGAAGTAAAGTGAAGAGAGAGAGTTATTTTTTTCACATATTAATAAAATCACTCATTCTTGTGGATTTTTTTAATGAATTTTAACATTTACCAAGCGTTACAACTTGTACAGAAATAAAGAAGCAGAATGAAATAAATATACTGCCCCTTTCTATAGCCCACAAAACAAGAGGCCCAAAAAAGAAAAAGAAAATAATTACAAAATGAAAAGAAATCCAAGCAGGCACAAATGGCTAGTTCATCTCATTCACGAGATACTAGAGCTGGGAACTGCTGGATCAACGGATCTATGAGCATTAAAAAAGAAAGTAACTGAAAAGGTTCAGAAAACATATAGGTAACAAACTGTAATTTAACTATATATAAATATGGAAAGAAAAAATAAATCCCCTAGCTGTAACACCCCGGGTTGTGGAGCGGGAGGAACTCCCTCCTTCTACACTGAGTTTCCCTAGCCAAATCAGGGAAGATACAAACCAGAAGACCCTTAAATAAGATAATCCTCTTTTTGAAAAACATTTTTAGGACCATTCACGATCAGTTTTTAAAGCAAATGTAGCCAAAAATGTAGATGGAACTGCAGACTCCAAATCAGAATTAGCTAATGCATTCAAGGAATCAATCTGTTTTGGTTTCCTGTACCATGGGATGCTGTTCCAAGGGTTTCAGAGCAGAGATGGTGTCCATCTGTCCAAGAAGGGTCAACATGTCTTTGTAAGTGAAACATTAAATACCTTTATGAAAATGGGTAAAAGGGGCAAAATATGGAAAGCAGTGTGTATAAATGCCCATAGCATGAGAAATAAGATCCCAGATGTTGAAGCTTTAATGGGAGTGGCTGACTTGGATTTAGTGATGGTAACAGAAACATGGTTCACGGACAACCATGACTGGGATGTAACTATACCAGGCTATAACTTTATTCAGGAAGGACAGGGTAAGAAAAAGGGGAAGGGAGTGGCACTGTGTGTAAAAAATAATATTAAAGCTGTGGAAATACAGGGCTTAAAAGGGAGAGAGGAGGCACTGTGGGTTAAATTAGAAAGAGGGAAAGAAAAATCTATTTGCATTGGTGTGATATACAGACCTCCTTTACAGGGAGCACAAGCGGATGGAGATTTAATAGATGACATACTAAGCATTGCCAGGAAAGTGGAAGTGCTACTGATAGGGGATCTCAATATACCTGATGTTGATTGACACATCCCTGCTGCAGTATCATCTAGAAGTAAGGAGATCCAGGAATCTCCAGGAACAAGCAGGAATGAGTCTTCACATATGGGTACGTCGGTACCGACGAGTCCGCGCGGGAACACTTCCCAGCGTCCAATCAGAAAGCTTTTGGAAGCATCCCAACACGCCTGCGTGCTGCCTTCCCGCCTTCCCAACTGCCTCTCCTCAGTTTTCATTTTTCCGCGGATCCGGCAGGCCATCCTCCTGTCACCGCAGAAAATTCTTCTTTTATTTTTTAGTTTTCTTGTGGTCGCGGCTGCCTTTCCCCGACGCCACCGGTACCGCCGGTGTTTCTTTTTTCTTTTCTTGTAAAATTTTTCCTTTTTAAGGAATATTTTTCCTTCCTTAGTGTCTCACGGTTTCTCAGGCCTTCTAGGCCTCTCCATCTTCCTTCATGGAACCGCCAGCCACTTTCCCCAAGAAATGTACAAACTGTGGCGGTACAACTTTATTTTTAGACACTCACAATTGGTGTCTAACCTGCTTGGGTCCTGACCATTTTCCTCCAGAGCCCTCGGGCACTAGCATTGTGAGAAGAAGTTTTCAACATAGAGTTCCCCTCGACATGCGGTCCCCCTCCAACTTCAGGGCACCGAGTATATCTTCTACACAGCATCAAGTAACCCAAAAACAGTCTGTTAAGACTAGCCAGTCCTCGAACGGCAGTTCTCATGCACTGCATAGAGATGCCTATGGCCTTGTCCTCGAGAATCCACTGGCTTCAAAACCCCGGTGGGAGTCTTCGGCCTCCAAAGCCTGTGTGGGGTTTCAGGTTGTTCCTGAGGTTCACCCCTCACAGAACATACCTGAGCCATGCCCGGTGGTGGCATCCGCTTCGAGCGGTACCGATACCCCGGCATCGGCACTGGTGTTGGATGAAACATTTCTCACCAAGGATCGTCGTCTGGCGTCCTCGGTACCTGCGGGGCCGGTGGTTACGCTCCAGACCGACCTTCCAGTATCGGTACCGGCACCGATACTAGGACCGACGTCGGTACCCTCCAGACGTGCATCGATAGACTCGCTTCCTTCGATGTCGAGTCTGGAATCGATCTCCAGTCTGGAGGACTGGGTACCGACTCCCGTCGGTACTGCAGGCTCGGTTTGGATAATTCGGATCCGCAACTCTCTGTTCCTTCGATACCGTTAGAGTTGCCACCGGCTGGCCTTCATCCACCGGTATCAGATACGGTACCGAAGTCGGTACCGATATCCACATTACCATTGCTGTTGGTGCCTTCCATGCTTCTCTAGTCAGGCTCGCTTCCCTCGATGCCGAGTTTGGAATCGATCCCTAGCGTGGACGATGTGTTACCGACTGTCGCTGGTCCGGACCTGCAGTACCAGCGACCATCCTCTGAGGATCCCATATTGCACCATTCAGGATCTTCTATTCCTATATAATTGGATAGATCCCTCGGTGCCAACGCTAGTTCTTCATCAGATCTAGCCTATCCAAAGGAAGTTCCCTCCGGGGATCCTTCTTTTCAGACTTTCCTCCTGGATATGGCAAATTCACTTGCCATTCCTATTCCTGGACAGGATCCTACACAAAGGAATACAGAATCCCTCTTTGTTCCTAGCAAAGCAAAGGAGAACATAATGCTTCCTTTGCATCATTCTTTGCAGGATCTCCTTCTACGAATGTGGGAAGCTCCTTTAAAGGTACCCCCACCTTCCAGAGCAACTGATCTTCTATATCAGGGTTTCAAAAGACTCAACTTCCTCATCATTCCATTGTGGTAGAATCAGCAATGAGGCGGGTGAAGAGTAATAAAAAGCACTCTTCTTGTCCGCCAGGTCGTGAGTCTAAGGGGCTTGTTTACAAAGCTGCGGTAGCGGTTCGCGATCGTTATCGGAGCCGCGACCCCATTGATTTCAATGGGGCCGCGGCTCCGATAACGACCGCGACCCGCTACCGCGGCTTTGTAAACAAGCCCCTAAGACTTTAGATGCCTTTGGACGTCAAACTTTCCAGGCATCCATGCTTTCAGCAAGAATTCTCTCATATATTTTCTATATGGGATTATCTCTTGAAGAGGTCACAAAGAAATTACTGTTTTTGACTCCTTTTTTCAAGAGCCCAAAAGAGCAGACTATTCCTTACTGGTTAGTCATGCTCATAATATCTCTAGGTTTCTTACTCGTGCTTCCCTAGACTCCTTTGAGTCTGTTAGCAGGACTTCTGCTATAGCTATAGGGGCACGACGTAGAGCCTGGCTCCAAGCTTCAGACTTGGACAAATGGGCACAAGAAAGACTGGGAAATACTCCTTGCACTGGAGAAAATCTCTTCAACAAGGAGTCTTTACTCCAGGTTACTCAGTTATCCACTGACTTTCCTGTTTCCAGAGGCTGTTCTACGCCTACTTCTTTCCCAGTAGGTAGGAAATCTCCTACCAAACTTTCTTCCCCTAGGGGGAGAAGGTTTTATCCATCATCTGCCCATCATACAGATGTTCCCAAACAGGGGAAACATCGCCCTGGTCTGAAGAATCCACAAACTCAAGAGGGTCAACAAACCCAGCAGTCGCAGGGTTCTATTTAAGACTAATAAAAGAAAATATTTTTTCACTCAACGTGTAATCAAACTCTGGAATTTGTTACCAGAGGATGTCGTAAAGGCTGTTAATGTAGCTGGGTTTAAAAAAGGTTTGGACAAGTTCCTGGAGGAAAGGTCCATAAACCATTATTAAGAAGGGACCCAGGATATCAATGCTTGAACCAATACAAGCATTGTTAGATTGGCCACTATTGGAGACAGAATGCTGGGCTTGATGGACCTTGGTCTGACCCAGTATGGCATATCTTATGTTCTTATGTTCAAATAGATCATTGTCCCTCTTGGTTGGTGGTTAGGGTGGCAGTCTGCTTCTTTTCACTTGCAGTATCTGCACTAAATTTATCCTAACCTACCTAGATATCTCTTCATGAGACATCTTTTCTCTAAGAGTCTTTATGATGATCATGCCCATACTTAACAGATTTTCCTCTTCCTCTTGGAGGAAAGAGAGGTAACAACTATCAATAGACAGTTGTTTCTCTGTACTGGCATGTATCATCTCACCTGTCAGAGACTTCCTCCATAGTCGCTCTCTTGCAACTCTGTCTTACCTCCCTCTTACTACAACATTTGGTTTGTAAGAGTGACTCTTTTACACGGGTAAGCCCCTATGGTCCTCTACCTGTTCTACCGGGGGATTCTCCCTTCTGGAGTTGTCTTCCCCCTTGTTACCTTAGGGCAGCTTATCAGACAATAGGAAGTCCTACCATGTCTGTTGTTTCTTTTTCCCAATCTAAAAAAAGAGGAGGGAAAAGAAATTCTCCATGCTGCCCTGATAGTTGTTGCAGATGCAGCAATTCCTAGTGGTTAAGCCACTGGTTTTGTTCACTACACAACCAGGGCTTCCCCTCCACTAGCAATCCTCCTAGCTTCAATGCTAAGTCCCAAACAGGTTATCAACCTCGTTTGGGAAACCCTGTTATCACAGTCTGGTTGGTTAACTTTTATTCTTCGCCCCCTTGTCCTTGGCAGTATAGCTGGTTACCTGCTGGCTTTCCACAGCCAGTTTTTTCTTCTAACCAACCTGCAGCATGCTCTCTGCATCTCTACAGAGTAGCTTTGCACTATGGGCCCTTGCTAGAGAGCATTAGTATCTTGCCTAGCAGATAACCCCAGATGGTTAGGGGGGGGGGGTCCCCCAGTCATGTTTCATGCCTGGCAGGTATTCCCTATCCTTTCCATCTTATCTTAAATCTCTTTTGAGGCATAAGCCTCAGGCCTTTCATTACGTGAAAGCCTAAAGGAGGGCCAATTCCCTGGCTTGGCCCATATCTCCTTGGGTCTTCTCGTCAGAGATAAATTTCTTCACTGGCAGCTAGAGGACGCCTAATACCCATCTTGCCCTCATAGGCGGATCACTAGCGGTATCTTCCTCCAGAGGCGTCCTCTATCCATTCTCCACTGCAATTCTGGAGATATCTGAACTTCCTGTCTGCACACTGAAGTCAACACACACTCAACTAAATTTCACCCTCACTGCATGTTTAACACACTCACTTTACTCGATTGTTTGCTGTGATACCACCTTGATTAATAAGATAAGGCGGTTTAAAAATACTGTTAAATAAATAAATAAAAATCCTCTGCAATTTTCACGTAGGCCATCCTGGTTATTCAAGAGCTCAAATTCTGCAAAGAATTAAGCCTTCTTCTTGTCAGGGACACCTTTTCTCTGACTATGCCAGTCATAACCAGGAAAAGAGGATTCTCTATTTATCTATTCAAGCAGGTATCAACCTTCTTGCTGTCAGATGAATCTTCCTCTCTCCCTATATCCCTAGGGGGGATGGGGTTCTATGGACATCTCTCCATCCATATACCTGGAGACATGTCTCTATATGCCTGCCTATTCATCTGGGTATATATAGATAGATATAGATAAGTATATATATATGTATCTATATATATCTGTGTGTCTTCTGCCCATACATATCTCTTTATAGATATATGCATATATACCCTATATGTGTATATATTTAAATATATATATATACATATATATTAGATATAATGAGATATATTTTTAGATAGATCTGTATCCATCTACTTATCTATCTGTCTGTTAGGTTCAGATATCCTTACATTCCTATATGATACTGACAGATGGGCACTAACCCTATCAATGCTGTGCCAGCATACCTAGGGGACTACACCTATAACCACTCCTGTGGTAATTAACAACTTTTCCCCTTACCATAACCTTTTCCGGTTAGGTACTCCTGAAGCTCTCCATGTACCTTTCTTTCCTAATTGACCCCATTTAGGAAAGACTTTGCGGAGCTTCAGTTGCTCTAAAGCTTAGCGCTCCTGAGTCTGTCCTTACTTTCTTATCAGATACAAGGGCTCCATACCCTTTCTCCCCTACATGGACTGATTCCAACCCCAGTCCAGTTGGGTCAGACTCATTTTTTCTCTTGGTCCTAGATTTGTACTGTTTTTGGACCAAAACAGCTTAAGCTTTCTTTAATAATACCTTCTGCGTCTACGCTGAAGCTCTACCTCTTATACTACCCCAATTTTCCCCTGGGGCTATTTTTCACCCTGAAGGGTTCTGACCTCCACTTGTTTTTGTTCTACTTTATTACCTCTACTTCTCAGTGAGGTACCCCTTGAGCACATTCACTGGCTCTTCTATCAGATCCATATGTAGCTCAGTGCACTTGTGCAATGCCAACAAGGGAGGCCCAGATTACAATATTTTACTACTAAATGCCCTCGATACAGGGTCTTCCCCTTTTGAAGCCCTGTTCTAGCCAGCTGTTCCACAGCTCCTTTTCTGTATTCAACTCCTACCCTCCATCCCCAGGATGCCTGAGGTCCTGAGGAATAGCATGGCTCGTTCTAGACTTGCAACATGCTAGGACTCCCTCCGGGCATCTGAGCTTGGGAGTCCCCATATGTGAAGACTCATTCCTGCTTGTTCCTGGAGATAGCACAGTTACTTACCTGTAACAGGTGATCTCTGGGAACAGCAGGAATAAGTCTTCACAACCCACCCTCCTCCCCTAGGAGTTGCATTTCTCTATCTTTCCCTTCCTTGCTCTCTCTCTCTCTTTGTCTCAGCTTTAAAACTTAACTGAGGAGAGGCAGTTGGGAAGGCGGGAAGGCAGCACGCAGGCGTGTTGGGATGCTTCCAAAAGCTTTCTGATTGGACGCTGGGAAGCGTTCCCGCGCGGACTCCGTCGGTACCGACGTACCCATATGTGAAGACTTATTCCTGCTGTTCCCAGAGATCACCTGTTACAGGTAAGTAACCGTTCTTTCTCTACAGGGAGAACTATTCAGGCAACTGGTAACAGAACCGACATGTGAAGGGGCCATACCGGACTTGGTGCTTACCAATGGTGAAAGTGTTTTTGATGTTATAGTGGGAGATCATCTCGCATCCAGTGATCCCCAGATGGTGTCGTTCAGTATTAGGACTACAGCTGATAAAATCCATTCAGAAGCAAAGGTCTTAGACTTTAGGAAAACTAACTTTGCCAAGATGGGCTATACCTCAAGTAGTCCAGGGAGGAGTGGTCTAGTGGTTAGGACAAGGTACTTCAGGCCGGAGGGCCGGGGGTTCAAGTCTCACCTGGGGACAGCAATCTCAGGCCGGAGGGTCTGGGATTTCTAGTCCTATAGGCACTCCTTGTGGTCTTGGGCAAGCCACTTAACCCTCCATTGCCCATGTTCCCTGTAAGTATTAGCGTATGTGTTTCATATCCCCTCGTGTTAAATGTATCCCCCAATTGACCGCTTTGACCCGGTGAAAAGCGGGATATAAATACAGCTAAATAAATAAAGGAGTCTTTAGTGGGATGGGAACAGCTGGGGGATGTAGAAAAACAGTGGGCAAAACTGAAAGGGGATAGTTTAAGGATAACCAATTTTTGTTAAAATGGTAAATAAAGGTAAAAGGAAAAGGAGACCACTATGGTTTTCAAAAGAAGTAGCTGAAAATGTAAAGAATAATAGGGAGACCTTCATGAAATACAAGAGATCACAGAGAGAGGAAAACAGGCATCTATATTTGGAAAAACTTAGAGAAGCTAGCAAAGTAGTCAGGAAAGCAAAGAGTCAAAAAGAGGAGGAAATAGCCAATGCAATAAAATGGTGGAATAAGACATTTTTCAGATATGTTAGTGAGAAGAGGAAGGGCAAAAGTGGTATTGTCAGACTCAAGGGTGAAGGGGAGGAATATATAGAAGCTGATGAGGATAAAGTGGAATTGCTTAACACATATTTCTGTTCTGTTTTTCAAAGATGAAGAACCAAGAGAAGGACCTCAGAAAACACCCACAAACAGGAACAGAAGTGAGGGGCATCATGAACGGTTTTCAGAAGACTGTGTTCATGAGGAACTAGCTCAACTTAAAGTAGACAAAGCAATGGGACCAGATGGGATACACCCTAGAATAATAAGGGAGCTTGAGGATGATCTAGCAGCTCCACTGACTGACCTTTTCAATGCCTCTTTGGAGTCGGAAGTGGTGCCAGAGGACTGGAGAGAGGCACATGTGGTCCCTTTACACAAAATTGCAAGTAAGGATGTGGTTGAAAACTACAGGCTAGTTAATCTATCCTCTGTGGTGAGTAAATTATTGGAAATGCCGTTGAAAGAGATAATAGTGAGGTTTCTGGAGTCCAATGGATAACTAGATTTGAGGCAGCATGGATTCACCAGAGGCAGGTCTTGTCAGACAAATCTGATTGATTTCTTTGACTGGGTGACTAGGAAGTTGGACCAAGAGAGAGCCCTAGATGTGGTCTATTTAGAATTCAGTAAAGCCTTTGACACCTTCCGCACAGGCAACTTATAAACAAACTGAGACCCTAGGGATGAATCCTAAAGTTACTGCTTGGGTTAGAAATTGGTTGAGTGGGAGGCGGCAAAGGATACATGTAACTGGAGCTCATTCTGAGGAGAAGGAGGTTACTAGTGATGTGCCCCAGGGATCTGTTCTTGGTCTGATTTTTTTTTAACATTTTTGTTAATGATATAGCGGAAGGGCTGTCGGGTAAGGTTTGCCTCTTTGCGGATGATACAAAAATCGGCAATAGAGTAGACACCCAGGAAGGTATAGATAACATTAGGAGGGATCTGTCTAAGCTTGAAGAATGGTCTAGAATTTGGCAGCTGAGATTTAATGTTAACAAAAGCAAGGTCATGCATTTGGGCTGCAGCAATCCAAGGGAGCAATATAATATAGGGGTTGAAGTACTTCTGGCCACAAAAGAAGAGCGGGACTTAGGCATGATTGTGTCTGATGACCTTAAAGTAGTTAAACAGGTAGAAAAGGCAATGGTGAAAGCTAGAAGGATGCTTGGGTGCATAGGGAGAGGAATGGCCAGCAGAAGAAAGAAGATGATAGTGCCTCTATATAAGTCTTTGGTGCAACCTCATTTGGAGTATTGTGTGCAATTCTGGAGACTGCACCTTCAAAAGGATATAAACAGGTTCTCCAGGAACAAGCAGGAAGTCAGTCCTCGCATATGGGTGACGGCGCCGATGGAGCCCTCGTGCGGAGCAATTCCCCAGCTTTCAACTATCTATATACCTAATCAGCATTTACTCAGCATTGTAACCCTCAAATTACCATTTTTATTATATACAATTTAATGTTCACTGTAATTTCAATTGTTTGAATAAGTTTCAATGTAATGTTCAAGTTTTGTTCTATGTAAACCGCTTTGATTTTTCTGAAAGGTGGTATATAAAACCGTTCAATAAATAAATAAATAAATAAAAAGAAAGCATTTGGGATTGCATCGCGCATGCGTGTTCCCCTTCCCGTCCAAGGGTACAATCTTGCTCAGTCTCCCTTTTTCCGCGGAGCCCAATGGACATAGTCCCAATTCCCTCGCGGAAAAAGTGCATCAAATCTTCTGAAGATTCTTTTCTTCGGCCCAGTTCGACGCCGGTTCCCCTTCCCGCCTCAGTTCGGTACACCGGTATCGAGTCCGGTCTCTATTTTTCATTTTTTGTCCTTAGTGACTAGCGTTCGCATCTTTTTTTCTTTTTCACTGTCAGCCCGGTCGTTTAACCTCGCAGGGACCCTTTTTCCCCCGATGGCTGCCAGCGGGTTTAAAAAATGTGATCGGTGCAAGAGATTAATGTCTCTCACTGACACACATGACTACTGTCTCCGCTACCTCGGAGCCGACCACGACCCGAAGGCCTGTGGCCCATGCGGCAAGATGTATTCTAAGGCACTTAGAAGTAGGCAGCAGCAGCGTGAAAGGATTTTCTCCAAGTCCACATCCACCCGGGTCCGGACCTCGTCAGAAGCCTCGACATCTCAGGAGCTATCTGACTCTGAGCATCGTTGGGGGTCTTCTGAGCGGGGGTCTCCCTCGCGGAAACACCAGAGGAAGAAGAAACCTGCGAGGGCGGCGTCGTTGAATGCCTCTGATAGGCCTGGGTCCTCGCTGGCCAGGTCACAGAGTCCTGACCGCCGCCCCAGGTCCTCGGAGTCGGAGCGGCCTGCAAAGGTACCTCGCACAGAGCCGGAGGCGCCGAGGAAGGTAACTGCTGTTGCCCTCGTCGACTCTCCTCCGGGAGAACCGGCATCAGGCCTGACGGTGTCGGGACCCAAGCCAGAGGCTGCAGAGCCTTCTGAGCTCAGACTCAGAATGGCGGCCTTGGAGCGCAGCATGTCTGCCTTCATGGAGCAGCAGTGGGCACTGATAGCCGGTCTCACTGGTCCTTCCGCCCCAACCACCGGGACCTCGACGACCAAGTCGACCCTGGAGGCCGAGCCAATCCTCGAGACTCTTCGAGCTCGAGTCGATCCTCGGCCGAGGTCTCCCTTGACCTCCCGCTCGGGACCGAGGTCGTCGACGTCGGTGCCATCAGCGTCGGGGCAGTCTAGACCGAAGCCCTCGTGGCCGGAGCCCATCGATTCCTCCTCGGAGGACTCAGCATGGGAAACAGAGGATGAAGAGTCCCCGGACACCCACCAGACCCGGTGCGTCCCATCAGACTTGCCAGGGTCTGAACCTCAGAGAAGGTCCCCCCCCCCCGGAGGATACCCGGTTCTCGGATTTCGTTAGGGACGTGGCCAAGGCTTTGGCATTCCCGGCGGACACCGAGGAGAAGCCCCGAGCCGAGGAGCTCCTCCAGTATGATTTTCCCCCTCGAGAAGCCCTTACTGTACCGGTTCCTCCGATTTTGGAACGGCGGCTGTTCCGCATGTGGGAGTCACCGGCCTCGATGCCAGTTCTCAGCAGGCGGGTTGATTCCATCTATCGAGTCCGCAAAAGCCCTGGGTTCCAAAAGGCACAGCTGCCGCACAGCTCCATTGTTGTGGAATCGGCCATGCAGAGGCTCAAGAGCCAAAAAAATGCACTCCTCAGTGCCTCCTGGTAGGGAAGCCTGGAACCTGGGCGCCTTCGGCAGAAAGTGCTACCAGGGCTCGATGCTGTCATGCCGTGTCCAAACATACCAGCTGTACATGGGCATGTACTTACGGGACCTGGCAAAAGGGATTGCCAGGTTCTCAGTTGGCCTCTCCGAGGAACCCTTGCAGCGCTTCAAGGCCTTGTCCACGGGGATTCGGGAGTGCTCGAAGTTTATGTCTCGAGCAGCCTATGACGGCTTCGAGGCTTCAGCCCGGGTAGCCGCAGCCGGCATTGGTGCCCGATGCCAGGCATGGCTAATGTTGTCGGACCTAGAGCCATGGGTACAGGACAAGTTGGTCGATGTCCCATGCCAAGGTGACAACCTTTTTGGCAAACCCATGACTGAAAAGGCTGATAAAATCAAGTCCGAGTACTTGACCCAGACAAGGCTATCCAAAAAGACTTCTGCCCCTTCTAAAAAGAAGGGCTCAGGTAAAAAACCCTTTTTCCCGAGGAAGGGTGCTGTTTACTGCAACTACCCCACTCACCAGGCCTCCCCGGCTCCCCAACAGGGGCAGCAGGCCAAGGGACAGGAGCATGGCCCGCGTAAGCAGAAGACCCCCAAAGCCCAGGCTCCAGTTCCTTCCCAGCCGGTAGGGGGTTATTGACAGCCACAGCATAGTCTCTCTCCAACCAGGGGTGAGACTTGGTACAGGAGGAAGGCTGACACTGTACGCCCACAGGTGGCCAGCAATCACTACAGATACCTGGGTCCTACAAAAAGTCCAAAAGGGCTACTTGCTTCACTTCGACCAGGTACCTCCCTCCTACTTTCCGGGAGAGCCTCTCAGACCCCCTCTACACAGGAAACTCCTCTTGCAGGAGTTAACTGGTCTTCTAGAGGATCAGACGGAGGAGCCGGTGCCCCACAGCCTACAAGGGCAAGGCTTCTACTCCAGGTACTTTCTGATACCAAAGAGAACAGGAGGCCTCAGGCTCATCCTCGACCTGCGAAACTTAAACAAGTTCCTGATGAGGTAAAAGTTCAAGATGCTTTCCCTTGGAATATTGCTGCCTTACCTCCACCAGGGAGACTGGCTATGCTCCTTAGACCTGAAGGATGCCTACAGACACATATCCTCATATATCCAGACCACAGACAATATCTCAGATTTGTAGTGGGAGGAAACCATTTTCAGTACAGAGTACTTCCATTTGGCCTAGCCTCCACCCCCAGAGTGTTTACCAAGTGTCTGGCGGTGGTGGCGGCCTTTCTCAGGAACCAGGGAATTTTTGTCTTCCCGACCAGGACCCCATCGCCTCAAGAGGCCCAACAGGCCACAGCTCGCACTATCAACATACTACAGCATCTAGGCTTTGTCATAAACCAAGCAAAGTCCACCTTGCTCCCTACACAGAACTTAGAGTTCATAGGGGCAAGGCTAGACACCCTTCAAGCAAAAGCTTACCTGCCAGAGGACAGGGCACAGAGGCTTCTGGAGCTAGTACGCCAAATCAGCCACAAGTCTCAGATATCAGCGAGGCACTTTCTGCGCCTTCTAGGACACATGGCCTCCATGGTTCATGTGACCCCAAACGCCCGTCTCCACATGAGAATAGCTCAGTGGTGCCTCTAAGATCAGTGGACGCAAGCCACGGGGCGACTCCGAGACAGGATAAGAGTGTCCAAGCGACTGCTGAAGTCGTTGACCTGGTGGCTTCAGCCACCCAACCTGCTCGAGGGAGTGCCTTTCCAGCCTCCATTGTACTCAAGTCCTGACGACCTATGCATCCCTGCTGGGCTGGGGAGCCCATTGCCAGGACTCATACACTGAGCGGTTGTGGTCTCCTCAAAAGAGAGGACACAACAAATCAACCTCTTAGAGCTTCGGGTGATACGCCTAGCTCTTCAAACCTTCTGCCATGTTCTCTCACATCAGTCTGTCTTGGTGCAGACAGACAATCAGGTGGCTATGTTCTACGTGAACAAGCAGGGAGGGACAGAGTCCCGTATCCTGTGCCAGGAGACACTGGACTTCTGCTCCTTTGCAATCCGACAGGGTATGTCTCCCAAAGCGGTTTACCTGC
Source organism: Ichthyophis bannanicus (assembly GCA_033557465.1). Taxonomy (NCBI): domain Eukaryota; kingdom Metazoa; phylum Chordata; class Amphibia; order Gymnophiona; family Ichthyophiidae; genus Ichthyophis; species Ichthyophis bannanicus. Next base: position 1,253,236,800 of record CM066032.1, on the reverse strand, counting down.
CAGGTCAGGAGAACTTCCTAGCAGACAAGCTAAGCAGAATTCTTCAACCTCACGAATGGCAACTGAATCCAGAAGTGGCCCAGCAGATCTTCCACTGCTGGGGACATCTGTCCATAGATCTCTTTGCCAGCCTGCAGAATCATCAGTTGTCCAACTTTTTCTCCAGACAGCCACATCCCCAAAGGATGGCTGCAGATGCTTTTCTAATCTCCTGGTCTGTGGGCCTCCTGTATGCGTTTCCTCCCATGCCTCTGGTGGCCCAAACTCTGTTCAAAATCCTTCGGGACAAGGCCTCGGTCATCCTGGTAGCCCCCAGATGGCCAAGACAGCCTTGGTTCCCGCTTCTCCTCCAGCTGGCAGTGGAAACCCCACTCCCTCTGGGGACGAAGCCTGACCTCTTGTCCCAGGAGCAAGGCTCTATCTTACATCCCAACTTCAGGTCCCTCAACCTGATGGCATGGCTGCTGAAAGGGTAGTGCTGGCTCCTCTCCTTCTGCCTTAGAAGTAGTGTTACTGGCCTCAAGGAAGCAGTCCACTAGAAAAACCTATGCCTTCAAGTGGTGTAGATTTGAGGTGTGTTGTAACCAGCACAATGAAAACCCTTTCTCTTGCCTTGTATGAGTGGTGTTGCAGTACCTGCTTCACCTCTCAGAATTAGGCCTCAAGTCTAACTCTGTCAGGGTCCACCTGAGTGCTTTGTCAGCACACCATTCACCAGTGGAAGGGCAACCTCTTTCGGTTCACCCCTTGGTGTCCAGATTCCTCAGAGGTCTGCTTCTACTAAAACCCCTGGTTCGTCCTCCGGCGACCGAGTGGGATCTGAATGTGTTCTTGCAACAGCTTACTCGCCCACCTTTTGAGCCGATATCCGCTTGCTATCTGCGCTTCCTCTCCTGGAAGATGCTCTTCCTGGTGGCACTCACATCTGCCAGACGAGTGAGTGAGCTACAAGCTCTTGTTTCAGAAAGACCGTACACATGTTTTTATAGGAACAGGGTGGTTCTACGCACCTACCCCAAGTTTCTCCCGAAAGTGGTCTCTCCGTTCCACCTCAACCAAGAGGTAGTTCTTCCGACATTGTTTCCCAGACCACATGCTAGCTGGGCAGAGACGGTTCTGCATACCCTTGATTGTAAAAGTACATTAGCCTTCTACCTGGAGCGTACGCGGGGACATCGAAGGGCTACCCAGCTCTTCATCTCTTCTGACCCCAGTAAGCTGAGGCTACCTGTCTCCAAGCGCACGTTGTCCACCTGGGTGGCAGTCTGCATTGCCTGGCCATACAGGGCGGCCGACCTCCCATTGCAGGGTCGAGTCACGGCACACCGTGTCATGGCTAAGGCCGCATCAGTGGCTCACTTCCGCTCTGTTCTTTTGGCAGACATCTGCCGGGCCGCCACCTGGTCTTCAAGCCAGACTTTTGCAGCCCATTACTGCTTGGATGGGTAGTCCCGATGAGACAGTGCTTTTGGCCAGGCGGTACTCTGCAACTTATTTGACGTTTAGGCAACTCCTACCCTCCGGCCCTCTGGTGTCAGGCTACCAGGGGTGTTGTATCTCCGCTGAATTCCTATCACAGCTGCTGCGGCTCTTCTAGAGGGAGCCATTTTTCAGCTATGGGTTCTTTTTGGGAGCCTATAGCTAGAGAGTCCCATATGTGAGGACTGACTTCCTGCTTGTTCCTGGAGAAAGCATAGTTACTCACCTGTAATAGGTGTTCTCCAGGGACAGCAGGAATCAGTCCTCACGACCCTCCCTCTTCCCCTGGAGTTGCAGTCCTATTATTTATTTTTATTCATTTTGCCATCTTTTTAGCTATGTCAATAGACTGAGCAAGATGGCACCCTTGGGCGGGAAGGGGACCGCGCATGCACAGTGCAATCCCAAAGGCTTTCTTTGAAAGCTGGGGAATTGCCCGCACGAGGGCTCCATCAGCGCCGACGTCACCCATATGTGAGGATTGATTCCTGCTGTCCCTGGAGAACACCTGTTACAGGTGAGTAACTACGCTTTGGAGTCAGTGCAGAGGGTTTCTACTAAAATGGTTAGTGGTCTTTGTTATAAAGCATATGAGGACAGACTTAAATAGCTTAATATGTATACTTTAGAGGAAAGGCAGGATAGAGGTGATATGACTGAGACATTTAAATACCTCCATGGCATAAATGCACAGGAGAGCCTCTTTCAATTGAAAGCAAGCTCTGCTATGAGGGGACATAGGATGAGGGTGAAAGGGGATAGACTCGAGTAATATACAGAAATATTTCTTTACTGAAAGAGTGGTAGATGCGTGGAATAGTCTTCCAGTGGAGGTGGTAGAGATGAGGACAGTATCTGAATTCAAAAAAACATGTGACAAACACAGAGGATCTCGTAAGGAAAAAAGGGGACTGTTGTAGTAGTTGATATGGAAGGGCAGACTAGATAGGCCATGTGGTCTTTTTCTGCCATCATGTTTCTATGTTTCTGTTACAGGCCAGGAACCTCAGATCCACCGAAAGTTTTCTTAACAGATGGTAAACTCTAGTTATGGAGGTATGCGATGCTGGGGAACCCCCAAAATATTAGAGAGATACATTTTAAACATATCTTTAGCAGAAATCAATAAAGACTTATCAAAATTAATAAATCATAGATTAGCAGATCTCAAAGTATTTTCCTATTGCTCAATCTTAGCTTTAGTCATAGGGGTATGTTTACTAAACCGGACTAATGGTTAACTCGGGCTATCTGCCTCTAGGTCCCATATTATTCAATGGGACCTAGTTGCATATAGCCCGGGTTAACCATTAGCCTGGTTTAGTAAACATACCCCATAGTCCTATCTTTAGCAAAACATTCAGAGTACCTCTCCAAATGAATAGTTCTTACAGTAGAGTCAGTCACTGAGGTTCGCAGAGATGAAATATCTTCAGCATTCTTATGAATGGTTACCATGTTACCTTGAACTTGCAAAGACAAAACTTGTATTTGCATCACAAGAGCTCCTCCCAGCTTCATTATTGCAGACCAAATCGATTCCAAGTGAATTCTTACAGCTGAGCCAAAAGGAAGACAAATGGAGTCCCTCCTGCTTCCGACCCACCAATTGTGGGTCTTGCATCGGTGACTGGGGCCTGCATCGTGCCCAGACAAGGCTGCTGCAGCTCCCTCTTCCTCAAACTAAGCATCCTCAAGTATTGGCCTTGCAGGACTAACACAACTCCCTCGTCGTGTCCGAAAGTCGGCCCTTATCGGGGCACTGGCACACCACACTCTGGCTCTCTGGGCTTACTGTGAGGGGAGGAACACCGAAGGTTTCTGTAACTCAAGTGAGGAGATATCTGCTCCTGAGCAAGACGCCAAGCCGTCCAACTTCGGCGTCGAGACATCTGGGCTTTTCTCCTCAAACACCACTGACTGCTGCTCTGGATGTAGCAAGAAGGAATGAAGGGGACCAGACTCCGAAGGTAAAGCTGAAGAGGTCTGTTGTGCAGCAGAGGGCTTCTTGCCCGACTTAGCCTTCCTCCTGCCCATGAAAGGAGAAAACATCACAGAGCAACCAGAATGCCTTTCCCATTCTTTTGGATTCTAAGTGAATAACAAGCATACAACATTGACTATAAATATCATACAGATATATACAATAAAAGTCACACTCAGAGCACACTACTGGGGGGAGAATGCAAAAGGTATCATTTTCTGGAAAACTCAATTCCATATCCTGCTGGACCTGCCAGACAGGTGGGTTGTCGTTCCCCCCCCCCCCCCCCACCAGCAGTTGTTGGAGACAGAGAGAGATGAGAAACATCCAGTGACATCATTACTGGTTCTCATGCTGGTGCAGCTAGGGCCACCTCCAGTATTTCTCTGTCTCCAGCAGATATAGGTGTCAGAACGGGGTGGGCCCCAGAAAAGATTTGCCCATCATCCACAATCTCAGCAGATTCCTGTCTGCCCATAGGAGATCAGATCTCACGGGCAGGGTGGAAGGCCACCAAGATCGCGGCAAAGGCTCCTGTCTGCCTTTGGGAGATCCCTGCAGGCAGACAGCATGGCAGCCTTCTCCCTCCCGCAGAGATCTGATCATCCGTGGACAGACAGGAGTCTGCTGCAATCACAGCCATTCTCTTTTCTTCTACCTTTAGGAGATGGTATCCCCATGGGCAGAACAGAAGGAGAAGGCCATGAGGCACATGGGCCAGAGTCAAGGTGGAGCTTGGGCCCCCCCCCCCCCCCAGTTGGAGAAGTGTTCCATGGCTTCTGCTAACATATGATGGTTGCTGAACTGGTGCAGCAGGATTCAGACTTACTGGGGGTTCCCAAGATCAGAGCCTCCAGGCTCCTCTCTCCCAATTGAGTTGGATCTATTAGGGTTTCCGGAGCTCCATCCTGAGGGTCACCCTGTAGAACCATATCCATGTCCGCTTCTAGGGCGTAGCTATGATCATCCCACTGGTTAGCAGGCTAGTGAGGTTCCTTCCAGAGCTGCTGCTGACTAGTTGAGGTCCTCTGCACAAATACCAAGTGAGACCCTCCCTGAAGAGGGCTCAGTCCTTCATGATGGGGATACCGTGCCCCCTTTCCCCCCTGCAGCAGGGTTCCCAGCCTTCTCCCTTACACGACGGTGAGGCAGCTTAGGCACTGTGTTTGACCATGTGGAGTTAAAAAGATCAGGATGAAGTTTAAGTAAGGAAAGAACGGCCTTGGGGCTTCTGGTAGCACAGAGCAGATTCAGTGGAGGGGGAATCTGTCATGGAGGCTTCCAGTCCTCAGTCGGTGGCGATTCTTTATTGTAGTAATGGCAGACCTGCTTCCAGAGCAGCCAGTGCTCAGCATTTCCAGGAGCAGTTTGATGCAGCCTAGGCTAACAAGAGGCCACTGCTGTCTTTGGACCTGTCAATACAGCTTCTCCCTGGGGGCACACCTCTGCCACAACAGTTGAAAGCTGGCAGTCTGCGCTCTATATACCGTTCTGGAAGTCAGGTCCTCGGGACTTGTTGTTGTTGAATTGGAACTGAAGCGACATAGAAATTGGGATTTTCTGCAGCATAAGATTGAGTGCACTGCAAGCTCTCTAAATGGTGGTTCCCATGTTGGCAGAATGGACATCATTTTCTCTGCCCAATGTGTTTTTCAGGCTCATGTGACAATCAAGCTTCTGTGGCTCTGCACCGCCAATGACTTAAGCATTTGTGCTACTGAAGTGTGACTGGAGCTTGGAGATGAAAAGTGCAGACCTGATTAGTGGTGGCTTCTGAAACAGCCGTGTTTATGGTTTATCCTGACACTCTTCTTATGCAGGGGGCAGCGTTCAGGCCTCCAGTGCTTGCCACAGATTTTTGGACTCTGTTAGTATAGCGCACAGTTTTTGAGCCGGCATAGTCCAGGGCCATCAGCTGCCTTCCAGCCAAGCTCACAGCCTTCCTCTGGAGACAAGAACCCCAGTGGAAGGGCGTTAGGTCAGTCCAGGGGGTCAGCTGAGACTTTTGATCCTTCTCTTCAGACCAGAGCCTGTAGCCTGCTCCAGTGCAGGTTTTTCCTTTGGGGGTAAAGGCTTCTGCGGTAAGACACTTGTTCACCATCCTAGCTGGAAGGCTGTGTGCCCAGCCTTGCCTTTGGGAGGTTGAAATCCACTTTCCTGCAATGAGGGGATTGATTATCCAGCTGTTATGGAGGGAGGAGTTTGCTTCATTCTTACAAACTTTGTTGTAGCCCTTCTGGTGTTGGGGGCCAGTAGGCTACAAGTTAAGATGCTGTGTGTGGTGGGAAATGGAAGAAAAATTAAGGCCCCCTCCAACCAAAAAACTGCCTCAGTCCCCTCCTCCCAAAAAACTGCCTCAGTATATTTCTGTGGGAATAGCTGCTTCAATGGCTAAAGCATAAGAGCACTGATTTGCAGTTACATAGCGTTTATGGAATTGCATCTGTCACTCAGCCCTCCTTTCTGAACTCCTCTCCCACTAGTGGCCAGCCCAGTGCAACTTCCATCTTTGGTGAATATCTAGAGTTCCTTTCTTATGCACAGAACATTTAGACTACGGGATGAGTTTCTGGCCCGTGGCCAGGGAGGGAGACCAAGGTCATGCACGACTCCAGGGGTGACATGGCATGTTAGCAGTACTTCCCATCCTTGATTCTGTGTTGGAAATATGCCCTCAGATTTGGCTGGACACTCCATTGAGAGCAGTGTTGCCTTATCCTTTGGCCGCCAGTTGGGGAGTAATGGGAGTTGGGTGAAGCCATGCCATAGAGGCTTCCAAAGCATACACCTAAGCTTAAGCACAGTGTTGTCTTCTCGGTGATATCCAAAGCAAGCGGTCAGCCTAGGATTGGTTCATTCAGGCCAAGACCCCACACAAGCTACCCTGACAACAGTCCGAGTAGTGCAGTTTCTGAAAAGTCTGGGCTGGGCAGTAAACCACAGCAAATGTTGTCTGATTCCCTCTTGTTGCCTAGGATATCTTGGGGCATGCTTCAGCACCTATGTGGGCAGTGGCTCTCTGTCCAAAGACCACCATTTCAAGCTCTGAAACCAGCTCAAGGGGCTCCAGAGCCTGCATGCTCCCAGAGCTTGGGATTACTTGTCATTTCTTGGCTCCATGGCACCACAATAGACTGGTTTCCTGGGCATGAGCCTACATGCAGCAGTTCCAAAAGGTGCTGCTTTCTTGTTGATCCTCTTGTACTCAGGATTATGAGGTTTGCCTTCCCCTTCATCCAGGAGAAGCAGAGAATCTGTTGTGGTGGAGATGCTCCACAAGTTTGTCCAGTGGAATGCCTCTGGAGATCCCATAAGGGATGGTGGTGCTGTGTGATGCTAGCCATTTAGTTTAAATTTAAAACACAGAAGAGAGCTTTCTGGTTAAATTTGGAACCCAGCAGAGAGCTGTAGTTTAAATTTAATAGTCACTCACGGCCTAGCATCAGCAAAGTACTTTTAGTTTAAATTTAAAAGACAGAAGAGAGCTTTCTGGTTAAATTTAGAACCCAGCAGAGAGCTTGTAGTTTAAATTTCATTATAAATTAGAGCCTAGCAGCAGCAAAGAACTATAATTTAAATCAAATAAGAATATAACTTACCTCAGCAGCACAGGACACAGGATATTGTGTAGCCCTCTTTTAATAAGTGTTATTTCCCTCCCTCCTCCCCACACCCACCCACCCCTGGGATAATCATAGCTTTATAGATACTTACACATCTTAAAAGACAGGAGGTGCTCTCAGGTGAAGCTCGTTACCCAAATCAGTCATACACTAAGGACCTGAGATTAATTAAGCTTCAGGTGAACCAGGTATATTAAATGTATTAGGTACAGTTTTATTGGTATAAATATCCATAGCAACCCTTAGTAAGTAAAGAACTTAAAGATCTAAACAAAAACATAAAACTAAGATGCAGACAACAGTCCAGCAGCGAGATGGGGGCTTTCCAGTCTTTTGCATTGAGTGTAACATGTATGATTTTCTCCCAGTTGGTGAGAGGTCTTACGTGTGCATTAGGTGCAAGGAGTTCTTTGCTCTCAGGGAACGTGTCCGTTCTCTAGAGGCTAGAGTAGCAGACTTGGAAAACATAAGAAAGACAGAGAGGTACATAGACGAGACCTACAGGGATATAGTCCTGAAGTCCCACCTCCAGTCTGGCAGCATCCCTGTTGCCATGGAGGAGAGAGGCCACGTGACAGGAGAGCATCACCCTGGTGTGGCAGGAAGTGATCCTGTAACTAGGACCTGTCCTCCAGGTGATGTAAAACCCTCTCACACCGAGGATGTTTCTCCAGGGCCATGTGCCCATGACGGAAGGGTTAGGACAGCCGTTATAGTTGGTGATTCAATCATTAGGCATGTAGATAGCTGGGTGGCTGGTGGACGTGAGGATCGCCTGGTAACATGCCTGCCTGGTGCGAAGGTAGCGGACCTCACGCGCCACCTAGATAAGGTCTTAGATAGTGCTGGGGAGGAGTCTGCTGTCTTGGTACATGTCGGTACCAATGACATAGGAAAATGTGGTAGGGAGGTTCTGGAGGCTAAATTTAGGCTTTTAGGTAGGAAGTTGAAATCCAGAACTTCCAGGGTAGCATTCTCCGAAATGCTTCCTGTTCCACGCGCAGGACCCAAAAGGCAGGCAGAGCTCCGGAGTCTCAATGCGTGGATGAGACAATGGTGCAGAGATGAGGGGTTTGGATTTGTTAGGAACTGGGGAACATTCTGGGGAAAGGAGGGGTTCTTCCAAAGGGATGGGCTTCACCTTAACCGGGATGGAACCAGGCTGTTGGCATTAACCTTTAAAAAGGAGATAGAGCAGCTTTTAAACTAGATAATAGGGGAAAGCCGACAGTCGCCCAAGAGCGGATGGTTCGGAAGAATGTAAAAAATAAGATGGGAGAGTTAGAATATATAGCACTAAATGAGAGGTTAGATATGATTGGAATATCAGAGACATGGTGGAAGGAGGACAACCAGTGGGGCACTGTGATACCTGGGTACAAACTATATTGTAATGATAGAGCTGATCAAATTGGTGGAGGGGTTGCGCTCTATGTTAGAGAGGGCATTGAGTCAGAAAGGATTAAAGTTTTGCAGGAAACTAAATTTGCTGTAGAATCTCTATGGATTGAAATTCCATGTAAAAAGGGAAGGCGATGGCAGTGGGGGTGTACTATCGACCGCCTGGCCAGAATGAACATATGGATGATGAAATGCTCAAAGAAATCAAGGAAGCTAACAAAAGTTACAGCGCAGTAATAATAATGGGTGATTTCAATTACCCCGGTATCGACTGGGTCAGTGTCACGGCAGGACATGCTAGGGAGATAACGTTCCTAGATGACATAAATGACTGCTTCTTGGAGCAGCTGGTTCATGAACCAACCAGAGGGGAAGCCATATTAGACCTAGTCCTTAGTGGAACACCAGATCTAGTGCAAGAGATAAGGGTGTTGGGGCCACTTGGCAATAGTGATCATAGCATGATCGCCTCTGATTTAATTAGTGGAGGAGGGATAGTAAGTAAATCCACAGTACTGTCTTTTAACTTTCGAAAGGGAGACTATGATAAAATGAGGAAAATAGTTAAGAAAAAAACTAAAAGGAGCAGTTGCAAAGGTTAAAGACTTACATCAAGCTTGGGTGTTGTTGAAAAATACCATCCTGGAAGCCCAGACCAGCTGTATTCCACGCTTTAAGAAAAGTGGAAGGAAGTCCAAAAAACTGCCAGCATGTTTTAAAGGTTTGGTCAGAGAGGCTGTTGTTGCCAAAAAAGCATCTTTCAGGAAATGGAAAAAGAGCCAAACGACGAAACCTGGAAACAGCACAAACACTGGCAGGTCAAATGCAAGGCATTGATAAAGCAGGCAAAGGGAGAATTTGAGAAGAAGCTTGCTGCGGAAGCAAAAACGCAAAATAAAGATTTTTTTCAAGTACATTCGTAGCAAAAAACCTGTGAGAGAGTCAGTTGGTCCATTAGATGGTAGAGGAGTTAAAGGGGCACTAAGAGGCGACAAGGCGATAGCGGAGAGACTGAATGAATTCTTTGCTTCGGTCTTTACTGAGGAAGATGTAGGGATGTTACCCATGACTGAAGTGGTATTTAAAGGTGCGGAAGAATTGAAGAAATATCGATACATCGGGAAGATGTATTACAACTATTAGATAAACTGAAGAGTAGCAAAGCACCTGGGCTGGATGGTATACATCCAAGGGTGTTGAAAGAACTGAAATATGAGATTGCAGACCTGCTATTAGTAATCTGTGAACTATCATTAAAATCATCTCTAATACCTGAAGATTGGAGGATCGCCAATGTAACACCAATTTTTAAAAAGGGTTCCATGGGTGATCCGGTAAACTACAGACCGGTGAGCCTCACGTCAGTACCGGGAAAAATGGTAGAAACCATCATAAAGAATAAAATTACTCAGCATGTAGATAGTCATGGCCTAATGGGAGACAGCCAACATGGCTTTAGACAAGGAAGATCTTGTCTTACTAATCTGTTATGTTTTTTTGAAAGTGTGAATAAACAGGTGGACAAAGGTGAGTCGGTTGATATAGTGTATCTGGACTTTCAGAAAGCCTTTGACAAGGTCACTCATCAGAGACTTTTGGCAAAACTAAAGAGTCATGGAATAGGAGGCAGTGTACTACTGTGGATCAGGAACTGGTTAAAAGATAGAAAGCAGAGGGTTGGGCTAAATGGCCAATTTTCCCAATGGAGAAAAGTGAATAGTGGTGTACCCCAGGGATCTGTGCTGGGTCCGCTGCTTTTTAACATATTCATAAATGACCTGGAAAGTGGAATAACGAGTGAGGTTATCAAATTTGCAGATGACACAAAACTATTTAAAGTTGTTAAAACCCAAGAGGATTGTGGAAAATTGCAAGAGGATCTTGATAAATTGGAAGGCTGGGCATTAAAATGGCAGATGAAATTTAATGTGGACAAGTGCAAAGTTATGCACTTAGGGAAGAACAACCCAAACTATGGTTACACAATGCAAGGTTCCACATTAGGAACCACCACCCAGGAAAAAGATTTAGGCGTCATTGTGGATAACATGTTAAAACCCTCGGCCCAGTGTGCAGCGGCGGCCAAGAGAGCAAATAGAATGCTAGGTATCATAAGGAAAGGAATGGAAAATAAAACAAAAGATATTATAATGCCTCTATACCGTTCCATGGTGAGACCGCACCTTGAATATTGTGTGCAGTTCTGGTCGCCGTATCTTAAAAAGGATATAGCGTTATTGGAAAAGGTTCAGAGAAGAGCCACCAAAATGGTAAAGGGGATGGAAGAATACTCCTATGAAGAAAGGCTAAAACGGTTAGGGCTCTTTAACCTGGAAAAGAGCTGAGGGGAGATATGATAGAAGTCTATAAATTAATGAACGGAGTGGAACGGGTAAACGTAGATCGATTGTTTACGTTATCAGAATATAGAAAGACTAGGGGACATGCAATGAAGCTACAGGGTAAACTATTTAAGACTAATAAGAGAAAATATTTTTTCACTCAACGTGTAATCAAACTCTGGAATTTGTTACCGGAGGATGTAGTAAAGGCTCTTAGTGTAGCTGGGTTTAAAAAAGGTTTGGACAAGTTCCTGGAGGAAAGGTCCATAAACCATTATTAAGAAGGGACCCAGGATATCAATGCTTGACCCAGTACAAGCATTGTGGAACCTGTGTCTTTTGGGAAACTGCTAGGTACGTATGACCTAGATTGGCCACTGTTGGAAACAGGATACTGGGCTTGATGGACCTTGGTCTGACCCAGTATGGCATATCTTATGTTCTTATGTTCCATTCAGGATGGGGAGCTATCTACTTGGGGCATGTGGTGCAGGATCGTTGGAGTAGGCTTGAGTCCTTTTGGACTAGGTTTGAGTCCTTATGGCCAGTTAGTCACCTGGAGTCATGAGCTATTCGTGTGGTGCCACTATACTTTCACAACCTCGTCCAAGGTCAAGCAGTCTGGGTTTTCTCAGTGGCATATGTCAACAGGCAAGGGGGTACCAAGGGTGGTGGAGTGGCTCTCAAGATGAATCTCCTATTTACTTGGGGCAGAGCATACCCTCCAGATGCTATCAGGAAACACATCACGGGAGTTGAGAACACCATTTCTTAGTCTTCATGCTCTAGAACCTAGAGATTGGGATTTTGCACAAGCCATGTTCCAGTGCATACTGGCCCCCAGGGGACAATCATCCATAGAGCTCATGGTGACTCAGGCTAATGCTAAGGTGCAGGCATTTGTCAATCACTGGAAGGAAATCAGCTCCAGGGGCATCAACACTTTGGTGCAGCAGGCCCTCCTATACATCTCCCCACTCTGGGTTTTGTTTGGGCAAATGGTGCACCAGATAGAAAACTGGTTGGGATGTGTAATCTTAGTAGCTTTGGACGCCCTGATATGCTAATCTGAGGGGGGCTTCTAGTGGAGCAGCCCCTTCCTGTAGGATGGCAGAGCAGCCTACTGGGACAGGGGCCTATCCTCTTGGATGGCTAGCTTCCTACTTTCTTATGGCCTAACCCTTGAAAGCTGCAATTTAGGGCGTAAAGTTTACTAAGCTTCAGCTGATTATTATGCTGTTAGTCGAAGCACAGTTGCTCTTTTGCCTTTTTGAGATGGAATGTCACCAATACAATGTGTCGCCTTAGTGAGCGGACTTGACCACATTGTTAGTGCTCCTTCAGGAGAGCGTCAACAAGAGGCTTGCCTTCAGTTTCTTTTTAGTGCACGTGGCAGTACTGGCCTCTTTTTAGAGTCAATAGCTGTTTGTTACTTGGCTTCTCATCCGGATTTGTCTTGGTGTCTCCAGGGCAAACTTCATTTGCATCCTTCAGTGTGGCCCAGAGTACTGCCTTGGGATCTTGCTCTAATTCTTAGTAGCTGATGCATTCTTCCTTTGAACCCTTGAAGTGCTTCACGTTAAAACTTCTGCCCTTCAAAACCGTCTTTTTGGTGCCCTTTTATTCAGCTTGCTGCATAACTGAGCTGCAGGCCCTTTTATTTTTTTTGTCAGAGCCCTTATCTTTCTCCAGGACCAAGCAGGAATTCAGTCCTCACATATGAGTGACGTCGACGCCGACGGAGTCCCCATGCAGAGCATTTCCCCAGCTTTCAAAGAAAGCCTTTGGGAATGCAGCCACACATGCGCGGTCCCCTTCCCGCCCAAAGGTGCCATCTTGCTCAGTCTTCTATTTTCCGCGGAGCCCTACGGACGTGTGTCCCTGTCACCCTTGGAAAAATTGGATTCTCCAGGACCAAGCAGGAAGTCAGTCCTCACATATGGGTGACATCGACGTCGATGGAGCCCCTGCGGAGCATTTCCCCAGCTTTCTATGAAAGCCTTTGGGAATGCAGGCACGCATGCGCGGTCCCCTTCCCGCCTAAAGGTGCCATCTTGCTCAGTCTCTCTTTTTCCATGAAGCCCGTCGGACGTGTGTCCTAGCCCTCCCGGAAAATAGTTAGATTTTTTGGCGATTCCTTCGCTATTTTTTTCTCCGGTTCGACGCCGGTTCCCCTCCCGCTGGGTTCAGTATGCCGGTATCGAGCCCGATCTTCTTTTTTCGGTTTTTGACCTTCGTGGCTGGCGTTTGCGCCCTTTTTTTCTTTTCACTGGAAGGCCGGTCCTTTGACCTCACGGGGACTCTTTTTTTCCCCGATGGCTTCCAGTGGTTTTAAGAAGTGTGATCGGTGCAAGAAACTGTCTCTCACCGACACACACGACTGCTGTCTTCGGTGCCTAGGTCCGGACCACGATCCTAAGACCTGTGGACCATGTGGAAAAATGTCCACCAAGGCACCAAGGCGTCAGCACCAAAAGGAAAGGCTTTTCTCTGACTCGGCCTCCGGCCGGGCCCGAACCTCGTCTGAGACCTCGACATCTCGGGAATCTGATCCCGAGCACCGTCGGGGCTCCTTGAACAGGGGGTCCCCCGACCAGGAACGGACGAGGAAGAAGCGGCTCATGAGGGCGGCGTCGGAGGAGGTCCCTGGCTCCTCGAGAGCTAGGTCTCGGACCCCCGATCGCCGTCCCGGGCCCGTGGAACAGGAGAAGCCGCCAAAAGTACCTCGTGTGGAGCCGGAGTCTGCTGGACACGTAAGTCTTGTAGTCCTCGTGAACTCTCCTCCCAGAGAGCCGACGTCGGCCCGAGTCGGTGGCTGCTGAGTCTCCTGAGCTGGGTATCAGGCTGACAGCCTTGGAGTGCAGATTGTCTGCCTTCATGGAGCAGCAGCAGGCGCTGATGGCCAGCCTGTCTGGCGCATATGCCCCGACCACCGGGACGTCGAAGTCGACCCCGGAGACCGAGCCGATACTCGAGACCATGAAGGCTCGAGGTCGACCTCGGTCGCGGTCACCCTCGACCTCCCATTTTGGACCGAGGGCGTTGACGCCGGTGCCTTCGGCATCGGGGCGGGTGCTCACAGGCCCCGCGCGGTTGAACCCCGATTCCTCATCGGACGAGTCCGCCTGGGAGACGGAGGACGAGGAGTCCCCCCGACTCCTTCTGGACTTGGTGCGTCCCGTCGGACTCACCGCAGTCCGAGCCCCGGAGTAGATCCCCTCTGGAGGATACCCGGTTCTCGGAGTTCGTTTGGGATATGGCCACTGCGTTGGCTATCCCTGCAGATCCCGAGGAGGAGCCTCAAGCCGAAGAGCTTGAGGCCCTCCAGTATGACTCTCCTCCGAAGGAGGCCTTTACTTTTCCGGTTCCTCCGATGCTGGAATGGCTCCTCTTCCGGATGTGGGAGGCACCGGTTCTAAGCAAGCGGGTCGATTGGCAGGGAGGCCCGGAACCTGGATGGTTTTGGTAGAAAGTGCTTCCAGGGCTCGATGCTTGCTTGCCGTGTCCAGTCTTACCAGCTGTACATGGGCATGTACTTGCGGGACCTGGCCAAGGAGCTGGCCGGGTTCTCTGCTGGTCTCTCCGGGGAACCCTTGCAGAGGTTCAAGTCCTTGTCCTCGGGGATACGGGAATGCTCCAAGTTTATGTCCCGCGCTGCCTACGATGGCTTCGAGGCTTTGGCCCGTGTTGCGGCAGCCGGCATCGCGGCCCGACGCCAGGCGTGGTTGCAGTCATCGGACCTCGAGCCATGGGTTCAGGACAAGTTGGTCAATGTCCCTTGCCGAGGTGAGAACCTTTTTGGCAAGCCCATGACCGAGACGTCCGCACAGCTCGATACCGAGCACCTCACGAGGACAAGGCTGCCTAGAAAGACTTCTGCCCCTTCTCACAAGAAGAAGGGCTCGGGTAAAAAGCCCTTTTACCCGAGGAAGGGCACTGCCTACAAACAGTACCCACAGTACCAGGCCTCCCAGGCTCCCCCACAGGGTCAGCAGGCCAAGGGGCAGGGGAATGGGCCCCATAGGCAGAGGACCTCCAAGCCTCCGGCCCCTGCTTCCACTCAGCAGGGTGGGGGTTTTTGACTCCTTAGGCATAGCCTCTCCGTCCCTGCTCTCCCAACCCTGCAAAGGAGGTCGACTTACCCTGTTTGCCCACAGCTGGCCACTCATCACTGGAGACAGTTGGGTGTTAAGCATCATCCACAAGGGCTATATGCTACACTTCCAACAGCTGCCTCCTCCATACTTTCCAGGGGAGCCTCCAAGGCCTCCCCTACACACAGATCTTCTCCTTCAGGAGCTCCAAGGTCTGTTGCGAGACAAGGCGGTGGAGCCTGTACCTCCCCACCTCCAAGGTCAAGGGTTCTACTCCAGGTACTTTCTCGTACCAAAAAGAACCGGTGGCCTCCGGCCTATTCTCAACCTCAGAAATCTCAACAAGTTCCTAGAGAAAGAAAAATTCAAGATGCTTACTCTTGGAACACTGCTGCCCTACCTCCAGGAGGGAGATTGGCTGTGCTCCTTAGATTTAAAGGATGCGTACACTCACATCCTCATTCATCCAGACCACAGAAAGTACCTCAGGTTCATTGTGGGAGGAAACCATTATCAGTACAGAGTACTGCCCTTTGGCCTCACCGCTCCCAGGGTCTTTACCAAATGCCTGGCAGTGGTGGTGGCCTACCTGAGAAATCAGGGTATCTTTGTCTTCCCCTATCTGGACGACTGGCTCATCAGGGGTCAGACGTGCCAGGAGGCCAGACAAGCCACCCTCCGAACTATTGCTCTTCTTCAGAACCTGGGTTTTGTCATAAACTTCGCAAAGTCCACTTTGCTCCCCTCCCAGAACTTGGAGTTCATAGGGGCAAGGCTGGACTCTCTGCTGGCAAAGGCATTCTTGCCAGAAGACAGAGCCCAAAGACTGATAAACTTGGCAAACCAGTTTCTCAGCAGGTCACTGTTCTCCGCCAGACTCTGCCTGAGGCTTCTTGGCCACATGGCTTCGACAGTACATGTGACCCCCAATGCCTGGCTCCATATGAGGCCTGCACAGTGGTGCCTCCGAACTCAGTGGACACAGGCCACAGGCAGCCTCAGAGACAGAGTAAGGGTGTCCAGACCTTTCCTGGACTCCCTCCGCTGGTGGCTGCACCCACCCAATCTACTGCAAGGGGTGCCTTTTCAGATTCCTGGGTTCACAGTGGTGTTGACCACGGATGCCTCCCTGCAGGGCTGGGGGGCTCATTGTCTGGGCAAGTGCATCCAGGGCCTGTGGTCTCCTTGGGAGGCCACGCAGCAGATCAATCTACTGGAACTCAGAGCTATTCGTTTAGCCCTCAAGACTTTCTCTCAAACCCTGGCCCATCAGTCTGTCTTAGTTCAAACAGACAACCAGGTGGCCATGTTTTATGTGAACAAGCAGGGGGGCACTGGGTCCAGGCTCCTTTGTCAGGAGGCACAGGACCTTTGCTTGTTTGCTCTCAGGCACAACATGCTCCTCAAGGCTGTGTATCTCCCTGGCCAGGAGAACTACCTGGCAGACAGGTTGAGCAGGATTCTGCAGCCCAACTAATGGCAGCTTCATCCCTTAGTGGTTCAGAAGATTTTCCTGAAATAGGGACTTCCATCCATAGATCTGTTTACGAGTCCATTGAACAAACAGCTGCCAAGGTTCTGCTCCAGGGAACCGCATCCTCTGCAGCTAGCAGCAGATGCTTTTCTGATTTCCTGGTCCCAGGGCCTCCTGTATGCATTTCCTCCCATGCCCTTGGTGGCCCGAACCCTATTCAAAATTCTACAGGACAAGGCCTCGGTCCTGCTGGTAGCTCACAGATGACCGAGACAGCCTTGGTTCTCACTTCTGCTTCAACTTGCAGTGGATCCCCCACTGCCTCTGGGATTGCAGTCTGACCTTCTCTCTCAGGATCAAGGATCCCTTCTGCATCCAAATCTCAGAGCTCTCAATTTGATGGCATGGAGGCTGCAAGGGTAGTTTTGGCTCCCTGGGGCCTACCTCAGGAAGTTGAGGAGGTTGTCCTAGCCTCTAGAAAGCAGTCCACTAGGAAAACCTATGCCCTGAAATGGAAAAGGTTTTCTTTGTGGTGTCAGCTACATACAGAAGATCCTTTCTCCTGTGCTGTACCAGTAGTGCTTCAGTACTTGCTGCACTTATCCAATCAGTGACTTAAGTCCAATTCTGTTCGGGTCCACCTCTCAGCTCTAGCAGCTCACTACTCACTGGTGGAAGGACATTCTCTATCGGTTCACCCCTTGGTGTCCAGGTTTCTCAGAGGCTTGCTCTTGCTAAAGCCTCCAATCCGTCCTCCTGCTCCTGAGTGGGAGTTGAATGTGGTCTTGCAGCAACTGACTCACCCACCTTTTGAGCCGATGGCTACTTGTCCTCTCCGCTTCCTGTCCTGGAAGACACTCTTCTTGGTAGCCCTGACCTCGGCCAGTCGAGTGAGTGAGCTTCAGGCCCTGGTCTGTGACAGGCCTTACACCAGATTCTATAGGAACAGGGTAGTCCTTAGGACTCATCCAAAGTTCCTCCCAAAGGTTGTCTCCTCTTTACACCTCAACCAAGAGGTGGTTCTTCCGACATTCTTCCCTAGGCCTCATGCACACCAGGCTGAAGCAGTTCTGCATACCCTGGACTGTAGGAGGGCCTTATCCTTCTACCTTGACCGTACGCAGGGGCATAGAAGGGCTACTCAGCTCTTCCTGTCTTTTGACCCTAATAATTTGGGGTTGGCTGTGTCCAAGCGTACCTTGTCCATCTGGGTGGCTGACTGTATCGCCTGGGCTTACAGGGCGGCTGACCTTCCTTTGCAGGGTCGGGTCACGGCCCATCGTGTCAGGGCAATGGCTGCCTCAGTGGCTCATCTTCGCTCTGTACCGTTGGTAGACATCTGCAGGGCTGCAACTTGGTCTTCAAACCAGACTTTTGCGGCCCATTACTGTCTGGAGAGGGAATCCCGTAGGGACAGTGCTTTTGGCCAGGCAGTACTCCGGAACCTCTTTGAGGTTTAGGCAACTCCTGCCCTCCAGCCCTCCGTTGGGCTACCGGTGGAGGTTCTTTCAATGAAAAGCCTTTCGTTGATGCTGAGACTAGAGGGAGTTCTCTTGTTCAGCCTGGGTTCCTGGTAGCCCAAAGCTAGGGAGTCACCCATATGTGAGGATTGACTTCCTGCTTGGTCCTGGAGAAAGAGTAGTTACTCACCTGTAACAGGTGTTCTCCAGGAGCAGCAGTAATCAGTCCTCACAACCCTCCCTCCTTCCCTGGGAGTTGCAGTTGTACATAGTTTATTTTACATTGTTGTGTGCTATTTTTTAGCTATGTCATTTGGCTGAGCAAGATGGCACCTTTAGGCAGGAAGGGGACCGCGCATGCGTGCCTGCATTCCCAAAGGCTTTAATAGAAAGCTGGGGAAATGCTCCGCAGGGGCTCCATCGACGTCGATGTCACCCATATGTGAGGACTGATTCCTGCTGCTCCTGGAGAACACCTGTTACAGGTGAGTAACTACTCTTTTCCTGCGTTTAGACGAGTTATTTTTTCTTCGGTTCGACGTCAGTTCCTTTCCTGCCTGGACTCAGTACACCGATGCCGAACCCGGATCTCTTTTTTTCGGTTTTTGTCCTTAGAGACTGCGTTCGCGCCATTTTTTCTTTTCCCTGGCAGCCTGATTTTTTGATCTTGCAGGGGCCCTTTTTCCCCCGATGGCTGCCAGTGGCTTTAAGAAGTGTGATCGGTGCAAGAAGCTGATGTCTCTCACTGACACACATGACTGCTGCCTCCGGTGTCTGGGGCCTGACCATGATCCTAAGGTCTTTAGTCCCTGTGGCAAAATGTCCTCGAAGGCATTGTGGAGCCGTCAGCACCAGCGTGAGAGGATCTTCTCCGACTCGGCGTCTGGACGGGTCCGGACTTTGTCAGAGGCCTCGCCCTCTCGGGAGTCTGACCCCGAGCATCGTCGGGGCTCCTCTGAAAGGGAGTGCTCCTCGAGGGAGCACTGAAGGAAGAAGAAAGCCGCGAGGGCGGCATCGGTGGACGCTCTTGGCTCCTTGAGGGCCAGGTCGCATAGCCCCGATCGCCGTCCCGGGTCTTCGGTGTCGGAGAGGCCTGCAAAGCATCCTCGTGTGGAGTCAGAGGCCCCGAGTCACGTGAGTACTATAGTCCTCGTGGACTCTCCTTCGGGGGAGCCGACGTCGGGCCCGACGCCGTCGGGGCCCGAGTCGGAGGCTGCTGGGTCTCCTGAGCTTGGACTCAGGTTGACGGCCTTGGAGAGCAGATTGTCTGCCTTCATGGAGCAGCAGCGGGTGCTGATCGCCGGCCTCACTGGCGCATCTGCCCCGACCACCGGGACCTCGAAGTCTAAGTCGACCCCGGAGGCCGAGCCGATCCTCGAGACCATGTGAACTCGAGTCGATCCTCGGCCGAGGTCACCCTCGGCCTCCCGTTTGGGACCAATGTCGTCGACGCCGGTACCGATGTCGTCGACCCCGGTACCGATGTTGTCGACCCCGGTACCCTCGGCGTCGGGGCGGATGGCGTCGGTGCCCGCCCACTCGGAGGAATCGGCGTGGGAGACAGAGGAAGAGGAGTCCCCGAGCACCTTCCAGACTCGGTGCGTCCCTTCGGACTCACTGGGATCCAAGCCTCGGACAAGGTCCCCCCCCGGAGGATACCCAGTTCTCGGACTTCGTACGGGACATGGCCAAAGCCTTGGCCTTCCCGGCGGACCCCGAGGAGCTTGAGGCCCTGCAGTATGACTCTCCTCCCAAGGAGGCCTTTACTGTGCCGGTTCCTCCGATGCTGGAGCGGTTGCTCTTCCGCATGTGGGAGGTGCCGGCCTCGATGCCAGTTTTAAGCAAGCGGGTCGATTCCATCTATCGAGTCCGCAAGAGCCCCGGGTTCCAAAAGGCACAGCTACCGCACCACTCCATGGTTGTGGAATCGGCCATGCATCGCCTGAAGAGTCAGAAGATGCACTCCTCGGTGCCTCCTGGCAGGGAAGCCTGGAACCTGGATGCCCTCGGTAGAAAGTGCTTCTAGGGCTCTATGCTTGCTTGCCGCATCCAGACCTACCAGCTGTACATGGGCATGTACCTTCGAGACCTGGCAAAGGAGATTGCCGGGTTCTCTGCTGGTCTGTCCGAGGAACCCTTGCAGAGGGTCAAGGCCTTGTCTTCTGGTATTCGAGAGTGCTCGAAGTTTATCTCTCAAGCAGCCTATGATGAATTTGAGGCTTCGGCCCGAGTAGCAGGGGCCGGCATCGGTGCACGCCGCCAAGCCTGGCTACAATCCTTGGACCTCGAGCCATGGGTACAGGACAAGTTGGTCGATGTCCCCTGTCGAGGTGACAACCTCTTTGGCAAGCCCATGGCTGAAAAGGCTGCAGAACTCGAGACAGAGACTCTTACCCGGACAAGGCTGTCCAGAAAAACCTCTGCCCCTTCTCAGAAGAAGGGCTCGGGGAAAAAGGCCTTTTACCCGAGGAGGACCACTGCCTACAAAACCTACCCTCATTACCAGGCCTCTGCAGCTCCCCAACAGGGCCAGCAGGCCAAGGGGCAGGGTCATGGGCCCCGTAGACAGAAGGCTCCCAAGCCTCCTACTCCGGCTCCTGCTCAGCAGGGAGGGGTTTTTTGACTATGCCAGCATAGCCTCTCCTCCTCTCCAGGGCACAGGAGATTGGCTGACCCTGTACGCAGACAGGTGGCCAGCCATCACAGGGGATGCTTGGGTGTTAAGCATCATCGAAAGTGGCTATCTGCTCCACTTCACCCAGATACCCCCCTCCTACTTTCCAGGGGAGCCTCCAAGACCCCCTCTGCACAGAAACGTACTCCTCCAGGAGTTGGAAGGTCTACAGGACCAGGCGGTGGAACCGGTGCCTCACCACCTGGAAGGGCAAGGCTTCTACTCAAGATACTTCCTGGTACCAAAAAGAACAGAAGGCCTCAGACCCATCCTCGACCTGAGAAATCTGAACAAGTTTCTGGAGAGGGAAAAGTTCAAGATGCCTACCCTTGGAATCTTACTGCCCTACCTCCAGCAGGGAGATTGGCTATGCTCTTTAGACCTGAAGGATGCTTATACTCACATCCTCATCCATCCAAGTCACAGGCAATACCTCAGATTTGTGGTGGGAGGGAGCCACTTACAGTACAGAGTGCTTCCCTTTGGCCTCACCTCCGCCTCCAGGGTCTTTACAAAGTGACTGGCGGTGGTTGCGGCCTACCTCAGGAACCAGGGGATCTTTGTGTTCCCTTACTTGGACGACTGGCTTATCAGGGGCCAGTCTCCTCAAGGGGCCAGGCAGGCCACCTTCAGAACCATATCCCTGCTCCAGCACCTGGGGTTCGTTATAAACTTCCCAAAGTCCACTTTAGTCCCCTCACAGGACCTGGAGTTCATAGGGGCAAAGTTGGATACTATCCATGCAAAGGCCTATTTGCCTGTGGACAGAGCTCA
Organism: Ichthyophis bannanicus; assembly: GCA_033557465.1. Classification (NCBI taxonomy): domain Eukaryota; kingdom Metazoa; phylum Chordata; class Amphibia; order Gymnophiona; family Ichthyophiidae; genus Ichthyophis; species Ichthyophis bannanicus. The sequence goes on along the minus strand of CM066032.1, from coordinate 1,253,215,495 downwards.
CAGGCTGATGAAGTTAGCCGGCCAGTTTCAGGCAAACTCTCTGGTCTCTGCCAGACACTTCCTCCGGCTCTTAGGTCACATGGCTTCCACAGTGCATGTCACCCCAAATGCCCGTCTGCACATGAGGCCGGCTCAGTGGTGCCTCAGAGCACAGTGGGTGCAGGCCACAGGGAAGTTGCCAGACAGGATAAAGGTGTCCAAACCCTTGGTGGACTCCCTATGCTGGTGGAGGCATCTCCCAAACCTGGTCGGGGGTGTTCCTTTTCGGGCCTCCCCACACATTCAGGTACTGACAACCGATGCTTCCCTGCAAGGCTGGAGGGCACATTGCCAGGAGACCTGCACCCAAGGCCTGTGGTCTCCGTGGGAGGCCACCCAGCAGATCAACCTGTTGGAATTGCGAGCCATTTGACTAGCCTTACGGACTTTCTCTCGGGTCCTCTCACCAGTCTGTCCTAGTTCAGACGGACAACCAGGTGGCTATGTTCTACGTAAACAAGCAGGGAGGCACAGGATCCCGACTCCTGTGCCTGAAAGCACAAGCTCTCTGCTCCTGGGCTATCAATCAGGGCATGACCCTCAGGGCGGTCTACCTCCCAGGCCAGGAAAACTACCTGGCGGACAGGCTAAGCAGACTCCTGCAGCCTCACGAGTGGCAGTTGGATCCTCAGGTAGTCCAACAGATCTTTCTGAAGTGGGGACTTCCAACCATGGATCTTTTTGCCAGTCCGTTGAACAGACAATTACCCAAGTTCTGTTCCAGACAACCGCATCCTCTGAGGGTAGCGGCAGATGCATTCCTGATCTCCTGGTCCGAAGGCCTGCTGTATGCGTTTCCTCCCACACCTCTGGTGGCCCGGACTCTATTCAAAACCCAGCAGGACCCAGCCACGGTGATCTTGATAGCCCCCAGGTGGCCCAGGCAGCAGTGGTTCCCTCTTCTTCTGCAGTTGGCGGTGGATGCTCCACTTCCTCTGGGGCTGCAACCCGACCTTCTGACTCAGGATCAGGGGTCCCTCTTGCATCCCAACCTTAAATCCCTCAATTTGATGGCCTGGCTGCTGAAAGGCTAGTCCTTGCTCCCTTGCTCCTACCAAAGGAGGTTGAAGAGGTGGTGTTGACCTCCAGAAAGCATTCCACTCGGAAGGCCTATGCTCTGAAGTGGCGTAGGTTTTCCACTTGGTGTTCCCAACAGCAGGAGGATCCCTTCTCCTGCTCGGTCCCGGTGGTACTGCAATACCTGCTCCACCTGTCCAACCTGGGACTTCAGTCCAACTTTGTCCGGGTCCACCTTAGTGCCCTCTCAGCTCACCACTCGCCGGTGGATGGACAATCCCTCTCGAGCCACCCTCTGGTGTCTCGCTTCCTCAGAGGCCTGCTTCTGCTCAAGCCTCCTGTTCGTCCACCGGCCACTGAGTGGGATCTCAATGTGGTCTTGCAGCAACTGACTCGCCCACCTTTTGAGCTGATGGCTAGCTGCCACTTATGTTTCCTATCCTGGAAGGTGTTGTTTCTTGTGGCACTCACCTCGGCCAGGCGTGTGAGTGAACTTCAGGCCCTGGTCTTGGATAGGCCGTATACCAGGTTCTATAAGAACAGTATAGTCTTGAGGACTCACCCTAAGTTCCTTTCCAAGGTAGTGTCCTCCTTCCACCTCAACCAGGAGGTGGTACTTCCGACGTTCTTTCTCAGGCCGCACGCCAGTAGGGCCGAAACTATCTTGCATACTCTAGATTGTAGAAGGGCGCTGTCCTTTTACCTAGAACGTACACAGGGGCATAGAAGGGCTTCTCAGCTCTTCATTTCCTTTGACCCTAATAAATTGGGGTTGCCTGTCACTAAGCGTACGTTGTCCATCTGGGTGGCAGACTGTATCGCCTGGGCGTACAGGGCAGCCGTCTTCTCGCTCAGGTCAGGGCGAAGGCCGCATCAGTAGCTCACTTCCGTTCTGTTCCGTTGGCAGACATCTGCCGGGCCGCTACTTGGTCTTCAAGCCAGACTTTTGCGGACCACTACTGCCTTGAGAGGGAGTCCCGTAGGGACAGTGCTTTCGGGCAAGCGGTACTCTGTAATCTCTTTGAGGTTTAGGCAACTCCTACCCTCCGGCCCTGGTGTTGGGCTACCGTTCAGGTGTGGTCTCAGAGAAGATTCTCTCACTGTTGCTGAGGCTCTAGAGGGAGCTCTATTTTTCAGCCTGGGTTCCTGGTAGCCCAGAGCTAGGGAGTCACCCATATGTGAGGACTGACTTCCTGCTTGGTCCTGGAGAAAGAGTAGTTACTCACCTGTAACAGGTGTTCTCCAGGAGCAGCAGGAATCAGTCCTCACGACCCTCCCTCCTCCCCTTGGAGTTGCAGTTGTATATAGTTCATTTTCTTTTTTCATGCTGTCTTTTAGCTATGTCATTGGACTGAACAAGATGGCACCTTTGGGCGGGAAGGGGACCGCGCATGCGTGGCTGCATTCCCAAAGGCTTTCTTTGAAAGCTGGGGAAATGCTCCGCATGGGGGTTCCGTCGGCGCCGACATCACCCATATGTGAGGACTGATTCCTGCTGCTCCTGGAGAACACCTGTTACAGGTGAGTAACTACTCTTTTTGACAGAAGGAGTCTTGATTCGCCCCTTTCCGCGTAAGGTGGTCTCTTCCTTTCATGGTAACTAGGTAGTGTTGTTTCCTTCCTTCTAATTGGAACAGTGTAAAGGTAGAGGTAAGGACCTTCACCTAGTTGACATTCTTTGGTTCTTCTCTTATACTTGAATGTCACTGACCCTTTCTGGCATCTGACCACCTGTCCATCTTGTTTGCAGGCCTGTGAAAGGATGAGGCGGCGTCAAAATCCACCTAGATAAGAGACGTTTTGACTTCTGTCAGGACAGGCTTAAGAGATGAGCCGGTGTGGCACTGTCTCAGAGCACAAAGACATAATGGCGCATGAAACTTACCTCATTGACTTGCCCTCATTGCTTACAGCCAGTAGCCTCCTCTTCCTGTCCCCACTGCTGCTGTGTTAAAGTTTAACATAGCCATGGGAACATTTACTTTGTTCCCATGGCTGTGCTGTGATTAAGCCACCAGCACCATGGCATTTTCAGAACTCCAAAACAAGCCCTTCCTGCTTTTTGCTACTATTTTAAAAAAATATACTAATAATATTGGACTGTTTTGATTGCTAAACTGCAAGATATTATCCGTTGTCACCCTCTCGGTGGCCAGCCCAACGCCTAGGGCGCTGAGAGTTGGTCTGCCTTTGTATTCCTGACTCAGAGAGTGTGACCCTGCATTGGTTCTGCAAGGCCCTCTGGGAATGGTAGTTCCTTTTACCCTTTGAGAACAGAAGAGTTGTAGTCGAGTGTTTCAGGCAATGACAAGAATTTATTTTTCCCCTTCCCAACGGATTTCAATGCAGGTAAATAACTTAGGACAAACTGCCATACAATTGGCTTGAGGGATATGTACAGGAACTCAGGTAAATTAGCCTTATCAGCTTCCGGCTCACAGCGTGCAGTGCTCGGTACAAACAAACAACAACAGCTTCCTTCAGCAAAAGAAATTGTTCCCCCTTCTTTCTGTTGCTTCACCAGCTTTCTCAAACCAGTGGTTAGCACAGAGAGTCAACGTGGTCAGAAAAACATAACGTGCAGTCCATCTGGTTATCCACTATTTCACTGCTATCAGAGTCAATCTGCATTTCTTCAGCATCAGCAATAGCAGGGTGTGTCAGTGGGCTGCTATCCTGAACTTTAAAACAGACGTCTTCACTATCCTCACATGGCTTCTCTCGGTAGCACTCTAAAGGATAGGACTGTGAATTACCGTATACACTGAAGTTTCTTTTTAGAGAGTCTGCTACATTCTGGCAACTGCAGGGAAAATCTTTATAACTAGGTTCAAACCTATGTAAGTTGTGAAGCCTACCTTTCGGCTTTGGAGGGAAAGGAATTCTCAGCTCTGCAAGGTCAGACTGATTCCCAAACACAGCTTGTGTTTGTTTGTCTCTCAGCCTCGTAGCTTCAGCCTTAGAGGTACCAGTATTGTCATGCCAGCAGGTTTCTCTCTCCGGAGCATGTGAGTTTTCCCAAGCCTGCCTTCCAGGAAATATCTTATCCTTCTTGCCTTTACCAGACGTCACCTGTCCTGTGCTGCTTCTTTCTGGCGTTAGGTCTATGGCTCCCTTGGTTCTCACCTCTTGACGTCTTCCTTCTTTCTGCTCCCCTCCTCCTCCTTCTCCTCCTGCTTTTGCTTTTGCTGCTGCTGCTCTAGTCCAAGCTAATGACCACTTTTTATCATCCTGTTATTTATTTTATTTTATTTATTTATTTATTTACATTTCTTATATACCGCGCTATTGAAATCAGTGCGGTTCACAGTGAACAGAACAATGCTACAATGCGACAACAACACAATGCGCTTACAGAGAACAGGGTAATAGCTTAGAGGAGAACTTGGGGGAAACTATATACAGTTAATTTTACAGAGCTACAGAGTATTCATAGTTGGTTTGATGGTGTAGAAAATCTGTATCAGAGGTGAGCAGATTAACCATTCTCCCGTTGAGTTAGATTGTTGGAACAGATAGAACGGGACTAAACTGTGCCCCTCCCTTAAACAGGTGTATCTCATTATTTCCTGAACTAGGGACTACGTCACAGCGTGGGAGTGTCTTTCCAGCTCGTGACTCTCTTTGTTTACATTCTCTCTGAAAACACTGAGCCATGTGCTCAGACTGCCTGTCAGTTTCTGCAACGGAATCCTTTTCTCTCACCAACTCCATAGGCTCAGAAGGGTCTTCTTCATGACACCGTGTATTTGTAGACCATGTCAGGGGAGAAGTGAGAGTAGGCAAGTAAATTATCGAGAAAACAGCAATATTCATTGTAAACTAAACAGATTCCAGTGCAGTCACCACATTATACAGTGTGCATGTTCATTGCTGTTACCTATATGGATAGTAGCACTGACTATACAGATTAAGTTGAATGGTAGTGTTGGCATGTAACTTAAGCCAGTGACTTTGCTGGCTGACAATTTACCCCCTATTTGTATGGTTTATTCTCCAAGATTGACCCCCAAGGTGGGCGGGCACAACAGCAAAAGTTGGGCTGGCCTTGGCCTCGGCCTCTGTGTACATTTCGAAGAACAAACTAGTACTGGAGGGCCTGAGAGCTCAGTCCTCAGGAGCACTGGCTTCTTCTTGGATGGAATCCAGTCACTCTCTACCTTTGTCAGACAATACCCCCTTGACCTACAGGCCAGGGCTGCCGTGGCTTTGGCATAGACATCCTTAGGGCACCTGTGTCTTCCCACCCAGTTGCATCATAGCTTTGACACTTCCCACTTGTCTGGACTGTTCTAGCAGTTAATAATTTCCTTTCCTTGAGTCCTGCTAGACTTGTCCAGGACCCATCTTGGGGGTTTAGCTGTGACCTCTAGGATAACTGCTGTTCTGTCAGTCAGTGCTTGTGAAATTATAGGTTGCATGGGCTGTATTTAATATTTATTAAGGTTTTCCAAATAGTACATAAGAAAAAATACAACATTTACACCAACTGGAATCTTCGAACAGCTCAAAACAAAAAGGAGGATATACATTAATCATAGAAGAAGAATATTTCATTATATTTTAAGTCACCTTCAAATATCAATAACATGGGAGAGAAAAGTAACTAAAAGAAACAAAAATATGAAATACTAAATTGTCCACCTCAGAACTCTAAATGCCTGATCCACTAATTCCCCAGCTTCCTCTGACATAGAAGATGTTAAAGCAGAATTCCTCTTGTGATCATATTAAGGCTTCTAAATATTCTCTGTTAGCAAAAATACATTCTATCCTAGAATATTTCACCAAACATTTCCTTGGGAATTTGAAGAAAAAAGCCATACCCAAGGCCAGTACCCTGGCTTTCAATAACAAAAGTTTTCTCTGAATTCTCTGAGTTCTCGGAGAGACATCTCGAAAAACATTAATAAAATATCCATGGAAAAGAGTAGTTCTCTCTTTAAAAAAAGAAGGCAAGATCAAATCTTTTTCGGAAACACTGACAGGCAGCCACCACAGTCCCTCCATAAGTGATCTCCTCAGCAGAAGTCTCAAGAATAGTAGTCAAACTTAAATCATTTAAGGTGCCCATATTCCCCAAAAGGTTCTTAACCGAACCAGCTACATAAAATGCATTTACAATATTAGGCAGGGAATTGGGATATAAATGCAAAATTTATACACAATCTTGCTTTAACATCTCTTTAGTGGAAGTCATTGAAGAATATGGAAAATTTAAAAAGAGCACGGAGAGAATTTTCAAGACTTTCCAACTGATTTTCCAAAGTTAAATTCCCTTCCACCAATACATTATTAGCCAACTCAAGAGACTCAGTCTTCTTAGCTTGTACCACCAACACATTATACTGTTTCATACCTTGTTTTGATCCAGATATCCTGGTGACTGCCTCCCCAGAAAAATTACATAACTGAGATAGACAAGCCAATAAGGATACCTTCCATTTTAACCATAACCCTCCAGATCTCTAAATTGTACACATTATTTGGCAGTGTTGAAGGCAGCTGACCCTCTGCCTCCAATAAACCTACAAAAGATGCAGGTACTGTATAGATAAGGCTGCCAAGGGCATCCACCTACCATCCCCTCCCAGAGAAGATGGTCCAATTAGTGACTCAGAGGAATGAGTGATGTCCAAATCCAGATTCCAGGTCCGTCCTTAACCCTTTGAAGGCCTACTTTAAATTTTTAATCCACATTCTGCAGCCGGGTTACTTTTTGCATATTTCAGGAAAATTGTACCCGTCTTATTCAATATGTTCTAATAGTGATTTTCCTTCTGCTATGGTCATGTATTATATACCATTTGATAGGAATATTTAGTCAGAATTTTGGATCCCGAGAGTTTTGGGGCTTGGCCTGGAAAGGGTTAGTGACAGGTGGAGCAATGACATTGAATACACTACCCTGACCACCTCCAAACTGATCAAGACTGGGTGTTAGGTTGGACATATCAAGACTCATAGGTTGGGGGTTTATGCAGGGAGTGAGGATCAGGGCTCAGAGAGGGTGTGCCCGAACTAATCCCTTCAGAGTCACTCATAACCAGGGAGACCAAACATTCCTGCACATTGGTCACAATAAGAGAGGAGTCAATAGGCCAAGCCTTTTCCACCTTCTTAGGCTTCCCTTTCCTCTTTGTCATAATCCAGAATACAATAAGAATAAAAAGTTCTAAAGAGTACTTGAGGTAAAGATGGCACACCAACTATCCAGGTCCAAACGGCTCCTCAGGTGGCTCTGAAGGGGCTCCAAAGGGTTTTCCCCTTTGGACACAGGACCGTGGGCATTTATTTATTTTATTTATTGGAAATTTTTATACCGCATTTTCCAGGAGATCAAATGCGGTTTACAGAGAACCAAACTTTGAATTGTACAGGAGCGGTAGGTATTCATTTACATTAAACAAGTAACTATAAACGTTTGTAGAAAATTATCTAATTAACTATATACATATTGGGTCTGAAGATGCTGGATTATGTTTAGGTCAATTAGAGCTGCTCTGAAAGACATTTGGTAGGTGAGTGTTTTGTTTTGGGTTGGCTATTAGGGTGTCTTGGTTCTGTTCTGTATGGGAGTGCTCCTGCGAATTTCCAAAATGTAGGGTGAACAGGTGGATTTTGAGGTGCTTACGGAATGTGGAGAGGTCATCTATGGATCTTCTGTTGTTTGGGAGATTGTTCCAGAGAACAGGAGAGAAGTGGGAGAAAGCTCTGTTGTTGGTTGATTTTCTGGATTTCTTGAAGTCAGATGGGATGGATAGCTTGTTTTTCTTATGTTCTCTTTGGTTTCGGGGTTGATTTCCTTGGAGATTAATGTTTTGAGGTGTGATGGGGCGATATCTTTGATTAGCTTGTCTAGTATTTTGTACTGTATGCGGCCTTGGATTGGAAGCCAGTGAAGGGCATGTGACCATGGGCTACTTACCATGGCACAGCAAGGCTTTTTATCTCCCTGGATACAGCTGATCATGTCAGGGGTAATTGCCGATGCAGGTGGCAGACTTCTTAGCCCCTTGCTGGTAATGGGGGCTGTTCCTCAGCAGCTCCACGTGAGTTATGGCTTCTCCCTCTCCATTCTACAGCGGCACAGTATAGCTTTTTATCTCCCTGGCTACAACTGATGTCAGGGATAATAATTGCCAATACAAGTGGCAGGCTCCTTTCAGCCCCTTGCTGGTAATGAGTGCTGTTCCTCGGTGGCTCTGGGTGAATTCTGACTTCTCCCTCTCCCACACAGACTGTATTTAGATGGCAGTTGTCTGTTGCCCAATTAGTGTGTTTCGTTAAGCATGTTTTTGGGAGCACCCTCTATTCATTCAGTTAGGATCATTTGCTTGGTTACGTGAATACTGGAAGGTGCCCCTAGTTGCATCAGCATTAGTACCAATGATGATGTCATTGGAGGTTTTTAGTCTTTCTCTGTCTCCAACATCTGCTGGTAGGGGGGAAACAATCCACTTGTCTGGACTGGTCTATCAAGACTCAAGGAAAGGAAAATATTGGGTAAGCTAAATTTCACCACGTTAGAATTAAAAGGGGAGGGGCTTAGAGGAGTAGGATGGAAATCTGGATGTTGGAAAGGATAAGTGTTGGAGGATGTGAGCAGTTGAACTGGAGGCTGAATAGTGCTAGAAGAGGAGCCAAAGATTATGATAAGGGCCAAGGCTGACCCAACCATTAGGCAAAACTAGGGCAACAGTTTCAGAGGGTAAGCAAAGAGCAGACAAAACCACACAGTAAATCCTGACAGCCACACAAACTCCAAAGAGCCATCAGCACATTCTTTTATCTGCATAAACATACATATAAAGCAAAATTTAATATTTAAAAGTATGATGTCCATTTATGCATTTTTACAGGATTGTTGTGGAAAGGGTAGTGCTTTCAAAGATCATAATTGCTGAGTTTAATTACCAAATCTCGTGGAAGGGGAGGCTGAAAGTTTGCCTAGGGCACAATACCCTTACACCAGCTCTAATGGGGGGCTGAGACAAGGAGGAAGCAGGAAGATGAGAGAGAAAGGGGGAAGAGGCTGCTGGAGTATTATGGTAACTGGAGAGGGAAGTTGGAGCTAGAAGGTGGAGAAGGATAAAGAAACTAGGACCTGAGAAGAGATGAGAGGAGAATAGAGGAGAAATGGACAGTTGGATAGAGGTAAGAGAAAAAATTAGAGGGGTGGTAGGAGGCAGTAGTGGGAGGAAGATAGGTTGTTAAGAACAACAGAAGAAGAATTTCAGAGGAAGAGAGGTGAAGACATAGTGACAAGGGGAAGGATAAAGACAAAGAAGAGAAACAAATGCTATGAAAGAGTTCCTAGAGGAAAAGTTCATAAACCATTAGAGCACTAGGGAAATACACTTCTTATCTCAGAATAAGCATCGTGGAATCTGTGTACCTTTTTGGGAACCTGACAGATACTTGTGACCTGGATTGGTCACTGTTGGAAACAGAATATTTGACTTGATAGACCTTGGTCTGACACACTATGGCATTTCTTATGTTCTTATAGAGACAGAAGAAAGATAACTTGAAGGCAGGGATGGCCCTACCACCATGTGGACTAGATGTCTGGCTTGGAGGGGCAGCAACAAGGCATCAGGCAGGCAAGATAGCAGCAGAAAAGAAGCATGGCAGCAGGCCTTTAAACATCCTGCCACTGCTGCCCTACTTCTAGCAGAGCTGACTCAGCAAAAAAGCAGCGTGGCAGCAAATCTTTGGGCAGCACACGCAACTCAAGGCCTGCCGTATCCAACCCTCTCTGATAGGAATTTTGTATTGAAGGGGGGGGGGAACCCAGCATGCCATAAGGCCTACAGTGCTCAAGAACCTAATGGGACGCTACTCTTACTTTTACTGAGTCTGCTCTGATGAATGTATGGCAGCAGTAGCAGGGGAAGGGGGTAGCAGTAGGGAAGAAGAGATGTTGGATACTTCATTAAAAAGAGAATGGGACATAGGGATGGAGTGAGGGAAGGGGTGAAGCTAGCCAGCTTGGGGGGAGGGGAGTAATGCTGGCTACCTGAGGACAGGTGGGGGAGGGGAGGGAAAAGGTGATATTGGCCACCAGAGAGGGGAAGAGAAAGGGAGACGCTGACTAAGGAAGGCGTAGCGCCTTCAGCCACAGGACAAATGGCTGCAGGCTCGTCTAGTTTCAGGTACCCTTGGGCTACCCTGCTTGAAGGGTGAGTAGAGATGGAGAAAAGAAAAGGAAGATGGGTAAGATTAAAATGGGACAAAAAGAGGAACGTCATGAGAAAAAAAAATACATATAAAGGTAGGGGAAATTTTTTTTTCTATTCAAATAGAGCAGAGTTAAAGCATAGGCAAACTAGGAACATATCTAGGGCCCAGTTATTTAGGAGAGGCCTTCTCAGATGTGTAGTTCAATGGCTCCTGAAACAGATTTTTGTCAAGGAATATTAGCTGCTGGCAGAAAGAAGATTAGAGGAGAAAGGCAGACCAGCACCGTACCTAGTCCTAGTCGCCAACCTCCTCGAGGAACAAGCGGTGGAAGTGGTTCCACCGCACCTCAGAGGTCGCGGTTTCTTCTCCTGCTCTTTCCTTTTGCCAAAGCAGACGAGCGGTTTCCAACTCATCCTCGAGAAATCTCAACAAATATCTGGTGCAGAAAAAATTCAAAATGCTATCCCTTGGCTCCTTGCTGCCCTTCCACCGACAGGGCGACTGGCTATGCTCCTTGGACCTCCGGGATGCGTACGCGCACATCCTTGTCCACCCGAAACAAAGAAAATACTTGCGCTTCAGAGTGCAAGGGAACTACTACCAGTACAGGGTGCTTCCCTTCGGCCTTGCGTCCGCTCCGTGAGTGTTTACCAAGTGCCTCGCGGTAGCCGCAGCCCACCTTCAGTTACAGGGCACCTTCGCATACCCTTATCTAGATGACTGGCTCGTTACAAGGTAGATGGCCGACGAAGCATGGTGGGCCATGGCCCGCACCATCCATTTCCTCGAGTACCTCGGCTTTGTAGTGAATTACCCAAAGTCCCACCTCACTCCGGTTCAATCCTTGGAGTTCATCAGTGTGTGCATCAACACTCAACGGAGGACAGCCTTCCTTTCCCAGGACAGGGCAGACCTCGTCACCGCTCTAGCATCTGCAGTTCAGCGCTGCGACACAGTTTCGGCCCGAGTGATGCTCCGTCTTCTTGGCCATATGGCCTCAATGGTCCACATCATCCCTGATGCCCGTCTGCACATGCGAGCGGTGCAGTGGTGCCTTTGCACTCAGTGGGCTGAGGCGACAGGCTGTCTCCAAGACATCGTCTCGGTATCTCCCCAGCTGTCCGAGTCCTTCAAATGCTGGTGGAACACTCGGAATCTGCTTCAAGGCATGCCTTCCAGGTCCCACAAAACGACGTGGTGTTGACCACGGATGCCTCTCTAACAAGCTGGGGAGCACACTGCGGCAAGCTCCATACATAGGGGACATGGTCCCTCAAAGAGTCCTGGCTGCTGATCAACTTCCTCGAGCTCCGGGCGGTCCTCCTTGCCCTTCGGGTGCTCAGGCACCATGTTCACTATCGAGCAGTGCTTGTCCAAATGGAAAACCGGGTGGCAATGTTCTATATGAACAAACAGGAGGGCACCGGCTCTTACAGCCTCTGCCTGGAGGCGGTAGCCCTATGGTCCTTTGCGATTTGCCAAGGCATATTCCTACGGGCCACCTAGCTCCCAGGTCATGACAACATCCTGGCGGACAGACTGAGACAGATTCTCCAGCCACACGAGTGGCGCCTCTGCCTGCAGATGTTGCAGTGGCTGTTCTGACACTGGGGGACTCCGGTCCTGGACCTTTTCGCCAGCCCTACCAATTCGCAGCTCCTGCAGTTCTGCAGCCCAGTTCCCCAGTCGAGCAGGGAGGCTGCCAATGCCTTCCTACTGTCGTGGACGCACAGCCCCCTGTATGCGTTCCCTCCTACCCCACTCATAGCACGAGCTCTCCTCAAGATACAGCTGAACAGGGCCTCGGTGATTTTCATGGCCCCGCGGTGGCCTAGACAACCCTGGTTCCCGGTGCTGCTCCACCTCTCCTCGGGGCCTCGGCAGCACACTGGGTTCGTTGACATAGGAGGAAGGTCGCCTGCTTCAACCGAACTTCAGGTCCCTAACCCTCACAGCATAGCGGCTGAGTTGGTCATGCTAGCCCCTTTTCATCTCCCAGTGGAGATCGAGAACATAACATAAGAACATAAGATATGCCATACTGGGTCAGACCAAGGTCCATCAAGCCCAGTATTCTGTTTCCAACAGTGGCCAATCTAGGTCATATGTACCTAGCAGTTTCCCCAAGAGACACAAGTTCCACAATGCTTGTACATATTACTGGCCTCGCGCAAGGACTTGACTAGGAGGACTTATGCCTTTAAGTGGCGTTGGTTCTCGGTGTGGTGCTCTGGTTTACATTCCAACCCGTGAGTGCTCTACCCACTTAGTCCTGCAGTACTTACTCCATCTCTCGCAGGCAGGCCTGAAGTCCAGCTCAGTCAGGGTCCATCTGAGCGCGATCTCGGCCAACCACCACACAGTCTAAGGCGGACCCCTCTCGGACCAGCCGCTGGTTTCCCGATTCATGCACGGGCTGCTTCTTTCCAGGCCCCGCCATCCAACCACCTCCGGCGGAGTGGGATCTCAATGTCATCCTCATGCAGCTAACCCAGCCACTATTCGAGCCGATGGTGTCCTGGTCGCTTCGGCACCTTTCTTGGAACGTGGTTTTTCTGGTAGCCCTCACCTCGGCCCGGAGGATCAGTGAGCTTCAGGCTCTAATGGCCAACGCTTCCTACACGAGATTCTACAGGAACCGGGTGGTTCTCCAAGCACACCCTAAGTTTCTCCTGAAGGTTGTCTCAGATTTCCACCTCAATCAGGAGATAGTGCTGCCGACCTTCTTTCTGAAGCCCCCTGCCGACCTGGCATCGACGATCCTCCACACCCTCGACTGTAGGAGGGCTCTCTCCTTCTACCTGCAACGCACGCATGCCCACTCCAGGTCCAAGCAGCAATTCATCTCCTGTGACCCTGCCTGTTTGGGGCTTACTGTCACCAAGCGGACCCTCCCCCTCTGGATGGCGGATTGCATCACCTTTGCCCAGGCTCAGGCTGGGCTACCGCGGGACTGACAAGTCACTGCGCACGGTGGCCGTGTGAGGGCAGCGTTGGTGGCATTTCTGCGCTCCGTGCCCCTAATAGACATTTGCTGAGCTGCATCCTAGTCCTCAGCTAACACCTTCATGACACATTATTGCCTGGAGAGGGAGTCCTGTCAGGACAGCGCCTTTGGCTAGGCCAGGGGTCTGCAACCTTTAAGACATAAAGAGCCACTTGGACCCGTTTCCGAAGGGAAAAAAAAACCTGGGAGCCGCAAAGCCATTGCGACATTTAAAACAAATCTAACACTGCATATATTGTTTCTTACCTTAATGCTATATACGACCCCCTACTTTTCCTGTTAAAATATAGGTGTTTGGCCTATACTCGCCGTATAAGACTACCCCTCTTCCTTCGCACACCAAAAAAAATACGCCAGAAAATATAACAACAAGAAGTAACAATATTTGATTTCAAAATTATGATGATTTTGTAGTCAAATCACTAATATGAAATAAAATTATTTTTTCTACCTTTGTTGTCTGACCAATTTATTCTTTGATCATGCTGGTCCCGATCTGAGGCTTCTGCTTTCCTGTCTTCTCTTAGCTCTCTTTCTGTGGTCTATGGTCCATCTGCCAGTTCTTATCTCTTCTTTCGTTTTCTTCACTTCTTTCCATCAGCCTATTTCCAGTCCCAGTAACCCTCCCCAATATCAGCCCCTTTCCAGTCCTCACTCCCAGTACCTTCCAATGTCAACTTGCATTCCCATGATTGCCACTGGTGTCCATTTCCTTCCAGTCCCCCTCCTTCCCCACTGACCAGTCCCTTCTAGTACAAATACCATGGCAGCCCCTCAGCTCCAGTTCCATTCTCCCATCCCCTCATATCAGCCCATTTGTAGCCTTAGCCCCCAGTTATCTTCCAGGGCCAGCAGCTCTATCCTCCCCTCCCACAATCAGCCCATGCCCAGTCAAAGCCCCCCAATCAGCTCGCTTCCAGTGCTAATCCCCCCTCAACCCCATTACCAGTGCTAGCCTCCCCTAATCAGCCCAATACCAGTCCTACCCCCCATCAGCTCATTACCAGTCCTAGCCTCCCCTAATCAGCTCATTTCCAGTGCTCATCCCCTCAACCCCATTACCAGTGCTCCATCCCTCCATGTCAGCCCCCTCCCTCCCTCCCTCCATCCATATCAGCTCCCTCCCTCCATGTCAGCCCGCCTCCCCAATCCCTCCATGTCAGCCCCCTCCATGTCAGCCCCCCTCCCTCCATGTCAGCCCCCTCCATCCCTCCATGTCAGCCCCCCTCCCTCCATCCATATCAGCTCCCTCCCTCCATGTCAGCCCCCCTCCCTCCATCCATCCATCCATATCAGCTCCCTCCCTCCATGTCAGCCCCCTCCATCCCTCCATGTCAGCCCCCCTCCCTCCATCCATTCATATCTGCTCCCTCCCTCCATGTCAGCCCCCCTCCCTCCATGTCAGCCCCCCTCCCTCCATGTCAGCCCCCTCCATCCCTCCATGTCAGCCCCCCTCCCTCCCTCCCTCCATCCATTCATATCAGCTCCCTCCATCCATTCATATCAGCTCCCTCCCTCCATGTCAGCCCCCTCCCTCCATGTCAGCCCCCTCCATCCCTCCATGTCAGCCCCCCTCCCTCCATCCATTCATATCTGCTCCCTCCCTCCATGTCAGCCCCCTCCATCCCTCCATGTCAGCCCCCTCGATCCATCCCTCCATGTCAGCCCCCCTCCCTCCATGTCAGCCCCCTCCATCCCTCCATGTCAGCCCCCCTCCCTCCATTCATTCATATCTGCTCCCTCCCTCCATGTCAGCCCCCCTCGATCCATCCCTCCATGTCAGCCCCCTCGATCCATCCCTCCATGTCAGCCCCCCTCCCTCCATGTCAGCCCCCCTCCCTCCATCCATTCATATCTGCTCCCTCCCTCCATGTCAGCCCCCCTCCCTCCATGTCAGCCCCCCTCCCTCCATGTCAGCCCCCTCCATCCCTCCATGTCAGCCCCCCTCCCTCCATCCATTCATATCTGCTCCCTCCCTCCATGTCAGCCCCCCCCCCCTCCCTCCATCCATTCATATCTGCTCCCTCCCTCCATGTCAGCTCCCTCCCGTCTTCTGCAGCCGCGGCTCCCTGCCTCTTACGGAACCGCGGCTGTGCTTTTATATTCATCTCGGAGCCCTTCCTGTCTTGACGGGCTCCGTGCAGCATTGTCCCGCCTCCAAAACTTCCTTTAGAGGCGGGACAATGCTGCACGGAGCCCGTCAAGACAGGAAGGGCTCCGAGATGATTTTAAAAGCACAGCCGCGGTTCCCTAAGAGACAGGGAACCGCGGCTGCAGAAGAAGGGAGGGAGCTGACATGGAGGGAGCCCATAACGCGACGTTTAAAGCGGGCAGTGTGCTCCGGAGCCGCGGCAAAGGTGAGAAAGAGCCGCATGCGGCTCCGGAGCCGCGGGTTGCCGACCTCTGGGCTAGGCCATACTTTGTAATCTGTTCGGGGTTTAGGCAATTGTGGTCTTCCGGGGACCAGGGGTCCTCGGGCTGTCTTCGGTTATCAGTGTCTCGGTAGCCTGTTGCTGGGGAGAAAGCGTACTCACCTGTAACAGGTGTTCTCCAAGGACAGCAGGAATCAGTCTTCCTCATGACCCACCCACCTCCCCTAGGAGTTGCCCACTCCTTTTTTAGATTTTTATCCTTTGCCTGAGCTATGTCATCTGATTGATCAAGATGGCACCCTTGAGCGGGAAGGGGACCACGCATGCGTGGTGGCATTCTCAAAGGCTTTATTTGAAAGCTGAGAAAATGTTCTGCATGGGCTCTATCAGTGCCAACGTCGCCCATATGTGAGGACTGATTCCTGCTGTCCCTGGAGAATACCTGTTACAGGTGAGTAACTATGCTTTTTTGACCTGCCCAGACCATGCCTAACCACTCTCCCTTTCAATTTTCACATATTATGGTAGTTAAATAAAAAGATAAACAAAAAAAGAAAATATGATAACCTTTTTATTTGACTAAATATATTTTTGGACTGGTTTTAGAAGGTTAAAACCTTCTTCAAGTCAGGACAGTATCCATATTATGAATATCCATGTGTAAATTTAGCCCTTTCTAAAATTTCCATTTATATGTGAATACCATTTCCCCGAGTAAATGGCAGATTTTTCACATAGAAATTGCAAATAAGGCTTCTAAAATGTCTCTCAGGGGCTCGACAATTTTATAACTAGATATTTCTGCCCATTAACGCTGTTACTTTTAAATGATCCCCTATTTTTTTCTACTCTGGGAACCTTGTTAACTTTCTTGTAATGAATACAGTAAATTGCAAATAATTCTAAAGAAGGATATTGTTACTATTCTTAGAGTCTGAAACAGTTGTGCTGATCTATGCATTAGTATGACAAGCTACATGTAGCATCTTTTCAACTATTATTTTATCCTGCTTATTTGCTTCAGTATAGAAGGAAGTGTCCAGAATACTAATATCATGAACAGTAATAGTAGTGCTGCTGCTATTGCTCGAGTTTTCATCTTCAAGGTGAAGCATAAACCAACATAGCCTAGAACTTTAACACAGGAAGCTTCTTCATTCATAATAAAGTATTAATGCAGAATTCAGTCAGTGAAGTTGTGTACAGATGTTATTCATAGACAAAGCAAAATGTCATTACCGAGAGAAAGTCACTAAGGCCAGCAGAAAGGCATTTGAAATATGGTAACCACTTACACTTTTTATTTGCTGCACAATGGAGTGATAAACATCCTTAGAATTAATTTGTTGCTGTAGCGTAAATATCATGGTAATTCAGTCCTGTAACCTGCATCGCAAGGCAAAACAGTCTGGCAGGTTAGATGAATGATAGATGAAGGAACCAAAGTCTAACATGACCATGGAAAAAGAGCACATCTTAAATTTAAATGGCACCTTTTGCCTCAACATGATTATATGTTAGCTTATAAGCATAATGCATCAAGATCACCGCTGATGCAGTCACATCTAGGGTGAAGTAAATTCAGCAGAAGGGCACTATTATGGCACCCTCTATAATTCTGGTCACCATATCTTAAAAAGGATATATCAGAATTAGAAAAGGTACAGAGAAGAGCCACCAAAATGGTAAAGAGGATGGAAGGATACCCCTACAAGGAAAGCTTAAAAGGTTAGGGCTCTTCAACTTGGAAAAAAAGATTTCTGAGGGGAGATATTTATTTATTTATTTGGCTGTATTTATATACCGCCTTTCAAGGATGTTAAGGCGGTTTACAAGGAACATTTTACAAGAAACAAACAGAAGATAAACCATAATAACATAAGATGATAAAGATCTATAAAATAATGAGTGGAGTGGAACGGTTAAATGTAGATTGGTTGTTTACTCCTTCAAAAAGTAGAAACACTAGGGGACACGCAATGAAACTACAATGTAGCCCATTTAAGAGCAATCAGAGAAAGTATTTTTTCTCTCAATATGTAATCAAACTCTGTAATTCGTTACTAGAGGATGTAGTAAACGCTCTTAGTATAGCTGGGTTTTTAAAAAGGTTTGGACAAGTTCCTGGAGTAAAAGTTCATAAATCCATTATTAGAGAGGACAAGGGAAATCCACTGCTTACCCCAGGATAGGCAATGTGGAATCTGCGTACTTTTTTGGAAACCTGTTGTGACCTGGATGGGCCACTGTTGGAAACGGGATACTTGGCTTGATGGGCCCTTGGTCTGACCCAGTATGGCATATCTTATGATCTTATATACAGTTGGAGGTGAGAAGCAGAAGTACAGAAGGGTAATCCACAAGATCACACTCCAATTCCCCACGAGGTCAGTTACTATGATCTCCGAGGAGGAAACTATCCACCTTCTTTCTTCACCCAAACTCACGACCTGCTCCTCTGTTCCTGTTCCACCAGTTTCCTTAGCTCCATTTCCTTCACTGTAGTCCCTTCCATCTTTCATATTCTTTACCTATCGCTCTCCACTGCAACTTTCCCTGCAGTTTTCAAGCATGCTGTGGTCACTCCTCTCCTCAAAAACCCTCACTAGACCCTACCTGTCCTTCTCACTGTTGACCCATCTTCCTCCTCCTCTTCGTTTCTAAACTACTTTACTCCAGGAACAAGCAGGAAGTCAGTCCTCACATACAGGTGATGTCGGCACCAACGGAGCCTGCACGGAGTATTTCCCCAGCTTTCAAAGAAAGCCTTTGGGAATGCTACCATGCATGCATAGTCCCCTTCCTGCCCAAGGGTGCCATCTTGCTCAGTCTCCTTTTTTCCGTGGAGTCCAATGGACATGGTCCTCCACTCTCCTGGAAAAAGTTCTTTAATTCTTTCCTTTTGTCCGGTTCCCTTTCCACCTCAAGGCGGCACCAATGGTGCCAATCTCAGCTCCCCTTTTTTCTCGTGTTTCCTTGAGGTTCCACCTCAACTGGCCTTCGCACCATTTTTTGCCTTGGGGTCCTCGATTCCGGCCGGGTGTGCCTCCCACCATGACTCCTGGTGGGTTCAAGAAATGTGACCGCTGCAGTCAGACTATTTCAGTCACTGATACTCATGACTGCTGCATCCGCTGCCTGGGCCGGACCACAACAGTTCCACCTGTGACCAGTGCTAGGCCATGAACCCTAAATCCAATAGGAGGCGATCCTAGTTGCAGGGGAAGCTTTTCCCAAGGTCTGACTCTGTCCCAGCTTCCCCATCGCTGAGCCCTGAAGCCAGCCCTTAGTGAGAGGTCCAGGCATCCTCGGAGTCCTGTGGCAGCGGCTTCTCCAGTGCGGCCCCAGATCCTCTCAAAAAGAAAAGAAGATCCCAAAGGAGGTGCCTCCGACCAAACCTGGCAAGGTCCCTTGATGGGACTCTGGCGACTCCGAGCAGTGCCCTCAAAGTTTCGAGACGAGTCCTCAGCTGGTATGAACCTATATAGCTCCTTGAGGATGCACTCTCCAGAGTGCCAGTGTCCGACCCGAGGGCTTCACGCTGAGTGCTGCACAGTCATCTGGCTTCGAGTCCCATATGGCGGCCATGAAGCAGAGCCTCTCCTCCATCTTGGCCTTGCAGCAGGCATTGATGTCGGAACCCCCAGCATCATCGGCCCCGACACCGGGCATTGAACTAGGCATTGAGTGCCACCGGCCTCTAGTAAGTCCTCGGCATCGATTGATATCTCGATCACGCTCCCCGGGGTTCTGGTCCTCTCTGATGAGTTTCCGGGAGTCTGACCCCAGGTCCTCCAGGGGTCCCGGTTTCTTGGAACTGCCCCCAGGACTGACTCCTCGACACCCCCAGGCTCTGACTGGGAGACCGAGGATGAGGCCTCCCCAGAGACCTCCCAACACTGGGATGTCCCTCCAAGCCATCTCCCCCAGAGTCTCAGCAGCACTCCACGCCTGAGGACGTGGCCTTTCATGACTTCGTTCGTGACATGGCCTGGGCTCTCTCGATCCACATGGAGTCGGAGGAGGACCTGCGCACTGAGGAGCTTGAGATCCTACACTATGAGTCCCCTCCCAAGGAGACTCTCACGGTACTGGTTCCACCCATCCTCGAGAGATTGCTCCTCCGGATGTGGGAATCCCCGGGCTCAGTGCCGGTGGTCATTCGGCGTCTGGATGCCATTTATCGTGTCCTGAAGGGCCCCGGGTTCCATAAGCCACAACTCCCACACAACTCGATGGTGGTTGAGTCCTCCATGCAAAAGAGTCAAAAGACCCAGTCTTCAGCTCCCCCTGGCAGGGACGCCCGGGCCCTCGACACCATGGGGCACAAGGCTACCAGGGCGCCATCCTCAGGTGCCGAATACAGGTATACGAATTGTACATTGGAATGTACCTTAAGTGCTGTGATAAGGAAGCTTATCATAGCTCAGGAAGGAGCTATAGAAAAGGTGAAGTGTCTCTGAACAAGCAACCTGTCAGTTCTGGTAGAAATAAGAAAACAGAATTTTCCCATAAAAGACTACCAGTCCCAGAATGCACCAGGTTTCCAACAGCCATTAGAGGAGCTGAAGTGGGGAAACGTGTGTTCAATCAGGAGGGCTATGAGGTAATCCCTAAGCACTCATCTCAAAGGGCAGGGCCTGATTCAGCACAGCTGCGCTGTGTTAGGGAGGAGCACTCATCTAAGCAGAATAAAGGTAGAGTTTATTCTACAGAGAATCATCCTCATTATCCTGAGAATCAGCTTGAGCTTGATCATCAGTTTCATCTGAAGGATCATCAGAAGCAGAAGCCAAACCGGACGGACAGAGAGGGAAAGAAACCCTTTGGAAGAAGGAAGAGAAAAGCCTTTGAGAGGTCTAGAAGAGTCCAGAGCAGTACGTATACTGGGAGGCATTTCAAGGGCCAGCATACACCATTGGACTGGGGAAAGCCAGAGGAATGGTGCTGCAGAGCTAGGAATCTCCAGACGCTACCTGTGAGGGAGACGGCTGCACGTGGAAGGGACCCTAAGACCCGTGCCAGAAGGTATGTGAAGAGAGATCCAGTGTCCAGGAATCTGGATTGGAAGGCTGGACATAAGAACTGGACTACATACTGGCCAGGCTATATAGAGAGGAACTCTAACAGCAATGGAAGCTCAGGTATGAACACTGATCTATGCCCTAGCTATAACCTTGAAAGACAGCAGGGAAACAAGTATTCTCCTGAAAGTGCTCCATTGAGAGATTCATCTGTGCCAATCCATGATATTGAACCCATGCTTGTTGAAGAAGGGGGAATGATTGCAGATGAAGAATGTGTTTATATGGACTGCTCTCTGTCCAAACTCCTTTGGTGATTTTCTGTTATAAAGTACAGCAACCATCACAAAGAAATACAAACTTGTTCTTTAATCTACTCAGGAAAGCTCCTGAAGCAGGATTTGACCCACGCAGTAGGAAGCAAGCCAGCTAAGGGGTTTCAACTGGATAACTGCTAGCAATTGAGCCTTACCTAATTGCTTGTGAGCTAGGAGAGAATCACTTCTGAATCTATGTAGAAAGATATAAGAAGTTAACCTGAAAAGAACAGTTTTTCCCTTCTTTGTGGATCTTGTTGGTTGTTTGATACTTGCTAAGTGGATATTAGCTAAGCCTACAGAAAAGACCAGTTTGTTATCAACCAGGTCTTATTTCTTTTGCTTTTGATTGCCTGATAAGTTAAAATGTTGTTTTCCTTATTTTGGTTTTTTTAAGTTTAACACTGAAAGCAAGTAACCTGATTTATGTGCTACCAAGCATATCTGTGTTGGGAGAAATAACCCCATAAATAAATATCTTATTGGCTTTACCCAAAAGCACAACTAATTATTGTGAGCAGCTGTGTCTGGTGTGAATGAACTGCATTGCCCACAATCCCTTGCAAATCATATAGATATATGCACTTGCCAAGACTGTGAAGATTCTCACCCAGGCAGCCGTCTGACAGTGCCTGATACAAGAAATCTCAGGGTTCTCAGTCGGCTTCACTGGGGAACCTCTGCAAAGGTTCCAGTCTCTAGCAGCAGGCATCTGGGACTGTTCCAAATTCCTCTCCCGGGCCGCCTAGGGCAGATTCGAGTCTGCGGCCGGGTTTGCAGCTGCGGGCACTGGCGCCTGGCACCAGGCATGACTACAGACCTCGGACCTGGAGCAGTGGGTACAGGAAAAGCTGCTGGATGTTCCCTGCAATGGTGAGACCCTATTAAGGAAACCGATGTCCGATAAGACTGTGCAGATTGAGGCCGAGGTAGTGACCCAGCAGAGGTTGTCTGAAAAAATCCTCAGGGGAAAAAGCCACTACCAGCCTTACTCGGGACAACTTCACCAGGCCTCACAGCCAAAAGGCCAGGGACATGAGCCTAGGAAGCTCAAGGCTCCTAAGCCCCAGACACCAGCTCCCACCCAACCGGGTGGAATCTTTTGACTCCCTCGGCTGGGCCTCCCCTCCCACCTCAACTCACAAGCAGTCGACTGGCTTCTTTCGCCCACAGATGGGCCAGCATCATTTCAGACCAGTAGGTTTTGCGGGTGGTGCGGGAAGGGTACTTCCTCCATCTACACCAGAACCACCACAGCCTCTCCTCCACCAGGTCTTGCTCGCTACAGAACTCACAGGCTTGCTTAGAGACAGGCTGTGGAACCTGTACCCCATCACCTCTGGAGAAAGGGGTTCTACTCAAGGTGTTTCCTTGGCCCAAAAAGAACAGGGAGCCTCTGGCCTATCCTGGACCTGCTCAACTTGAACAAGTTCCTGGTGCGGGAGAGGTTCAAGATGCTCTCCCTTGCAACACTACTGCCCTACCTCCGCCAGGTTGATTGGCTCTGCTCCTTGGATCTCAAGGATGCTTACACTCATATCCTGATCCACCCCTCCCACAGGAATTACCTGAGATTCGTGGTGGGGGGGCAACACTACCAATACCAGGGTACTGCTGTTCGGCCTCGCCTCCTCTCCAAGGGTCTTTACAAAATGCCTGGCAGTCGTAGTCGCCCATGTGCGTCTCCAAGGGACCCACGTCTTTCCTTACCTGGACGACTGGCTTATCAGAGGCAGCACACCTCTTGAGGCCAGGCGGGCCACAAGGTTCACTATCCACCTCTGCAGCATTTGGGGTTCATCATCAACTACCCCAAGTCCAGCCTCTCCCCGGCCAAAAACCTGGAATTCCTAGGGGCCCAGCTGGACACTCTGCGGGTCAGGACCTTTCTCCCTGTGGAGAGAGCCCACTGTCTGATGCAGCTGGCAAGGGACATGCAGAGCTCCAGTTTGGTGCTAACTCGCCTACTCCTCCACCTTTTAGGCCACATGGCCTCGACAGTTCACATTATGCCTCTGGCCCCCCTGCATATGTGGGCAGCCCAGAGATGCCTCCATTCCCAGTGGACACAGGCAACAGGTAGGCTGAGGGACAGAGTGAAGGTCACCCACCAGCTGGCAGCCTCCCTCACCTGGTACAGTCCCTACATCACCTCAGGGCAGGAATGCCCTTCCAGGCACCGACCCCTCAGAGGTCCTGACAACAGACGCCTTCCTTGTGGGCTGTGGTGTGCATTGAGCGGGCCAGTGTACCCAGGGCACCTGGTCCCAACTGCTTGGCAGACAACCTCAACAGGGTCCTTCGGCTTCACGAGTGGCGCCTGGACCCAAAGCCAAAGCTGGAGGCTTTTCCACCTCTGGGGAAGATCCTGGCTGGACCTGTTCACCTCCCCAGACAACTCACAGCTGCCCAAATTCTTCTCTCCTCAGCCACACCACAGGAGGGTGGCAGCAGACGCGTTCCTGATCTCCTGGTCTCAGGGCCTGCTTTATGCATTCCCACCATCGCCTCTGATAGCCAAGTGCCTTTTCAAGATCCAGAGCAAGTACGCTTCAGTAATCCTGATTGTGCCCAGGTGGCCCAGACAGCCCTTGTTCCCCTTGCTGCTCTCCCTGTCAGTGGCAACCCCAATACCACTGGGCTGGAACTCGGACCTCCTGTCCCAGGAGGGGGGTTCCCTGCTACACCCCAACCTAGGGTCCCTAATGCTGACAACGTGGCTGCTGAAAGGGTAGCACTGGCCCCTTTCATCCTCTCCGGTAAGGTCAAGGAGATCCTCCTGGCTTCTCAGAAGCCATCCACCAGAAGGGCTTACGTCTTCAAGTGAAGGAGGTTTTCCATCTGGTATGCAGAGAGGAATGAGAACCTGTTCTGTCAGGTAAAGCTTATGCTGCAGTACTTGCTGCACCTTTCTCACTCGGGCTTGAGATCTAACTCCGGTGAGGGTGCATCTCGGTGCCATATCAGCCAACCATCATCCTACAGAGGGGAAGCCCCTCTCAGGCCAGCCTCTGGTCTCCAGATTCCTCAGGGGCCTTCTGCTATCCAAGCCTCCTCTCTGCCCTCCAGCAGTGAAATGGGACCTCAATGTGGTGCTCTTCCAGCTCACTAGGCCGCCTTTCAAGCCTTTTGTCCACCTGCTACCTGAGACACCTTTTCCTGAAAGGTGACATTCTTGGTGATGTTGTCATCCGCTTGCAGAGTAAGTGAGCTGCAGGCCCTGGTGGCGGACCCGCTCTATACCAGGTTCTATACGAACGGGGTGGTGCTTTGCATGCACCCCAAATTCCTCCTAAAGGTGGTGTCCACTTTTCACCTCAATCAGGAGGTAGCTCTCCCCACCTTTTTCCCACGGACCCTGTCTTTTTATCTACAGAGGTCCAAGGCCCATCGAAAAGCTCTTCAGCTTTTTATCTCCTATTACCCCAGCAAACTGGGGCTACCTGTAACCAAGCGAACCCTGTCCACCTGGGTGGCGGACTGCATTGCCCTCGCTTATGAGCGAGCTGTCCTTTCTCTGGAGCACCGGATCACTGCTCATCGCCTGAGGGCTATGGCCACGTCGTTGGCCAACCTAGGCGCAGTGCTGGTGCAAGAAATCTGTAAGACCACCATGTGGTCTTCAGTTCATACGTTCACAGCTCACTACTGCCTTGAGAATGAGTCCCGCAGGGACAGTGCTTTGACCAGGCAGTGATCAGAAGCATTCTCTGTGTATAGGCAACTCCTGCCTTCCAACCCTTCAGTGTTCAGGCTACTGGAATTCTGGTGATACTGCACACTGGGGTTTGCAGAGTCCCTTGGTAGGGACTCAACTTCTTCAACTCATGACCTTCCTTTGGTCGCCTCTGCTGCTCTCATGGTTCGGACACCGGCAGTCTGGAGCTAGGGGGTCCCATATGTGAGGACTGACTTCCTGCTTGTTCCTGGAGAAAGCGAATTACTCACCTGTAACAGTTGTTCTCCAGGGACAGCAGGAATCAATCCTCACATCCCTCCCTCCTCCCATTGGAGTTGTCTCCTTTACCTTTTTGTCTTTTGCCTAAGCTATTCATCTGACTGAGCAAGATGGCACCCTTGGGCGGGAAGGGGACCACACATGCGTGGTAGCATTCCCAAAGGTTTTCTTTGAAAGCTGGGGAAATGCTCTGCATGGACTTTGTCGGTGCCAACATCACCCATATGTGAGGACTGATTTCTGCTGTACCTGGAGAACACCTGTTACAGGTGAGTAACTATGCTGAATGTGAGGTTCACCACCGCTGCCTTGACTTTCTCTCCTCTCAAGCCCTTCTGGATCCTCTATAATCTGGCTTTCATCCTTTACATTCTACTGAAACGACCCTTGCCAAAGTCTCCAGTGACCTGATCCTGGCAAAATACAAGGGTCTTTACTCAATCCTCATCCTTCTTGACCTTCTGTTGCTTTTGACACTGTTGACCACAGCCTTCTTGATACCTTGTCCTAGCTTGGTTTTAAGGGCTCTATGCTATCCTGGTTCTCTTCTTATCTTTCCCATCACTCTTTCAGTGTTTGTTCTGGTGGATTCTCCTTTACTGCTATCCTGCAGTTGGTGTACCCCAAGGATCTGTTTTGGGTCCATTCTTTTTCTCTCTATATACCTAGTCCCTTGATGCACTCATCTCTTCCCATGGCTTTCAGTACCATGTTTACGCCAATGACGCCCAGATCTACCTCTCTACACCAGAAATCTCTCTGGCAATTCAGACCAGGATCTCTGCCTGCCTTTCTGACATTGCTGCTTGGATGTCTCACCGTCACTTGAAATTGAACATGGCCAAAACTGAGCTTCTTATTTTCCCCCCTAAACCCTCCTTTCCCCTTCCTCAGTCTCTGTGGATAACCCCCTACCTTCTCCCTGTCTCCTCAGCTCGCAACCTTGGGTCATTTTTGACTCCTCTCTCTCCTTCTCCACACACATCCAACTGATAGCTAAAACCTGCCGTTTCTTTCTCTACAACATCAACAAAATTCACCCATTCCTTTCTGAACACACTACTAAGACACTTATCCACTCATTAGTCACCTCCCATTTAGACTATTGTAACCTACTCCTTGCTGGTCTCCTTCTGCATCATCTCTCTCCCCTTCAATCTGTTCAACACTCTGCTGTGCGGCTGATCTTCCGCCAGCCTCATCATGCTCATATTACTCCTCTTCTCAAGCCACTTCATTGGCTCCCTATCCATTTCCACATCCAGGTCAAACTTCTCCTGCTGACCTTTAAGTGCATTCACTCTGCGGCTCCTCACTACCTTTCCTCTCTTATCTCTCCCTACACCCCTCCTCGGGAACTCCACTCTTCTGCCAAATCGCTTCTATCTGTGCCCTTCTCTTCTATTGCTAACTCCAGACTTCACTTCTTTCACCTTGCTGCTCCTTATGCCTGGAACAAACTACGTGGCTCTATGCGTCATGCACCTTCTCTGACTCTTTTGAAATTCAGCTGAAAACTCACCTCTTTCCTGCCACTTTTGGATCTTGATTCACCTGATCTCCTTCGTGTTTTCTTACCATTCTCACTAGATGTATATCCTATGTCTGCAGCTACTGTGATGTCTGTGTTGATTAGATTGTAAGCTTTGATGAGCAGGGATTGTCTTTTACATGTGTCTGTGCAGCGCTGCGTACATCTTGTAGCACTATACAAATGTTCACTAGTAGTAGTAAGGTAACTTTCTGTGCACACAGAAATACCAATAGTACTACACTTCTAAGAAGTTAATATTATATGTCTGTTATACTTCAGAGTTGTTTCCTATATGTGTATGAGCTTCTTTCTTTCCTTGTTTTACATGTACTTGTGAAATATTTAGGGGATTATTTTAGAAGTCTTAGTCATAATTTACATGTATATTATCAGGCATATACATGTGTAAATTGCATTCCCGTGTAAATGGCCATTTTAGAAAGGCTCCAGTTTACATGTGGCTGTCCATATCATGTCAAAATTGCATTGGGTAGCATGTCTGAGGCTTGTTTGGGCAGGAGTAAAGCACATACATTCCCCATTTCATATAGTGAGAGCATTTCCGGATTTACACCTGCTCCCTGACCCAAGTAAGTATTAAAAAAGGGCTCCTTTTGTCCATTCACTGTCCTTTAATCCCCTTAATCCCACAATGTTTATTTCCTCCTCCAAACTGAAATGAAATCAAGAGAGAGTCCCTTGTAGCTAATTAAGAACATCTGCACGTCTAGGTTTGCAAAATAGCTCAGCTGCATGTGCAAATGCTGGCACTTAACCTGTGCACGTTGGAAAATGCCAACACTTATATGTGCAAGTTGCTGGGCTTTCTCCATCGATTGCTCAATGGCTGCTCATGTTGCACATGAATATACAGTATATCCCCATACGTCCCTGCACCACTGCATTCGTATTTTAGAAACAGCTCCACCTTTAGCAGAGCAGTTTCTGAAATACTGGCGCAATTGTAAACATGGTGGCCATAACATCTCAGTTTTGCTGTCCACATCCTATCTAAGATATGCCTTCCTATAAAGAGAAAATCTATGTATCTCTTTTCCCTGCTATCATCAAGCACATGTATTAAAATAGGTAGACATACAACTAGATAATAACCCTTCCCATTCCCTTCCCCAGTGGTTTCATGGCAGTATTGTGAATGAACATTGAAGACTGTGCAACAGAGCTTAAGCATAGTACACAGATGACATTGATTGCCTGGTATTATGTAGCATTAAGAGAGGAAAAAGAGGATGCTAAGGAATGCTGAGAGGAAATGGAGAAGCATCATTTTCTAGTAAGTGATAGAGCAGTATATCATCATCTATTACAACAGTATTGTACTATTGTAGAAAAAACATTTCTCTTAAAGAACAATGTGAGCTTATAACAAGCCAACTGAAGATTTGAGATCATGAATTATCTAATCAAAGAACCACTTGTACAGGCTACCCAAAAGCTGCCCAACCCAAATACACTTATCAACCATTTCTCTAAAGTACAAAAACCTCTCCACCCCCATGATTTAGTATAGTTTAACATTAAATGATAACTTTGTCTTGCAACCACAAGCATGGATCCAATTCAGAGATGTCGGTCATAAAGTTTTGTCTTCCATTATTAATGCCATTAATACTACAACCTCTTATTTTAACCATCTCCTGGAACTTGGATAAAGATCATCAAGGATGGCGTACTCCCCCATTCATCATATGGGCCAGCACTCCCTCTCTACTGGGATAATGCCAGTGGATCTGAAACAAGATTGTGTTTGACCTACTCTTTAATAAAAATAAAAAAAGAGGACCCAACATTACACTATCAGAGTTATATTGCCCATATCCAGTCTTCCTTTTTTTAGGAAAGCTAATTGAATGTATTATGTTGACTCAACTAAATGACTATTACTCAATGCTGTCCACTTGATGATCAACAACAAAATGTTCATGGTGGACATGCAGTGGAAACTTTATTAATCTCATTATTTCACAACTTATGGTGAAAATAAATAAACTGAGTGCCCTTGGGTTGGACCTTAAAGTGACTGGGTAAAACTGGTTGACTGGGACATCTAATGGTTTGATTTATTCACATTTGATTTCATTTTATTATTATTTCCAAACCAGCAGACATTTGGGTACTGCTTTATTCAAACCATCCCTCCTTATCCTTCTCATCCAGAAGAGGGGCACACAGAGACAACATAGACATGCACACAGGGAGGTTGAAAGAATTCCATGATCCATATTCCACATACTTTTTTGTATATGAGCCTTCTTTACAGCACTGCTCACCTTAATGCACATTTTATTGTTATTTCTTCGTCAATCATTTAAAATCTGAAAAACACACAATCACTTTGGCCAAAGGGGATTGTGTTGGTCTGTTAAAAGACAATTTTTTAAATTATTTAACCTAGGTAGCTATGCTCCCTGGTAAATTTTCCCACCAAAAATTGCCCTCCTCTCTGCAAGTAACAATGCACATGCTGTATATGTATGTATATTTATGTATACAGATATACGTTTACCTGTGCCACAAAAAAAAGGAACCTGGAGGCAAGGGCAGGGCTGACAAGCAACTCGTGGAATTTCATTCTGAAATCCCCCATGCGCTTTATGACTTTGACTTTCAGGTACAGTGCAACCTGTGGCACCAACTGATCCCTGAATTTTCAAAAGGGAAATGCCACCGAATTTCTCTTCGAAAAGCCACACAGGGACCAGCAAACAATGCAGATATTTTGAAAACTGCTCCCTTAGTGTGAACTTGTTCAAAGCATCGTGTGATGGAATTTCTTTGATATTGTAAATTATGGATCATGGGGATTCTGTTTTGTTGCAGCAGGCATCTGTTTTTGTGATATGAGAAACTGAACTTTATTTTGACAGTGACATATTTCAATTAATTATTTAATGTCTTTAAAACACAAATATTCCAGTTTAAGGTTTAATTAAGGTTTAAGGTTTAATTATTTGATAAAAACCGCCTTTCTGTTCCAACCAAGGCGGTGTACAATAATAAAATTCCATAAAAATTGGCCAAGGCCGGTAAAAAGAAAAGGAAATGTACAAAATTATAAAGGACAGAAAGAAAAAGAAAAAGATAAAAGATAATAGGGACGGGACAAGACACAAAAGGCAGACCTGATATACAGGAAGGGGGTTAAAACTCATACAAAAGGAGAAGGGACATTGAATGCTAGGGAGAACAGATGGGTCTTCAGGTTATGCTTGAAAGTGACATATTGTGGTTCCAGACGGAGAGAAGAGGGAAGGGAGTTCCAAAGAGCAGGACCAGCAAAGTAGAAAGCAGAGAGGCGGGTAAGCTGCAGGTGGGCACGGGAAGGGGAGGGAAGGGCAAGGCGATTAAGGTGAAAAGAGCGGGGTGCATGCCTAGGAGAATGAAAGGAAAGGAGATCAATCAGATATGATGGGGTACTGGTGTGGAAAACTTTGTGTAGCAGAGTCAACAGATACATTTTTATTCTTTATAACCCAAAGGAATGTTGGAAAGAAATTACAGATCTGGTCAACATTATTGGAACCCCTGCATTTTAGGTATGTTGTGTTCAATGTCTTGAGAAATAATTGGAAATATTCCAACCCTATGTTACCATCATATTTTAATAGTATGTTCAAAGGTATACAACAAAAAAGATGTCTGTGCAACATAGACATAGTAATTTCTGAGAAAAAAAGCAAAATATGACCTGGACAGGATTAATGGCACCCTTAACTAATATTTGGTTGCACAGCCCTTGGCAGTGATGACAGCCTCCAAACGTTTCTTGTAGCCATCTATAAGTTTCGTACATCTGTCTGCTGGTAGTTTCTCCCACTCTTCAACTGTGATTTGTTCCAGTTCATGAATGTTTCCAGGATTCCTTTTACCAGTGGCAGATTTCAGCTTTTTCCAAAGGTTCTCGATTGAATTGTGATCAGGACTCCTTGCTGGCCAGTTTAAAACAGTCCATTTGTTCATTTTTAACCATTCTTTTGCACTTTTGGATGTGTGTTTTGGGTCATTGTCCTGCTGGAGGACCCATGACCTTTGAACTAGACTTAGCTTTCTGATTCTAGGTAGCACAGTTCGCTCCAAAATATGTTGGTAGTCCTCTGACTTCATGATTCCTTTAATACGTTCCAGGCCTCCAGTTCCTGAGGCAGCAAAACAGCTCCACAACATTTATTTAACTGTAGAAAGGGTGTTTTTTCCTTATACGCTTCATTTCTTCGCCTGTAAATGTATCACTGGTCTGCATTGCCAAAAGGTTAATCTGTCCACAGAACATTTTTCTAGAAGGATTGTGGTTTCTTTTTGTGGGTTTGGGCAAAGATCACATGTGCTTTTTCTGACTTTCTTTGAGCAGTGAGGTCCTCCTTGGCCTTTGCCCATGAAATTCTTCTTGAACGCTACTCCGGGTCAGCCTTAAGCTCTTTGGATATTGTACACAGGGGCGGCCCAAGGGGGGTGCGGGGCCATGTGCGGAGATTAATTGTGGGGCCTCATTTGCATAAAGAGCCTCATTTGCATAAATACTTTTATAATATTAACATGCACTTTTAGTAAATGTGCCTCTTAATGAGTGTCTGGATAAAGAAAGACTAACAGATTTCTACATAACTATATTGCAGTGAGAACCGCCAGGTCCATTAGGAAGTACTATAAACACTGACCATTTAGAACCCATAGCAAATCCACCCTATCATAACAGCACTACCAGGACTCACAAAGCACCAAACCTTACCTATCAAAAGGCAACACTGCAGATATTAAACCAATACATCTTAGAGAATACCAATACATCTCACAGGGGGAAAGAGAACAAGTGGGACTGTCAAATAGAAACTACATGAACAGAATACCTCAGCTCGGTTACACATGCAGAACATAGACCATCACCACACAAAGATCAAGGGATCACAATTTAGAAATAGGAAGATAATATTAAACTGGGAACCCCAAAAGCCAAACATGAAATGTACAACACTGGAGAAATAAAACTATAAAGTAATTTCCTCTTGCACTAAACAAAAACGCAAAGATGTTAGCAATACACACTTCCCAGACCAGACATATTCCAGTTAATAATTTCAGAATAAAAAGTATTTTTCTACCTTCTGTTTGGGCATTTTATTTTTCAGTTGCAATTGCTTCAGTCACTTTCTTCTGATTTCTTCAGTCTTCTGTGAGCTATCCATTTGTCCTTTCTTCTCTTTTAGATTTTTTCCATTCTCTCTCTATATCTGCTTTAACTTACTGATCGTTTCCTTTTTGCTCTTTCCCCCATTTCTTTCCTTATTCCTTTATCATCCACTCAAATTTCACCCTTCCATTCTCAATCCCCACTTACTCTCTCAATACCCGGCCCATCGTAGACTTTTCTTCCCTCCCACATAAAATATATTTTCCCCTCTCCATTCTCATTCTCATTCCCCATCCCCATCCCCTTCTAGTCCTCCCCCAAATCAGCTCCCTTATAGTTCTAGATCCACCCAGCACCCGCTCCCTTCTAGTCCCATGCTCCCACATCAGCCCATTTCCAGTCCTATCCCCCCATATGCTCTTTTCTAGATATTCGAACCTGGCTGCAGGAGCAACAATCCTGCGGCAGGAGTTGTGCAAGGCTAATTGTACCCTTCCTCTCTTGGCTGGGATCACTGCTTGCCCAGCCTCTCTCCATGGGACATTCTGTTGTGCGGGCAGGTTCTTCCCCTTGTACATACAAGAGGTGAACATGAAGGGGCATTGGGAGGTGCACATGGATGGGCATAGTGAATCAGAAGGACAATGCTGGGTGCAGGGGGGAAATAGGGAGGCAGTGAGGATAAGATTGAGGTGGTGAGCTAGGGAGATGAAGGGAGATACTAGACATGGAAAGGGGCAAGGGGAAAAGCAAGGAGGGGAGATGGAGTGGTGATGTTGGCCAGGGGGTTATAGGGAGAGTATGAGAACATGCTGGACTTGGGGAGGGGGAGGCAGAGGGGAGATGCTGGACATGGGACAATAAGGGGAGAAGGAGATGCTGGACATGGGAGTGAGAGAGGGGAGAAGATGGACACGGGGTAAATAGGTTGAGAAACGGAGAGATGCTGGACATGGGAGTAATATAGAGGGTATATTATGGTATGGTATGGAGATGGGGTAGATGCTAGTTGCAGGGGGGGATAGGAAGGGAGAGGGTAGACATGGAAGGAAAGAGAGAGCGGAGGTACTGGATGGGAGGGAAAGAGAGAGCCAGAGAGAGAGACATTGGATAATTGGAGGAGAGATGTTAGACATGGAGGGGGAGAAAGACTGAGCAAAAGATTGGGGAATAATGGACCAGGGAAGAAGAACTGGGGAATAGAAGGACTAGGGTGAAGATTGAAAAGCGGTAGGTAGATGACGTAAAAAGGAAGGAGACTGAGAACTGGATAGTAAAGAATAGTGAAATCTGGATAGACAGAGAGAAATAGATGGAAGAAAACTGAAAGGAAAAAAATCAATATCAAAGATGGAAGGAAGTGAAGAAAACAAAAGGAGAAATAAAAAATGGCTGATTGTCTAGAGACTGTAGAAAGAAAGCTAAGAGAAGACAGAGGAAAGCAGAAGCCTCAGATTGGGACCAGCATGATCAGAAAATAAAATGGTCAGACAACAAAGGTAGAAAAAATAATTTTATTTTAAATTTAGTGATTGGACTTTGCGCTATCTTTATATTTTACACGGTATGGGGAACTGCATCTCCTATCTGGTGTGGCACCGCATGCGGAATCTGGCTTCTTGGGGTTTCAGTTTAATTTTTGTCTACATATTTTGATTTTGACTTTAGGTTGTAAACACTTTATTCTGTACTTGGTGAAAGTCTGTGTTCTGAGTGTGTGACTGAGTCCAGGTGTTCTGTTAACATGGAGTTTGTATGTTAGGATCTGTGCTGTAGTAATTTGACTTGTTCAGCTTTTCAAATAGGTGTATGGATGTTCTAGGGCCCGCTGCAATATTTATAGTGCTGCTTTTTTCTGGGTAGGCCCCTTGTATGAGTTTTGGAAGTTTATGCTGGTATGGTATGGTTTATTTGGTTCTTATAGATCTTAGGTGACATTTGTAGGGTTTTATATTAATTCCCAATATGCTTGGTACTGGGGAATGTTTGTTTTTAGTGAGATGACCAGAATCTGATTTTTTTTTAATATATAGAGTTCTGTGGGTGAATGTCCTACTTCTGCTCTGCATCCATTGTCGAGGGAGAAGTTTCTGTGGATGCAGAATATATATTCAAAAAGAAAAAATGAGAACCATAACACAGTTTATGACAGAATAAAATTAGTTATAATTTTCTCACTTTTTCTTTTATTTCCTTGGTGTGTGAGCATATTGCATTCCTTTGTTTTTTACAGAATATATATTTACATTAACACCATACTGGTCCAGTGTGCTGTTTCAGGCCCTTCTTGATGTTTATGTTGGAGTGGGAGATGTTGTGTTGGGGTCACAAAGTCCCTCTTGTTTTTCAGAGGGTGGGAAGTGCTGTGTTCGGGTGCCAAGTCGCTCTTCTTTTTGTGGAAGTGGGAGATGCTGCGTGAGTGCTGTTGAGCCCCTCTTGTTTAACATATTTAGCAGCATGTTTCCTGAGCTCTGCACTTGTAACATATGAAAATAACATATAAATGCCATACTGCCATAAATGCCCATGTTCCCTGTAAAATAGTTATCTCCAAGTTATAATGCCCTGTTCAATGTAATTTCAGTTTGTTCAATGTAAACTGCACTGATGCAGAATAGTGCGGTATATAAGAGAATTAAATAAATAAATAATACTGGGTCAGACTAAGGTCCATCAAGTATCCTGTTTCCAACAGTGGCCAATCCAGGTCACAAGTACTTGGCAGGTTCCCAAAAAGGCATGCAGGTTCCACAATGCTTGTCCCGGGGCAAGTAGTGAATTTCCCAGGACCTCTTTAATAATAGTTTATGGGTCTTTCCTCCAGGAACTTGTTCAAACCTTTTTAAACCCAGCTACACTAACAACTTTTATTGTAACTCTGGTAACAAATTCCAGAGTTTGATTACACAGGGCCATTGGCTAACTGCAGGGAGGCAGTTACAGCCCCCTGCAGTTTACTGTATTTCAGCATGGCAAAACAGCTGCCGGTGCAAATAAGGCTACCCACTGAGGTGGCATTAGTTGCACTTACGCTACTTGCGCTGAGCCATTATGTTAGTTTCTGCCAACAATGCAGATGCCTGTGTGTGAGAATTCTTTCTCTCTCTTCATTCTGCAGGAAAGTATAATTTTGGGAAAGAAATCCCGTAAACCTAACAGTAATGGGTAAAACCATTTTTTGACAACATATTTTGTTTTTAGTTTCGTATTGATATGTTCCCTATTTGGTGAAGCTCTCTCTCTGTTATGCATATGTGTGACTGAGGCAACATGTCCTGTTAGCATGGAGTTTTTATGTAGGAAGCTGTAGTTATCTGACTTGTTCAGTTTTCTGAATAGGAATATGGATGTTCTAAGGCCAACTGCCTAGTACCCAGAAGATCAAGGGTTCGATTACCACTGGCACACTCCTTGTGACTTTGGGCAAGTCACTTTACCCTCCATTGCCTCGGAAGAAAAGGCTGGCAATCTACTTCCGGTGATACATTGCCAAGAAAACCCAGAGGTAGCTGGGTCGCTATGAGTCAACACTGACTTGATGGCACTAAAAAAAAGAAAAGAAAAAGGCCAAGTGCAGTATTTATGGTGCTGCCATTTTATGGGTACACTCCATGTTGTGTGAGTTAGGAAGTTAGTGCTGTTACGGAATAGTAGATTTGTTCTTTGGGTCCTGTACTCTGGGTTCTTGGTGAGGTCAACTGTAGGTTGTTTGTTGAGGGTGTACTGGAATATGTAGTGTTTTTTTAGATTTGCAGGTTTGCATTCGTTATGCTGCCAAACTGAAATTTAATATATTTTGTCAGTTCAGATTCAAGGAAATTTCAAATTTTAAGGGAACGTCTCAGTTTAATTTTGTTTAGTAGCCTGATAGCTTCACCGCTGCTGAGTTCCAGACTTTTCCAGCTCTAGCACAATCCAATCCAGCGTTTGAATTCATGCCTACCACGATTAGTTTATCTCATTTTATATCTTTCCTCCTCATCAATAATCTGGTCATAGCAAAATAAATCTGATGTGCAGATACTTATAATGGTTTGATTGATGGGGGGCTGTGTAAGTGGCTTTTCATTAATCAAATGTAATGTTTATTATTATGTTTGTTTTATTGTAACATCTGTTTTACTAAATTGCATGTGTATGTTTGGAAGCCACCTAGGGTTTTAGATAGGTGGCATATACATTTTAAAATAAAGTATACTACATTTATGCAAATGATGTTGCAGTGAATTCTGCATATGGTCCTGCATCACCCTCGTGCCATCCCTGGGGGAAAGTAGACAGGAGGGTACACTGGGAGATAGAGGAAAGCAGAAACCTCAGATTGGGACTTACATGATTAGAGAATAAAATAGTCAGACAACAAAGTTAGAAGAGAATTTTATTTTCAATGTAATGATTGGACTTGGTGCTATCTTTATATTTTATGCACTGCATGGACATGCATCTCTTTCTATTTTTCTGGTATTACATTGTATGCAGAGTCCGACTTAGGATTTCAGTTTAATTTTTATCTACATATGTTTATTTTTAGGTTATGGTCACTTATTCTGTACTTGGTAAGGGTCTGTGTTTTGAGTGTGTGTCCACAGGTGTTCTGTGAACATGGAGTTTGTATGTAGGGATCTGTACTGTAGTAATCTGACTTGTTCAGCTTTTCAACTAGGTGTTGGATGTTCCAGGGCCCACTGCAGTATTTACATTGATGCTTTTTTTGGATGGGCTCCTTTTGTGAATTTTGGAAATTGGTGCTGGTATGGTATGGTAGGTTTGCTCTTTAGATCTTCAGTGACTTTGTTGTAGGGTTTTGTATTAGTTCACAATATGCCTGGTACTGGAGAATGTTTGTTGTTAGTGAGATGATCAGAATCAGATCTTTTTTTAAGATACTGAGTTCTGTGGATGAATGTCCTGATTCTGCTCTGCACCCAATATTGAGGGAGGGGGGTTGTGTGGATTCAAAATATATGTTCAAATAGAAAAAGCAAGAACCATAACGCGGTTTATAACAACAAAATAAAAATGAGTTATAATTTAGTTTTATAAATTGTGCTGTGGTTCTCGCGCGATCTTTTAGTTCTTTGGTGTGCAGACGTCTTACATTTCCTCCATATTACAGTGCATTGCAAAAGTATTCATCCCCTCTATGTTTGTTCTGTTTTGTTGCAACCTGGAATTAAAATGGAGTTTTGGGGGTTAGCACCTTGTGATATATACAACATGCCTACAATTTTGAAGGTGCAAAATATCCTTTTTTGTGACACAATAATTAAGACAAAAAAAAAACTGAAAGCAGGAGTGTGCATATATATTCATCCCCCAAAGTCAATACGTTGCAATTACATCTGCAAGTCTCTTGGGGTACAATATGTCTCTATTAGCTTAGCACATTTAGCCACTGGGAGTTCTACCCATTCCTCAAGGCAAAACTGCTCCAACTCCTTCAAGTTAGATGGGTTGCATTGGTGTCCAGCAATCTTCAAGTAATGCCACAGATTCTCAATTGGATTAAGGTCTGTCTGGGCTTTGACTAGGCCATTCCAAGACATTTAAATATTTCCCTTTAAACCAGCTTTAGCAGTATATTTAGAGTCATTGTCTTGTTGGAAGATGAACCTCTGTCCCAATCTCAAATCTCTGGCAGACTGAAACAGGTTTTCCTCAATAATTGCCCTGTATTTAGTGCCATCCATTGTTCCTTCAATCCTGACCAGTTTTCCTGTCCCTGCCAATGAAAAACATCCCCACAGCATGATGCTGCCACCACCATGTTCCACTGTGGGAATGGTGTTCTCGAGGTAATGGGAAGTGTTGAGTTTGCACCACACTTGGCATTTCCCATGATGGCCAAAACGTTCAAACTTCGTCTCATCTGACCAGAGCCATGTGTTTGGTGGGGTTCACCACATGCTGTTTTGCATACTCCAAAGTGTTTTCTTATTTCTTTCTTTAAGCAATGGCTTTTTTCTGGCCACTCTTCCGTAAAGCCCTGCTCTGTGGAGTGTATGGTGTAAAGTGGTCCTGTGGAAAGATACTCCCATCTCCACTGTGGATCTTTGCAGCGCCTTCAGTGTTGTTCTTGGTGTCTTTGTGGCATCTCTGATTAATGCTCTCCTTGCCCAGTCTCTGTGTTTTAGTGGGCAGCCTTCTCTTGTCAAGTTTGTAGTGGTGCCATATTCTTTCTATTTTGTTATATTGGATTTAATGGTGCTCCGTGGGATATTCAGAATTTGGGATATTTTTTTATAACCCAACCCTGATCTATACTTCTCCACAACTTTGTCTCTGACCTGTTTGGAGTGCTCCTTGATCTTCATGGTGCTTGCTTAGTGATGTTGCAGAGTCAGGGGCCTTTCAGAACAGGTATATTTATACAGGCATCATGTGACAGATCATGTGACACTGATTGCACACAGGTGAACCCTAATCAACTAATTATGTGACTTCTGAGGTTAATTGGTTGGTCCAGATCTTATTTAGGGGTTTCATAGCAAAAAGGATGAATACATACGCACTCACAACATTTCCGTTTTTACTTGTTTTTTATATACAAGGTTTTTATTGTCATTTCACTTCACCAATTTGGACTATATTGTTAGGTAGATTACCTAATATCCAAATGAACCTCCATTTTCATTCCAGGTTGTACGTAATGCGACAAAACAGGACAAAAACCAAGAGGATGAATACTTTCGCAAGGCACTGTATCTAATTGGCTTTTTGGTTTGGTTCAATCCCGGACTGGAGTTTTGAGAACCCCCCTCCCCCCCCCCCACACACACATTATAGTGGGAGGGGGGCGCCATCTCATCCCTCGCCTCAGGCAGCAGATTGCCTTGATCCACCCCTGCTGTTGAATATCCCGGTCAGCAGCATTTACATGGTTTACAGGTCTGTAAGCCATGTAAATGCCTTTAAATATCGGACCCTTAGAGTCCAATGCCATTTCACTAGCCACCTTTTTAGGAGATATTGGACATTAAGGGGTTAAACTGCAAGGGTACCAATAACGTTGACCACAACTATATACATAGTTGCATAGGGACTTGAAAATATGCATGTCTGTCTGGGGACAAAATAAGTCTCTGAAAATTGAACCATCCCAAATTTGGCATGAGGGAAGAAATGGGGAAAGGACAGTCGTGTTCAAAAATGGGCTAGATTGGTCCGAGTTTTCTGGAAAGTTAAGAGTCCCCTAAAAATGTCCAAATGCATTTCAATGGTAGAGGCAATTGCAGCACTGACATCTAGTGGCTTAATAAATTATCACACTTGATTTTATTTTTCTTTCTGACTCTACAGAATATTGTAAAGAAATTATGCGTAGGGATTCAGAACTGTCTGATCCACACACAAGACAGATCCACATCCACCCACATACACAGATACAGGCAATACAAATAAACGTACAAACACAAACTGCCACTAATATATTCACAAGCAGGGGGATTGGAAAGAATTCCCTGAGCCATGCTCCACATGTTTTCCCCACATCTTTAACTTAGCAGAGCCCCAAAATCTTAGATTGCTTAAAAATTATATGCTGTGGCACCTACATAAAAGTGTGACTCAACTCGTGGTGAATGTCATGTTAGTCTGGAGTTTTTGGAGATTAGCCAAATTAATAGGCTGCCTTTAATATAACCGTCTAGTACCCTAAAATTCTGCATTAGCACATTGCATATGTTTTATGAAAAAGTATAACAGACTGGGCAAATTTTAATGAGCTGCCAAGGAGCCAGAATAACCAGCTATGTTTAGGTAGTTACCTTTAAGCTAATTTTCAGTCCAACCTAGCTTGGTTCAGTTGTGGTTGAAAATTGTCTTTAATCAACATGACTTAAGCCAGCTGTGACATCGTTGAGAGATGGACTGCTAGCTTAGCCAGCTAGCCCTGAAAATTCAGTATTAGCTGGATAAAGTGTTCCTCCACCCAGACTCCTACTTCCTAGGCATAGCAACATTTTAAGCAGCTAAATCTAGTCATCTAGATTAGTTGGTCAGTGGGAGACAATTTTACCTCAAGGAATTTTGCCAGCTAGATCCCTTTGAAAACTGTTCCTATTGTTTCTAGAAAAATCTCTCCTTAATCTTGATTAGGTCGTTGGATGTTTATGTATAAAAGTACTTTATATTCATGTTGTAAAATATAGAATTATGACAGCTAGTTAAACTAATGTGAATAAACTGAAAAAGCATGAATATATACTCTAATTTTCCTGTGTTGGCCTTGCAGAATCTATGGAGTATAGGTTTGAAGACTCAAGATTTCAACCAAAAGCAGTACAATGAACAATTCAGAACTTCAAATATTTCACAATCATCAGACCAGGGTCTCGTTTTTGGTTCCAAACCTGACTGGTTACAAAATAAAAATGCATCCATTGATGTCATTCACATAAAGCCAGGTCATACTGTTGATAGTTCACTGTCATGTTACTCAAAATATAAAACTTCTGCTACCAAAGAGTCATCAGTACTGCATCAGCTTCAGCAGGTCGCAGTTTCTCATGCTGACAGCATCAACACTGAAAGTCATAGAGATTCAAGCAATGATACAGTCACAAATTTGAAAAGGATGGCAGGAACTGACAAAACACAGATAGAACTAGAGCCTTTTTCACCTCAGCATCTGTCTGATGACATCTCAAAGCCAGTCTCCTCAATCACTTCTTCATCCCGCAGACGTTCTCCATCACTGTCAGTCACGCCTGTCCACACCAACACTGCTGAAGACAGACCACACCTTCATAATATTGTGCCCCTAGTGGATCAAACCACTGCCCTTAAAGATCATACACCTCTTATCAAACAAATGGGAATTCCTAGAGCATGTGATTCATTCAGTCCCAAGTCTTGCTTGCTTACTGGAAATAGAAATGAACAGTTGCAGAAGACTGAGGTCAGCAAAGATGAATCATTTCAAGGTAGCGATATTCTATCAGTCCAAGGTCCTGAATTTGACATGGTAAAACAAAGTCAGAACTCCAGTACACAGATTGGGGGTTTCAAAACTGCTTGGACTTTAAGACAAGGCAGCCCTCAGAAGATCTCAACACAGGAGGTCAAAACACAATTTGAAGCCTCATCTGTGACGTCAGTAAGTGCTGTAACAGGGTATAACAGTGTGGTGCAGAGTTCTTCACCAACACCCATCAAAACTACTGATTCCATCTCTGCTTCGTCACCAGCTAGGAAAGCTATTTCTTGTGTCTATCTAACACTCTCCCCAAAACCCAATAGCCCCAAAATGGTAAATTTTGACTCTCATGAGGAGCCTGATGAATCTTACACAAATGTTGAAGCAAGATCCATTAGGAACTGTGAAACAGACAGACAAGAAAAGTTCTCCCTATTTTCTTTAAGGCCTTTGGCTGTTCCAGAGTCAACAAACAGTGAATCTGCATCAAAGACTCAAGGATCATCATACTTTCCAGTTCCGATGTCTTCTCCTGACTCATATTTTGTGCATTACCCAACTGTAAATAGATTTGATCCAGCCAAAAATCATAGTCCTATGCCTTTACATGGTAGCCTGGGCATGTCATTGTCGAGAAAGATGGATACGATGCCTTGTGATGCAAGCAGACAGATCCAGCGTCATGATAATTCAAAGACTGTTGTTCCGATGCAGAGGGAGAAGGAATCATCTGATGCTATGACTCAGATAACAACAGAAAGCCCTGAAAAGACAACCTTATCAGCAGAGATTTACATCTGCCCTACAGATGAGGAAAGCATCACCAACAGACCCCATAGTCGGGATATATTTGGGACCCCAGGTGTGTCATCTCTACTTCCGAATCAAATATCCCTCTCATCACAACCAGTCAGTAAGTAAACCGTGACCTCTTAGTGCCTGTCTACCATCCTTTGAATTTCTACCTAATGGTAGCATTGTAAGTGACTTCCATAGATTGATTTCTGTGCTTCATTGCAGCATTGACATGGGCTTAAATTGGAAAGAGTATATTTTATATTTCTTTCTTCAAAGGCTAGTACTGTGTATTTTTCTGGTTTGACTACCTTTTTCAAAATATTGTGGCTGAATAGCGTTAGTCATAGCTTAATTATAATCTCTTATCTTTATAATCTAGTATCAGATTACCAAGAGTGCAATCCTCTACCTTGAATGTTAACTACATTTCATTTTTCCAGCAAATAAACAATTTTTGCCTCTTCTCCATTATGAAGAAAAGAAAAGGTTTATTTTACAATAATTTAGCACTTATCCCTATAATCGACCTACACTTCAGGGAGAGTGGTGTGTTCTTGTTGAGAAACAATTTACCATTCCCTGCAGTATCAAGACTTGTTTTGTCCCAAGTAAAATTTTCATAATGAACAGACTTGACTATCTGGGCTTTCAAGACTGAGGAAAGAAGCGGCTCTGCATTTTTTAACTAAATCTTTTCTTTTTTTGAATCAGAAATAATGCTTAGTCTTACCAACAGTAAATAATTTTCATCAAAAGCCAGATCTTAACAGTAAACCTTGTCACTTAAAGAAACCAGTGCCTGTAAGATACAGTAGAACTCACGTATCTTTCTATATGTAGAGTAGAAAGTGTTGAATTCCTGTTACTGTTTATTTTCAATTCATGGCACTTTAAAATTGAGCCAAACCAAAGGCTTGAGATTATCATACAGGGCTTTGTAAAAGTCCTCGCACTCTTGTACATTTTCACATTCTGCTGTCCAAAAAATACAGGGCCTGATATTCAGCCCATCGTGGTCAGCATTTTTGAAGGGCTGGCCTCCATGGGCAGAAATGAAACTGTGTATTCAGTGGAAGTGCCTGGATAGTGATCTCTGCTGAATATCTGGTTTCAGCAGTGATAGCTACTGGCTATCCAGATAGCTGTGATATTCAGCCACTATCCAAATAACTTTGTGGCCACTTATCTGGTTAGTGGATTGAAAATCGCCGCTAACTGGATATCTCCAGGAACAAGCAGGAATGTAGTCTTCACATATGGGTATCATCAGTACCGACGGAGCCTGCGCGGGAACGCTCCCCAGCGTCCAATTAGAAAGCTTTTGGGAGCATCCCACAGCGCCTGCGTGCTGCCTTCCCGCCTTTCCCAACTGCCTCTCTCCAGTTCTTCATTTTCCGCGGAGCCAGCAGGTCGTTGTTCCTGTCACCGCAGAAAATTCTTCCTTATTACTTCCTTTTTTTGTGGTCACGTCTGCCTTCCTCGACGCTCTACTGGTACCACCGGGTTTTTTTTTAGGCCCAAAATTTTTCCTACAATGGAGAAACCTGCTTCAGGTTTCAAAAAGTGCACCAAGTGTGGTGGTACCATCTCCGTCACCGACACCCATGAATGGTGTCTGAAATGTTTAGGTCCTGACCACTCCATCATGGATTGTATGTCCTGTGCCATGTTGTCTAAAAGGGGTCGGCAGAACCGAGCTGCTAAGCTCAGTACCCTGTTCCCTCTGATGCAGTTTCGGTGGCATCGACATCTTCCAGGGCTTCCTCTTCCTCCCGTGGATCTCAGGTAACCAAACATAAGTCCAGCCAGTCCTCAAAGGGTAGATCTCCTTCTAAGCACTGAGATGCCTCTGGCGTTGCCCTTGAGGATTCTGCACCAGCAAAATTGCCCCGGCGGGAGGCTTCGGCTTCCAAGCATTATCGGGGCTCCAGGACATTCTCAAGGCCTCGACCTCGGCAGAACTACTGGTGCCATGCTCTGGGGTACCAGCTGTCTTCTCCGGTACCGA
Source organism: Ichthyophis bannanicus (assembly GCA_033557465.1). Classification (NCBI taxonomy): domain Eukaryota; kingdom Metazoa; phylum Chordata; class Amphibia; order Gymnophiona; family Ichthyophiidae; genus Ichthyophis; species Ichthyophis bannanicus. The sequence goes on along the minus strand of CM066032.1, from coordinate 1,253,172,172 downwards.
CATCCAGGCATCGGCAGTGTCGATAGACCAGAGGTTCCTGGCTATTGAACGCAGTCTGGCGGCTCTCCTTGCGGCATCGACACCCTCGGAACCGCGTCAGACAGTTCAACCGGCACCGGTACCGATAGCATCGACATCGGTGTCCGCATTGCCGGCACCAAGTCACCCGATGCCTTCCGGTACCGATACACCGGTGCCGATTTCTCCCAATACCGACTTCGGTCGGTACGGGTATCGGGCTCTACAAGAGCATCCGGACAGAAGGTACTTCGAGTCCTCAGAGGAATCTGAGGATTCCGATAGTTCTGTCGATACCGGAGCACTTCTGCCAGAGGAGCCTTCCTCCCCTAAACGCAGATGTCTCCTCCAGAGGATATCTCCTTCCAGGACTTCATCAGGGAGGTGGCTCGGGGTCTCTCCATTACTGTGGCTCCTGAAAGATAGCCCAGAGCAAAGGAGCTGGAAATATTACAATATCCCAAAGCTCCTAAGGAGGCAGCTACTTTGCCCATCCATGAGATCTTGCATGATCTCATGTTCAGAATGTGGGAGACCCCTCTTACCACCTCTCCTCATTCTCGTAGACTTGACACTATGTATCGAGTCCCTCCTTGTCCTGGTTTCCAAAAAACTCAGCTCCCTCACCACTCCATTGTAGTGGAGTCAGCTATGAGAAGGATCAGGAGTGCAAAGAGACATGCCTCTAATCCCCCGGGATGTGAATGCAGAACTTTGGATGCTTTTGGACGTCGTACCTTCCAAGCTTCCATGCTTTCTGCCAGGATCATTTCCTATATTTTTTATATATGGGAATGTTCCTGAAGGAAATCACAGGAGATTTAGAGGTTTTGAGTCCTCTTCTTCCTGAGGATAGGAGACAGGATTTTCTCACATTGGTCAAACATGCCCAGGATGTTTCCAAATTTGTCAACCGTGCAGCTTTTGACTGTTTTGAGTGCATAAGCAGAACCTCTGCCATTGCCATAGGTGCACGTTGAATTGCCTGGCTCCAGACATCTGATTTGGAGCTTTGGGTACAAGACAAATTGGGCAATATTCCTTGTACTGGTGAGAGCCTGTTTGGAAAACATTGGCAGGAAAAAGCCAATGAGTTGGATGCTGACAACTCCACCTTGGACAGACTATCCAAGGGCACAGCTGATCCTGCAAGAAAGAAATCTTTCAAGAAACCATTTTTTTCCAAAAAGAAAAGGTTTTATCCTGCTTATTCCCAGCAGGGATGCTCTGCAGGTCAACCTGTCCGGAAGGGTCAGCAACCATCCAAGCAAAGAAAAGCAAAGACTGCTAAGCCTCAACCGCCTCAGCAGTCTCAGCCCCCACAAGGCCTTTGACTTGCGTCTAGAGAACTTAGCCTTCCTGCCTCTAAATTGGCCAGAGCCTTCCACTATTCCAGGAAGGTTATGTCACTTTGCCCCAAGATGGGGGCAAATAACAGCAGAGCATTGGACACTCTCCATCATAAAAGAGGGGTACAAGCTTCATTTCTTGAGCATGCCCCCTCCCACAATAGTAAAACAGTTCAATTCTCAGACCTCTCTCATCAATCTTTTAGATCAAGAGGTCACCATACTTCTTGCCCAGGGGGCGATAGAAGAAGTACCCATCCATCAACAGGGTACAGGTTTTTACTCCCCCTATTTCCTTATTCCAAAGAAAACAGGGGGATACAGACCTATTTTGGACCTCAGAGAATTGAACAAATTCCTGTTCAAAGAGAAATTCAAGATGATTTTTCTAGGAACTCTGCTGCCATACCTTCAGAGTCAGGACTGGCTTTGTTCTCTAGATCTCAAGGATGCATACACCCATGTCCTCATCCATCCATCTCACAGAAAATTCCTTCGGTTCCTTTTTCAAGGAAAGCACTACCAATACAGGGTGCTTCCCTTTGGCCTGGCCTCAGCTCCAAGAGTGTTCACGAAATGCATGGCTGTGGTAGCAGCATTTCTTCGCACTCTAGGCATATTCATCTTCCCCTACTTAAACGACTGGCTCATTCGGACCCCATGAGAGCCAGAGGCCAGAGCTTCTCTATCCTGCACAATGCGTATCCTTCAGTATTTGGGTTTAGTCATAAACTTCCCAAAATCCAGTCTAACTCCCACTCAGTCTCTAGAATTCATAGGAGCTTTGCTGGATACCAAAAGGGCGAGGGCCTATCTCCCCCAGGCCCATTGTCTTCGCATGGTGCAGTTAGCTTCTCAAGCAGTGCTAAAACCCCTTCTCACTGCCCGAGAAATGCTACAGCTGCTAGGCCACATGGTATCCACAGTGCATGTGGTTCCTTATGCTCACCTCCATATGAGAGCAGCCCAGTGGACCTTATGCACCCAATGGACCCAGGCATCAGGGTGCCTGTCAGACAAAATAGCAAACACAACTCGCCTTATTTTGTCCCTCCAATGGTGGCAATCCACTTAAAACCTGTTGCTTGGGCCCCTTTTCAACAACCTTTACCTCAGTCAACTCTCACAACAGATGCTTCACCAATGGGTTGGGGAGCTCATCTACAAGACCTCTCCACTCAGGGCACCTGGACTTCACAGGAGACTCATCTGCATATCAATCTCTTAGAGCTTAGAGCAATCTTCCTTGCTCTTCGAGTGTTCCATACCCTGCTCAGCTACAAGACAGTCCTCATTCATACGGACAGGTGGCGACGTTCTATGTGAACAAGCAGGGGGGAACAGGCTCTCTGTCGCTTTGCAACAAAGCTTTGCGACTATGGGCCCTCGCCAGAGAGCATCAGATTCATCTCCTGGCAGTGTACCTCCCAGGCATACAAAACTCTTGGGCAGACAGACTCAGTCGAGTTCTGCTTCCACACGAATGGTCTCTACATGCAGACCAGGTGGCCAAGATATTTCAAATTTGGGGAACCCCGGACATAGACCTCTTTGCAAGTCCGTGGAATGCCAAACTTCCCGGTTCTGTTCCAGAAATCCGGCTCAGGGCTCTCAGGCCAAGGATGCTTTCCTCCTTCATTGGGGTCAAGACTTCCTTTATGCCTTTCCACCCATTCCCCTAATTCCCAAAACCCTTTTCAAGCTTCAGAGAGACAGAGGGCGTATGATTCTCATAGTTCCACATTGGCCACAGCAAGTATGGTACCCTCTGCTTCTACATCTCTCTCAAACTCCCTCCCTGGAATAAGGATCTGCTCCAGATCTCCTGTCTCAGGAGGACGGAATGTTATGGCATCCCAATCCCCAATCTCTGCACCTCAGAGTTTGGTTGCTGAAGGCCTAGATCTTCAAGATCTTAACCTCTCTCAGCAAGTAAATGATGTCCTTCACGCTTCCAGGAAACCTTCCACAAGATGCTCTTATGCTTTCAAGTGGAAAAGGTTTACCATATGGTGCTCGCAGGAGGGTCTTAACCCCCTTGCGATACCTCTGGAATCATTACTGGAGTATCTCCTTCATTTATCCAATGCAGGACTTAAAACGAACTCTGTAAGAGTCCATTTGAGTGCTATTGCAGCTTCTCTCAAGCCTCTAAATGGACAACCTGTCTCCTCCCATCCTCTTATAGCAAGATTTATGAGAGGCCTTCTTCTGACTAAGCCTCCCATTAGGCCACCACCGGTGGCATGGGACTTAAACCTGGTTCTTGGTGAGCTCATGAAGCCACCTTTCGAACCCTTAGCTACTACCTCTTTGAAATTCCTTTCTTGGAACGTTATCTTTCTCATTGCAATCACATCAGCACGCCGCATCAGTGAGTTGCAAGCACTAGTAGCTGATCCACCTTATACAAGGTTTCATCATGACAAGGTAGTCCTTCGGACTCATCCACACTTTATGCCAAAGGTGGTCTCGCCTTTTCATCTTAATCAGGCAGTCTACCTGCCTGTGTTCTTTCCAAGACCTCATGCATCAAATGCAGAAAGGAATCTTCATACTTTGGACTGTAAAAGAGCTCTAGCCTTTTACTTGCAAAGAACACAGCAACATAGAAAGTCCTCCCAACTCTTTGTTGCTTTTGATCCTTCTCATTTGGGACTTCCAGTCTCCAAGAGGACTCTGTCGAGCTGGATTGCACAGTGTATTTCCTTCGCCTATCAGAGTAAGAACCTTCCTCTGGAAGGCCATGTCACAGCTCACAATGTGAGAGCCATGACAGCTTCAATGGCTCATCTACACTCTGTGTCTATCGACGACATCTGTCGAGCAGCTACTTGGGCCTCAGTTCATACCTTCACAGCCCATTACTGCTTGGACAAGGACTCCCACCGGGATGTCTTGTTTGGTCAGGCTGTTCTACAGCACCTGTTCCATACTTAATCAACTCCTATCCACCATCCCTGGTAGGATCCCAGAGATCCATGGGGGGAAGTGGAGCTCTTTCACAGGGGCACACAACTTCTGGGGTTCTCTCCCTGACATCTGAAGCTAGGGAGTCCCCATATGTGAAGACTACATTCCTGCTTGTTCCTGGAGATAGCATAGTTACTCACCTGTAACAGGTGATCTCCGGGAACAGCAGGAATTTAGTCTTCACAACCCACCCACCTCCCCTAGGAGTTGTATTTCTCTATCTGTCTCTTTCTCTTTCCCTCTCTCTCTCTCTCTTTGTCTCAGCTTTAACTCAACTGGAGAGAGGCAGTTGGGAAAGGCGGGAAGGCAGCACGCAGGCGCTGTGGGATGCTCCCAAAAGCTTTCTAACTGGACGCTGGGGAGCGTTCCCACGCAGGCTCCGTCGGTACCGACGATATCCATATGTGAAGACTAAATTCCAGCTGTTCCCAGAGATCACCTGTTACAGGTGAGTAACTATGCTAAATCCTTGTACTACCCTCACTCTGCCTACAGATTGCAATAGCACTATCTGTATAGTGCTGCAGCAGTTAAAGGGGATATCCAGGGGCACTATCTGGATAGTGCCACTGAATATTGAACTCAGTGAGGTAGATCCAATTAGCAGGTGCTGCTAACCAAATATACCCTTTTCAATATCAGGTCTACAGATCAAAATGCATTAAAGTAGAAGTATGGCTGATCTGTGAAAAGAAGGAACAAACTCTGCACTTTCAAAGTGACAACAAACAGAGCTGAGGTAGCCTGAAGCAAATTGTCTTGAACCAATATCTTGGAGACAGAGAGACAATGAAATGCCCAAGTTTCAGTGACTTTGCTCCCATCCTTCTATCAGCCTGAGCTGCTCGGGGCAACTCAGTATTTTTCTGTCTTCAGCAGATGGTGATTGGATTTTTCTCAGCTCTGATAAAATCTGAACCAAAAAATATTTGATTGAGAGGAAAAAGATTTCACTTAGGGACGACCACCCACGGGTGACACTCTCACTTGAGCGCGATGTGGAGGGCTCCACTAGACTGCGGTTTTTTTGTTAGTTCAGCTCCACACTGTTATCCTGTTAAGGACCTATTGAGCAGCCAGAATATTGGAAGGATTAAGAAGGAATTCAATTACCTTACACAACCTCAACACCCCATCCCTCCTCCTATGTGCCCCCAGCTCTCCCCCAAAGACTGAAAACGGCTCAGAGGTATGTGACTGCAAGCCTGTTTTAAAAAAAGAAGAAAGAAAAACAATGTCTGGGGAGTAGCACTGGGCCTGATATGGTTTGCCCTACCTGGACTCCCGGGGCGTAAGTAATAAGGTTTGACCTCATCATTATCCTTGTTGGAGGCTCCCGAACCTGTCCGTTTTGGGGCGTAAGTTGAAGTGGATCACAGATGACTGTTGGCTTGGCGTTAGGCTTCCCACCATTTTCCAACACATGCTGTTAGCATTTTCTGTCTGTGCACCCAAGCTACCCCAATGTGCATTCTCCAATGCACTTTCCTGTCCAAGTGCCCATAACATGTGCTCTTGTGCCTATGCGGTCTTAGCACGTGCAAGTGTTTGCCTTGCCTTAACTCTTTCTGTCATCTTCCAGGAAGCGTTGTTTGACCTGTGGCAAGCGAAAAGCCTTATCATTGGATTCATCTTGCATGGCAGCCTCTGACTTATCACTGGCAGGCTCGTCTCCCTTCTTCCACTGAGGGGATTCAATTGGCCCAGCATTTTCTGCTTCAAAGTAAGAGGCGACTGGTAGCACTCTGGGTAAGAATAATAGCCCAGCCTTGAATTCTGGTGACCACACTTCTGGCTGCTCCCCTTCTTCTGAAGGTTCAGCTACAGCTGTGTTCTCAGGGAGGGAAGCTCCTGGATTCCGGGTTGTCCTCCTGGAATACTTTTCCTTCTGCATCAAACCTGGTCTTTTTGGCACAAAAACTCAGACCCTGCAGCCTCTGGATTCCCTCGAGCTCTGTCACGAGAGCAGGGCTGGACCAAGGTTTCTCCCACCCTAGACTTGCCCTCCATGCCGCCCCCTCCCCCCACCTCATACCTGAGGCACCACCCCCCCACCCCCCCGGCATCCATCCACCCACCAGAGGAAGGGCAGCAGCATGCCAATGCTTCCTTTGAAGACTCAGCAGTTCAGCTGCCACTTCAGTGCTGTGATGGGCTTTAAAGTGTCCACGCACGCTCATGGCCTGCCGCTCATTCCACCTCCAACATAGAGGCAGGAGTGGCAGGCCATGACTATACATGTTCGTTTTAATGCCTACCGCAATAATGAAGTGGGGGCTGAACTGGCACCGCTTCAAAGGAAGAGCATGCTGGCCACCAGGGTCGCCTAGTGGATGGGATGGCCCTACACATGAGGGATGGGCAGTCTATGGAAGCTCTGCTTGAGTGCCTCCTTCTAAGTGACCGAGATGGAGGTTGCATTCTGGAGATGTGGATCACCTTGTCTGTCCGAGGCATGGACTTGAGTGCTGTTTCTGAAGTCTCGGTCGAGGAGTCTGATGCAGAGATAGAAGTGTTTTCAAAGGATCTTGTGGAGGCTGGCATTTTCCTCCTGTCCCGGAAGGGAGAGCTGGCTGCATTGATTGCTTGAGTTTCATCCACCTGGTATTTGGCTGATGCTGCAGCGATGGAGCAGAGGCTGCAGGTTCACCCATGGCAGTCTTCCTGTTATCAAGAGCATGTTCCGGTCGGAATGGGTGCCACCCTATTCCCCACCTAAGTTGGTTAAAGGTGTGTAAAAGAATGTACACTCTCCCAGAGGAGGAGTGCATCATGTGGTCCTGCATGCCCAAGGTGGATGCCCAGGTCACGGCAGTCATGAAGCAGGCCTCCATTTCCTTTGGAAGGTGGATTGGCCTTAAAGGACACTATGGCTAGAAAGATGGACTCTCTGCTGACGAGCCAATTCTCAATGGCAGCTGCTATTCTCCAGTTGGCAGTGCCTGCAGGCCTGACATCTCAAGCCCTGCTCCTGTGGATTCAGTCTCTCCCACTGGATAACACTACCCCTCCTTTGGAGTTGGTTACTGCCTTCCTTCTGATTCCATGTATGTTCTAGTCCGCTTGGCAGCTAGGGATATTGCTCTGTCGACAATAATGTGATGTTGGATTGGCTCTGTCATTGAGCAGCAGACACATCCTCCATGACCTAGCAAACTCAAGTGACTTTAGGGGAAGCTCCTTTTGGGGCCACTTTGAAAAGGTTGATGAAGGCCTTGAGCGAGGCCAAGCCTTATTGCCTCCCAGAAGATAGGCCTAAAGGGCTTGGGAATCATACAGTGCTGTTCCACTCTCTGGTATCCGCCTGTTTCTCACGGGCATGCTGGACTGACTTTTGGGGGTCTCGGAGCTCCAGCTGTTATCACCCTTTAAAGCTTTTCTCCTCTTCTTCTGGATTTCAGACCGATAATCAGCTCTTGTGGGCCCAGGGTCTCTGCCTCCTCCAGAGATTTGAGGGCCCATCCTCGGATGTGCCAGTGATCACTGAGTGCTAGACATCATTCAAAGCATCTGTGTCAAACAGCCAATCCCAGAGGCATTTGTCATCTCTCCATGTGGATCAGCAGACAAGAGAGCCACCACTTGCATCATTTTGGACAAGTTACTGTGCCTGATGGCAGTGGTGCCAGTGCCCCCAGCTTAGCATGGCAAAGACAGATATTCCATTTATTTTGGGATGCCAAATAAGAATAGCTCCTTTCAACCAATGCTTGACCTCAAGGGGGTCAGTGCTCCTTTGCGTGTGTTGCGCTTCTGAATGGAAACTCTGAGGTTTGTGATTTTGATGATGCGCCAAAGGGAGTTCTAGTGTCTCTGACTCTGGCAGAACCTTATTTTCATATCGCAATCCAGGAGGATCAACAGGGATTTCTGCATTTTGCCATGCTTTGCTCAAACCTTCAGTTTGCCGCCCTCCCTTCGGCCTCTCTACTGCCCCAAGAACATTTGCCAAGGCCATGGCAGTTGCGGCTGCTGCGCTATGGCACTAAGGACTATGTGTACACCCATTTCTGAACAACTGGTTCATCTGAGCCTGTTCTCCGTTGGAGGCATCTCTGGTTTTGGTCCGAGTGGTGTCCTTCTGGAAGGCCTCAGCTGAGTGGCGAATCAGGGAAAGCATCCATTGGAGCCTTCCCAATCCCTGAAATCCCTGGGATCACGGTTCGATGCTGAAGCGGGCAGAACCAAAGGAGAGAGTTCTGAGATTGTTGGAATGACTTCAGGTGTTCTGTTCTCAACAGGCTCCCAGGGTTTGGGATTATCTACAGCTTTTCGGTTTGATGGTGGCAGCGATCAAGATAGTACCATGGGTGTGTGTTCATATGAGGTTGCTCCAGCGGTCCTTCCTGACTGGAGTTCAAGCTCAGACTTCCGCTCCAGCTGGGAGTGAGAGCCAGCTTGAGGTGGTGGTTATGGCCACATTATTTGAAGAAGGGCATGCCGCTGAATGATCACTTGTGTATTCTTCTGGTGAAGGACGCCAGTCTTACAGGCTGGGTAGCTCTTGCCAAGACCGATTGGCTCAGGGCCATTGGAGTTGCAGAGAGGCGGTGTCGTCCATCAATTGTCTCAAAGTAAGGGCTATCTGGCTGACCCTCTTACGTTTAAGGACAAGGTGATGCGAGTGTTCTCTGACAATGCCATGGCAGTAGCATGTCAGTCACCAAGGCGGCACTTGATGTGACAAAGTGGCCCTGGGATTGGCTCCCTAGTTTGTCTGGATGGAAATGAACCTCTTAGCTCTTTCGGCTCAGCACATTGCCAGGGTCAGTGTGGAAGCACTTCCTCAGTCGTCACTTTCTTGATCCCTGAGAATAGGAGTTGAGTTAGGAGGCATTTCAGATTATTCTCCACCATTGGGGTCACCCTGTGGTGGTATTGGTGGCTTCTTGATCCACTGCCCAAGTGTGCTGTTTCTTCAGTCCCTGTATGGCAACTGGGTCCAAGGAGATCACAACACGTCACCATCGACAGGGCAGTATCCCTAGCTGCCAAGCAGACTGGAACATACATGGCATCAGAAGGAAGGCAGTAACTGACTCCAAAGGAGGGGTAGTATTACAGGCAGTGTAGAAACCATTGCCTGGTTCGGTCCTGGCCATGGCAATGCCTGCTGTATGTGCTTCTTTCATGGCTACTGTTGGAGCATGTGCTTTGGCGGATAGAGCGCCATCCAGTCTGAATTGTTCTGGTGGTGCCAGATTAGCCGTGGAGAGCATGGTTCAGGGACCTGATCTGGTTCATGCAGGAACCTCCTCTTCATCTGCCCTTCTTCATCTGCCCCATGCCAGTTATGCTGGGGCCAATTGTCCTGGATGACTCGGCTCTCTTTTCACGTACAGCTTGGCTCTTGAAGACAATCAGCTGGAACATAAGGGCTATTTTCCTGCAGTAGTTTCTGCTCTACTCAAAGCCCAGAGAGGTTCTACTAGCCTGGCATACATGCAGGTCTGGGACCTCTATGTACGTTGGTGCGGCGCATGACAGCTTGTTCCTAGGGAGGCCAAGGTGTGGGCTCTGTTGACCTCTGCAGGACGGATTGGAAAAGGATCTTTCCTTAGCTCCCTAGAAGTCCAGGTGGGAGCTTTGTCCTCTTTGAGGCTGGGTGGCTGGAAAGTCTTTAGCCTTGCTCCCAGATGTTTTGCATTGTTTTCAAGAGGTTCAGCATCTGCGTCCTCCCCTCTGGTCATTTGTCCCTTCCTGAGAACTGTGTCTGATGCTTAGGGCCTTGATGTCAGAGCCCTTTGAGTTTTGAAGTGTGCTACTCTGAAGCATTTGACTCTCAGGACTGTTTTCTTGGTAACAATTTGTTCAGCAAGGCAGAATTCCGAGCTGCAGGCACTGTCTTCCTGTGATTAATGTCTGTCTTTTTCGGAGGAGGCCATGTCCATTTGGCCTGCGCCTTCCTTTTTACCCAGGGTGATATCTCCCTTTCTTATGCACCAAGTGGTTTGTCTACCCTCCTTTTCTAAGGAGCGGTGTCAAGGGAAAGATAGGGGTCTTTGCCTTGTGGATGTCTGGAGGGTGCTTCTCCAGTACTTATAACTTCCTTTTGTAAGTCGGAACATCTTTTTATGTGACTTGCTGATTCGTGCAGGGATGATGTGGTTGCCAAGTCTACATTGACGTGCTGGATCACTGAGGCCGTTGTCTCGGCGTATCTATTATGGGACTGGCAGGTTCTGGGGGGGTTTGCGGTGCACATTCTACTCAAGCTTCCATGTGGAAGGAGCGAAGCTCGGTAGCCCCTTCAGACACTGGTTGGGCAGCAGCATGGGAATCACGTTCCACTTTTGTCAAGCATTACCACTTGGATGTCAACGCTACTATTACTAGTGAACATTTGTATAGCACCACAAGACGTATGCAACGCTGCACAAACACATGTAAAAAAACAGTCCCTGCTCATCAGAGCTTACAATCTAGTCAAGACAGACGCCACAGTAGCTGTAGACATGGGATACAGCTAGGGGGAATGGTAAGGAAACACAAAGTAGATCAGGTGAGTCAAGATACGAAAGCGGCAGTGAAGAGGTGAGTTTTCAGCCTGGATTTGAAAAGGGTCAGGCGGACATGGCCTTGGCTCAAAGGTTTTGTGAGCTGCTGTGTCTTCTGCACGCCCAGTGGAGGCGTAGCTTTGGTGCAGCCCACTTATTTGGACTGGTCTAGCAGGACAATCTGGAAGGCGAAGAACCTTTTGTGTTATGACAACTGCCACCGGAGGAGTTTAAAAAATAACCTTTCTATTGGGCAATTTCTCCACTTACAGAGGTTATGCAGTTCAGTGGATGATTTTAAACTGAAAGTTGAAGATCTTAGGGATCTGTTCCGAAAGAAAGGGTATCCAAAATGGACCATAATGAAGGCTTATAAGAGGGTTTTGTAAGCTCAGCATCCTCTTGTGCTGACAGAGAAGAAGAAGGAGTGACATGTGTTCTGCCTATCTCTGCTAAAACTACGACATTGAGAAGGATTTTGTTAAAATACTGGCATACGGTCTCACTGTTCCTGGGTTTTCAATTGCTCTCCCCTCCCCCCCCCCCCCCATGGCTTTTAAAAGAGATAAAAATATTGAACAAAAATTGAACACTAAGAAATTGTATTCTGATACCCTTCGTAATTCTCATATTGCTCTCTATAGATGTAACAAATGTCAATACTGTGAACAGACAGAGGGCCCTGAATGGCAAGATATATTGTTCAAGATATTTTTCTACTTGTACTGCCTGTTTTGTTGTCTGTCTAATACAATGTGACTGTCCTAAATTCTATATTGGTTGAACTAACTGACCCATCAAGACACGATTAGCTGAACATAAATACCGATTGAAGAATCAGATGATTTCAGCCCCGATGGTGGCTCACTGTCTAGAAAAAGATCATGAATTTGCCTCCTTAAAGTAGAGGGTATTGGACTTTGTTCCGGCTTCTCCTTTTGGAGGTGATCAGCACTTAACTTTTTAGAAAAATTCTGGATCTTTTTTTCAGAATTCACGGACTCCCAATTAGATGAATGTTGGCATTGACTGGGTAATGTTGTTATGATGAACCTTTTGATTGATTGATTGGTTGGTTGTATTTTGATCATGATTGGCTTGTGAATAAAGGACAGAGGATTAACTGGATATCTGACGTCAGACACCTTCAGAATGAATAGCTGTTGTTTTAAAAGTTGGATGGAAGAGTGGCGAATTGGCGTTACTGAAGTGATTAAGAATATTTTGGAATGTTTTATTCTCTTCAGTCTGGGATGATTTGGACCTAATGGCAGATAAGTCCTGTTTCCCTGATGCAGGACTACTAAGATTTAGAGTGCTCTGAAACATAGCACTGTGTTGGAACAATATTTTGGGCTTTTTTTTTTTTTAAACGATACTGAAGAAAGAAATGAATGTTTATAATTGGGGTCTTTGGATTCTATGTCAGAGTTTGGTTTTCTGGACTCCATGCAACTAGTGTGAATGAACAAAGTTTATTTATCGCTACAATAAGAGGGCTAGAGCATGAGTTATTTAATATTACCTTGACTTAATTATCATGGTTGTTTGCTAAACCCGACAACATATTAATTACCCCAGTAACCAGAAACTATTAAAACAGTGGCTTTTTTGGATTGTATTCTTGTTTTGACACTGGGTTTGGAAATGGAGCTAATTTGGGTTTGCTATGAGAAAGGATGTGAAACATAAGTAGTTGAGCCTTTTTGGTTTCTTACTCTTAATTAATTTTTGAATATTTCATAATTGTTCTTTCAGCTTAAATGTAGAATATGATGTGTACATAGTGAAACAAACTCCTACTTTAATGCAATTTGAATTGTATTTTTTAAACAGCAGAATATGAGGTGTGAAGCCTTTCACAAGTGCAATACTTCAAAAGAATCTGTTGTAGTAGAACACTGTGCTGGAACAAAACACATAACATCAAAGGACAAACACATTATGACACAGGAAATGAAGTCAGTTTTCTCTATAATGCATAGAAGAGACAGTTATGCTTTAGGACCAGATTTCTGCAGTTTACTGTTGATTATATTGTGACTATAGGAGGATGTTTACTAAACTGCGCTACCAGGGTAACATGGTGTTCGCGCACAGTATCGGTAATGTGCTTAAAACATTTTGCTACATTTGCAGTACATGTTGGGATGGAGACTGAGCGAGCAAAGGTGCTCCCACTGTGGCGTGGGTGATTGTAGGCCTGCACTAACAAACGCCACCTCAGTGGGTGGCAGCATTTGCTCCCGCAGCCTTTTTACCATTGTGAAACGCAGTAAATACAGGGGGACAGCTGTACCCACCCCCCTGCAGGTAGTGCGCAGCCCTATTCTAGTAACATAGTCCACACATGTGTTACTGGCATGGGGCTTAGTAAACATGCCCCATAGAGTTTAAATTATATGCTCTTAACTCCCAAGACTTTTTTTATGCGTATTTGTTAAAACATGACTTTTTAACAATAATATTCTCTACAGATCAGTCTCAACTGCTATCATACAGGCCAAAAGAAAGCCCTGAAATGTGCTTCATCCCTTATCCTGAAGAGAAACACAAAATAACTTCTGTTAGATCAGATACCACCATTGAGAGCTCACACTCAGGTAAGTAATAGTGGTCATCACACTTTTATTTTTAGTTTGTGGGGTTTTCTATGAAACAAATAAGAAAATGCAGAACTGCACAGTTAGACTGAAATGGTAGGTGAACATGACTTTTTAACAATAATATTCTCTACAGATCAGTCTCAACTGCTATCATATAGGCCAAAAGAAAGCCCTGAAATGTGCTTCATCCCTTATCGTGAAGAGGAACACAAAATAACTCCTGTTAGATCAGATACCACCATTGAGAGCTCACACCCAGGTAAGTAATAGTGGTCATCACACTTTTATTTTTAGTTTGTGGGGTTTTCTATGAAACAAATAAGAAACTGTAGAACTGCACAGTTAGACTGAAATGGTAGGTGAAAATGGATCAGAATCGCAGTTATAGATGCACCTAGGATTACTTCCCAAGCCAACCTGAAATATTTAGTCCCTCTGGGTCACTCTTTCTGCTTTTCTTTCCCCTCCCCCATCCTTTGCCTCCTATTCCCCAGGTCTCTATTGCCATCCCTCTTTCCCTCCATATTCCTCCCCCCTGCCATCTCTGGACCCTGTCCTCACTTCCAGTTTTCAGTCCCCACTATTGTCTCTCACCACATACTTTCTCTTGGCGTTTTTTTTGCTTTACTTTTTGCTGGTCTGTTCCTGATCATCTTCTCGCCGCCCATGTCTGCCCTCGCCTCGGCATCGCATTTTTCTCTGGTCCCCTTTTTTTCTATTCCTTTCCGGTGCACGGGTATTTTCTTGTGCCCTCCCTAACCAAGACACCCGAGTTTGACCTCTTGGATGCCGTCTTTCCCGCTATTTTATTTATTTATTTATTTATGCTTTTCTTCTATACCGCTTTTTCCAAAGATCAAAGGCGGTTTACATCCAACATATAATGAACATGGTTTTACATGGAACAGCGTTTTTCATAACTATGTACAATTAACTTTTCATGAACAATAACATGGAACAGTGTTTTTAACTATATACAATTATACAATTAACATTGGCTAGTAATGCTATGTCTTCGGTCAGCAGATTTAAGCAATGTGGCAAATGCCCCCATACAATGTCCATCATGGACCACCACAGTTGCTGCGCCTCGATGAGGATCACGGCGACTCCACTTGTCAATTCTGCCTGCAGATAGCGAACAAGAGCTGGAGGCATCATGAAAAGCAGTGGGGGGAGATGTTTGGTTTGAAGACCTCCACCATGGTTCCAGCATCGAATCTGGAATTGCTGCCCTCAGAGACTGCATTTGACTACCCAGCATCGTGCACACGTGCTCAATCCGAGCCCTGAGGTCGCAGAGCCTCACACCTGGGGCCATCCTCAGAGGACCTCCCCCGTGGGTCCAAGACATTGTCCATGCCAAAGTCAATCTGATCCCAGAGCTGGGGGTAAGACCCCCTGTCCCCATCCTCAGAGTCCTCAACCCCATTGCCGAGGGTGATGGCTAGGAGTGGCCCTCAAAGTTGCCCCAGCAGGAGGAGACTCCCACCGCATCAGGGGATCAGGCCCGGTCCTCCAATGCCATCACCATTGGTGATTCCTCTTTGCAAGAGCCGGCTTCGGTCTCGATGTCTTAGAGGCCCAAAGCGGTTGCTGCAGAGTCTACTGACATCGAAGCCAGGATGGCGGCCTTGGAATGCAGCCTGGCTGCCTTCCTCGAGGCACAGCGAGGCCTGATGCCCAGAGCATCAGGTCATTGGTGCCGACATTGAGACCCTTCACTGAGGACCTCCCTGGAGGATGTCCAGCCTGTACTGGAATGAGTCATGACTCATTCGGAGCCATGTCAGTCGGCCTCCCACTTGAGGCATGAATCACCCCGAGCACCTCAGGGTCGACTTATCGGGCACATCGTACTCCCTCAGCACCAACAGTTCATTGCACTGATGACCGTCCGGGTCTTGAGGTCTTGTCTGACGCCGAGTCTGGCTGGGAGACTAATGTCGAGTTATTCGACACAAGGTTGCACAGGGATGTCCCCTCTGACCTGTCTTCCCATCAGTAGCGCCGGAGATCTCTGCCCAAGGACCTCGCATTCCTCAAATTTGTCCAGGGGATGTTGAATTCCCTGACCTTTGTGGCGGAACCAGAGGATGAGCCTCAAGCTGGGGACTTGGAGATCCTCCAGTATGAGGCCCCTCCAAGAAAGGCACTGATGGTGTCGATTCCTCCTATCCTGAAGCGCTTGCTGTTCAGGATGTGGGAAAGCCTGGTGATGGTGTCCATAGTGAGCCGGCGACTCGATTCCCAGTATCGAGTTGGCAAGAGTCAGAAGACAATGACAATGAACAAGTACATAGTGGGAAAAGCATGCAGAGCATGCCTCATGAAATAATTTCCAACCCTTCCTTGTGTGTATTTGTGTATGTGCATATGTCTGTGTGTGTATGCATGGGTGTATATTTGTGCATGTATTTGTACATCTGTTGTGGTTGTCCATGTCTGTCCTGTCTGTGGAGAGAATGTTTGTATCTCTGGCTCTGTAGGTTTCTGTGACTGGGAGAGGATAGGAGAGGGGAGGAGCAGTTTGAAAACAGCAATTCTCTAACAGCTAAATTTCAGTGTATCAGTGTTTCTATGCTACAGGTCCTGAATCTGTGTTTCTGAAGATTTTATTTCACTGGAACCGCTGGTCTGATCTGGCCTTCATATTTATGTCTTTCCTCCAGTCTTACTTCCACACCAAATTTGGTCCCATTCAGTTTTCAGAAAATTATTTTGCCCCAGGATCCACAGACATTTTCAGCTCCTCATGTATAATTTCTTTCCAACATTCTATTGGGTTGGAAAGGATTATAAAGGCTATCATTTAGAAAAAAAAAACCCAAAAAACATTACAGGATGCTGGAGAAAGCTGTTAAGAAAAACAAAGAAAGGCACAGAAGATCCCTCCACCCTAATCCCCATGTGTCTCCCTCTCGATGTCAGCCCCCCCCCCACCCTTCTCCTCAGAAGTCTCCTTCTCTCTCTCAGCCTCCCCAGCTTTGTTCTCAGATGTGTTCTTTCCTTTCTATTTTGTACCCTCATTCCTAATAGCTTCCTTCCCTCTCTGTGCCCCACCTTTGTCTCCAGCATTCTGAACCCCTCTCCTAACCAGCCAGCTAGATCCAGCAAACTTCAGTCAGTGTGCTTCCAAACAAACTCCAGCCAGTTACCTTTACCTTGTTGGTTCTGTCTGCTGCAGCTGCTTCAGTAATAGCTCTTTCCTGCCTGCTTACATTGCACAGTTCTCAGTGGCTTTGAGCACACAGTGCCTAAACACCCACACTGCTTTCACAAGACTTAAAGTCTGTGTATGGGTATGTGTGTATATGGGGGTTTGAGCATCACACAGCTGAAAAGCCATATTGGGTAGGCAGGGAGGAACGAGCCATTCCTGCGGTGGTGGTGGCAGTAGTTAAAACAGACCATGAAAATCCTGAGTGCCATAGAGATATTTCTGGTTGCCATGGCAACGTGGCACCTGGGATTTGTCAAGTCCTAGCTTAGACCACAAGGTTTCATAGGGAGTAGATATTCTCTAAAAAATGTGATTGAGATTTTTGATGTGGTCTCTAACATCAAAGAAGTGTGTGACCTGTCTGTACTAAGTAAATAAATTTGACTTTTCCTGTGACGGTGGATTTCTAAAACATACAGAAAATTGGGACTTAGCGTCAGTACTGTGCACGATGATCTGGGTTCCATTCCTATGAGGCTAGGAACACATTGAAGGCTGAGGATGCAGAGGGAGATTCAACCTTTGTGTAGCAAGAACACTTAGGGGGGTCTTTTACTAACAGGGGCTAGCTGGCAGCACGTGTTACGGTGCACACTGAGACACATGTTTCCAGCTAGTACAAGGCCATGACAGCACAGGATGATTTCTACTCTAATCGGGCAACTCACATTAGGGTTGCAAGTGGGTGGGTTGGGGCGGAGAGTGGGTGTGATGAGCTCAGCTCAATCAGCGCTGTATTCACCGAAATCTAATTGCATTAGCATGGGTTCAATAGATGGCATTAGGTGCATCTGCACTAATGCAGCATCTGCTAGGGGACAGGGCTCTGCGTTAACTGCCAGTGAAATGTTTTCCACGCAGTACTGTTGCACATAACATGCAGGGCTGATCTGACCATTAGGCCTAGAGTGGCAGGCTCTGGGGGTGGCAATGAGCAGAGCAGTCAGAGTTAAATAATAGATTTTGACAACCGGCCGGGGGAGGAGGGGGGTTGTAAAGCTTAAGGATTGCCAAGGGCGCCTACACCTTCAACCAGCTCTAGGGCCGGCCCTGATAATGTGCCATGGTTTCAGTGCTATTGGTGCGTTACGTGTAACACCTTTGTGTTCGTTAGTAGAAAACTCCCTTAATAATTGACTGAAGAGACACAACTGCTCGGTTCTGGAAGAGAAGTGATCTGTCTCTCAATCCATGATGGATGGACTAGATTGGGTCTGGTGCCTACTGAACTGGAAATATAAAATATCAGGAGGAAGTTGCTAGATCAATAAAATATCTAGAAAATTGTAAAAAGAACAAAAAGCAAATTGCAAAAAAAATGAGCATTATAAAATGCCTTCATGTGTGTGTACGCCACTAGCTTTTTCTCCTTTTCTGCAGGATCGAATGATGCTATTGCTCCAGAGTTCCCTGTGGAAGTGCTAGGCTCAAGAGACAGCAATGTTTCAGACATTGTAACCATTAAACACACAGAAGGTATCTACAGCCGAAGATCAGGACCTAAGAGAGCCTGGGAGGAAATAGCAATGACGCCACAGGATGCTGTGACAGGTGACTATAGAATCTCCCCTGGGGATTTTTGTGCTCCCTTCTGTCGAGCGGGGAAAAGAGCCCTTCTACAATAAGGGTGTGCAGCAAAGAGTCTATGCTTTTAGTCTAGTTATTATCTCTTTATGCTGGAAGACCCTTGTTTCGTGGTACACATTCTTCCTGCTAGAACTCCCTATCCATGCTACTATAATTTTGTCACAATGCAATCCCTTGTTATGATATGCCGTATTTATTCATTTTTTATTGAGGTGGGGGTGAGGTTACTTTTATTAAAACAATATATAAGAGGCAGAAATTAAAACTTGTGCTGCCCGGTGTAAAATGTAGGTTTGTGTCTTGTAGCAAGGGCCAGCTATTATATTTATTTTATGAGAATAAAACGTTGAAGGCTGCTGTTGCTGTACTATTCTCTCACCTTTCAACAGCTTAATGATACACAGCCAGGCCTGCATATGGGTAAAATAACAGGATTACTGTGTGTAGAAAGTAAACTTAGATTCTAGAGGTACACATGAAGGACGGCAGACAGTTGGGAAATGCTCAGCCTTAATAATAACATGTTGAGGAGAAAAAAATTAGGACATGGGAAAGCCTTGTGGGGTATATGGAAAGTCAGGTTTGCTTTGGAGTATATAGCCTGTTCCCAGTGAGATAGGGATTCAGGTGCCTATAATTTATTTATGATTATTTATATCTTGCTCATCCACAAATATATTTGTCCACCACAGACCAAATACCAATCAAACCAGTACAATTAAAACATATAATAACATGACTTATTCTACTCAGAAAAAGCTAGACAAAATAAATTTGTCTTTCCTTATCATCCCTCCAGTCTAATCCCGAACCTCTGGGGTAGTCAACCTCCTCCAGCAGCTTGGAGACTGAAAACCTCACTCTTGTGATGTCACTGGTACATAAGCTCCGGTTCCGCCTTCTCCCACCAGTTACTTCAGTCTCCAAGCAGCTGGAGGACTGGTGAGCCTGGAGATTCAGGCTCACTAGAGGAGCAATTAAGGCAGTTAGTTTAGAGTAGTTGATTGACTTCAGATTGGATTGAATTGAAAAAAGAAAAAAGAAAGAGGGGTTTTAAATTTATTAGGTTATTGCTAGGGTCGGAGTGCTCAGAGTGCTGAGGCTTCATCTCTCTCCCTTGTTCCTCCCTCCCCCCCCCCCCCCCCGTCATGCCAGCCCTCCGGTGCCTTGAAGACAGCTGCCAAGAAGAGAGGCGAGGCTCAGGGCCAAGAAACCGACAGTAAGAGTGAGGAGCAGGTGCTCTCTGGCAGTAGCGTAAGCAGAGGGTTTGCCTGCACATGCTAGTGAGCCGGAGCCGGGGCACAGCGGCAGTTATCCGGAGGGGTTCCTCCGCTAGCCTGTCTCTCCAGGAGAGTTACCGCTCTGCGGTAGGACCTGGGGAGCGGCAAAAGATCGCACACTTGCAGTGACCTGTTTGAGGGGAAATTTGGAGGACAAGAAGAAGAAGTGCGGCGTCGGAGATCAGGTCAGTGTGCAGACTCCTGCGAGCTGAAGCGCATCTGCCGCCGCAGCAGGCCCAGGCACGTGGCAGACGCGTGAGAAAACACAACGGCTGTTGGTTTTGATTCCCTTTGCACGGCGGTAGCCAGCCGGGAAGCTTCGTTTTTTTGAGGGGGGGGTCGTCTACCTCACCATCAGCTTGGCAGTATTGAAGGACCCCATTAGTGATTAAAGTAAAAAAAAAAAAAAAATTGATAGAGTTTGGATATCAGT